>CM069132.1:128266980-128866980 GCA_035221665.1 Okamejei kenojei
TACATATTCTTATAAGCTTCTGTATTCCTTCTTTTGGAACTTTATTTATTTTTTACCTAATCCTAATGGAGGGACAAAGTATGTCAACAACAATTAGACATATTTGTATCATGGAACAATTTCCCCCCCCCCCCCCTCTTATGGTGCTTGAATTACTTCTAAATTCAGAATAGTAATTTATAAATATTTTATTAATGCCTGAGCATATGCTTTATGTAATGGGTCAGGTCCTTACCTACCACCAGGTTTGTAATGGCAGGCACTAATTTGCAGCTGCTCTTATCTCTTCCAATTTAAATGTAATCGAGATAACCCATGACCATGACCTCATTAGTGCAAGTGCTGATCTTTTATCAGTATAATTGTTCCTTCAGTATTCGGTTTAACAGCCTTGAACTGATTGATTGTTTGGACAATGTTTTAACTTGCACAGCTTGACCCACTTTAATTAATTTCAAGCACCTGTAATATTGATTAACACTTTGTTAATCACAACAGTTTTTTTCCATGTTCTAGATGTTTCCATTTTCTTACACTGTGAAAGTGTAAATATAATGATGTTTTGTATGGTTTATACCATGAAATCTTTACACTGAGGTAATTTTATAATATACATGTACGTACCCCTTCTTATTAAAATTACTTTTGAGTGCAAACCTGAAATCAATTTTTAAAGTTTTCTTATACAGGTGAACCAATCCTTCCTTAGTTATATTGGTTAACAAACATAATACACCTGTAATTCCCCATAATTGGAGATTTCATGAACTTATTTTGTAACCAGATGTTTGCACCTTTTCAACGTACTTCAAGCCTTCTTTCCCCAATTATATAGGTTTAGATAAGGCTATGTTTGGTTATACCACTTCTGCCTTTGTTTTGATCCATTATCAAATCTTTCATTGGATCATAGTTTTTTCACCGCAAGTTAAAAGATCTTTGCCTTTTGTTTTGATCCATTATCAAAATTTTTCATTGGATCATAGTTTTTTCTCCCCAAAGTTTAAAGATCAGTAGTCTGTTCTTTTGTAATTAATATCTTTGATTTATCATAAGGCAGGTTTATTCTATAATAATCAGGAGTTTAATATCCTGATTGTATTGATCTGCAAACCTATAGTGCAGATTCGGTAAATTATATATATTTCTTCCTATTGAGCTCCACAACTGATGGCAATTTATTTTATTTTCAAAGTATTACTTATTTGCACCATTTTGAAATACTTTGAAATTGTATTTCTTATATCTCATATTATTTGAGACATGGATATTTTATAAACGTATTTACCGTTGATATTTTAATAAAACATAAAAGTTTTTATCGTATTCTTGAAGTTGGTGAGATACCATATAATTAATGTTGGCAGCTAGGTTTTCTTCCATAGCCTCACCACTTCCTTTAGATATAGCAAAATCTTTTGCTATCTCAGGCACATCTGGCCTCACTTTTTTATTTGTGGTGTGCATTCATAATTCACATCACCACTTGCAGGATCTGTCTTTTGCAGCCCTGATCCACTTGGAATTATATCCAAAGAGACTTCCTCCACCCTTAAACCAGGGTTCAATTCTCAATTTGGCACATAGCCATATTTTGTATATTCAAGCCCCTCAGGGTCTTTTTTGGGCTGTTTGGGTACTGTGACCCTTGTCTCTTTTTATATTTTGGAGTACTTTCTCCATATCGCGATTTTTATTAACTTTTTTTTAAAGTACAGCCTTTCTGTCTTTTAAAATTCCCTGCCAAAAGTTTGTGGAGCATTTTTACCTCTCTACCGTATTTTTAACGGTACCAGTATCGGAACCGGCCCCGTAATTAATCTCTCGTCCCGATCGCTGGGTAATTCCCCTGGGACGTTCTTTTTTAAAACTCCGTTATTTTAACAGAGTATATCTGTTCAATTTAAACTTTTAGTTTGTTTTTAAAACCCTTTAAAATCCTGGTTTCCACCAGGCACGGAGTTTTCCAGTCCTAAAAAATTTTTTCAACAGCACTTACCTGCCGGTTCCGAACCTACCGCTGTCGAGGAGCTGTCTGTGCAGCTCCTGCTTCTGCCGTCAGCGTCGACGTAATGCCGTTTCCAGCGCCAGGCGGGGTTCTTCACGTAGTCACTCACGTGACTCCGAAGTAAAACAGTAGATTATTAGCAACCCAGACGTGTAACATATCTCTCCATCATTGTAGGCTAGAGTTTACACTCAAATGAGCTGCTCATGCTCACTGCTAATTTCCAGATAAGCAACAAACTTACCTTGAGAAATCAAAGCAAACACACCTTGAGGATTGGCACTGACTGATAATTGAAGCAAACACACCACTGAGGATTGTTAAAGAAGGAACTGCAGATGCTGGAGAATCGAGGGTACACAAAAGGCTGGAGAAACTCAGCGGGTGCAGCAGCATCTAAGGAGCAAAGGAGATAGGTGATGTTTCGGGTCAAGAAGAAGGGTCTCGACCCGAAACGTCGCCTATCTCCTTCGCTCCTTAGATGCTGCTGCACCCGCTGAGTTTCACTGAGGATTGTTAAGTGCCCGAAAGACAACAGGGTCTTCTGTGTCCCTGAATAACTACAAGGTCTTCTGTATCGTAATGCAATCACACGGGACTGGCCAGAACTCGCTCCGCTCACCATAAAGAATTTCTCTATTCAGTTTATACAGATTTCTGGTTTAGCTGGAACTGTCAAATGGGGTAAACACTTTTTTCATGTTTCTGAATGCTTGAGACACTCCGCTCATACACCCCCCCCCCCCCCAAAGCTCTGTCAGTTATATCACTCCGCTGAAACTAATGACAAAGTGCTCCCTGTGGCCAATATAATCTGATACAGGATGAGCCATGTGAATTCCCCATCCTGAGTTATGGGAGGTGGCCAGACTTTGCTATCTGAGAGCACATTGCGCAGTAATTTTCGGGATAATGCTAGATGTTTCATTATTTACCTCCAAAGTATGGTCCTGCAGATAGTGGGAAGGTTTCAATAGTTCTCAACAACTCAGTTCCTTTATCAATCATTTTTATACCAAGTGTAAATATTTATCTTTTAATGCAATATTTTGGATGCAATTTATAAAACTTCATCTATTGCCATATCACATTTAATTTGTATTACAGACAACCAGCAATGAAGCAAGATCGAAACTTGGAAGATAAATGTATAACAAACATCAAGATAAAAAGTATACCATTAAAAACCTTTGTTTCATTTAATATATATATCATGTACACTTTACATCATAAGCACAACTCAGTACAAGAAAAATAATGATCATTTTATTCTCAGCCAATTTTCTGCAAAAACACAGACCACAAATTGGGAATAGGTTACCTCATCAGTGCAAACCTGATCTAATTTTTTTTTCTGGAGATTGGAGATTTTGGCTTTGAAAATGAAACACAATGGGCATCCAGTTATGAACGTTCAGCATGCAGATTAGTGACAACTCGTGCAAAACCATAAAATACATTTAATTTCCAACATTAATGCCCCTGGGTTCTCTTTTAATCAAAATATTACCACATTATTGCTTAAATTCCTTCCGTGAACATCTCTGTGAAAGTTTAGTGGTGCAGTAGTTGCATTCAATTCACTTTGTAGAGAAGGAATGGGTGATGTTTCGGGTCTCTCCAAAGATGCTGCCTGTCCCGCCGAGTTACTCCAGCTTTTTGTGTCTATCTTCGGTTTAAACCAGCATCTGCAGTTCCTTCTTACAGTATACAAAGTGAACCTTGCTGTTTGAATTGCTAGCACCTCCAACTAATTCCATACAAAAGCAAAATATTTCTTGAAATCATGGAAGATTTCGGGTCAAGACCCGATACATCACATATTACTTCTCTCCAAAGATGCTGTCTGTCCCACTGAGTTACTCCAGCTTTTTATGTCTTTCTTCACTTTGTATGCTTCCTTTCTCTCATTGGACAGAATTTATTTCACAGCATTATTCTTTAACATTAGTAAACAAATACAATCTGTCTTCATTAGATGCAAGGAAAGTAACCTATTATCACAAAGCATGTATTATTTTGTTAAACACGTCGTTAAACATTGTTTGCAGGGTATTTATACCCCTTCCCATAGCCAAGATCCTTCATGAGTTTTGTGGGTGCATTTCTTAGATGCAGTGGGACAGAGGGCAGGGGTCCTTTGTGGTTCTTCACAGATTCCTTAACAGCTCCATATGCCATGTATATCTCAGTAGACTTTGGTGCTCTAGCTAGATATATAACACACTGTGCCAATATAACCTGGAGGATAAAAGAAAGAGTTAATTACTGACTCTTAAATGTAACCAAACTTATTACTATTGCCATCAATTGAAATATGCCTCATCATATAGAATCATAGATTCATAGAAAATAGGTGCAGGAGTAGGTCATTCGGCCCTTCGAGCCTGCACCGCCATTCAATATGATCACGGCTGATCATCCAACTCAGCATCCTGTACCTGCCTTCTCTCCATACCCCCTGATCCCTTTAGCCACAAGGGCCACATCTAACTCCCTCTTAAATATAGCCAATGAACTGGCCTCAACTACCTTCTGTGGCAGAGAATTCCACAGACTCACCACTCTGTGTGTGAAGAAAGATCTTCTCATCTCGGTCCTAAAAGACTTTCCCCTTATCCTTAAACTGTGACCCCTTGTTCTGGACTTCCCCAACATCGGGAACAATCTTCCTGCATCTAGCCTGTCCAACCCCTTAAGAATTTTGTAAGTCTCTATAAGATCCCCCCTCAATCTCCTAAATTCCAGCGAGTACAAGCCAAGTCTATCCAGTTTTTCTTCATATGGAAGTCCTGCCATCCCATGAATCAGTCTGGTGAACATTCTCTGTACTCCCTCTATAGCAAGAATGTCTTTCCTCAGATTAGGAGACCAAAACTGTACGCAATACTCCAGGTGTGACCTCACCAATATAATGTTCAATTAAATAAAGCAAAAAAAGTTTAGCCTGATCAAGTGTGAGGTGTTCCACTTTGGGAGGTTGAATGCAAGCAGAGAGAGTATACAGTTAAAGGCAAGACCCTTAACAGCATTGATGTGCAGAGGAGTCTTGGAGTCCAAGTTCAGAGCTCACTGAAGGTGGAAACACAAGTAGATAGGATGCTAAAGAAGGCATATGGTATGCTTTCCTTCGTTGCTAGGGGCATTGAATCAAGAAGCCATGATGCACCTCTACAGGATTTTGGTTAGGCCGCATTTGCAGTATTGCATGCTGTTCTGGTCGCCCCATTACAGGAAAAATGTGGAAGCTTTAGAGAGGGTGCGGATGGACTTGGATAATTTTCTCTGGAACGTCAGAGGTTGAGGGAGACTTGATAGAAGTATATAAAACTATGAAATGCATAACTTTATGCATACCCTTATAAAGAGTAAACAGTCAGAATCTTTTACCCAGGGTGGAAATGTCCAACACTAGAGGGCAGAGTTATAAGGTGAGAGTGGCAAAGTATAATGGAGATGTGCAGGGCAAATTATTTTTCAGAGGATGCTGGGGACCTGGAACACATTGCCAGGATTGGTGGAGGAAGTAGACATGATACTGGTGTTTAAGAGGCTTTTAGATTGCTCACGGAAGTGCAGGGATATTGATCATGTTCAAGCAAATGAGTTCAGGTATGCATCATGTTCAATAGATTATGGGCCCATTCCTGTGCAGTACTGTTCTATGTTCTCTGTTCTAGTAACGTGAAATTTACTCGGGAGAAACACATTTCTCTCATCCTCATCCTTCGATATTAACATTAAGTACTGTACTTTAAATTATTTAAATTAGGAACTGTTTAATGCAAATGAGCTCCAGAAGATTGCAGCAAATGGTTCTGCACTTTTGTCAATTATTTATTTTAGATCTTGGAAACTACTATGTCCTAGTAATTTAATCATCCCAAGTCCTGTTATTTAATATTGAGACTTCAAAATCCTTTCCTTAATCTATTTCAAAATATTCTTCAGCAGTGATTTAAAAAAAAAAAAAAAAATTCTCTTCCTCTACACTACTAATCAAGTCAGACTCAAGGACTCCGAAAATCTTGTATCGGGGGAAGTAGTGTCACCTTACAGTCTGGAGAATTTTTCCAGAGATTTGAGAACAGTGGAACTTTCTATTTTAGTGGTGATGTAAAATAGGGAACGCGGGCTTGTTGATTACAGATTTACTTATGTTGTCTAATTTGAAAGCTTACTTCACATTCAAGGCTGATTGTGCTAAAATACTTAATGGAGGTTTCAACCGATGCTGAAATAATCATAACATATTACATGGAATAAATTCTCAACCTTAAGGGGTTGGACAGGCTAGATGCAGGAAGATTGTTCCCGATGTTGGGGAAGTCCAGGACAAGGGGTCACAGCTTAAGGATAAGGGGGAAATCCTTTAAGACCGAGATGAGAAAGACTTTTTTCACACAGAGAGTGGTGAGTCTCTGGAACTCTCTGCCACAGAGGGTAGTTGAGGCCAGTTCATTGGCTATATTTAAGAGTGAGTTGGATGTGGCCCTTGTGGCTAAGGGGATCAGAGGGTATGGAGAGAAGGCAGGTACGGGATACTGTTGGATGATCAGCCATGATCATATTGAATGGCGGTGCAGGCTCGAAGGGCTGAATGGCCTACTCCTGCACCTAATTTCTATGTTTCTATGTTAACCTGCCCAACCTCTCCTTATAGCTCAGGGCCTTAAGTTCTGGCAACATCCTATAAAAGAGAGGAGGCGTTTGATAGCCAGATGGTTGGACCTATATATTGAATACTATTATATTAAATATTGAATACTATTTATTAAATAGTATACCACAGGAACAGGCCATTCCGCCCACTATGTCTGTGCCGACCTTTGTCCAACCATCTGGCTATCACCCCCCCCCCATCCCTTTTATAGAATGTTGCCAGGAACTAAGGTCCTGATCTATAGGGAGACGCCCCAGGCAGGTTGGGCATTTATTCCTTGGAGTGCAGAAGGCTGAGGGATGATCATATAGAGGTATATAAGATCACGACGGAAATAGATAGGGTGAATGCAGTCTTTTACCCAGAGTAGGGGAATGAAGAACCAAAGGACATAGTCTAAGGTGGGAGGGGAAAGATTTAATAGGAAAATCTGTGGGGCAACGTATTCACAGTCGAGAATATGGAATGAGCTGCCAGAGTGGGAGGCATGGTGGTGCAGCGGTAGAGTTGCTGCCTTACAGTGCTTACACCATTAGAGACCTGGGTTCGATCCTGGCTATGGGTGCTTGCCTGTACGAAGTTTTTACTTTCTCCCCGTGACCTGCATGGGTTTTCTCAGAGAACTTTGGTTTCCTCCCACACTCCAAAGAAGTACAGGGATGTAGGCTAGCTAATTGGCTTGGTATAAATGTAAAATTGTTCCTAGTGTGTGTAGGATAGTGTTAATGTGCAAGGATTGCTGGACAGCGCGGACTCGGTGGGCCGAAGGGCCAGTTTTGGCGCTGTATCTGTAAACTAAAAAAAACTAAGCAGGTAGTTGATCCGGGTACAATACAACATTTCAAAGATATTTGGATCGATACTTGGATAGGAAAGGCTTAGAGGGATATAGTTCAAATGCATATCCCTCATAGGTGGGACTACCGAAGATGAGGTATCTTGGTCAGCATGGGCAAGTTGAGCTGAGGGACCCGTTTCTGTGTTGTATGGCTCTAGGACTCCAGAATGGCTCTTTCTCCACAACTTGTAGACTCCTGAAACGGTCACCTCTTTCATACCCCATATCGGGAGGTGTTGCCATGTGTTAGGTGTGCATCTCAACCTCGACAACATCTCAACCTTGTTGATCATCAGCACAGGTGCACATCAAGGCCATTTGCTGAAACCCCCTGCCCTACTTTCTTTACACCCATAACTGTGTGATTAAGCACAGCTCCAATGTCATCTCGAAATTCTCCAACCACATCACTGTGGTTGATTGAATCATCACTGGTGAAGAAGAGTCAGCATATAGGAGAGAGATAGAATACCTGATTGAGTAGTACAACTGCAACAATCTTAGTTTAGTTTAGAGATACCACGTAGAAACAGGCCCTGTGGCTCACCGAGACCATGCTGACCATACACGAGTTCCATGTTATCCCACTTCTGCATCTTACACAGTAGGGGCAATTTACAGAAGCCAATTAATCTACAGGCCCACACGTTTTTGGAATGTGGGAGAAAACCGGAGTATCCGGGGAACATCTACGCGGTTACAGGAAGAATGTGCAACGTCCATATAGATAGCACCAAGGTTCGGATCAAACCCGGGTCTCTGGCAACTATGAGGCAGCAGCTCCACCACTACGCCACGGTGCCACTCAACGTCAACAAGACCCAGGAACTGATTCCAGAAAGGAGGTCAGGAGACCACGCTCCAGTGTTTATTCATGGGTCAGCAGGGGACCCTTTAAAGTCTTGGGGGTTAAATAAGTAAGTAAGGAAGTTTATTGGCCAAGTATTCACATACAAGGAATTTGCCTTGGTGCTCCACCCACAAGTAACAACATGACGATAAGTGACAGTTACGAATGACTCAGAAAACACTAATAATAATAAAACATTAATGATAAAACACCATTGATCAAGCATGTGAACCAACAAAATACCAGATCAAAGGGAGGCTACAGATTTTTGGCTGTTGAGTAGAGCAACTACTCATGGATCAAAACTGTTTTTATGTCTGGCTGTGGCAGCTTTGACAGTCCGGAGTCGCCTTCCCGAGGGAAGTGATTCAAAGAGTTTGTGGCTAGGGTGACAGGGGTCAGAGAAGATCTTGCTCGCTCGCTTTCTGGCCCTTGCAGTGTACAGTTCATTAATGGAGGGAAGGTCGCAGCCAATAACCTTCTCAGCTGATCGGACGATTCGCTGCAGCCTCCAGGTGTCGTGCTTGGTGGCTGAGTCAAACCAGACCATGACGGAGAAGGTGAGGACAGACTCTACGATGGCCATGTAGAATTGGACCATCATTGCCTGTGGCAGATTGTGCTTCCTCAGCTGCCGTAGGAAGTACACCCCCTGTTGTGCCTTTTTGACTGTGGAGTCGATGGTCACCCCCCACTTAAGGTCCTTGGAGATGATAGTTCCCAGGAACTTAAAAGACTCCACAGATGTGACTGTGGTGTTGTTGATGGTGAGTGGGGTGAGGGGAGGGGGAGCTCTCCTAAAGTCTACAATCAATTCCACTGTCTTAAGAGCATTGAGCTCCAGGTTGTTGCAATGGCACCAGGATACCAGCTGTGACACTTCCTGTCTGTAGGCAGATTCCTCCCCATCCTGGATCAGTCCAATCAGGGTTGTATCATCCGCAAACATCTCGGATGATCTGTCGGATGACCTGTCCTGGGCTCAGCACATAAATGCAACCATGAAGGTGTGCTAGTGCCTCCACTTTCTTAAAAGTTCAAAGAGATTTATGGCCCTATCTCACGGTGCAAGTCCACCCACAAGTGACCCCCGAGTGAAAGAAAAAAAGACGCGTGATTGTGTACGAGATTCCCAGTTTATGTCCAAGAGTTTAACCAAGTTCCCACAGGTATACCTAAGTTTGCTGTTTACTTCTCAATGCCTACCGACGTGTGGAAAAATCATCACATGGTAAAAGTGATGTCATACAGTTTTATTTTCACTATAAAAAGACCTAGCCTGAAGAACGATCTCGACCCGAAACATCACCTATTTCTTTTCTTCAGAGATACTGCCTGACCAGCTGAGTTAGTCCACCATTTTGTGTCACTCTTTGGTTTAAACTAGTATCTGCAATTCCTTCCTTCAAACTTTTAGAGCAGTTTGTTTCAAGAAACAATCCTTCCAAAATTGCATTAAAAAGTCCATTTGAACTGCATTTGTTCAAGGTCTGGCAACAATCATAGGCTGTTTTTTTTTTGCCGGGAGGAACTGCAGATGCTGGTTTACACCGAAGATAGACACAAAATGCTGGAGTAACTCAGCGGGACATGCAGCATTTCTGGAGAGAAGGAATGGGTGACGTTCCTGGTCGAGTCCCTTCTTCAGTCTGAAAAAAACTTTTCGACCCTATCTCTCCAAGAGATGCTGCCGGCCTGGTTGAGTTACTCCAGCTTTTTGTGTCTAGTAAGATTGTTTTATTCCCTTAATTTATCTCTCATCAAAACATTGGTAAACCTCTAACAAAAAGATTAGGTAAATTGAACATTAACGTTAGTTTTTTCCCCCGACACCAAGGTCCGTAGACCAGGGGGATAGCAGTGTGTGTCTCCCTACTCACCCAGTATGTCCTTCAGAGCAACCGTCCCACCATCGCGACTTAAACTGTATAAAAAGCAGCGGCTCAAAACATTGATGATTGGGCAGATCTGACCAGAAACCACCCCTTTCACACTCACCCCAGCCCTGGGAAGCAAAGTTTTCAGAGCCCTACAGTCACCCCAGCCCGCCCGCAACCTCTGAATGAAAGACAAAGCTCAAACTCTGCACCGAGGTCAGGATCGAACCCCGGTCTCTGGTGCTGCCAGGATGGTAAAAAATTATCAATTAAAAGAATTGAAAACAAAAGCTACTGATGATAATTTTTGGGGGTACACAAAAGGCTGGAGAAACTCAGCGGGTGCAGCAGCATCTAAGGAGCGAAGGAGATAGGTGACGTTTCGGGTCGAGACCCTTCTTCAGACTGGTCAGGGATCAGGGAAACGAGAGATATAGACGGTGATGTGGAGAGATAAAGAACAATGAATGAAAGATATGCAAAAAAGTATCGATGATAAAGGGAACAAGCCATTGTAAGCTGTTTGTAGTGTGAAAATGAGAGAAGCTAGTGCGACTAGGGTGGGGAGAGAGATAGAGAGAGAGAGAGGGAATGCCAGGGCCCGAGGGCTGAGGGAGAGGTGGGAAGGGGAGGAGACAGCAAGGGTTAACAGAATTGAGAAAATTTCAATGTTCAAGCCCAGAGAATGCAGACTCCCCAAGCGGAATATGAGGTGCTGTTCCTCCAACATTTTTGCGGTGTTGCACTCACTCTGGCCGTGGAGGAGGCCCAGGACCGAAAGGTCGGATACGGAATGGGAGGGGGAGTTAAAGTGCTGAGCCACCGGGAGGTCGGGTTGGTTATTGCGGACCGAGCGGAGGTGTTCGGCGAAACGATCGCCAAGCTTCCGCTTGGTCTCACCGATATAGATCATCTGGCATCTGGATGCAGCGGATGCAGTAGATGAGGTTGGAGGAGGTGCAGGTGAACCTCTGTCGGAACCTGGAAGGGCTGCTTGGGTCCCTGAAAGGAGTGAGGGGGGAGGTGAAGGGACAAGTGTAACATTTCTTGTGGTTGCAAGGGAAAAGTGCCCGGGGAAGGGGTAGAGCGGGAGGGAAGGGAAAGAATTGACAAAGGAGTTGCGGAGGGAGCGGTCTTTTGCGGAAGGCAGACAGGGGGAGAGATGGGAAGATGTGGCGAGTGGAGGGGTCACTTTGGAGGTGGCGAAACTGGCGGAGGACTATGTGTTGTATTTGCCGGCTGGTGGGGTGAATGGTGAGGACCAGGGGGACTCTGCCCTTGTTGCAAGTGGGGGAATGGGGAGAGAGGTTCAGTGTTGCGGGGAATGGAGGAGACCCTGGTGCGAGCCTCATCTATAGTAGGGGAGGGGAATCCCCGTTCTCTGAAGAATGAGGCCATTTGTGATGACCTGGTGTGGAACACCTCATCCTGGGAGCAGATGCGGCGTAGACGGAGGAATTGGGAATAGGGGATGGAGTTATCAGTTAAGAAACAGCAAAAGCAACTTGAGAACGTTTAATTGATAAAAGATTTCCTGTCCGAATTGGTTTAAATCTGGTATTTTCACCCATCTTTGGTATTTACATAATCAGGTGTAGAAGGGACAGCTCTGACCTTTAGTTGTTCTAGCTATGCACACAACATGCAGGACTATTTGGTTATTTTTTAATCTTTATCCTGAGATAGGAAAAATAAGCAAAAAGATCGCTATTGACATGCTCTGAGTCGTCATCTATCCATGCAAAAATTTCCACACGGTTAATATAATTGTTAGCGGCAGCTTTTTAAATCCTTCTTCACTATTTCGTCACAATAAACATTTTAATTTTGCGCATTGTTATCCTTGTTACCCTGGTTAAAAGATTTGTATCCCATAAATAAGAACCAATAATAGTGAGGTGTTTGCTTCAGATTCTTCTGTTCCTCTGATTCTCTCTGTGTTTCTCTCTCCTGTCCTCCTCTCTCTCTCCATCCCTCTCTCTCCCCATGGGCAATCACTACCAAAGTGTCTGCCCACGCAGTCATTACACCTATCATACACCTGTCTACCGTACAAGTCACCCCAACTCCCCCCCGACCGCCCCCCCCCCCCAACCCTCCCCCCCCCCCGCCCTCCCCCCCCCCCCCCCCCCCCCCCCACCTTTCCCTCCCAACTCCAGTCCCGTCCCGACCCCGTGGGAAACTGAAGGGAGCAACAAACAACTGCCATGGATACAAATGTCATACACAAGAAAGGGCAGATGCTAGTTGACAAAAAGTGACACACGGCGCTGGAGTAACACAAAGACGCAGCAGAAATTTGGAAATGTCATCCCGTCACCCATTCCTTCTCTCCAGAGATGCTGCTTGTCCCGCTGAGTTAAAGAGTGCCCACGGTAGACTCATGAATCATTAAGGTAAACTCACAGGCTACTACGTTCTTACAACAAGTTTAAATATTTCAAATTTTAACCAAGAGTAAATTCGGCTTGTGGAAAACTTTAAACATGTTTGAAATTTTTCAAGTTAACAAGTTTCACGTGTACCTGCCGTTAGCGCCACGAGTCGCTAAGTTGCGTCCACAAGTTCCGACGTTCCCGCTACGTTAATTGTACGTGATTACCACGAGTTTCATTTGTTTTAAACTCGGGGTCACTCGTGGGTCGACTCGCACCGTGAGACAGGGGTTTAAGCATTTCTCTTAGTCTTAATTCCTTTTTTGGTTATTTCATTACGATACATTAATATTCTCTTGAACTAATGTCTTGCATTATTCTGTGTTTTGCACTTATCCTTTAAATGATTGTTGTATTTATTGGGAGTTACTCAGTGAGCTTCCCAACAAAGAATTTCTTTGCATTCTGGAGTATATGAAATTAATCTGATCCGATAAGTTAATTATTTTATTGCTGTTTGTTGAGTGTTGCTGAGCATAAAATTGACCACTGTTCTTTGTGCATTACAACAGTGACTTAAAATTTAGAATTGTGTTGCAATTTTATTTCTCCTAAGGAACTAAACGATGCAACTTACTTTACCACTATAGCACAAGCCTACGGCATTTTAAAAATTATAAACATTCTTTTGTTATGAACTTTAAAAACACCATGTTGTTGTTCAGGAAACAGGGAGGCAATTTTGTATCATTATCCGAGTATGAAGGCATTCCCTTTTTGTTGCTATTCGGATTCAGAATGTTTCCAATGTGGAATTTATTTCCTAATAATGCAAGGACTTAGAAAGTTTGCAGATACACTTTTTTTTAGATTCTGTGACACAAAGCCTTGAATTGATACTGTATTTGGAAACTAATTATAACAAAGCATGTGAGCTATTCATTTAAAATAAAGGTCATGGCTTGGGTCCAGATGTAAAAAATAATCTCCTAATCCAATGGGTCACAACTTTCAAATTTAGGTCCAAGATCATGTGAAATATCAAGGCCCTTGCCAAGTTTGAGCAATTCTGTCAAATTTCTCAAAAGGGATTGTGAAAAATGATGAAACAGAAACGCAATCAAGCGCTTTCAAATGTTTCAACCTAGCTGCCTACCTTCTAACCCGTAACATGTGCAGTTATTGTGGTTAAAACACTAAGCTTTTGATATACTGTGAACTACTGTGGCATGATGTTTGAAACTCAACAGTGATGATCTTGCCTTTTAATTAGCTACATTAAAAACAGTGGCACCAACAGCACTACTGGGACTTTAATTACATTAAACATTTTGAAGCCAATTCAGCTACCGACAATCTGAAGTAGGAGAGAGTAGAAGAATTAAGCAGGTAGCCTTAAAGAGCATATTGCGGAGCAAAGGAATTTGTAAAGTACAAGATAATTGTGTTCCTGATATAAGTACACATGTAGGATTAACATATTAAAATACCTCACATTCAGGCATCCCTATCAAATGACACCCTTGGTAAGCAGATACTGCCTGGGTCAAAGCCAAAGGATCTGCAAGTCCTATAAAAGATCAAAAAAGCGACAGCTGAATATAGCATTTTTCATTCAATGTAACAGCATCAAATGTTTATTTAAAAACAATAGAAATATAAGAGTAATGGCAAGAATTTGAAATAAGGATGGTTTCAGTTTCTGAAGCCTTTACTGTGTCATGAGTATTCTGCTAAGATTTTGCAATGCAAACGATATACAATAGTCAGTCAACAACATTTTTACCCATCAGATGTCGCTGGTGAAATAAAAACAAATTAAAAAAAAAAGTCAAATAGGAACAAGAAGCTCCCAAAATAATAGAAGATAAATATATCTTGATGTAAACCTTGATTGACATGCTCCATAAAGTAACATTAGCAAATTTGCAGATGACACAAAGCTGGGTGGCAGTGTGAACTGTGAGGAGGATGCTATGAGAATGCAGGGTGACTTGGAGAGGTTGGGTGAGTGGCAGATGCATGGCAGATGTAGTTTAATATGGATAAATGTGAGGTTATCCACTTTGGTAGCAAAAACAGGAAGGCAGATTACTAACTAAATGGTGTCAAGGTGAGAAAAGGGGAACTACAAGATCTGGGGGTCCTTATTCATCAGTCAATGAAAGTAAGCATGCAGGTACAGCAGGCAGTGAAGAAAGCGAATGGCATATTGGCCTTTATAACAAGAGGAGTTGAGCATAGGAGCAAAGAGGTCCTTCTGCAGTTGTATAGGGCCCTAGTGAGACCACACCTGGAGTACTGTGTGCAATTTTGGTCCCCTAATTTGAGGAAGGACATTCTTGCTTTTAAGGGAGTGCAGCATACGTTTACAAGGTTAATTTCCGGGATGGCGGGACTGTCATATGCTGAGAGAATGGAGCGGCTGGGCTTGTATACTCTGGTGTTTAGAAGGATGAGAGGACACCTTATTGAAACATATAAGATATTAAGGGTTTGGACACGCTAGAGACAGGAAACATGATTCCCGATGTTGGGGGAGTCCAGAACCAGGAGCCATAGTTTCAGAATAAGGGGTAAGCCATTTAGAACGGAGATTTAGAACAGCTCCAGCCCCACTCCGGCTCCGGCTTCAGATCCAGCCTGACTCCGAGGCTCCCGGCCCGGCTCCGGGGCTTCCGGCTGCAGATTGCTGACGTTGTGGACTGTTGGGTGTGTCGGGAGCTCGCGGGTCTGGGTGGGAGACCGCTCTCCGGAGATCCGCGACACAACTTCTCCAGCCCGTGTCGCGGGGTTTGGAACGACCCGGAGCGTGGTAGGAGGGGTGATTGGGGGGGGTGGGGGGGGGGGGGTGGTGGGGCCGAGCATCGCCCCGCGCGGCTTTAGTGGCTGCGGGACATTCCAGCGCCCGCCGGGGGCTCCAACTTTGTGACTTTGGGCCTGGAGCGGGGCCGTACATCACCCGGCGTGGCTTCAATGGACATGGGACTTAACACCGCCCGCCTGGGGCTTCGACATCGGGAGAGAGATGGTGCGGGGGAGAGAGAAGAACATTGCCTTCCATCACAGTGAGGAGGAGATCCACTGTGATGGATGTTTGTGTGGATTTAATTGTTTGCGTGTTTTTTTAATGAATTGTTCTGTTTGTTTGTTTGTATGGCTTGTAGAAACGGAGTTTCGTTCGAGCCTCTCTGAGGTTCGAATGACAAGTAATAAAATCAAATCAAATCAAATGAGGAAACACTTTTTCTCACAGAGAGTTGTGAGTCTGTGGAATTCTCTGCCTCAGAGGAGGCCGGTTCTCTGGATACTTTCAAGAGAGTTAGATAGGGCTCTTGAAGATAGCAGACAGGGCATATGGGGAGAAGGCAGGAACGGGGTACTGACTGGGGATGATCAGCCATAATCACATTCTTCCCTGCGGCTGTCACACTTCTCAAAGCTGCACCTCAATGACTGCCTGTTTCCACCCCTCCCCTCCCCGGACTATCCAATCACCAGCAAATTACACGGATACCATTGTATATGTATAGATGTATATACTCATACTAGTGCGCAATTACTCGTTTATTCGTAAGTTCGCCCTTCGGAGATACCAACTGCATTTTGTTGTCTCTGTATTGTACACTGCACAATGACAATTAAAGATTGAATTTAATTGAATTAAACGGCAGTGCTACTCCTGGACGTATTGTCTATAAAAGCAATATAACTATATAATTAAATCTGGCTCCCACCATGACAAGTTGCATGATAAAATCCAGGTAAGCTCAATCTTAAAGAGGTTCATTTTCTTAATTGCAGTTAGTTCCAATGGAATATTACTTACAAAATTCTTAAGGGGTTGGACAGGCTAGATGCAGGAAGATTGTTCCGATCTTCCAGGACAAGGGTCACAGCTTAAGATAAGGGGGAAATCCTTTAAGACCGAGATGAGAAAGACTTTTTTCACACAGAGAGAGTGGTGGAGTCTCTGGAACTCTCTGCCACAGAGGGTAGTTGAGGCCAGTTTCATTGGCTATATTAAGAGTGAGTTGGATGTGGCCCTTGTGGCTAAGGGGATCAGAGGGTAGTACGGGATACTGAGTTGGATGATCAGCCATGATCATATGAATGGCGGTTGCAGGCTCGAAGGGCTGAATGGCCTACTCCTCCTGCACCTAATTTCTATGTTTCTATGTTTCTATAATGTCTCTAGACTGGAAATTAAGGAAATCTTGGGAGAGAAATGCTGAAGCAGAATGTCATGAATTGGGACAATAATAAAATTTGCATCAGAATCTCTTTGCACATGCCTAAGTCATAATCAACATCTATTCATTATTTCCGTTAATGTTTATTTCTGGTGTTGTGGTGATAAAAGATTTTGCAGTGACTATTTTCAATCCCGGGGTGCTTTGAATCAACAGATATAGTCACATTAAAATTGCAGCCCTGTTATAAATTAGTCAGAACTAGGATCTATAAATCTAGCTGGCCACCAGCAACTGGTTTGTGAACCCCAGCACTGTTCTCAGTTATAATTTAAGTAGAAGTGAAACAGAAGTGAAACAGAAGTAGTCCATATGAAGGACAAAATATTTAATTGACTGTTCAGATAAGAAACGTTCTAAAATTTTAATTTGGCACAGTCAGAATATGTACTGCTATTCTTACCTATATCTTCACTGGCAAATCGTATCAGTCTCCGTGCAACGTACAGTGGATCCTCACCGCCCTCCAGCATCCTGGCTAGCCAGTACAGGGCAGACTTCTCATCCGAGGCCCGCATGGTTTTGTGCAATGCCGATATACAGTTATAGTGTTCCTCACCTTGTAGGTAAACAAGTATCACATGATGATTGACAAAGTGACTTTCGTACTATTTATCTTGACTGCTATTTAAATGGCAAGCATCTCATAGTCAGGTTCTACCAAAGTCCCGTCGGTGCTGAATTATTCCTGCTCTGCTGGAATTACGACTTCAGAAATACACACTACTAGTATACAGGCATCTCGCGTTAAACGCGGGGGTTATGTGCTTGAAATGCAGCGTGTAATTCAAATACGCGTAAATCAAACATATATGCGACTACCTTATCAGCAGTAAATCTGAGCGTGTAATTCAAAAAATACGAGCTTGTAAATCAAGCTTTGGTTTTAAAGGAACAAGCACGTTATTTCAAAATGCATAAATCAAACACGCGTAAAACGTGAGATGACTGAACTAGAAAAGGTTTTCAGTTAATGAATTTACCTGCTCGATCATACAGTAAATGTGACCGTTGAAGTCCTTCCTTTATATGCGTTTCTTTAATAATAATGTTCTTTATTGGAGTATTTTGCTGCCCATTGTTGCTCAGTGGCTTTTTAGCTTCTGCAATTCTTGCTTGAATTGCAAGATGAAGTCCATTCAAAGCTGCCCTCGCATCGCCGTCACAAAGATAAGCAATGCTCCGCACAGCTTCGGGTTCAATAGAAATCTGAACTCTGAAAGGCAAATGTGAAAATTCAAGGAATGCCACCCCATTTTTAGCAAGCTTTTAAAATAAAGACCTTCCTTTATACCAGTAGGAAGGAACTGCAGATGCTGGTTTAAACTGAAGATAGACACAAAATGCTGGAGTAACTCAGCGGGATAGGCAGCATCTCTGAAGAAAAGGAATGGGGTGACTTTTCAGATCAAGACCCTTCTTCAGAAGAACTAGTTCAGCCGAGTTACTCCAGCATTTTGTGTCTATCTTCTTTTATATCAGCATACTTTCAGGAGATGCCAAAGCATATTACAACCAATTTAGTCATTATTGTATTGTAGGACCTCTAGTAATCAACTGGTATAAAGATGACATAAAACAGCACAGTGAAAATTTAAGTGACATAATCAGGTTTTCCAGCAATTTTGAGCTTGTTGTACGAAGACCAACTTTCCTTTCACATATCAACAAGGAACCCAACTCTTAATCATAACATGTTGACTTCTGTAGTAAAATAGGCATCAGCGATGTTGAAAGAAGCAAAGATATCTTCATCATTACACCACTGATAAACAAGCTACCAACACATAGATGGACATACATATCACCTGTTGTTAACAATGACGGAGAGGTTGGCGTTTTGACACCATTACTAAGCTCTCCACTTCCTGTCTACTTCTTCACTTAGAACGAACTGTTGCAGTCAAACAAGATTCAAGACGACAATTAAATATCGTTCATCTAACTCGGGGATTCCCAACCATTTTCGTCCCGTTTACCCCAGGCAACTTTAACGGCACCTAACAATGTTATTTCACTTATTTATGAACAGCTAATGATGAACAGATACCGGTATACCAGAACCAAACATAGTCAATGAGGAAAAACATGTACAAATCCAGAATCAACAAATTTACCCCCTGGGTAGCCGAAATTTACCCCCGGGGACAAATTTACCCCAGGTTAGGAACCCTTGATCTAACTAGTAGAAGCTTCTCTCTCCAGAATGCAAAATCAATAGGAAGTCAATTGAATGGGGCTTATGAACTGGAATAGGGTTGTAATGTTCAAATGATCCTCATGTATTTGACATGGCACAAGAAGCACATAAATCAAAACCACTCCCATCTCACGCCAACCAACAATCCAACCAATCAGGAGTCAGACAGCGCAACATAACTTCCTCTCTCTTGTAGGACCAAAGTGATGTATAATGGGTGTCATTATAAATAAGTTGGGCAGAGCTTCTATACAAATCTTAGCATTTTAATGATCACATCCCTTGAGCCTTTGCAAACCATTTCCCACAGGAATGTGTGTTGCTCATTACAGCAGTGAATCTGAAAACTTGTCCAGCATTGATGCAATTATTTTAGTCAATATTGGAACCTAGAACGTAGACATGTACAGCAGACGAAAGACTCTTTGGCCCACAATGTCTGTGCTGCACATGATGCCATATTGTACAGTCTTTCATCCTCCTCCACTCTCACAGGTGTCAAGTATTGAGCTTGTAATATTGGAAAGTTACAGACCATCCATAATCAAGGATCACTGAAACTGTTACAGCCAGCTCAGTATGTAGTCGTTCTTTGCCCCTGCAAATTATGTTACCTCAACTGCATATCCTTTTGGAAAGGCCTGATTGATTTTGTCTTCACCAACCTTGCAAGCAGTGAGCTCTAGATCATAACTATTCTACGAACAAAATGTCACATTCCTCCTTTTCTCCATTGATTTAAAATTGTTTCTCATTATCCTTTGCTATCTGCTGATGGAATCAGCTTTCTTTTATACTGTCTAAAATAGTCATGACCTGTACGTTTCCGTTAAATCTCTCTTTAAACTGCATTTAGGGAAACAATTCTAGCCTCTCCAGCCTAACCAGAACCAATCTAGCAAATCCTTTCAGTACCCTCACTTACCTTTCCCCACTTTATAAAGTGCAGTGACCAGAGTTGAAAGCAGCATTTCAATTGTGGCCTGACTGGTGAATGGCAATTTACTCTGCCATACAATGCATGAACAATCCAGGCAGTCGGTGCATTGTGTAACACTCCAAAGGTCCATTCAACAAGGTGGCTGCCTGCAGTCCATATCCCATCCTATTAATACTTTCCTCTTGGGCAGGGAGTTTAGATTGGTTTCAACTGCTGGAAGGCAAGATGGTTGTCCTCATCTCCAAATGGCCAGTTTGTGGTCTGGCATTCATGCATAAAAATGGAGGGCCCAGCAGGATTCTATAATATAAAAGATGTGCATCTGCTACTTGTGTATCAGCAGACACAGCAACCTGTAGTTGCAAACTAGCTAAACTTCCAGACAGAGAACAACTTGAGGCTGTAAGATTCAAATACAGATCTTTCAAGGCAACACAGATTTAATTTGTGCCACTTGTACCTTCGGATAAATAGAAATAGGAGGATATTGCAGTAGAAATAGGAGGATATTGCGGATGAATATGTGGCTTGAAAAATGGTGCAAGCGGGAGGGATTCAAATTTCCAGGGCATTGGAACCAGTTCTGGGGGAGGTGGGACCAGTACAAACAAGACGGTCTGCACCTGGGCTGGAATGGAACCAATGTCCTTGGGGGAGTGTTTGCTAGTGCTGTCAGGGAGGATTTAAACAAATGTGGCAGGGGGATGGGAGCATGAGCAGAGAGACAGAGGGGTGTAAAATGAGGGTAGAAGCAATAGGTAGCAAGGTAAAAAGTAAACGTGGCAGGCAGAAAAATCCAGGGCAAAAATCAAAAAGGGCCACTTTTCAACATAGTTGTATAAGGGTAAGAGTGTTGTAAAAACAAGCCTGAAGACTTTGTGTCTCAATGCAAGGAGCATTCGTAATAAGGTGCAGATAGTTATTAATAGTAAGATTAAACGAGAACTTACCAGTTCGAAGTTTGATCCTTATTTTATGAGGAGTTACGATGAGGGATTACGTGAAGACCCCGCCAGCACGCATGCGCGACATTCTTCAAAGCAGCGGTGTGAAATCAGATAGACAGTTGACTGAAGATAGTAAAATAAGAGAACTAACATACCAGTTGACCTTATAATAGAGGGTTGGGAGCAGAGGGCACGTAATCCCTCATCGTAACTCCTCATAAAATAAGGATCAAACTTCGAACTGGTAAGTTCTCGTTTAATCTTACTATTTTACTTTGGAGTCACGTGAGTGACTACTTCAAAGCTCTGTGATTTCATGCCCTGGAAACGAGTCCATGTTCACACACTGACATAATAACCAATGGAGGAAGTTTGTTAACTTATTTCAGACTTGAAACAGTGCTGAAAAAACAATAATGCATTTATTTAACAAATAATAATAATAGCCTCTAACTTCGGGGAAAATTATAATACAGAACTTAAAATAGTGTCTGCAAATATCTCAGGCGTGGCCACAGGTTTGTTATAAAACCACTGGAAAGTTGTTTCATTAGACCAACCCGCCGTTGCAAGGATGCGGTCCATGGGAACTTCCATCATCCTTGCTGCCGATGTAGCTGCAGCCCTGGTAGAATGAGATTTAAAAACATCAGTGTCCACCCCCGCTGCACCTAATGCCACCCTGAGTCATCTTGAGATGGTCTGCAGTTACTCTATGAGGACGTTTAAAACTTATCAATAGAGCCATTTCCGTTCCCCTGAGACTTTTGGTGACCTCCAGGTAATGTAGAAGGTGGGTCACTATGCGTAGGCGTCTATCTACGGGATAAGCCAGGAACTCCAATTTGAGGCCAGATGACCCAGGCCTGTTCTGTTTAAGTAACTCATAAATGTGAAAGGTTAACTTATTTTGGGATGTTGCCATGGCGTTCAGTCTTAGTTTGTGCAGAGACTGGACCCGCTGCGCCGTTACAAGCGCCATCAGCATCACCATTTTATACGCGAGTTTGGTTAGTGAAAGGGACGTGGCTGGTGCCCAATCTCTGAGCAGGGTCAGGACAATGTCAATATCCTAGGTCTGGGAATATCGAGGCCTGGGGGGATTTGAGTTAAAAATACCCCTCATAAGTTTTCAGAGGGTGAGATCCTACTCCATGGTGTTCTAACCCGTCCCAGGTATGAGGATAGGGCACTTCTTGTGCAGTTGATGGCACTATAACTCAAGCCTTCATCGAAATGTAGACTTGCCAGGAACTCCAGCACATCCGTGATGGTGGCTGTGTTTTAAGTAGTGTTTGTCCTGGTACACAATACCTCCCATTTTTTGATATAGGTGAGGTACTGTTTCCTGGTGGACTCTGCATGATGCCGCGATGATATTCATGGTTCGGTCCGACAGCACAAATTCCAGGAGAGGTCTTTTCAAATCCTGCAAACCAATAGGTTAATTCGGTCATGGCACGGATGACTCTCCCCGTCACAGAATGTACCAGCAAACTCGGGCGTTTGGAGATCGGAATACATGGTTCTGAGACCATGTCGAGTACCACAGGAAACCATGGCCGAGTAGGCCAGTCGGGTACTACCAAAATACCCGATGCGGAGTCTTGTTGAATTTTCCGCAAGACCCGACTGATGGGGGGAAATGCATAGAAAAACAAAGGGGGGAAGGGGGGGAGGGGGGAAATGCATAGAAAAACAAATCCCCCAAGTGTAGCGAGAAAGCGTCCATCGCTACTGCCCCAGGGTCTGGTTCCCATGCAACATATGTTGGTATCTGGTGATTAAGTCTGGATGCAAAAAGGTCAATATCTGGCATTCCATACCGAGCTACAATGTTAGTAAATACCTGGTGGTCTAACATCCATTCGGTATCCGCCACTGTATTGAGCTTACCCGCAAGGTAAGTAGCTGATATCCACATGTTTCTTTCTATGCACCAGTGCCAGATTGAATTGGCCAATTCATCACAAGGTATCGACTTAATTCCACCCATACGATTAATGTATGCCACTACGGTGGTGTTATCAATTTGTAGGCGAACATGCAGATGGTGCATGTCTGAACAGTAAGCCCTAAGTCCGTGAAACACTCCCAACATATCTAGATGGTTGATACCCAGTGTCTGAAGTAAGGTTAACTCGTGTGTATTCCATCTACCACCACAACTGGAGGTGATATCGGTTGCTCCCCAGTCGTGAGCACTGGCGTCAGTTTGTAGCACAACCGAAGGGTTTGTGACTGTGATGGGATTAGAGCAATGTCGAACATTGCTAATCCACCATCGCAATTCCAATTTTGCTTTGACTGGTAACTGCATTGGCCTGTCAAAATGGCCAGCATGGTGTTTGAGTGCTGCAATTTTGGCCCTTTGTAGATTTTGGTAACGCAAGAGTCCAAATTGTGTGGCTGGAAAGGCAGCCACGAGCTTCCCAATTACCCTGGCTAACTTGCCAAATAGATGGTTTACTGACGCAAACAAGGCTGTTACATGCCTCTATCAAGTCTGTTGCTTTGTCCTTTGGCAAGGTGACAGACATATGAACAGAGTCAATCGTGAACCCCAAATAATCCAGTCACAGAAGGCATTAACTTGGATTTGTCTGGATGGATGATAAATACCAATTTTTGAAATAGGAGCTTGGTGGCTGAGACAGCCAATTTAGCCAATTCCAAGGTTTTCCCCACAATTAGGATGTAATCGAGATATGCCATGACAATATGGTTTTGTTTCCGGAGAAACGTCAATGCTGGTTTCAATATTTTAGTAAACAGTCTGGGGGCTGATGTTAATCCATTAGGCAGCGCTTTATACTGCCAGAGTTGCCCCATCCAGATACATTTCAAATATCTGCGGTGATCTTTCTCTATTGGTACTGAGTAGTATGCATCTTTTAGGTCGATGCAAGCCATGAAGTACCCCTTGGAAACTAGTTGTTTGGCAGTAACAAAAGTTTCTATTTTGAAGTGGGTGTACTGCACGAAAGTATTCAGTTGTGTGTCATACGCCATCTTTTTTTGTTTTTTGGTGAAGATGTTTGATACAAATCAGAGATTCATTCTCAATTACTCCTTTTGTATGTAGTCTTATCAGTTCCGCATGACCTTCCACTTTCTCTTTTTGTGAAAGCACAAACTTTCGGTTAGGTGCATGTTGAACCGGAAGGAGGAGTTTGTCAACAAATTCAATTTTGTATCCCTGAATACTGTGCAGTATGAAAGAATCAGAAGTTATAGAACTCCATGCATCCCTAAACAAGTTTAACCTTCCCCCAACCTGTGAAGAAGTTACACATGCTATGTTCCGAGGGCAACCAGACCTCCATGGTTACCGGTGGTGCTGCGTTGGCTTTCTCCGTCCTTGGTTCCTGGGAGGTGGAGGCGCTGTGGTGTGGGGTTGGCGCATATTCCAGGAAGGCCGTTCTGGGACATGGCCTAAAAAAGACCTTTGTGTAGATTGTACGGCCTTCGAGCTTTCACCAGCTGTTCTTTCGCTGTGATAACGCGGCCTGCTAGTGGATGCGTAGGGGTGCTGCCGCCGAATATATGAGGACCTGGTAGCGGCCGGACCCTTAATCATGCCGACGGCTTTTGCCTCTTCGTCGAGGTCTTTTACCTGTTTGGTCTGGTTGCCCCCGAACATCAGAGTAGGCGGCTGTGCGTTGCTGGTTCTACACAACCCCGCGAACTTTGGGTTTAGTGTAGGTCGGATGGCACTCTTCCTGAAACAGTTGATTTCAAACTGTACATTACAGAAGAGTGCCAGAGCATCCTGTTGCTCCTCTGACATATCTTTCCCGTCTACTGACTTGGCAAAAGCTGTAATACCAGAGGCCAGTAGTTTCAGGATTTTCTGCATTTTAACTTCCTGGCTCCTAATGCCAGGACTGATATTTCCCCAGATGGGGTTATTCACAGCAGGCACGTTGAGGGAGATGCAGTTTTCTGGAGCTAGATAGAAACATAGAAACATAGAAATTAGGTGCAGGAGCAGGCCATTCGGCCCTTCGAGCCTGCACCGCCATTCAATATGATCATGGCTGATCATCCAACTCAGTATCCTGTACCTGCCTTCTCTCTATACCCCCTGATCCCTTCAGCCACAAGGGCCACATCCAACTCCCTCTTAAATATGGCCAACGAACTGGCCTCAATTACCTTCTGTGGCAGAGAATTCCACAGATTCACCACTCTCTGTGTGAAAAACGATTTTCTCATCTCGGTCCTAAAAGACTTCCCCCTTATCCTTAAACTGTGACCCCTTGTCCTGGACTTCCCCAACATCGGGAACAATCTTCCTGCATCTAGCCTGTCCAACCCCTTAAGAATTTTGTAAGTTTCTATAAGATCCCCTCTCATCCTTCTAAACTCCAGAGTGTACAAGTAGATTTTCAAAGTCTACAGAGAGATTTGGGCCATTTGGAAAAGTGGGCTGAAAGATGGCAGATGGAGTTTAATGCTGATAAGTGTGAAGTGCTACATCTTGGCAGGACAAATCAAAATAGGACGTACATGGTAAATGGTAGGGAATTGAGGAATGCTGTTGAACAGAGGGATCTAGGAATAACTGTGCATAGTTCCCTGAAGGTGGAATCGCATGTAGATAGGGTGGTAAAGAAAGCCTTTGGTGTGCTGGCCTTTATAAATCAGAGCATTGAATATAGGAGTAGGGAAGTAATGTTAAAATTGTACAAGGCATTGGTAAGACCAATTCTGGAGTATGGTGTACAATTTTGGTCGCCTAGTTATAGGAAGGATGTCAACAAAATAGAGAGAGTGCAGAGGAGATTTACTAGAATGTTGCCAGGGTTCCAGCAACTATGTTACAGAGAAAGGTTGAACAAGTTAGGTCTTTATTCTTTGGAGCGCAGAAGGTTAAGGGGGGACTTGATTGAGGTCTTTAAAAATGATGAAAGGGATAGACAGAGTTGACGTGGATAAGCTTTTCCCATTGAGGGTAGGGAAGATTCAAACAAGAGGGCATGACATGAGAATTAAGGGACAGAACAGTTTAGGGGTAACGTGAGGGGGAACTTCTTTACTCAGAGGGTGGTGGCTGTGTGGAATGAGCTTCCAGCAGAGGTGGTGGAGGCAGGATCGATTTTAACATTTAAAAGTAAAGTGGATAGGTATATGGACGTGAAGGGAATGGAGGGGTATGGTCTGAGTGCAGGTAGATGGGACTAGGGGAAAACAAATGGTCGGCACGGACTGGAAGGGCCGAGAGGGCCTGTCTCCGTGCTGTAATTGTTATATGGTTATATGTTATATGGTTATACTGGGTATTGAGTAAATGAGGAAGGGTTAGTTAGCAGTCTTGTTGTGTGTGGCCCCTTGGGCAAGAGTGACCATAATATGGTTGAGTTCTTCATTAGGATGGAGAGTGACATTGTTAATTCAGAAACAAGGGTTCTGAACTTAAAGAAAGGTAATTTTGAGGGTATGAGACATGAATTGGCCAAGATAGACAGGCAAGTGATTCTTAAGGGGTTGACGGTCGATATGCAATGGAAGGCATTTAAAGACTGCATGGATGAACTACAACAATTGTTCATCCCAGTTTGGCAAAATAATAAATCAGGGAAGGTAGTGCATCCATGGATAACAAGGGAAATCAGGGAGAGTATCAAAACAAAGGATGAAGCATACAAATTAGCCAGAAAAAGCAGCATACCAGGGGAAATTCAGCGTCTAGCAGAGGAGGACAAAGGGCTTAATTAGGAAAGGGAAAATAAATTATGAAAGAAAACTGGAAGGAAACATAAAAACTGACTGCAAAAGTTTTTATAGGTTTGTGATGACAAAAAGATTAGTTAAAACAAATGTAGGTCCCTTGTAGTCAGAAACTGGTGAATTGATCATGGGGAATAAGGACATGGCAGACCAATTGAATAACTACTTTGGTTCTGTCTTCACTAAGGAAGACATAAATAATCTGCCGGAAATAGCAGGGGAGCAAGGGTCAAATGAGATGGAGCAACTGAGTGAAACCCAGGTTTGCCGGGAAGTGGTGTTAGGTAAATTGAATGGATTAAAGGCCGATAAATCCCCAGGGCCAGATAGGCTGCGCCCCAGAGTTACTTAAGGAAGTAGCCCCAGAAATAGTGGATGCATTAGTGATAATTTTTCAAAACTCTTTAGATTCTGGAGTAATTCCCGAGGATTGGAGGGTAGCTATTGTAACCCCCTCTTTTTAAAAAGGGAGAGAGAAAACGGGGAATTACAGACCAGTTAGTCTAACATCGGTAGTGGGGAAAATGCTAGAGTCAGTTATTAAAGATGGGATAGCAGCGCATTTGGAAAGTGGTGAAATCATTGGACAAAGTCAACATGGATTTATGAAAGGTAAATCATGTCTGACGAATCTTATAGAATTTTTCGAGGATGTAAACTTACTCTTTGCTTCCTGTCTGCCAGCCAGTTCTCTATCCACCAGCCAGTTCTCTATCCACATCAATACTGAACCCCAAATACCGTGTGCACTAATTGGGACAAGAGGTCATGTTGCAGTTATACAAGACGTTGGTGAGGCCGTCTAGAGTATTGTGCTCACAATCTAGGCACCATGTTATAGGAAATATGTTAAACTTGAAAGTGGGTTGCCAGGACTCGAGGGTCTGAGCTATACGGAGAGGTTGAATAGGCTCTATTCCTTGGAGTGCAGGATAATGAGGGGTGATCTCAGGTGTATAAAATCATGAGAGGAATAGATTGGGTAGATGCATAGAGTCTCTTTCCCAGAGTAAGGGAATCGAGGACCAAAGGACATAGGTTCAAGGTGAAATGGAAAAGATTTAATAGGAATCTGAGGGGTAACGTTTTCACACAAAGAGTGGTGGGTGTGTGGAACAAGCTGCCTGAGGAGGTAGTTGAGGCAAGGACTACCACAATGTGTAAGAAACAGTTAGACAGTTATGACACGTTTGGAGGTATATGGGCCAAACACAGGCAGGTGGGATGAGTGTAGCTGGGACATGTTGGCCAGTGTGGCAAGTTGGGCTGAAGGGCCCGTTTCCACACTGTATGACTCTATGAGTTATATCATTGTTGTTTCTACATGCCTGAATACTCAGAGCCAATTGGTAATGCTGGAGTTTAATCCAATGTTTAATTGGATTACCATGCTGCTAATAAAAGGACTAGAGGAATGTCTTATGAACACTATTAAGTGTTACTGTTTTTGGCAATATTCATTTCTACATTCCTGTCCACTAAATGAAGGCATCCTCATCCCATTTACATACCTTCAGTTCATCAACCACAATTCATATTTGATTGCAACACTTTGCTTATCTTGCAGTTGATAAATTCCAATGGAAAGGAAAGAGCTTGGAACGTCATAAAGCTGAACCTTTTTAGCAGGGCAGCTGAACTTGTCATGCAGTCAACATGTTTTTGAACGGGAGAATATCCAAATTCCTGTTCTGGTAAAAGCGCATGAACAGCTGTGTTTCTACAAAATCTCCTGCTGATTCACAACTGATACCATACCCAACAGTCCAAGGACAAGTCTGAAACTTTAGTTGGCTCCAAGGCATAGTCAAAGTGTCTGCTCGGCTAAAGAAAGTTTTGTTTTGCAACCTCTGGTGTGTATTGGAACACGGACAATGCTTTAAATGTGATGTAAACTTTCAATGTAGGTATTAAATGTACATAAAGTTTACAGTAAATTAAAAAAATGCATTAAGTGAGAAGGAAATTATTTTTGGAAGGAATCTGAGGCAGAGAAATTGATTAAATAGGGGCATAAATCATAATTTGTAGTTAGCCCCATATTTATTTGTGCAGATGAGGACAGTGCATTTCTTGCCACGATTGGTACAGATCATATGTGCTGAAACAATGGATTAACTACCATAGAATGTGCACAAAGGTTTTAAGGAGATTTTCGTGGAAGATGGGGAATGCAGCTTTCGGTCAGGAGGTTATCCAGAGAGATATTCTGCGGAGCAGCATGTCAGTCCAAGGGGACATTGCTTCACTGAACTGAGTGCAAGAAGTTTAACAGCCTCACATGTACAATGGAATGAATCATCTCTGAGTCTTTTATAAACTTCTATGTATATGTGAATTAAGGTAATCAGTGCGTTACCCCTCAGATTCCTATTAAATCTTTTCCCTTTCACCTTGAACCTATGTCCTCTGGTCCTCGATTCCCTTTATCTGGGAAAGAGACTCTATGCATCTACCGATCTATTCTTCTCATGATTTTATACACCTGAGATCACCCCTCATTCTCCTGCACTCCAAGGAGTGGAGCCTATTCAACCTCTCCTGGCAGCATCACACAAGATCTCCTTTATTTAAAGTATTCACTCAAAATGAGTGAAAATCTAAAATGTAATAAATCCAGAATGGTAGAATAAGACATACATGATCTTAAACTTTCAATTTCTAGTTACTTAATAAATGGATGAGATACTTAATATATTTGGATGAGAACATACAGGGCAAGGTTAGCAAGTCTGCTGATGATACAAAAGTTAGTGATTTTGCAGATAGTGGTTGTGAACGATCGCCAGGTGGGCGGAGAAATGGTTGATATAATTTAATATAGAAAAGTGTGAGGTGTTGTATTTTGGGACGTCAAACAAGGGCAGGATCTACACAGCAAATGGTAGGCCTATGGGTAGTGTTGTGGAGCAGAGGGATCTAGGAGTACAAGTGCATGGTTCCATGAAGATCGAGTCGCAGGTAGATAAGGTGGTCAAAAAGGCTTTTGCCATTTTGGTCTACATCAGTCAGAGTATTGAGTACAGAAGTTGGGAGGTCATGTTGCAGTTGTATAAGACGTTGGTGAGACTGCATGGAGAATATTGTGTTCAGTTCTGGGCACCATGTTATAAGAGGAAAAATATTGTCAAGCTTGAAGGGGTTCAGAAAAGATTTACGAGGATGTTGCCAGGACTAAAGGGTGTGAGCTATAGGGAGAGGTTGAGTAGGATGGGTCTCTATTCCATGGAGCGTAGGAGGATGAGGGGAGATCTTATAAAGGTATACAAAATCATGAGAGGTATAGATCGGGTAGATGCGCAGAGTCTTTTACCCAGAGTAGGGGAATCAAGGACCAGAGGACATAGGCTCAAGGTGAAGGGGAAAAAATTCAATAGGAATCCGAGAGGTAACTTTTTCACACAGAGGGCGTGGTTGTATGGAACAAGCTGCCAGAGGTAGTTGAGGCTGGCACTATCCCATCCTTTAAGAAGCACATGGACAGGTACATGGATAGGACAGGTTTGGAGGATTATGGACCAAGCGCAGGCAAGTGGGACTAGGGTAGCTGGGACATTGTTGGCCGGGTTGGGCCAAAGGGCCTGTCTATCTATCTGTCTAAAATTTAAAAAAAAACAAAAAAAACATTCAATTAAGTGGTAATCATGAGGATTGGACTTCGGCAATTGGGAAATGTAGAAAACAGTTACTGTTTTGTGGACGAACTGCACCATAATAACCTCACCATACAACCCCAGCAGGAGTCTTATATTGTTAAGGCAGAGTTGGATGCATTCATAATAAGCAAGGAAGGGGTAAAAGAATATTGGGGTAGACTGTAATGCTATGATATGATTGCATCAATCATAACTTTACTGAATGTCAGAGCAGACTTAAGGGACTGACTTAAACTACTATTAATTTATGGGTGACGTTTCGGGTCGAGACCCTTCTTCAGACTGAGTTTGAAGAAGGGTCTTGATCCAAAACGTCACCCATTCCTTCTATCCAGAGATGCTGCCTGGTCCGCTGAGCGACTGCAGCATTGTCTCTTTCAGTGTAATCCAGCATCTACAGTTCCTTCCTACCTATTAATTTATATGTCCACATATATATTCATAAATGCAATAAAATTGAAGACTAACACTTAACAAAAATAATCAGTTAAGGAAAAAAATCAGTGGTGGATTTAATGCACCCTCAGGTCTCTTTGCCCATGTTATAGAGTTATTTACTTTAATGCAAACATGCAGCAATGCCTTTACTACAGATTAACATTATTTTAATGAAGTAATATTTTGGAATATTTATTCTCAGCTTCTTTCATTCGTTTACCACAGACATCCGCAATAATGTTTTAAAAAGAAACATTCAACAATTAGGCACTAAAATCATTAGAACTTAGATTTTAGATCGAATAACTCATAACTTAGTGTCTGAAGAAGGGTTCTGACCTGAAGCATCACCAATCCTTTTTCTCTAGAGATGCTGTCTGACCCACTGAGTTACTCCAGCACTGTGTCTATCTTAGACTTATTAATATACTTGTGCTGAGAGAGGTACTTTTAGATAACGCAAGATTCGCCATTCCCATTTTTACTGTAAAAAATCAGATAACACATAAAGACCACATGTGCAGGAAGGAACTACAGATCCTGGTTTAAACCGAAGATAGACACAAAAAGCTGGAGTAACTCAGCGCACAGGCAGCATCTCTGGAGAGAATGAATGGGTGACGTTTCGGGTCGAGACAATTCTTCAGACTGAAGAACATGTCTGTTGTCAAGAAAATAACAAGTCAAACATTCTTAATGACAAAATGACAAACAACAGAGCCGCGTGCTATAAATAGTTGAGACATTTAAGGTTGCAATCTAATCCTGATGGGTCAGAGAACAGTTGTAAAAACTACATTTATCTTTGCCGTAACATGAACTGTTAGATTAAATACTTCATCTAAACACGTCACAGTGAACATCTATCTTTATCCTCCAGATTATCTTTAAAAATAAATCGCATTAATAAAATTAATTTTTGCATCTGGCTTCTTATATTCTCTTTAAAATGTGTAGTGATTGACACAATTACCTTCAAAAGTTGATAAACAAAGTATTTCTTTATGTGTTCATGTTAATGCAACTGTCTTACAGACATATTGTTAAAATTGGCTACAGCAACACAGTCTCAAATGACACTTGAGGCAAGAAACTGTAACACCGTCAGCTTGCCTAAACACTGTCTGAATGCCAATGTTTTATTCTATACCCCATGTTAGCCTGCAGTCCAAAATAGGATTTACACGGTTATCTAACTAAATTATCGGTTACAAACCAAAGTGTAAACTACCCTCATAGTATTATTACTAATGTTCAGATCCGTTTCAATTTTAAATATCATCAAATGCGAACTATATTTTCTCAGTTAAATGTCAATAAACCTTTGACTTCCTATATTCTAGTAATGATCTAGCATTCTTGCATTTTACAAAGGTGTCTTTTGCAATAATGTCTCTTTGGAAAGCAAGAGTTTTTAGATAGGTTTATACAGGAATACTGAATAACAGTGTCCTGTTACTTCAGTTTGAAACATGAAAAAGTGAACACTAACAATGCTTGCTAAAGCATAGGGCATCTTAGCAAAGCTACAACAACCAGTTAAATGTGATATGAGAAAGTTATAAGGGAGAGTAAGGAAATCCTACAAATGAAATATTCAGAGAAACCACACAACACATTGATGTAAAATTGGAGATATTGATGCATGAATTATATCAAAGAAGGGTTGCCATGTTTAACATTTTAGAGCATTCACTTAGATAAGGGAATTCAGAATGCATATCAACAGGTTGTCTAGATAGTCAACACCGTTTCTAATACCATGAGATCTTGGCCAGAAATTCAAACAGAAGTGCCAAACCGTGGCAAAGCTGCCGATGTAAAATCATAGTCCTACTCATTGAAGCATAAAAGCATCTCCTCTTAAAAAGTTGTGTTTGATAAGGACCAAGTGGCAGCAAGAACGGGGAAAGGTTGTTTAGGAACAAAGAGGTTGTCGAGGAGCAAAGAGTTCTCAACCAGTATCATGGGGAATGCCTTGTGGAAGTGAACAAAGTCCTTTGATCAGACTCCACCAGGTTTTAAATGTATAGTTTTAGTTTTTAAGTTTACAATTGTGAGCTTTACAATAAATCCCAAACTTTAGAAAGTCAATGCTGTCCTTGCTACGAAGTCAACGAAACTACCACAAATTCACCATAGGTGATCTCATGGACAGATATGGAAGTTGTATGCAAAGTTATTAAATAAATAAGAAACATATTAACACAAGAAGTCTGGCGTCGGGGAGAAGGCCACGGTTTGACAGTGACCACACCAACACTTGCAGTAGGGCAAACCCACGTGATTTATTTTATTTATAGTGGTAAGAACGTCCAGGACCGCATGGGGGCACTGTCCATGGGCCGTTAAGAATGCATGTGCGATGATGTTGGTGAACTCCGAGCTGTCCCAGCAGCTCAGTCCTGGTCTTCAAAGAAGGAGACGTGGCGATCTCAGGCTTGCGCTGGCCGTCAAGGGCTTCTATGACCAGCAGTCCAGTCTGTGGCGCTAGTGGTCTCGGGTCTGTCCCATTCTTCCTCATACCTGTGATAGGGGAACTCACCTAGGAATGAGGCAGCTCATTTAACCTCCCTTCCTCGCTCTTCTTCTTCATCTTCCTCCTTCCATTTTTTTTGCCAGTTTCTTCTCCTGTCATCTCCCTTCTCCCAGTATCTCTCTCTGGCTTGAATGCCTGAGTTTTATAGAGTAGGCTAACAAGGTTCCAGTGGCCAACCAATAGCAATAATGCTGGGAATTGGCCCCTCCTAGCCTGCTAGCCAGTTACAGGGATCAGAGTAATACCCAAAGGAAGAGGGTGCTGTCAGAAGGTTTATTGGAAATTCCAACAAAGAACAGAATTAATTCCATCACACGAGTCAATTACTGTCAGGTTTGGAACGTCCATTGGGTGTAATTCCAGTATCAGTTTCTATCGACATGGGAAATTGGTACGAATAAATGTTGGAAAATGCTCTATAAGCAAATTATAAAACAGCATTGAGAAATAATGCTTCTTATTGATTAAAATTAAAGCAGATTAAACAATGGGCAGTGGGCAGGTGCTATAGACCTGCACGGGAAGGTAACCCCTAGGTTCTATGTGAATTGCAAACATGTTACAAGTTGCTGTGCTGACTTCTAACTCCACTGTTGATTTCACGCAAACAGATCCAAGTGCCAGTGGCAGGAAAAGCTGGAGGCGGTATTTGTTTTCTTGGATGTTCCTCAGTTGAGAGCCATGTCTTCACTTGTGCTTTGTTTATCAGCCCGTTTTGTGGTTCACGACAGGTCTTTGCTACTTCATCATTGGCTATGGAAGAATTCAACGATTCAATGAACTCCACCTTCAGCCACAGTGTTAAGGCCATTGCCCCCCAAAGAGAGAACAATCTTCTATGGATAGTTCTTATTTTCAAATATTTGGTCGAATGCATAGACAGTGCAGTGACTGAAGATTTCTGTTTAAAATGCATTTTTGTTTGCTTTGCATACTTGCACATCCAACCTCATAGACCACCCGGTCACACTCTCATTTTCCTGCATCGGAAAGAAGGTACAAGTCCTGAAAACTCAGACCACCAGGTTCAAGAACAGCTTCTTCGCGGCCACCATCAGGATTTTCAAAACAACACTAACCTCAGCAACTATAAATGTCCATGGACTGTGTATTTGGTTGCACTGGAAACTGTGTTGCTCTGTTAGGGTCTCCTGGTCTTACTGTTATTATTTTATTGAATTTTTATGATTATTATATTTAATCTACATATTGCATTTATAATGTAGGACGGAACTGCAAATGCTGGTCTACACTGGAGATAAACACAAAATGCCAGAATAACTCAGCGGGTTGAGAAGCATCTCTGGAAAAAAGGAATAGATGACCTTTTGGGTCAAAACCCTTCTGTCTGAAGAAAGATCTTAACCTGAAATGCGAAGAGATGGTCAGATCGGCAAGAACATGGAGAGATGTGGCACTGAAAACAAAGAGAGATCATCGAGATGCTAGAGTACTTTTGTAACATTGTTGCCGTCAGATACATGGCAAATCTTTGCATACTTTGCTTGTTATATGCAAAAACAAAGAATTTCACTGCACCTAGGTGCATGTGACAATAAAGTATCATTGAATTGAGGTACAGTGTGCATTTAGTACCCATCTATTTTATCTTCATAAAGTACAATAATTTTGGATAATCAAACATAAAATGATCATAAAATGCACTTTAAACAGATATATAAACATGGCTACATATAATACTTCCAGATCACCAGGGAAAAAGTACAATATGAACCTAGTGTAAGCCGTGTGCGCCCCAGCATTGGCAGAGGAGCAACGCAGAAATGAATCTCATCTCCCATACCAGGCATATTTGAATTCCTGTACAATCCAAGTCCATAAACTCTTAAACCCATATGCATCCCTCTGAAGCAGATGGAAACGTGAAACCATAAAAATCACTTCATACCATCAGGTTAACATTCCCCCTTTAACCTTAGATTTATTATTTTACTGTTGTTTTATTAGCAAATCTTTACGAGTACTATTCACTGAAATTTGCAATGTCTGCACTGTATCTATCTCACAAATATTAAAACTTGTATCTTTGTGAAAGTACAAGGAACATTCTGCAGCAGGGACTTCAAGAACAAGACATACAAAATAATCATACAATAGAAAGAATTAGAGTCTATGTACTGTGAGCAAGATTAGCAACAGGACAAGCAGGTGCACGTTAAAGAGGGAGGACGGACCAGTGGTTTAAAAGGTATTCATTTCAATGCTGCAGGCTAAACAGTCAAATCTGTTGAACTCAGGGCGTGGTGTGGCTCAGGAGACTGGGAAAATTATAGCCATAACAGAATTATGACTGACAGAAGGGCAGCTCAATATTCCAGGGTAGAAATGCTACAGGCATAATAAAGATGCAGATACTGTGCCCTCCATAATGTTTGTTTTTATTTATAATATATTTAGTTGCCTCTGTACTCCACAATTTGAGATTCGTAATAGAAAAAAATCACATATGTTTAAAGTACACGTTGTCAGATATTGATAAAGCAGGGCTCGAAATTAACGGTTGCCCGGGTGCCAATGGCGACCTAAAGTCCCACCAGGCAACATAAAAGCTGTGCCATTTTGCCCAGCTTGGCAAGCACCCGGGACACCTATCGTTCAACTCCCCCCCTCTCCATCTCTCTATGTCACTCTCCGTCTCCGCCTGCCATCCGTATCCGGGCTGCCGGTTCCTCGCTCTCTGCCCGCTCCTCATCCGCCAGCACGGCCGGCCACCTTGCACATGCACACTGCCACGATCTGCACATCCTCCCCCTGCGCATGCACACAACCACGGCCAGCACATCATCGGCCGTGGTGCGACCGCTGAAAACCAATGCAGAATCACTCCCTGGAGCTGGAGTAACTCCCTGGAGTAACTCTTGCTTTTTGATTTCCTGGTCCTCCAAAAATATTCCAAATGGAATTTAAACTGGAGTGGACCCTCCATCACTAAACTCCAAAAAATAACAGCCTATTGCACTTTATCTGTTTATTTATTGTCCATATGTATGGTCTGTGATATATAGGCACACTGAACGTTTATCTCCTGTTCTGTATTATGTTTACATATTCTGCTATGCTGCAGCAAGCAAGAATGACAATGAAACTCTCTTGACTCTTGACTTGGACTTGAGCAAAAAATGGTTCTTGGGGAAAAAAGAGCTACCTTAAATTTAGTTGCGTCTGGTTGAGTAACTATGGTAGGGTGAAGACTATTCCATGCTTTAATTGTGCGGGGGAACTCCATGGAGCAACCAGGATCTCAGGATGGAAGAAATTGGGAGATGTTTCGGGTAGAGACCCTTCTTTAGATTTCCTCTGGTTTTAGTGTTTTTAGTTTAATTTAAAGATACAGTGTGGAAACAGGCCCTTCGGCCCACTGAGTCCACAGCAACCACCGATCACCTGTACACTAGTCCTATCCCACACATTAGCGACGTAAGCCAAGAGTCAAGAGTGTTTTATTCTCTCACGTCCCAGTTAGAACAAGGAAATCCTTACTTGCAGCAGCACAACAGAAAATGTAAACACAGTACTCTGTAAACGATGTTATAAACGAGAAAACAGTGTATATTTATATATAACTATATATATACACATACACGTGTGTGTGTGTATAATATATACACACACACACACACATACACATACACCATCCCTCCTGGGATTAATAAAGTTCAATCATAAAGCAGCGTGTGTGTAGGAAGGAACTGCAGATCCTGGTTTAAACTGAAGATAAACACAAAAAGCTGGAGTAACCCAACAGTTCAGACAGAATCTCTGGACAAAAGAAAAGTTTTACGTTTTGGGTTGGGTCTGAAATAGGTTCCCGCACACCTTTGGAATGTGACTGGAAGCACGAGCACCCAGAGAAAACCCATGCGATCAAAGGGAAAAGGAGCAAACTCCATACAGACAACACCCATATTCAGGATCAATTCCGGGTCTCTGGCACTTTTAGGCAGCAACTTTATGGCCAATGTACTACCCCATAGTCTTGAACTGAATTAAAACATACAGTAGCTGTAAAGGGGGACATAGCATCACTTAAGAGATTTAAGACTGAAAATGAATAGTAACTTTTAGTAACCAAAGTTATCAACGTATATTTTTGTGTGTGTTGGAAAACAAAATATAGCGGCACAGCTGGTGGACTTGCTGCCTCACACGCCAGAGATCTGTGTTCGATCCTGTCCTCTGGCACTGTCTGTGTTGAATTTGCACATTCTCCATGCAAGCGTGTGGGTTTCCTCCCACATCCCAAAGACGCATTGGCTTTGTAAGTTAACTTGTCTCTGTAAAATTGCCCTTAACGTGTAGGCAGTGGGTGAGGAAAGTGGGATAACAGAACTTGTGTGAATGGGTAGACAAAAATGCTGGAGAAACTCAGCGGGTGAGGCAGCATCTATGAGGCGAAGGAAATGGGTGACGTTTCGGGTCGAGACCCTTCTTCAGACTGATGTCGGGGGGGGGGGGGGGGGGAAGAAGAAAGGAAGAGGATCAGACAGTGGGCTGAGAGAGAGCTGGGAAGGGGAGGAGAAAGCAGGGACTACCTGAAATTGGAGAAGCCAATGTTCATACCGCTGGGGTGTAAACTACCCTAGCAAAATATGACGTGCTGTTACTTCAATTTATGGTGGGCCTCACTCTGGCCATGGAGGAGGCTCAGGACAGAAAGGTCAGATTCGGAATGGGAGGGGGAGTTGAAGTGCTGAGCCACCGGGAGATCAGGTTGACTATTGCGAACTGAGTGGAGGTGTTGTGCGAAGCGATCGCCAAGCCTGCGTTTGATCTCACCGAGGTTGATCATACGCTGAATAATCCAACCACATTTTTGTTTGGGAGTGGAAAGAAATCATAGAAATTGCATTAATAGCAACGTGTAAAAAGAGTTGAGATACTGTATATTATAATTTTGCTGCATGTCATTGTGGTATATCATATCTTGATTGGTGAATATGTTTAGTTTCTGACTTTATTTGAAGTAGAAATAACTACACACTTCGTCCGAGCACATGAGGGAGTTAGATGTGGCCCTTGTGGCTAAAGGAATCAGGGGGTATAGAGAGAAGGCAGGTACAGGATACTGAGTTGGATGATCAGCCATGATCATATTGAATGGCATTGCAGGCTCGAAGGGCCTACTGCACCTATTTTCTATGATTCTATGATTATCGCACTCGTCATGCAAGCCGTCTTAAATGACCACCTAAACTGTCATTCAGCAACCTAAAAAGCTGCCTAGGTTGCCCGGCTAGCAACAGAGAAAAAAAGTTAAGCGAGAGCCGTGTAAAGGCCATTTTTATACATTTTGGTTTCACTATGTAGAAATTACATCAATGTTTATACTTAAACCCCTGTCTCACTGTGCGAGTTGGCCCACGAGTGACCCCGAGTTTTCACTCGTGGTGATCACGTAGCGGGAACGTCAGAACTCGCACGAGCAACTTATCGACTCGTGGTGCTAACGGCAGGTACATGTTTGATTTTTTCCACGAGTCAAATTAACTGTTCAAGTTAAAAATGGAAACATTTAAACTCGTTGTAATAACGTAGCGGCCCGTGCGTTTATCTTAGTGACTCGTGAGTCTACCGTGGGAACTTTAATAATCTGTTCTTTCGCTCGAGTAAAGACTGAACCAAAGATAGACACAAAATGCTGGAGTAACTCAGCGGACCAGGCAGCATCTCTGGAGAGAAGGAATGGAGTCGAGACCCTTCTTCAGACTTACCCGAAACGCCACCCATTCCTTCTCTCCAGAGATGCGGCCTGTCCCGCCGAGTTACTCCAGCATTTTGTGTCTATCTTCGGCCTTTCTGCGATGATCTGCCACTTGTCCTTTATTACGGAGGCGCCTGCCCCGTGGCTTCGTATTCGTCACTCTGTCCCCTGAGGACGCGGTTAAAGACCTGCCGAAGGGGCAAGTCTGGGGTGGTGGGTGGGATGTGTCCACGTGTGATGCTCCATCCACCCCCCGGGGCCGAGAGTGTGGGATTGGGAAGGAACTGCAGATGCTGGTTTACACTGGAGAGAGACACACACAATGCTGGAGTAACTCCGAGGGACAGGCAGCATCTCTGGAGAGATGGGATGGGTGAGATTTCGGGTCGAGACCCTACTTCAGACTTCTCCAGAAATCCCGCTGAGTTTACTCCAGTAGTTGGTGTCTATCCCGGTGGCGGGAGCCTGGCTTGGCCGACCCGCCGCCTCTACTTGCTGGTCAGTCCGGTGATCATCGCCCTCCGCCCCGGATGCAGCGGAGGTTTGCACCCGGTGAGTTGTCCAGCGCTCACGGTGGACGAGGGAGGACAGCAATAGGCCAGGTGAATGAATACAGCACATAAATGAGTCGACCTTTAATATTTCTTGATTTTGTGTTTTAATTTACAAGCTGCTTCAAGCGAGGCAAGTTTTATTTTCAGTCCGAAGAAGGGTCTCGACCCGAAACGTCACCCATTCAACGATATTATCACAAAAAAGCTGGAGAAACTCAGAGGGTCAGGCAGCAACTCTGGAGAGAAGGAATAGGTGACTTTTCGGGTGGAGATCCTTCTTCAGAAGACGAGCCCTTATCCAAAACGTCACCTTCTCCAGAGATGTTACCTGGCCCGCGTTGTTACTCCAGCTTGTTGCGTCTGCCTTCCGTCCAAAGCCTTGGGATCGTCGCCAACATGAAGACGGTGCGAAGCCCCCGCGCCCGGTGCAATGGGCGGGGAGCTGGAGAGGGGAGGGAAGGGGTCACACACATGGCCGGGAAGCAGAGGGGTGGGGGTGGGGTTGGTGACAGTCAGGGCCAACAATAAGATGGAGAAATACAGAAACACCGACGTGCAAAGGAGACCTACAATAGCGCATGATCTCTCTCGCGTTATGGCGGGTGATTGTCGCCTGTCCGCTGTTTCTGCCCCTAAAGCCTTGGGATCGTTGCCCTTTGTGTTGGCGTGAAGGGGGAGGGGGCTATTGTGCTGCTTGAATGCCCCCTGCTATCATAGGGACAGGGACACAGCGGCTTTTGAGACTGGTGGGCAATCACTACCAAAGTGTCTGCCTGCAGTCAGCACTCCTCTCCTACACATGTCTCCCACACTGATGTAAGACCATCCCGCAGAGAATGATCCCAGCACCCAAGAGCCTTGTCTATCACCCCCACCCCCCAACCACCCTCCACCTCAACTTACGCCTGGGCACCAAAGTAGCTCAGGAGGCGAACCCTGAGGTCCGTCTCCCAACAATCTGATGTGCAACTGATGTGAAAGAACAGCGGCTGCGGCCGGCCGGCACCCGGCATGGACTTCTCACACCCTCACACACTTACCTTCATTCACGATTGGCTCAAGAGTAACGGGAGAGGAACTTGGTAACTCGGGAGAGGAACTTGGAACATCGCAGCAATGACATACCCGTGGGAACTCAGTTCAACACTTCATCATAAACTTGAAATCTCGTACATAACCACGAGTCTGTTTTTTTTCTTTCACTTGGGGTCACTCGTGGGATGACTCTCACCGTGAGACAGGGCCAATAGTCCCCCCATTTCAGGGCACCATCATGTTTGGGACACATGGCTTCACAGGCGTGTGTAATTGCTCAGGTGTGTTTAATTGCCTCCTTAATGCAGGTACAAGGGAGTGCTCAGCACCTAGTCTTTCCATTACCTTTGGAAACTTTTATCAAACTTTATCAACATGAGGACCAATGTTGTAGCAATGAAAGTCAAAGAAGCCATTATGAGACTGAGAAACAAGAATACAACTGTTAGAGACATCAGCCAAATCTTAGGCTTGCCAAAATCAACTGTTTGGAACATCATTAAGAAGAAAGAACGCACTGGTAACCTTACCAATCGTAAAGGGACTGGCAGGCCAAGGAAGATGTCCACAGCGGATGACAGAAGAATTCTCTCTATAATAAAGAAAAATCCCCAAACACCTGCCCTACAGATCGGAAACACTCTTCAGGAGTCAGGTGTGGATTTGTCAATGACCACTGTCCGCAGAAGACTTCATGAACAGAAATACAGAGGCTACACTGCAAGATGCAAACCACTGGATGGCCACATAAATAGGATGGCCGGGTTACAGTTTGCCAATAATATACTTAAAAGAGCAACCACAGTTCTGGAAAAAGGTCATGTGGACAGATGAGATGAAGATTAACTTATATCAGAGTGATGGCAAGAGCAAAGAACGAAGTAGAGAAGGAACGGCCAAAGATCCAAAGCATACTACCTCATCTGTGAAACACGGTGGTGGGGGTGTTATGGCCTGGGCATGTATGGCTGCTGAAGGTACTGGCTCAATTATCTTTATTGATGATACAACTGCAGATGGTAGTAGCATAATGAATTCTGAAGTTTATAGACACATTCTATCTGCTCGTTCAAACAAATGGCTCAAAACTCATCGGCCGGCAGTTCATTCGACAGCAAGACAATGATCCCAAACATACTGATAAAGCAACTGATAAAGGGACAGAGGTTTCGGGGTAACGTGAGGGGGAACTTCTTTACTCAGAGGGTGGTGGCTGTGTGGAATCAGCTTCCAGCAGAAGTGGTGGAGGCAGGATCGATTTTAACATTTAAGAGTAAAGTGGATAGGTATATGGACGTGAAGGGAATGGAGGGGTATGGTCTGAGTGCAGGTAGATGGGACTAGGGGAAAACAAATGGTCGGCACGGACTGGAAGGGCCGAGAGGGCCTGTTTCCGTGCTGTAATTGTTATATGGTTATATGGTTATATGGTTAACAAAGGAGTTTTTCAAAGCTAAAAAATTGGCAATTTTTGAGTCAATCACCTGATCTGAACCCAATTGAGCATGCCTTTTATATGCTGAAGAGAAAACTGAGGGTACCAGTCCCCTAAACAAGCATAACCTAAAGATGGCTGCAATACAGGCCTGGCAGAGCATCACCGGAGAAGACACCCATCAACTGGTCCATGAATCGTTGACTTCAAGCAGTCATTGCATGCAAAGAATATGCAACAAAATACTAAACATGACTACTTTCATTTACATTACGTTGCTGTGTCCCAAACATCTATGTATTATAGTGCCCCATGGTGAAACCAAAATGTATAAAAATGTATTATAAAATCTAACAAAGAAAGAAACATAGAAAATAGGTGCAGGAGTAGGCCATTCGGCCCTTCGAGCCTGCACCGCCATTCAATATGATCATGGCTGATCATCCAACTCCGTATCCCGTACCTGCCTTCTCTCCATACCCCCTGATCCCTTTAGCCACAAGGGCCACATCTAACTCCCTCTTAACTAACAATGTACACTTTAACCACATGTGATTTTGTTCTATTACAAATCTCAAATTGTGGAGTACAGAGGCAAATAAATAAATTATGGTCTTTATGGAGGGCACTGTAAGAGACAAGATCAGGGGTTGCCTTTTTGATCAGGTAGGACATAACTACAGTGCTCAGAGAGGATATTCATGGGGGTCCCCAAATAGGGAGCATAAAATAGAGCAGATGTGTACCGATATTGCAGATAGCTGTAAAAATAATAATCAGAGCACGGAAACAGGCACTTTAGCCCAGCTTTACCACACCAACCAAGGTACCCATTCTACACTAGTCCCACCTGCCTGCATTTGTCCCACGGCCAAAACCATACCCATCTATGAACCTATCCAAACATCTTTTAAATGTTGTTATAGCAGTTTAGTTTAGAGAATCAGCGTGGAAAAAAGCCCTTCGGCCCAATGAGTTTGCACCGACCAGCGATCCCTGCACTTACACTATCCTACACACATTAGGGACAATTTACAATTATACCACGCCAATGAACCTACAAACCTGTATGTCTTGGGAGTACTACAGGTAGCAGTAGTGGGAGGAAACCAGAGATCCCAGAGAAAACCCACGCAGGTCATAGTGAGAACGTATAAACTCTGTACTGCGAAGTACCCGTAGTCAGGATCGAACCCGGCTCTCTGTCGCTGTAAGGCAGTAACTCTACCACTGCGCCACCATGCCACCCTCAACCACCTCCTGTGGTAGCTCGTTCCATATACTCACCACACTCTGTGAGAAAAAGTTGCAACTCAACTTCCTATTGAATCTTTCCCTTCTCTCCTTAAACCAATTTCCTCTGGTGCTTGATGCCCCTAATCTTGAGTAAAAGTGTGCATTCACCTTATCTATTCCCTTCATTATTTTATACATCAAAATGCAATACCTCGTTCTTATCTGCAAATAGCTATTCCTCATTCTAGTTGCCCAGCAGATCAAGATCCTACAGTAATATTTGATAACTATCTTCATTATCTATGATACCACACACTTTATGGTTAACTGCAAACTTACGAATCATGCCTTCTACGTTCTCATCGAAACTGTTGATATAAATCATAAACAGCAACCAGCACTGATCCCAGAGGCACACCACTTAGACGTCACAGGCTGACACCTTCTACCTTACTGAAGCCCATATATGTCTACGGCTTTGCCCGTATCAAGCTTTTTGGTTACTTCTTCAAAAATATTAAATGAAATTCATAAGGCACAATCATCCACGTATAAAACCATGCTGACATTCCCTAATCATCCCGTCTCTGCAAATATACATATATATCTCCAATTACCTGTCCACCACAGACGTTAGGCTCACTTGTCTATAATTCCCAGGCTTTTCCTCACAGCCCTCTTAAAAAGAGGCATAACATTAGCCACCCTGCAGCACCTCCCTTATGTCTAATAATACATGTCTTTAGTTTCCCTAGTGTCCTCGGTTATACCTGATCAGGCCCGGAAGATTTATCTACCTTCATTTACCTTAGCTCTCCTCCAGCACTTCCTCGGACGTGAAAACTGTCCCAAGTTCCCTAGTCTTCTTCTACCTTTCCACATCACCACCTATTTTCTCATTTCCCTTTACCCTGACTCGTCTGAAGAAGGCAGGGCTCGAAATTAGCGGTTGCCCGGGTGCCAATGGCAACTTAGCAGTCCCGCCGGGCAACCTAAAAGGCATGCCATTTTGCCCGGCTTGGCAAGCAACCAGGACATGCGCCCGCCATCCGTGTCTGGGACTCGGCTCTCCATTCGGCGCTTGCTCCCGGGTATCCGCTCGGTTCTCGGGACTCGGCTCGGCCGTGGTTGTGCGGCCTTGCACATGCGCACTGCCACGGCAACTGGTCGGCGTTGGCCACTTTCTCCCTCCCTTTGCATTGTGGGAGTTCTGGCCCCCATTGCTGTCCGGTCGCTGCCTCACTGCGACCGCTGAAAAACAACACAGAATCACTCCCTGGAGCTGGAGTAATTCCCTGGAGTAACTCTTGCTTCTTGGTTTCCTGGTCTTCCAAAAAGATTCAAAATTAAATTTAAACCGGTGGACCCTCCACCACCAAACTCCAAACTCTGAAAAATAACAGCCTATTGCATTTTATCTGTTTATTTATTGTGTATATATGTGGTCTATAGTATATAGACACACTGAACTTTTATCTCCTGTTCTGTATTACGTTTACATATTCTGTTGTGCTGCAGCAAGCAAGCAAGAATTTAATTGCCCCATCTGGGACACATGACAATAAAACTCTCTTCTCTTGACTTGGACTTAAGCAAAAAAGGGTTCTTGGGAAAAAAAAACTACCTTAAATTTAGTTGCGTCTGGTTGGGTACCAATGGTAGGGTGAAGACTATTCCATGCTTTAATTGTGCGGGGGAACTCCATGGAGCAGCCAGCATCTCTGGATAGAAAACAATTGGGTGACGTTTCGGGTAGAAACCCTTCTTACATTTCCTCTCGTTTTAGTGTTTTTAGATTAATTTTAAGATACATGTGGAAGGAAATAAGAGCACCCGGAGAAAACCCATGTGATCACAGGGAAAAGGAGCAAACTCCACGCAGACAGCACCCATATTCAATTGCGGGTCTGGCAATTTTAGGCAGCAAATTTATGGCCAATGTACTGCCCCAATAGCCTTGAACTGAATTAAAACATACAGTAGCTGTAAAGGGGGACATAGCGCCACTTAGAGATTTAAGACTGAAAATGGAGTTTCTTTATTTCTAGTAACCAAGGTATAATTTTTTTGTGTGCTGGAAAATAAAATATAATGGCACAGCTGGTGGACTTGCTGCCTCACATGCCAGAGATCTGTGGTCGATCCTGTTCTCAGGCACTGTCTCTGTTGAATTTGCACATTCTCCCTGCAAGCGTGTGGGTTTCCTCCCACATCCCAAAGACGCATTGGCTTTGTAGGTTAACTTGTCTCTGTAAAATTGCCCCTAATGTGCAGGGAGTGGGTGAGGAAAGTGGGATAACAGAACTTGTGTGAATGGGTAGACAGCAGATAAACTCAGCAGGTGAGGCAGTATCTATGGAGCGAAGGAAATAGGCGACGTTTCGGGTCGAGACCCTTCTTCAGACTGATGTCGGGTGGGGTGGGGGGGCGGTAAAAAGAAAGGAAGAGGCGGAGACAGTAGGCTGTGGGAGAGCTGGGAATGGGAGGGGAAGGAGGGAGAAAGCAAGAACTACCTGAAATTGGAGAATCCAATGTTCATACTGCTGGGGTGTAAACTACCCAAGCAAAATATGAGGTGCTGTTCTTCCAATTTGCGGTGGGCCTCACTCTGGCCATGGAGGAGGCCCAGGACAGAAAGGTCGGATTCGGAATGGGAGGGGGAGTTGAAGTGCTGAGCCACCGGGGGATCAGGTTGGTTATTGCGAACTGAGTGGAGGTGTTGTGCGAAGCAATCGCCAAGCCTGCGCTTGGTCTCACCGAGGTTGATCATACGCTGAATAACCATATTTTTGTTTTGAAGTGGAAAAATATAATAGAAATTGCATTAATTGCAACGTGTAAAAAGAGATGAGATGCTGTATTGTAATTTTGCTGCATGTCATTGTGGTATATATCATGTCTTGATTGGTGAATATGTTTAGTTTGTGACTTTATTTGAAGCAGAAATAATATGTAAATACTTCATTGACCATAATTCCGACTGGTAACTACACACTTCGTCTGAGCACGTTATCGCACGCGTCATGCAAGCCCTCTTAAATGACCACCTAAACTGTCATTTGGCAACCTAAAAAGCTGCCGAGGTTGCCCGGCTGGCAACAGGGAAAAAAAGTTCAGCGAGAGCCCTGGAAGGGTCTCGACCCGAAACGTCACCCATTCCTCTCCAGAGATGCTGCCTGACCTGCTGAGTTACTCCAGCATCTTGTATCTATATTCAGTTTAAACCAGCATCTGCAGTTCCTTCCTATACATTCATGTCTTTCTACATGTCTTGTAAAAACAGAGGAGAAATGCTGGCTGAGGAACTGCCCTTCTCCAGGGGCTCCACACAGAGATGACTGCTTTGGTTTCTGAGGGACCCAATTCACTCTCAAGTTACTTTCTTTCTCTTAATGTATTTATATCATCTCCTTGGACTATCCTTAATATTATCGGCCAGAGTTATCTCCTGGCCCCTATAGAGCCTCCTGGTTTCCTTAAGTATGCTCCTCAGTCCCTGAAACTCTTCAAGGATACACTTGATCCCTTGCCTATATCCAGCACATGCCACCTTTGAACATTTTGTAAATAGCACCAAAACATAGCGTCTCGTGTATGTGTGATCTGTGCAAAAACGAATTTCACTCCGCAGTGCACGTGACAACAAAGCGTCATTGATACCTTTTTCCTGACATACATGGCCCATGCCTCCTTTTTCCTGTAGGTAGTATTAGTAGGAGATTTTAACTTCCCTTCTATTGACTGGATCTCACATAGGGCAAAGGACCTGGATGGAGCTGGATTTGCTAGATGTATCCCAAGAAAGCTTCCTTCATCAATATATAGAGGGCCATACCAGAAGGGGTGTGGGAATACTGTACTTCCTCTTTGGGAACGAGTTAGGGTAAGTGACTGAAGTGTCAGTGGGAAAGCACTTAGGGATCAGCGACCATAATTCTATTAGTTTTGGATTTACTTAAGGAGAAGGATGAGACAGGTCCACAGGTTAAAGTGCTTTTGGAGGCATTAGTTTAGTTTTGCTTAGAGTGGAAACAGGCACTTCAGCCCACCAAGTCCGCGCCGACCAGCGATCCCTGCACATTAACACTACCCTACACACAAGGAACAATTTTACACTATACCAAGCCAATTTATCACTATACCTACACACCTGTACGTCTTTGGAGTGTGGGAGGAAACCGAAGATCTCGGAGAAAACCCATGCATTCATGAGGAGAACGTACAAAGTCCATACAGATGGCACCCGTAGTCGGGATCGAACCTGGGTCTCTGGCGCTGCAAGAACTGTACCCTTAGGCAAGAAATTGCCAAGATCTAACAGGAGTGTTTGTTTGCAGATAAGGGGATAGCTGGCAAATGAGAGTCTTTCAAAAGCGAGTTAGCAAGAGTACAGAGGCAGCATGTTCCTGTTTAGGTAAAAAGAATGTCTGGCAAGTCTAGGAAAACCTGGTCAGGAAAAAGGAGGCATGTTTAGATTTGGGTGCTCATGATCAAGTAAATCGCTCGTCGAGTTTGAGAAGTACAGTTAAGAAGGCAATCAGGAAGAGGAAAAAAAAGGACATAAAATGGAGGTGGGAGGCAAGGTAAAGGAAAGTCCCAAGAGATTCATAGAAAATAGTTGCAGGAGTAGGCCATTCGGCCCTTCGAGCCTGCACCGCCATTCAATATGATCATGGCTGATCATCCAACTCAGTATCCTGTACCTGACTTCTCTCCATCCCCCCTGATCCCTTTAGCCACCTTTAGATTCCTTTAGGTTCTACAGGTATATTTAGAATAAAATGGTGGCCAAGGAAAGAATAGGTCCGCATAAAGATTAGAATAGCAGTTTTTGTTTTCAACCACAAGAGATGTGGGAGATATTATAGTAATATTTCTCACACATTTTTATGGAAGCTAAGGAATAGAGCCATTGGAGTTATGATGTCTTAGATCAGACACAAATTACCAAAGAAGAGGTAATAGAGGCTTTCTAACACATTATATAAATCACCGAGAGCCTGACCAAGTACAACCTCAGATCTTGTGGAAATTGCAGACGCCCCTCCCTGCAGGGGCTCTTCCAGAGGATGGCTCATGTTGTACCATTATTTAAGAAGAGCAGCAAGGACAAGCCAGGAAATTTTAGGCTGATGAGCGTGACGTCAGTTATGGGAAGGTTGCTGGAGGGGATTCGGAGGTACAGGATCTACTAGCATTTGGATAGGCACGGATTAATTAGGAGCAGACAGTATGGCTTTGTGCGTGTGAAATCGTGTATCACAATTCTGAGGGTACCAAGAGGATCGATGAGGACAGAACAGTGGACGATGTCTATAATTGAGCGAGGCCTTTGACAAGATCCCACATGGTAGACCTGTCTAGAAAGTTAAAGCGCACGGAATTCAAGGTGATCTGGCCAATCAGATACAAAATTGGCTTGGAGGAAGAAGTTGAATGGTAGTTGTGGAGGGTTGTCTTTCTGGCAGGAGGTCTGTGACCAGTGGTGTGCCGCAGGGCTCTGTGCTATGTCTGTTGCTGTTTGTATCCATATTAATGATTTGGATGACAATGTGGTCAACATTGTGAGTGAATTTGCAGATGACACCAAAATAGCTGGTATGGTAATCAATGAGGTAGGTTGTTATCTAAGTTTACAACAATATCTGGATTAGCTGAGCAGATGGACCAAGGAATAGCAAATGGAATTTAACTCTGACAAGTGTGAGGTGTTGCACTTTGATATCTCAAACCAGGGCATGATTTGCACAGGAAATGGTAGAGCCTTGGGGAGTTTGCAGAACAGAGAGCTCTGGGAGCACAGGTGCATGGTTCCCTAAAAGTGGCGAGGTTAGATAGGCTGCGACATTTTTCTTCGGCGTGAAGATGGCTGAGGAGTGACTTCATTGACGTGTACAAGGTCATGAGGGGCACGGATAAAGTGAACTTTATCACAGGGTATAGGATCCCAAAACTAGAGGGTACAGGCTAAAACTAAGGGGAGAGATTTAAGAGAGACCGCAGGGGTAACTTTTTCACTAAGAGGATAATCCATATCTGGAATGACCCACCAGAGGAAGCGATTAAGATTTTAATTAAGATTTGGACAGATATGTGGATAGGAAGGATTTTGAGGGCTAATGGCTAAATATAGCCCAGTGAGACTAGCCCAGTAAGGCATTGGTCAGAATAGATAAGATGGGCCAAAGGACCCGTTTCCATGCTGTATAGCTCTGTGACATTAAATGGCTCATTATAGCAAGCCTGTGTAGCTTTGAATTGTGTGATTATTGAGCATGCAATCAATAACGAACAAAACAACTCTCCCACTTGTCTTTACCGAGGCTGTTCAACTGTAAAGAGTTTTTGAGTTAGTTTAACACTGAGAAAACATTCCATCAGTTTTTTTTTTAAATGAAGCCTATTGCTATATCAAAGGATTTAAACCAATTTGGTGTACTCAACAGAGCTTAGTCAATCAAAACAGAACAATCTGTACTGAGGAGCAAACTACTTTGAAAGAGAAAAAAAAAAAAAAAATCAGCCTTAAATTAGTCAGAATATTTTACTGGATCATGCTCGTTTTGGTATTCTTTTGTTCCTCGGGATCCCAGATTTTCCTCACTGAGATAAATGATATAAACTCAGAAGCGCCCACTGCTGGCATCCTGCCACGAGATTCTGGACATTCTGTTTTTATAACGAGTTGTGTTCCGAAGGGACTTACTCAGACTCGTTGCTGCCATCCATGGAGTCGGCTTCTTTATCCTGTCGTAATATGCCGATCCCAAGGGAGCTTAAAGCACGTAACAGAATAGTTTCCACAGCCTCCACTGACAGCTTCTCAAGAACGATGACACGGCAACGGCTCAGCAAGGCTGCATTGATCTGAAAGGAAGGATTTTCTGTAGTTGCACCAATCAGTGTGATTGTCCCACACTCGACGTGAGGCAGAAAGGAGTCCTGAAGTTGCGAGGAAGAAAGTGTTACCACAAAACGGTTAACAAAATGTAAGTTTTCTTCTTAGACTTTTACAATTGGCTCAGTCAAATGTATAACACTGTTTAAATTAAAATAGGAGAAATTGTAAATCATGTAATCAAAAAAGACTGATGAATTTGGCATGCTAATCTTGCTAAATTACTATATTGTGCACAAACACACAATTCTAAGTATATTGAATTTATCTCAGGAAACGGTATGATAGTTATTTTTTCCTTTTACTTACTGTACTCTAAGATTAATATGCAGTTTAAAAGTGTATGAAAAGATTAATATTCCCAAAGTTTCAGTTATCAAACGAGTTTGTTTACCTGTTGTGTCTTATTGAAGCGATGAATTTCATCAAAGAATAAAATTGTTTTTCTTTTGAATAGCTTTCGTTCATTTTGAGCTTGGTTTATCACCTCTCGAATAATATTAACGTTTGCACTTGTAGCAGAAAGAGTCACAAACCTTGTATTGCTCTGCTTTTTGCTGTTGTTGGCTACAACATTGGCCAATGAAGTCTGGAAAAGAAGGGTATTATTTTACAAACCTGGGTAATGCTGATAGGTTTGAGCAGAAAATGTCAAGATTACATTGTGTGATTTAGTTCAAAATGATCAGAAATCAACAATTAAAACTGATGCAATTCTGTAATAAAGAGATAGGATGGTAATTGCGAAATAAAAGATGCTGGAGAGTATGGAAGGGCATTGAAAAAAAAAAGTAAGGCTGAGCAGATACATAACCAATAAATTTAAACAAAATAACTCAATTTAAATGAATTATTATAGGCGATGGCCTGGTTGGAAATGAGAGAGACCTGTGGTTCCCCTGTGAGCCTCATAGGAGTTCTCTTGCCCAGAAAAAAGAAAATCAACCAAGCCGTAAGAACCCTTTTAGGCCCAGGATCGAGTTCTTGACATTTGCGGGAAACTCTGTTTACCTTGCTCAGGATCAAGCTTATTGATATTAATAGACTCTCTGCATATGACCTTCTGTATGGTGAGTGCCCCATACATTTGCACAAAGGATCATCGCGACAGATTGGGAAGCTGGAGTAAATTAAACCTGTTACCTTGGTGTCATTTTCTCCACCCACAAAACAAAAACAAGCAAAATGTATGCGACTTTCATCTCTGTGGGGGGGGGGGGGGGGGGTAGTTTTGCCTATCATCTTGGCATAGTTTTCTCCAAACTTATCTCAGCTTAATTAATTAATTATATTGATTGAGTTCATTTGTGGAAATGATACAACAGTCTGCAAACCTCTGCACAAGACAAAGACTATTTTTTATTGAGACAAGGGTCCTGTAGGTTAAAGCAACAATGGAGGCAAAGGGTGTTAAGTTACAGATTAGACATGACTAACTAAGTGACAGGCAGATGAGACATGAGGAACTGAATGATCCGAGCCTAGGATGATTTGTTGTGCACAGCTGTGACTGTAGAGCACTTCACAGCTTTAGGAGACAGTGATAAATAAAAAATTCCCACTTGTGGGCAGCAGAGTGAAAGAGTTGTTGCCTTACAGCACCAGAGAACCGGGTTCGATCTTGACTACAGGCGCTTGTCTGACAGAGTTTGTATGTTTTCCCTGAGACTGCATGGGTTTTTCCTGGCTTCCTCCCACATTCCAAAGACGTGCAAGTTTGTAGGTTAATTGGCTTCTGTAAATTGTTCCTCCTCTGTAGGATAGAACTAGTGTATGTGGATCGCTGGTCAGCATGGACTTGGTGGGCCGAAGTGCCCGTTTCCACACAGTATCTCCAAACTAAACACTCACTCAGTGCATAACTTAAAAAAAGCATTTACTCTGATCCCATGATTTAACAAATAGGCTACTGCACATTTTTTGTAGGCTACAAGATAGTTCAGTGGCATGGCCAGCAGAGCCGTTACCTCACAATTATACAGACCCGAGATCAAGAGTGGTCCTGAGTGTTATTTGTGTGTCCTCCCTGTGACAACAGCTTCGCCTGGGTGCTGTGGATTCATCTTACATCCCAAAGAGGTGCTGGTTGGAAAGTTAACTGGTTAGTGTAAACTACACCCAGAGCAGGTAGGTAGGTGCTTGGAGAATCGTGCTGGAGTAAATGGCACATGAGAGAGAATAGCTGGCATGGACATAATTTGGGGTGTGGGATTGCTCTGAGAACTGGTCAGATTGAATGGGCTGAATGTACTCCTGAATAATAAGGAAATATGAGAAAGACCCAAAAATGATCTTGGTGATGATATGGGAAATAATGATGCTACATTATCTCTCAACTCAATCTCAGCCAAACTATCTCTTACAACCAATAGACAGATCTTAAGTGGATATGAAATTGTTGGGGAAAGATGGGCATGGATATCCCACACTTGTGTGGTGTGACATTTTCTTTATTAAGCCTGCCTGAGCTGAACCAATTAAAAAAAAAACAGGACAAAGCTATTCTTGAATCCAAGAATGCTTCTAGCCACCTTATATATTGATTGTGGACATCGTAACATTAGGTAAAGATAGCAATTATCAGTTATTACAATTCACACTGGAAAAAATGGCAAGGTGGCTTGAAACAGGGTTCAAAAGGTGTACGGCACAACTCACGAGATCAGATGAAAATCTCTTGATGTGAAGAGGAAGAATCATAACTATGGTTCCCTCCAATCAATCAAGAAATAGTCATACACTCATGCAGCACGGATACAGGCACTCAGGCCCAACTTGTCCATGCTGATCACGATGGCATATTGGGCTTATCTTATTTACCTGCATTTGGCCCATTGCCTTCTAAACTCTTCCGTCAATATATCTGGACAGTGCTACACTTGAAACCAGCCCAGTGCCTCAATTTCTCTTGTTGTCTAGGGTTTGCCCTGCACTCTAACGGGAACATCCATACCTCTTACTGTCAGACTTTTCACCACATCCCAATATCTGGACGTTCCTTCGCCCACAAACAACTTACACCAATCAACTTTAGCGAGTTCCTGTCAAATATCATCAAGGTTGGCCTTACCCAAATTTAGATCTTTAACTTGTGGAACAACTCTGTCTTTATCCATGACTATTTTAAAATTAATAGAACTGTGGTCGATACTCCCAAAGGATTTGCCCACTGACCCTTCAGTCACTTGCCCTGCCCAATTCCCAAGCTTTGGCCTCTCCCTTTCAGGGTCTTCAACATACTGCCTAAATATTTGGTCAGACTTCCATACAAATAGCATAGAGATGGTGGATGTCAGAAGTATATCATCACTCTTCCATTAGTTGATTAGATGGTCCACAGTGGCAATTCCAAAACATTAATTTAAGAAAGTGAAGGAAAATATGAATCTTCAGTCCTAGTTGTAAAACACTACACATGCCCACCACCGACCTGCCAGCAACTGGTAGTCTGGCACTTCCTTTAATCAGGCCAAAATTATGAGTATGCACAATCCCCTCCTTACTTTTTTTTTAAATAAATGCAGCTGCTATCCCTCTATATCTTAGCACACAAAGGAACAGTGACCAGAAAAACTATTTACTGTTACGCTTTCACCAATCCTAGAGCAGCAGCTGATTTGCTCTCTGGTTTTTACTCCTCAGTATCTTTTCCACAGCATGGTTGCAAACAAAGGTTATTGTGGAAATTTACAAAAAATCCCATTGGCTCTCAACATAATCACACTGCTCAGAAATATATTTAAACTAGATTGACAGAACAACCAAGTTGGAGAGCTTCGATGCCTTCCTGGAATGTCAACCATTCAATGGATACTGAGTTTATAAAGTTAGATCAAACATAGCCCAGGATGTCTCCAGGGGAATGCATTTTACATGGATGGTTGCAATTCTAGTTTGTTTTTTTTTTGTTTTTTTAAATGGTTCTTCTAGAGTGCCTAATGTAATCCTTCGATTTAGAAAGGCAATTGGCTAAATGAAAAATAAACAAACTGTAAACAAAGATGACATCAACCAAGCTAGCCAAGTTGATGGTTAACATCAAACACATAAAAACAAGGCCATGGGCAAGGCAAGAAACAAACAATAATTATATTTCTTTTGAGAATACGTGAACTCGTCAGCAAGAAATATATTATAACATATTTGAACATAATATGACGCATCTCCTGCTGATGTTCTTAAGGGTAACATTTCAGATGCAAGAAAATAGAAATAAAAGTACTCTTTTCCTTTATAATTTAACAGCAGTTTTGAAATTAGTGAAGAAACTTGGGCTCTGTATTCTAATGTCAGATGAAATGGTTTAGACACTTGCAATTCAACATGAATAAATCCATCACAGGCAACTATTAAAAGATAAAAATAAACGTAACGAAACACAATATCTGGAATATTTTATATATCATCATCGTTCCACATAATTACGAGATTACTTCCCTAATGACAACATGGGTACCCAATATAACTATACTAATTTTACTAATTCAGTTAAGAATCTGACTACCGTTTAGAGAAAAATAATTTCCTCTAATGCTTCCCAGGTTTCTCTGCAAATTTTACATTCAAGTTTATAGCACAGGAACAAGATCATTCTGCACAACCCTTTATAGGAGATGGAAACCTTCCAGTTGAGGCTCCTCCCAGACACCTCCAACTACGCAGATTACATTTCTTTCCGTCTCTTATAAAGTTCATAAGTTATAGGAGCAGAATTAGGCCATTCAGCCCATCATCAACGCCATTCAACCATGACTGATCTATCTTTCCCTCTCAACCCCATTCTCGTTTCTTCTCCCCACAACCCCTGACATTGGAGCATTGGCTGATATCAAGCACTCTTCCCCCATCTCCCCTCCAGCCCCTTGCTCATGTCATTCACCTCTGCAGGCTCATGTGGAATAGCACGTGAGATTGGAACTCTAGCTTCTTCATTATCCTCTTTTTACCAGCAACCAGGGACAATGTCTGAAGGGTCACGACCCGAAACATCACCCATTCCTTCTCTCCAGAGATGCTGCCTGTCCCACCGAATTACTCCACCTTTTTGTGTCTATCTACAGTATAAACTAACATCTGCAGTTCCTGCCTACACAGTTTCTGCCCAGCCGTGCGTTCACTTGCACCTATCGACTGTCCAGTTTGTTTCTCTATACTTACACCTTAATTACTCCCACAAAACAGGAAAAAACATCCTTATGGATTTATTGAAGTGCCTGTGTGAATGGTGGGACTAACACAGGGAGAGGCATAGATAAGATGATACATTTATTTGTCACATGTTACAAATCTATGGAGTGTAGGAAATTGGCAACATTTCGGGCTGAAAGGTTGCCTCTTTCCTTCGCTCCATAGATGCTGCTGCACCCGCTGAGTTTCTCCAGCACTTTTGTCTACCTTCGATTTTACAGTATCTGCAGTTCCTTCTTAAACAAAGAAACCTTGCAAATAGGTGCATGGTTAGGCCATTTGGCCCTTCGAGCCAGCACCACCATTCAATATGATCATGGCTGATCACCCAAAATCAGTACTCCCTTCCTACTTTTTCTCCCATATCCCTTGATTCCATTAACCCTCAGAGCTAAATCTAACTGTCTCTTGAAAACAGTGAATTGGCCTCCTTTGCCTTCTGTGGCAGAGAGGACAAAGTGCCTCTGCGAATTCAGCTGACTACTCATACTCAAGCATCCTTTGTGCAGTACTGGCCTGTGATAAGTGATGCAAACTCAGTTCCCGGAAAAAGACTGGGTGAGAGAGCCATAATGACGGAAAAAGCACAGTACCGGGTCCGTTCATGAGGGATCCGGTGAGACAAAATGGATAGTCAGCTGTTGAGTTGAAGTTGCAACTGGTGGCAACTTTTTTGATTAGAATGGGTGTCAGCGGTTATGGGGAGAAGGCAAGAGAATGGGGTTAGAAGGGAGAGATAGATCAGGCATAGACACAAAATGCTGGAGTAACTCAGTGGGACAGGCAGCATCTCTGGAGAGAAGGAATGGGTGATGTTTTGGGTCGAGACCCTTCTTCAGACATTGTTCCTGGTTGCTGGTGGAACAGATAAATCAGGCATTATTGAATGGCGGAGTAGACTCGATGGACCGAATGGCGTAATTCTACTCCTATAACGTGAACTTCGGGCAGACGGCCTGTGATCCTCAGGCAGGATAAGACCTGCCTTTTGCTGACTGTTGGTGTGTCCAAAACATGGTCTCAAAATCTAGCCCATCAAATCTAAATCACAAATTCAAAAACTGTACATACTTGTCTTTTTTTTTTAAAAAGAGAAAAAAACTTCCACGTTCATTCTTTTCTATTAGATCATAATCTTCTAGTTCCTTTAGCAAAATTGTGACGAAAAAAAAATAAAGAACCCGAGTAAATATGTCTTACTGAAATTATTTAGGTTTCTGGTGGATCTACATTTGGGGGGCATTTTGTAGAGGTCAGCCTCCTACCCAAGGGGAGAAATATTTGCAATTGGAATCAACAGAGGTTGATTTCTGGGGCAGAGTAAAAATTCTATAAGGTGACTTGCAGTAGACTGGGCCTAGTTCATAAGAATGAGAGAGAAATGCATTGAAACATATACAATTGTTGCATGACTTGCAAGGCAGATGCAGGAATTACGTTTCCCCTTACGAAGTTTCAACACTCCGGAACACAATATTGAAATGAGTGGATGCCATTCAGGATGAAGATGAGATGAAATGTCTTCACCTAAAGGTTAGGGAATGTTGAAATTCTTGACCAAGAGTGCTGTGGAAGCTCTGATTATATTTAAGACACAGGGGAGTAGATGTTTGTGTTAAAGAAGGAACTGCAGATGCTGGAGAATCGAGGGTACACAAAAGGCTGGAGAAACTCAGCGGGTGCAGCAGCATCTAAGGAGCAAAGGAGATAGGCGACGTTTCGAGTCGAGACCCTTCTTCAGTAGATGTGTGTTGTAATATTATAGCGTTACAATTGTAAACCTGCTCTGAATTTTCCTCATTGGATTTTCAGCTTAACTCCATCGAATTAACCTATCGTTTAGACATGTGATATTAGTCTTGAAATTCTTTGCAACTGTACCTTAATGTACTTGTGCCTATAACAATAAACTTGACTTAATGTTCACCCTTTGTTGACATTGATTGCTTGCTCCATTCAATTGGTTTCCCTGCCTTCATCCTTTCTGATTTACCCAAGCTTCTAACCCAATTGAACTCGTATTTACACACAAAAAGATGGAGTAACTCAGCGGGACAGCCAACATCTCTGGAGAGAAAGAATGGGTGCCGTTTCATGTCGAGACCCTTCCTCAGACTCCTATTTACATGGATTATGTGACATTTTTATTCTTTAGTCAAAATGTAACTTACCTACACTTAAATAGTTTCTAAAATTATGAAAAAGCTACATTCTAGTTTTGATTTATTCAATTACAAGACTGGGTGACATTTGTGGCTCATCTCTCAAAGACTTGAATCTGTAAAGCTTGCTGGTCCCTTAAGGCAGCTGAAAAGTCAACCAACATTGGTCTGGCTTTATCCATAAAGCGTACGAAGAGAATAGCAGATTCCTCTCCCGAAGATTTCAGGCAGGTTTTTGAGTCTTCTCAGACTTTCGCAGTCGACATTGTTGATGTTAGCTTTTAATTCCAATGTTTGAATAAAATTAATTTAAATTCTCCAGTTGCAACAAATGTATGTCCTCAAATTAATGTTCCGGTTCTGTGGATTACTAATCCACTAACATAATCATTATGATACCTTATCTCCACAGTGTACCTTTGTCATCACGATCAATAATTCCCAATTGTTTTCTGATGAAAAGTCAGAAGTCAGACTTGGCAAAGTCAGTCAGAATAGTAGAAAAGTGGGCAGAAGTGAAATGTAACATTTGCTTTTAAAGCTGATAACCTTAAATGAGTGACCAATTATGGTCACATAAAATGTAATGATATCCAATTATTAATTTTAGTTTAGTGTAGAGATACAGTGTGGCAACAGGCCCTTCAGCCCACTGAATACACGCCGGCCAGCGATCACCCGTACACTGGTTCTATTCCAGCTTCGCATCCTACACACTATGGACAATTTACAGATGCCAATTAACTTATAAACCTGCACGTCTTTGGAAAGTGGGAGGAAACTGGAGTTCCCGGAAAAAATCCACGATGTCACAGAGAGAACGTACAAACTCCATAGAGAGAGCACTCGTGGTCAGGATCGAACCTGGATCGCTGGCTCTGTAAATCAACAAATCTGCCGTTGTGCCATTGTTGCCGGCTGCTGTTCAATTTTAAACTAAGATTGAAGACATTATATCACACTTGGGGAAAAAAAACCAAATGCTTGACAAATGTAAAATTGTTATAGGCAAGGTCAACTTTAGACCTGGGTGTTAAACTGAAAATCTGCTTCAACAAATCAAATTTGCAAATTCAATAGTTTAATTGCACAAATTAAATTAGTGGATTATTAATCCAAAGGTGTAGACTAAGAATCCAGAAATTCTAATTCAGGAAGCATGGCATAGTATATGACCCAATCAATGATGTGGAAGTGGAAATGGCTGAGAGCTTCAAGTTCCTTGGCATTTAGCACGCCAACGCCTCTTCTTCCTCTTAAGGTTTAGGAAGTGCGGCAAGTCCCCAACAACCCTCACTAACTTCTACTGATGCGCCGTAGAAAGCATTTTATCAGAATTCATCACAGCCTGGTTTGGGAACAGCTCCATCCAAGACCGCAAGAAATTGCAGTGAATTGTGGATGCTGCCCAGGCGGTTGCACAAACCAACCTCCCTTCCATTGACACCTCTTGCTGCCTCGGGAAGGCCAGCAGCATAATCAAGGACAAGTCGCACCATGGCCACTCCCACCAGGCAAAAAGGTGTGAAAACGCACATCTCCAGTTTCAGAAGAAGGCTCTCGACCCGAAACGTTGCCTATTTCCTTCGCTCCATAGCTGCTGCCTCACCCACTGGGTTTCTCCAGCATTTTTGTCTATCTCCAGTTTCAGGGGCAGTTTCTTCCCAGATGTTATCAGGCAACTGAACCATCCTATCAACAACCAGAGAGCAGTCCTGATCTACCTCAAAGGAGACCCTCGGACTATTTTTGATCGGACTTTACCTTGCACTAAACGTTATTCACATTATTCCCTTTATCATATATCTGTACACAGCTCGATTATAATAATATATTGTCTTTCTGCTGATTGGTTAGCATGCAACGTAAACTAGAAAGCAGTCCTGAACTACTATCTACCTCATGGGTGACTGTCAGACTATTTTGAATCATATTTTACTGGCTTTATCTTGCACTAAACGCGATTCCCTTATCATGTATGTGTACATGGTGAATGGATCGATTGTAATCATGTATTGTCTTTCCGCTGATTGGTTAGCAAGCAACAAAAGCTTTTCACTGTACCTCGGTACACGTGACAACAAACTATACTGAACCGATCTGTCATAGTCCAATCTTTGGCGAGAAGGCCATAATTGAGATAGTGAAATCTTTGGAAAACAATGGCTTGGATGAGGGGTTCAACAAAGGATAACATGAAGAAGGGATGAAGTCAGGTGCCGTTGTTGAGTGGATAATGTGATTGGATGCTCAGACCACTGATTCACATTATGTATCCCATAAAACAACATGCTTACACATCTTTGTGCACATAGGGAGGTACTGTTGCTACACTACGCCAAGTGGAGTACACGTGATGAACTGCAGGTAAGCACTTACCATTGTTTCCAGCGTAGCAGGCTCGTTAAAACCCACCAAAATTGTCCATTTTTGCAATGTAAATAATTATGGAAATCAGGATAAGCGTGAGAGACATTTAGCCTACATCAGAATTCCAAAAGTGAGGAGAAATGACGGTAGATAGAAGCGAGATCTGAAGGGACAACAACAGCCAGAGTGCTTGGCGAACATTGGCCGTTTGCTCACTGCATTTCTTCAACTAAGGCATTATTTGTGTTTTTTCTTGAGTCCTTTGGCATCTAAAAACTTTCAGAACTGATAAATCTGGCTGTAAAATTTTAAAATCGCCCATGGTTCTCAAGTGGGTTTTTACATACAAAAAGAAAACGCCTCTGAAGCAAAATTTACAGCCAGATTTATCACTTCTGATACTTTTTAGATACCAAAGGAATCAAGAAAAACCACAAAGAATGCCTTCCTGTTGATGAAATGCAGTGAGCAAACACGATAATTACCAATATTTTCAATTCCGCTATCTGCACGGCCAATGTTCGCCAACCACTTTAGCTGTTGTTATTCCTTCAGCTCTCGCATCTCTTTACCTTCATTTCGCTTCACTTTTGGAATTCTGAAGTTGGGTACATGTCTCTCACGCTTACCCCGACTTCCACAATTCTCTACAGAGCAAAAATCCAACATTTTGGCGGTTTTTAACAGGTAGGAAAGTACGCGTTTCTTGCATTAATAACATATACCGGAAGTTACGGATGTCCTCCAGATGGATTGAGCGGCTCCGTGCGTCAAGCCCTATGACCCAGTGACCTTACGTGCAAACCCCCTATAGACCATATTAATTAACTTGAGGATAACTAACTGTAAAATTTGCAGAAGCGGATTTCTCCAATGGACTTACTTTCCCACATCCTGGTGGACCCCACAAAATCATGGATGGGATATCATGCGATTCCAACAGAGTTCTCAGGAGCGTGTTTTCTCCCAAAACTTTACTTTGGCCAATAAGTTCTGCTAAAGCACCGGGTCTCATGATCTCCGCCAGAGGCTTTGCTTCAAGTTGCTGAAATGAAACCAGCTTTTTCTGCTCTTCCTGGTTTGCTTCGGAGAGGACGACAGACTGCGAAGGTGCAGCAGAGGTGAAAGCCTCGGTCCTGGTGGGCGAAGCTGCCGCAAGACTCGGCGACCTGTGGGTCTTTTGGAAAAGTGCAAAGACCGGGGAGCGGGCCTGGTGCTTGCTCGATGGTTGCGCCCCGCTCCCGGGCCGCGTTCCATCGCCCGGCGCCGGGGACCGAGCGGCCGACTCGCGCCGGCTCCCGGGCCGCGTTCCATCGCCCGACTCGCGCCGGCTCCCGGGCCGCGTTCCATCGCCCGGTGCCGGCGACCAGCGCGCCTTCTTGCAGCCGGGTTCCCCTCGGTCACCGCACTCCGCATCCTCCTCTCCAGGCTCCTTCCCCACCGACGCTCCGACACCCAGACAGTGGTCTAGGTGGGGATTGATCTCAAAACTCTCCATCTTCTCCGAACATATAGGACACTGCACCACCGACTCCCCGCTCCCACTATTAAGCGCCATTTCTGGAAACTCGCTTCCCACTTTCCATTTGTTTTACACGTGCTAGCAGTTCATGTATTGATCTATATTTTGTCTGCGTAATTTAGCTTTAGATAAAACATTTTTTTTCCCCATCTAAGTTTATGTAAGTTGGCTGGCACTCGGGTGCTGCTAATAAAAGTTACAGTAATGCATTTCAAACAGTACTGCTATCTGCGAGCATGGTATTTACACAGGAAAATCCGGAAATATTGTCATTATGTGCAATGTAACTTCCTGGGTGGAAACGAGACTTTGGAATCAATGAAACTATCTTCGAGAAAACCACTCAGTACAGTTTTTTCACGTTGGTAGGAATATTTTCGTCAGTAGAATGCACCAATTCTCCAGTTGGCGCATTGTGTAGACGTAAATGCCCTGTAAAGCTGTATTGGGACCAGCATTGATAGGAGCGATAATTTAAAATTTTGGGATGAATCTTAGGAGAAAACCAAAACACACAAAAATAGCTTTTTCAAAAGTAGAGCTCAACAGGAGCGGAAAAGGCTGCAAAAAGTTGTAAACACTGCCCAGTCCATCATCGGCTCTAACGTCCCTACCATCGAGGGGATCTATCACAGTCGCTGCCTCAAAAAGGCTGCCAGCATCATCAAGGACCCACACCATCCTGGCCACACACTCATCTTTCCGCTGCTATCAGGTAGAAGGTACAGGAGCCTGAAATCAGCAACTTCCACGTTCAGGAACAGCTTCTTCCCCGCAGCCATCAAGCTATTAAACACAACTTTTTTTGAACTCTGAACTATAACAGCCTATTGCACTTTATATGTTTATTTATGTGTGTGTGTGTGTGTGTGTGTATATATATATATATATATATATATACACACATATTCTATGGTATATGGACACACTGATCGGTGGCAAGCCTCTGTATTTTCTGGCCATCAGGAGAGATGCTTATTTTCCAAATAAATACATAAAATGGAGTAAGGCCACATCTTCAGAAGGTCCTGATCCGAAACGTCACCTATCCATGTTCTCCAGAGATGCTGCCTGACCTGCCAAGTTGTTCCAGCATTTTGTGTCTTTCCTTGATTATGGTGGCTGCTTTCCCGAGGCAGCGGTGAAGAATAGATAGGGTCCATGGTGGGAAGGCTGCTCTGTGTGATTGATTAATGCTTGTGTTGGAGTTCTTGCAGATTTAATAAATAATGCAAACTTAATTACTGGGAAATATGTTTATTACAATTGATTTTATTTTACTTTTACCAAATAATAGCCAATTGTAATTGTTTATCTAATCAGAGAATTGAAGTTTTCTTCATACCTTTTCAGAATCGATTTTGACTCAATCCATCAAATTCAAGTGCAAATGTGATTGGCTATTTCAGGACGTTGGCAATAATCATGTTTCAATAAAGAAGCTAGAACAGTACAGCAGAGGAAAAGACCCTTCGGTCCATAATCATTTCTCCGAAAATGATACGAAGATAAACTAATCTCATCGATGTTCATGTTCACATCCCTCCATTCCATGCATATCCGTGTGCCTATCTAAAAATCTATATAAAAAATCGCACTGTCGTATCTGCATCCGCCACCACCCCTGCAGAGTGTTTCAGGAACTCATCACCCTCTGTAAAAATAAATGTCCTGTACATCTCCTTTCAACTTTGCCCTGCTCATCATAAATCTATACGCTCTAATCTTTGACATTTCCACGCAGTGAAAAAGATTCTGACTGTCTACTTAATCTATGCCTCTCATCTATCTATATTACTAAAAGTCTGATCTTGACCACTTCCTGTTGTTCTGTATAATGATTTTAGAAAAAACGCTGCCACTTAACGGCTGTGATTTTTGGCCATCTTACTCAAAGTCCCCCTCAGCTGCGCAGGACAGGAGGATTTTTCCCATCAATGAAAAATAAAAGAGTTATTAGTGTTTAAAAAATGTTGAGATTATCTCTCCTGAAGGCCATGCCCCTTCCGGAGGGACGATAAAACCCTGAAGTGTGGAGGTGCCTCAGTTCTCTGCAAGATGGGGGGAGCAAGAGGTCGCAATTCTCAGTCTGAGCTGTGAATAACACTGAACACATTGGTGGAGGGGTGGAATATTGCGTTGGGATATGAGCCCTCCCGTGTGATGCTGGGACCCATCGGGTCCCATCGTCTAGTAATTTTATATAATTCCATCAGGTCTCCCTGCAATATCTGGCATTACAGAGAAAACAATCTAAGCTAGTCCAGCCACTCCTAGCTAAAGCCCCCTAACATAGGCAACATTCTTTTAAACCTCCAGTATCGCCTCAAAGTTCATAAGACAGAGGTGCAGAATTAGGTCATTTTGCCATTGAGTCAACTGCGATTCAATCATGACAGATCTAGCTTTCCCTCTCAACCCATACACCTACCTTATCCCCGTGACCTTTGATGCCATTACTAATCAAGAGCCTGTCAATCTCCGTTTTATAAACACTCAAAGACTTGTCCTCCATAGCCATCTGTGGCAATGAATTCCACCGATTCACCATCCTCTTGCTAAGTAAATGAATCCTCATCTCCTTTCAAAAGGTATGTCCTGAAAATTCATAGACTTTGTCCTCGGGTCCTAGACTCTCCCGGTATCCGTGCCTTTCATTATTCGGTAAGTTTCAATGAGGTCCCCTCATCCATCTAAACTCCAGCAAAAACAGTCTTATAGAGCTGCAAAATTGGGATTATGTAAAATTATGAGGGCATAACAAATCAAATTACATTTAAGTACAACAAGATTAAACTTTTACCACAGTGACAATCGTGGGAATCGGTTCACCCTGTTTGCATTACTCACTCACAACATGGAAATTAAACTTAAATTATAATTTTATTATAAAAGAGTACATTTTCCAACAAATTCATCTTTGCAGTAAATCATTTTTGAATCATTCACTGGTGACTTAAGAATATATATATACCTATTCTTGAACTTCCAGTGCACTGTCTGTCATGTTGTAAATGGTTAATGCATCATTGTGATGTTGACTGTTAAATACCACTGCAGATAATCTCCCTCTTTAAAACCATTGTGAAGTTCTATACATCAAACCTATTATGTTCAGGAATTCCCAGTAATTGTGATTATTTGTAAACTTCTGAGAGTTTTGTAATTGCTATTCAGCCAATAACTACTGTGGGATGGTAGCTAGGGACATGCAAGTCAATTCTGTAATGAGTAATTTAAAGAAAATGTATATTTATCTATTTGTTTACACAAGCTTAGGTCAATACAAATGCATTATGTCACCTGAGGTACCTATTTTTATAATATAGGCAGCCAGTTTAGTTGCAGCAGATTCCCACAAATAGCAACATGATACTGCCCAGATATATGGCATTTAGCATAGATAGGGGTCAGGAAATTGGGATTAATTCATATGCTTTTCATCAAAATTGTTCCAAGGGAACTTTTATGTTCAATCAAGAGGACAGATGGGAGCCTCGTTTTAATGCCTGATCTTAAAGACGTTACCTCTAGTATTGCAGTCCAGATTTTTGTTCTCAAGTCTTTGCACTGGATGACTCAGAGAGTCTGAACATCCGAGCCACTTTTGGCAGGGTGCAATGTACCCTCAAAATGATCTGTTTTTTCAAAGGTCACAGAAATAAATAGCATGGGATATGTTGCCTCTGGTTAAGTGCGACAGAGAATGTGATGCTAGAGGCACAACACATCAAACAGGAAATACTGCATTAAGGATAATAGTGAAGTGATTGTTTTACTCATTTTATGATTTTTCTTGAAGAGTGGATTCGCCACATTGAAAGTTCTCAAATTCGCATCAGGAATCCCACATTCCTTCCGCCCTTCCTTGCATCTATAATTTATGTCTCGAAACCTTCAAATGCTTATTTTGGTTCTACCTTGTACTATTTGTGAATTGTTAAAATTCTGTTCAAAATAGGTAAATACAGGTAGACAAAAGTGCTGGAGAAACTCAGCGGGTGCAGCAGCATCTATGGAGCGAAGGAAATAACCATATAACCATATAACAATTACAGCACGGAAACAGGCCCTCTCGGCCCTTCCAGTCCGTGCCGACCATTTGTTTTCCCCTAGGCATTGTTTCGGGCTGAAACCCTTCTTCAGACTGATGTGGGGTGGGGGTGTGGGGAATTCTTCCCTTCCTGGTCAATTCTTCCCTTCCCTCCCGCACCACCCCCTCCCCGGGCACTTTCCCTTGCAACCGCAAGTGATGCTACACTTGTCGCTTTACCTCCCCCCTCCATTCCATTCAAGGACCCAAGCAGTCGTTCCAGGTGCGACAGAGGTTCACCTGCATCTCCTCCAGCCTCATCTATTGCATCCGCTGCTCTAGATGTTAGCTGATCTACATTGGTGAGACCAAGCGGAGGCTTGGCGATCGTTCCGCCGAACACCTCCGCTCGGTCCGCATTAACCAACCTGATCTGCCGGTGGCTCAGCATTTCATCTCCCCCTCCCATTCCAAATCCGACCTTTCTGTCCTGGGCCTCCTCCATGAAAGGTCTGAATGACAAATAAAAGGAATCTGAATCTGAATGGCCAGAGTGAGCACCACCGCAAATTGGAGGAGCTGCACCTCATATTCCACTTGGGCAGTTTGCACCCTAGCGGCATAAACATTGACTTCTCCAAATTCCGGTAGCTCTTGCAGTCTCCTCCCCTTCTCAGCTCTCCCTCAGCCCGCGGGCCCCTCCTCTTCCTTTCTCCTTTCTTCCCCCCCCCCTCCCCCCCCCCCCCAAATCAGTCTGAAGAAGGGTTTCGGCCCGAAATGTTGCCTATTTCCTTCGCTCCATAGATGCTGCTGCACCCGCTGCATTTCTCCAGCACTTTTGTCTACCTTCGATTTTCCAGCATCTGCAGTTCCTTCTTAAACAGGTAAATACAGGTATAATTGAATTCACCAAAGAGGTCTGTTCATTGTGTCCCACACAATCTTTAATTCATCGGTTGAATATGAATGTATAGGGGTATGGAGAGAAGGCAAGTACAGGATACTGAGTTGGATGATCAGCCATGATCATATTGAATGGTGGTGCAGGCTCGAAGGGCCGAATGGCCTACTCCTGCACCTATTTTCTATGTTTCTATGAATATAAATATATACTTTACTTATGATAATGGATCATTATGATAATGGATCACTGAACAGCTGAAAAAAAGAGGTTTTATATCACCTGCTTCTGACAATAAGTTTAGTTAAGTTTATTATTGTCATGTGTTCCAAGATACAGAGAAAGACTTTTGTATGCATGTTATCCAGTCAAAGAAAAGGTCATGTGATAGGAGCAGAATTAGACCATTTGGTCCATCAAGTCTACTCCACCATTCAATCGTGGCAGATTTATCTCTCCTTCCTAACCCCATTTTCCTGCCTTCTCCTCATAACCCTTGACACCCGTACCAATCAAGAATCTATCTCTGCCTTAATAATATCCATTAACTTGGCCTCCACATCCTTCTGTGGCAAAGAATTCTACAGATTCACTACCCTCTGACTAAAGAAATTCCTCCTCATCTCCTTCCTAAAAGAACGTTCTTTAATTCTGAGGCTATGACCTATAGCCTCAGATGATGATGACTGTACATGAATACAATCAAGCCATCCCCAGGACAATCAGGGTCCCGTAAAAGACTCTGGAAAACTGAAATTACCTTCTATATTTAAGATGATGTCTTTCAGGAAAGGCAAACACTAGTGGCAAAATTTACCACAGCCTACAGTGCATCGTCACAACCTTTGCTATTTGAATAATTTGTACAACATTTATATTAATTAATGATCAGGACTGCATCCATCCGCTTATTTTGTCTTCAAGTTCTCTTCCATTTATTATGTGTCCTTCTGCCCTGCAGAAGTTGAAAATTCACTGGGCACAGAAAATCTAATATAGTGCCTTCTCTTTTGATTCCTCCCATTTCCTCCAAACACAAGGCGTAGCTATGGGCACACGCATGGGCCCCAGCTACGCTTGCCTCTTTGTTGGGTACGTCGAACAATCCTTGTTCTCGGCGTACCAGGGCCCCATCCCCGACCTCTACCTCCGTTACATCGACGACTGCTTTGGTGTCACCTCCTGCACCCACACACAACTGACTGACTTCATTCATTTCACCACCAACTTCCATCCGGCACTCAAATACACTTGGACCATTTCCGACACTTCCCTACCATTCCTTGACCTCACCATCTCTATTGCAGGTGATACGCTCCTGACCGACATCCACTACAAACCTACTGACTCCCACAGCTACCTGGACTACTCTTCCTCCCACCCTGCTTCCTGTAAGGACTCCATCCCCTATTCCCAATTCCTCCGTCTACGCCGCATCTGCTCCCAGGATGAGGTGTTCCACACCAGGTCATCACAAATGGCCTCATTCTTCAGAGAACGGGGATTCCCCTCCCCCACTATTGATGAGGCTCGCACCAGGGTCTCCTCCATACCCCGCAACACTGCCCTCGCTCCCCATTCCCCCACTCGCAAACAGGGCAGAGTCCCCCTGGTCCTCACCTTTCACCCCACCAGCCGGCAAATACAACATATAGTCCTCCGCCAGTTTCGCCACCTCCAACGTGACCCCTCCACCCGCCACATCTTCCCATCTCCCCCCCCTGTCTGCCTTCCGCAAAGACCGCTCCCTCCGCAACTCCCTTGTCCATTCTTCCCTCCCCTCCCACTCTACCCCTTCCCCGGGCACTTTCCCTTGCAACCGCAAGAAATGCAACACTTGTCCCTTCACCTCCCCCCTCCACTCCTTTCAGGGACCCAAGCAGTCCTTCCAGGTCCGACAGAGGTTCACCTGCACCTCCTCCAACCTCATCTACTGCATCCGCTGCTCCAGATGCCAGATGATCTATATCGGTGAGACCAAGCGGAGGCTTGGCGATCGCTTCGCCGAACACCTCCGCTCGGTCCGCAATAACCAACCCGACCTCCCGGTGGCTCAGCACTTCAACTCCCCCTCCCATTCCACATCCGACCTCTCGGTCCTGGGCCTCCTCCACGGCCAGAGTGAGCAACACCGCAAGCTGGAGGAACAGCACCTCATATTCCGCTTGGGGAGTCTGCATCCTTTGGGCTTGAATATTGAATTTTCTCAATTCTGTTAACCCTTGCTGTCTCCTCCCCTTCCCACCTCTCCCTCAGCCTTGGGGCCCTGGCATTCCCTCTATCTCTATCTCTCCCCCACCCCAGTCGCACCAGCTTCTCATTTTCACACCACAAACAGCTTACAATGGCTTGTTCCCTTTATCACCGATACTTTTTTGCATATCTTTCACTCATTGTTCCTTATCTCTCCACATCACCGTCTATATCTCTCGTTTCCCTGATCCCTGACCAGTCTGAAGAAGGGTCTCGGCCCGAAACGTCGCCTATCTCCTTCGCTCCTTAGATGCTGCTGCACCCGCTGAGTTTCTCCAGCTTTTTGTGTACCCTCGATTCTCCAGCATCTGCAGTTCCTTCTTTAAAACTAATATAGTGCCCTCTGGCTTTGTAAATGGGAATTGTGTTGAAGATATGTGCAATGAATGGGGACATCTAGTGGAGTTTCTCCCCATATGCTATCGAGCTGTTTTGAACCATGAAGTAACTCTAGGGATTATATATTTTATTTAACTTTTCTTGGTTCGATTTTTTAAATTAAATAACATTAAAATAGTAACTCCAAAGTTTGGAGAATCAATGGCATATTGGCTTCAATGAATAGCTGATGTGGGGACAGAGAGAAAGAAGCCTGTATTTCCTCCTACTCATGCTGAAGAATCTTGCCCACAATGTGCTTTTCATTTTTTTAAGCCTGACCAAGGTGGCATTGCCACCCAGTCAGACTGGATGTCCTTCAAGGGAAAAACCCAATGGGCTTCATTTTCAGAAACCTGCAGCAAGGGAAGATGATGGAATGGGAGTGGAACGGGTCAAACCCAGTCTTTCGGTTGTCTGATAGTAGGAAAGACAAATTAATGGATTTGGGTGCTTGTTACACCACAGAAGCAGTGAGCCTGGTTCCCCAGAAAGAAGATCTGGTGTGATGTTTTTCTGTAGAATCCCCTTATTTTTCCTCAGCTTAATAGTTTTCTTGAAATCTTTGGACCTGAGTTAGAAAAGGATAAACTTGCATTGTTTCCCATATAGTACCTGGTTGGCTTCCTATTCCCTTTACTATGTTTGAGACTTTTAGATATTTTCATATCTCACTCAAGATTAACTATTTGCATTTTCGAGTAGGGGAGGGGGGTAATGGTAGTGTCTATCCAAAATAGTATTATTGAAACTGTACTGCTGTAAGTACATGAATCGTTTCCAGATTTGCAGGTATTAGCAAATGTGTACCTCTGTACACCAAGACAACATCATTGAAACAGTTTGGTGCAACTTGAAGAATATTATTGATGCTACTATATAATTAGTATGGACTAGCAACCCAATGTTTACACAAATAATCTCGGGAAAAATGTTAATGGCAGTTGCGGAATTTAATTTAAAGATTAACCTTATCTAGATTAAACAATTAGGCTTATTGATGATGACATGCATTTGCCATGCTGTCACATAAACCTATCTGGTTCAGCAATGTTCTTCTGTATGGGGAAAATCTATAGGAAACCATCTATCCTTTGTTGAATTGTATATACTGTATAATATGAATTAAGGTACTAAAATAAAAATGTAGCATTCTCTCCATAGAGGATGAAATAATGTTACTTCCTCAGTTACATGCAGAAATATCTAAATTAAATGTGACAAAAAACAAAGACACAAGAATTAAAAATAAATACTAATGTAATTATTTCACAAGTTCACAAGATATTGGAGTAGAATTAGGCCTTTTGGTCCATGTGGTCTACTCCGCCATTCATCATGGCTGATCTCTGCCTCCTAATCTCATCTTCCTGCCTTCTCCCCATAACCTTCGACAGCTGTTCTATTCAAGTGGTAAAAGTACCAATTTTCAGTATTACACTATTAGTCTAAATTTATAAATCATTATGATTGATCAAAGAAGTTGTTTCAAAAATGCAGTTTATTTTGTTTGCCGCAGCCTTCTCCCTGAAGTGAAATTGAGGAGGTGATAATTATACTGCAGCTCCTCGCCATGCTGTTTATTGTCCTGACCCGAAGCATCACTTATCCATGTCCTCCAGAGATGCTGCTTCACCAACTAAGTTACTCCAGCACATTGTGTTTTCTTTTCTTGAACCAGCATTTGCAGTTCCTTGTATGTCTAAGCTATTTATATCCTTGGTAACTTGGTTGTTTGGATTCAAAACTGGTTTATTCAGAGAAGTCAGAGGATTGTGGTGGAAAGGTATTGCTCTGCCTTGATGTGTGTAACCCGTGGAGCTCAACAGAGATCTGTGCTGGGACATCTTAAGTGATATATATATCTGGGCATAAATGTAGACACTAAGAACTGCAGATGCCATTTTCTACAAAAAAGGACCTAAAATGTTCTGGAGAACATGGCCAGGTGACATTTTGGGTCCTGATGTGGCCTCCTTTACATCTGCAAGACCAAGCATACACTAGGCGACTGTTTCGCTGAACACTTGCACTCGCACTGCAAAGGCCTGCTGGATCACCCAGTTGTTAACCATTTAAACTCACCTTCCCATTCCCATACTGACCTTTCTGTCATGGGCCGCCTCCATTGCTAGAGTGAGGTCATACACAAACTGGATGATCAGCACCTCGTATTCTACTTGGGTAGCTTTCTACCTAATGTATGAACATTGAAGTCTCCAATTTTAGTTAACTACCTTACAAACCCACACCCCCCCCCCCCCCACCCCCCAATCTCCTTCCTGTGCCTCACCTCTATCCAAGGATAGAGGATGTACACCCAATTTACCCCTTCAACCTCCCCACATGCCATTCTATCGGTATTCCTTCCTCTAGCTTCTTAATTCATGCCACCTCTATCCTTGCTCACACTGTCTATTCATCTCTGCCCATTGTTCTGCCTTTCATCACCCCCCCCCCCCCCCCCCTCCCCCACCTGTATATACCAATTTCTTGCCAGGCTTTGTCCTGCCCCCATCTCTCTTCCAGCTTTCTGCCCCCCCCCCAAACCACAAATAGTCAGAAGAAGGGCCCAACCCAAAACGTCAACTATCCGTGTTCTCCAAAGAAGCTGCATGGCCCGTTGAGTTACTCCAGCACTGTGTCATTTTTGGACATAATTATAGTTAGGTTGATTAGTAACTTAGGCTGTCAAAGTAAACAGTGGGGCACAAGACAGCTACAAAACTGGGTGGAGAAATGATAGGTGGAGTTTATGCCAAGCAAGTGTGAGCTGTTGCATTTTGGGAGGTCAAATGTATAAACAAATACTTTGGTTCTGTCTTCACTAAGGAAGACACAAACAATCCCCAGAAATATTAGGGGACCGAGGATCTAGTGCAAGGGAGGAACTGAAGGGAATCCACATTAGTCAAGAAATGGTGTTGGGTAAACAGTTGTGACTGAAGGCAGATAAATCCCCAGGGCCTGAAGATCTGCATCCCAGAGTACTCAAGGAGGTGGCCCTAGAAATCGTGGATGCATTGGTGATAATTTTCCAATGTTCTCTCGACTCTGGATCAGTTCCTGTGGACTGGAAGGTAGCCAATGTAAACCCACTTATTAAGAAAGGAGGGAGAGAGAAAACAGGGAATTATAGACTAGTTAGCCTTACATTGGTAGTGGGGAAGATACTTGAGTCGATTGTTAAAGATGTTATAGCAGAGCACTTGGAAAGCAGACAGGATCATTCAAAGTCAGCATGGATTTATGAAGGGGAAACCATGCTTGACTAATCTTCTGGAATTTTTTGAGGATATAACAAGTAGAATGGATAAGGGAGAGCCAGTGGATGTGAAGATCATCAAGGACCCCTCCCACCCTAACCATGGACTGTTTGCCCTCCTACCATCGGGGAGGCGGTACAGGAGCCTCAGGTCCCGCACCAGCAGGATGAGGAGTAGCTTCTACAATAACACCATCGCACTGCTGAACTCGGAGTCCCGCCGATAGATTCCCACATCTGTATTTATTTATCTGTATTTATCTAAACATTGCTATCACTACGTACTGACAATAAACTGCATTTCGTTGTACCCATACTTGTATCTGTGCAATGACATTAAATTTAAATTTGAATTGAATGTGGTGTATCTGGACTTTCATAAAACCTTTGACAAAGTCCCACACGAGATTAGTGTGCAAAATTAGAGCACATTGTATTGGGGGTAGGATATTGACATGGATAGAGAACTGGTTGGCAGACAGGAACAGAGTAGGAATTAATGGGTTCTTTTAAGAATAGCAGGCAGTGACTAGTGGGGTGCCACAAGGCTCGGTGCTGGGAACCCAGTTATTTACAATATATATTAACGATTTAGACGAGGGAATTAAATGTAACATCTCTAAGTTTGCGGATGACAAAAAGCTGGGTGGCAGTGTGAGCTGCGATGAGGATGCTTTGAGGCTGCAGAGTGATTTGGATAGGTTGGGTGAGTGAGCAGAGGCAGTATAATGTGGATAAATGTGAGGTTATCCACTTTGATCGCAAGAACAGGAAGGCAGATTATTATCTGAATGGTATCAGATTAGGAAAAGGGCAGGTGCAGCATGTGTTTGTACATCAGTCACTGATAGTAAGTAGGCAGTGAAGAAAGCTAATGGCACGTTGGTCTTCATTGCAAAAGCATTTGAGTTTAGGGGCAAGGAGGTACCACTGCAGTTGTATAAGGCCCTGGTGAGACCGCACCAGGAGTATTGTGAGCAATTTTGGTCTCCTAATTTGAGGAAGGACATTATTGCAATTGAAGGAGTGCAGCGTAGGTTCACCAGGTTAATTCCCGGGATGGCGGGACTGACATATGATGAAAGAACGGGTCGACTTGGCTTATATTCACTGGAATTTAGAAGGATGAGAGGGGATCTTATAGAAACATATCAAATTCTTAAAGGATTGGGAAGGCTAGATGCAGAAAAAATGTTCCTGATGTTGGGGGAGTCCAGAACCAAGGGCCACTGTTTGAGAATAAGGGGTAGGCCATTTAGATTCAGATTCAGATTCAGATTCAGATTCAGATTCAGATTCCTTTATTGTCATTCAGACCTTTCGGTCTGAACGAAATTTCGTTACCTTGCAGTCATAACATGTAATAAATTAAAACAAAACACACAATAAACACATAATTTAACATCCACCACAGTGAGTTCACCAAGCACCTCCTCACTGTGGTGGAAGGCAAAAGTCTTAAGGTCTTTGTCATTTTCCCCTACTTGATCCCCCTCTGTACTGAGGCAATCCAGGCCTTCGATGTCATCGTCCACCAGGCCCGCGGCCGAGCCTCCGAAGCCAGGCCGCCACCGCCGCCGCCGCCAGAACGCCGGAACACCACCACAGCTCCCAGTCAGGATCGACCACGGGAACGCTGGAGCCGCCGGAGCTCTGAAGCCGGGCCGCCGCTGGAGCACCTGCTGGAGAGCCGCTGGAGAGCCGCCGGAGTCGCCGGAGCGCCGAAGACGGGCCGCCGCCGGCACACCCGCCGGAGAGCCGCTGGAGAGCCGCCGGAGCCGCCGGAGCGCCAATGCCGGGCCGCTGCTGGAGCACCGCTGGAGAGCCGCCGGAGAGCCGCCGGAGTCGCCGGAGCGCCGAAGACGGGCCGCCGCCGGGACACCCGCTGGAGCCGCTAGAGCGCCAATGCCGGGCCGCTGCTGGAACACCCGCCGGAGAGCCGCTGGAGAGCCGCCGGAGTCGCCGGAGCGCCGAAGACGGGCCGCCGCCGGGACACCCGCTGGAGAGCCGCCGGAGCGCCAATGCCGGGCCGCTGCTGGAACACCCGCTGGAGCCGCTAGAGCGCCAATGCCGGGCCGCTGCTGGAACACCCGCTGGAGCAACTGCTGGAGCGCTGAAGCCGGGCCGCCGCCGCCGCCGCCGCTGGAACACCGGAGCTCTGAACGCTCGCCACAGCTCCGAGGCCACCAGCTCCGCCATTAGGCCTCAGCACAGACGGAGACGGTGACGGGGGACACGACAAGGAAAAGGTCGCATCCCCCCGAAGGGAGAGACTAAAACCTTGTTTCTCCCACCCTCCCCCCCCCCCACACGGACACAGCCTAATAAACCAAAAATTCTAACTAAAAACAGACACAAAAGGACAAAAAAAAAAAGAAAAAACAGACGGACTGCAGGTGAGCCGCAGCTGCCACGCAGCGCCGCCACTTCCGGACTGATTTATGACTGAGATGTGGAAAAACGTTTTCATCCAGAGAGTTGTGAATCTATGGAATTCTCTGCCACAGAAGGCAGTGGAGGCCAATTCACTGGATGTTTTCAAGAGAGAGCTACAGTAGATTTAGCTCTTAGGACTAACGGAATCAAGGAATATGGGAGAAAAAGCAGGAATGGGGTACAGATTTTAGATGATCAGCCACCGAATGGCCTACTCCTGCACCTATTTTTCTATGTTTCTATACATTTGATGGCTACATCCTGAATAACATTGACGTACAAAGGAATCATAAGATCATAAGTGATAGGAGCAAAATTCAGCCCATCAAATCTCCGCCATTCAATTATGGCTGATCTATCTCTCTCTCCTAACTCCATTCTGCTGCCTTCTCCTCTTAACCTCTGACTCCCATACTTATCAAGAACCTATCTATCTCTGCCTTAAAAATATCCACTGACATGGCCTCCACAGCCTTCTGTGGAAAAGAATTCCACACATTCACCACCCTCTGACGAAATAAATTCCTCTCCATCTCCTTCCGAAAAGAACGTCCTTTAATTCTGAGGCTATGACCTCTAGTCCTGGACTTTCCCATGAGTGGAAACATCCTCTCTACATCCACTCTATCCAAGCCTTTCACTATTTTGTATGTTTCAATGAGGTCCCCCCCTCATTCTTCTAAACTCTAGCAAGTACAGGCCCAGTGCCTATGGATGGACACCGAATCTTGGTGTCCGTCCATAGCTCCCTGAAAGTGGCAATACTGTAAATTAGATAGATTGGTAAATATGGTGTATGGTATACTTATCTTCCTTATTTGGGGCATTGAGTATAAGAGTCAGGAACTCATAATGGAGCTTTTTAGTCAGGCCACCTTTGGAGTATTGTGTATGGCTTTGATCGTCCCCACCATAGGAAGAATATGGAGGTTCGCTGAGGGTACAGTAAAGGTTTACCTGAATGCTTCCTGGATTAGAGATCACAGCTAATGCCTTCTAATCCAGAGAGCATTCTGGAGAGGTTGAACAGAATTGGGTTGCTTTCTCTCGAGCATGGAGGCTCAGGGGAGACCTGATAGAAGTGTTTAAAATTATGAGAGGCACAGATAGGGAAAACGTTTCTGACTGTCTATCCTATGTGGAAATATCAAACACTAATTTTATGGTGAAAGGGGCAAAATGTAATGGAAACATGCAAATCAAGTTGTTTTTACCCAGAGAGTAGTGGGTGTCTGGAATGCGTTGGCAGGGTTGGTGTTGGAGGCAGATATGATAGTGGCATTTAAGAGGCTTTGAGGTGGACACAATGGATATGCAGGGAATGGAGGGATATGGATCACGTGCAGACTGAGGTAATTACTTTAACTTGGCATCTTGTTCGCCACGTATATTGCGGGTCAAACCACCTGGTCCTGTTCTGTATTATTCTATGGTGTTACAATGGTTGGCACTAGATATCTTGAAATTATAGTAGTTCCATTATACTTCAGGTATCTACTCAAATTATTTTGCTTGCTAACAAACGTATGGTCTTTCATGAATCAGATGAATTACCAGCACATTAGAATATAATTGTTCCATCAATTGAAAGCTATTTTTTAAGCAAAATACAGTAGATGCCGGAAATTGAGAGAAAAAAAATAGAAAAATGCTGTGAAATTCAGGTCGCAGCAGCAGGCGTATAAAAAGAAAAAAACAAATTTTAAATGTATTTGGTGGTGGTAACTTGCAGCACCATTATTCGTTCAACTGAAAAATTAATTGATCAACATTTGTTGAACCCGTGCAGTGGAATGCATTAATCAGTTTCCTAGTAAATTAATAATTTTGTTACGATAATGATGTGTCCATGGGTTTCATGGTGGTCATCTTGCAAAACATCCAGAGCTGGCGTACAAGAAAACACAAAACACTTTTGATCCCTGTTGCACATTTGATAATAGGGATGCAATTGTAACTGTAGCATTGATTTACACTGACAAACAACACTGTTATTTGCTGTTGTTAAGACATTGTGTGTTATCTGCAGCTGCTGCTGTTGCATCCATCATCACCACAGCACCACAGCATTCTACAAGACTGAAAATATTTATCTTTATTTTGAGTCAGAATTGAAGAGAGAAAATAAACCTGGGTATGTTGTGGTGCAGTAGAATCAACAGTAGACAGGGAAAACAATAGGGGAAGCTTGCTAGTGAGTTATTTTAGGTCTCACTAAAATATGATACATGTGATGAATAATTGCCGAGTGTAAGCAAAATTCACGCTAAATCGATGCCAGATTCTTCTTCTAACACCTAATTGACAAATGACCTTTCAATTGAATACTTGAAAACCAGCTCTCCACCATCTGTAAAACATGTCTTTGGTATGTTCGTCATGGTGGATGTATTTTTGAGCAACTGTTTAAAGTTTGATGATTGATTAGATGGCCAGATGGAGGTCATTAAGGAGGCCTTTACCCTGTAATCATTTAATTACACATCCAATTTTTTTTTTTTTAAATGGTTCAGAATATTTTTGGCCAACGTCGATATGTAAGAACCTCAAAGTTAAAGCTGTGATCATGAATCCATGATTTTCCATGTCAATAAATTTGCTACGGAATTGACCTTTTACACATAAAATGTGATGAAATAATATAGACTTCGGTGGCTGTCTCACAATGGTACTACTTGTAGTTTCACAGACCTCCATAGAAGTTAGACATTTTTACTGCAGAACAGTTAATTCCACATGTATACATACCTAGTCCAAGTGTAGGATTCCAATGTACCAAATCATTTCCCAGTCTCTCCCATTACATAGCAATGCTGGTCTGAGAGTAACAGTTGAATGTATTATCCAGATACAGGCACAAAATGTTCCCCAATTATTCGTATTTTCACTGCCCAGCTCACGGAATGGCGTCAGTCCACACAGTTCACTAATTTTTCATACACCAACATATACTTGTAGTGACCACATTTTATCACTTACAATAAAACAAACTGCAAACGTTCCTTTTGTTTTGCGCACGAAAAATTGACCCCACGAACAAATGTCAAACTGGTTATTACTCAACACACACAGGCTCGCAATCATTAAAATATACACATAGAATTAAAGAAGAATTCTTAAACCTTCAAGATCCTTTGAATTTGGCGCTGTACTTTAAAAATTGTGTATTTTCATTTGTTTATTGACTTTTTCTATTACCAGGTTGATTATTGCTATACTCCATATTTGTCCAAAATGTTATCAAATTAAAAAAATCTCCTTCAAAGATACAAATTCTAACATTTTGGGATTGTTCCTACATATTCCTTTGGCAATTGGAGAAACTACACAATAAAGTAAATTATAAGGGGGTTACACAAAATGCTGGAGAAACTCAGCGGGTGCAGCAGCATCTAAGGAGCGAAGGAGATAGGCGACGTTTCGGGTCAAGACCCTTCGATTCTCCAGCATCTGCAGTTTCTTCGTTAACAAAGTAAATTATAAACCAGATTTTTCATTCGCCAGCCAAGTTTATCCTTTCTCCTTATATGATAACAAGAACCTACTTCACTGTGCAGTCAACAATGTGTTAGGCACTGCTATGTTTTACATAACCATCACTGTTTAGTGATAACATAGAATTTATTCAGGTGTAATTGCTTCTCTCAAAGAAATGAAAGACAATTTTTGAAAGATGGGTACATGAATAGGAAATGTTTGGAGGGATATGGTCAAAAACGGTCAGGCAGGACATAGGCAGGTTGATACCAAGGGCGTGTATCTGCGAGTTTAGAGGAATAGGCGACCTAATTTGCGTGTTTAGAAGAGTTTGCCCTCGACTCAAACTCGCAGCATGGTCGACATGTGGTCCTAGGATGTCCTATGAGGTCACTGGAGCTCTCCTTCATGCTCGAGGGAAGTTCCCAAATACTTGGGGCCTCAGCTAGGTCGCGGAAAATGTTTCAGCATGTTGAAAACATTTCCGCGAGTAAAATTTGGTCGGCATGGTTCTTTTTAACTCGTAGTGCAGTGGAGTGGGGTCGTTATGTAGTTACAGGCAGTTGAGGGTAGCCGTGGGCAATCTCCTTCACTGACCGGGCATTTTGATTGGCTCATTGGAGTTTTCAGGACCAAAGAAAATCGACCGTAGGTAAAAAGCCTGCCAAACGTTATTATACTTCTTAAAAATGTCTCCTCCCCCTCTCTCTCCCCCTCCGCGCTCTCTAAAGGACTTACCTTATACTGTGGCAGCATTCTTAACCTTCCTCTTCATCGCAGGTGTGAATTTCAGACAGCGCTCCCCCACTTTCCCTGGCACCCGCCTTTGCGGTGTGTTTGTGTGCGGTCAGTTGATCCAGCTCGCGGTTTCAACGTGGACGGTCGATCCGCGTTGAAGGTCGAAGACACTCTTCTTAACTAGCGGATTAGGTCGCCGCAGTGGGACAGCCCCTTTATGGCTATAACATATTAGTGAGGCATTCTGACAGAAGGGTGTCCATTCTATCAACCAGTTTCATCTTTGCACATTTGGAAATGGAGGTATAGACATAACACATAACCAGATAAAATGTGAGATGTAATTAATGTACTTTAATTTAAAAAAAACATTCAAAGAAATGTATCCATACTTCTATTTCAGGCCCATTGGTTAGGCTGCGCCTCACATACCACCAATGAACAGATCATTTGTTGTGTAAGGTTCACTGGTCCCTGTATGTTGGGCTGGGCAAGTGATTTACTTACTGGAAATTGAGTTGGCAGGACTTAACGTACAGTGGCTAAGAGCTAATTTATGTAATTTTTAGTATTTCTCTGGTTCGATCTTTCACTTTTAATGGAGTGGTTGTAAGATGCAAACAATAATGCCCCCAATCCCAACTTTAACTTTACCACTAATGTCCTCCCTTCCCTCAAATTTACTTGGATAACTCTGCCACCTCTCTCCCCTTTCTTGATTTTTCCGATTCCCTCACAGTGGACAGACTATTGACCGACATCTACTATAAAAACATCCATCCAATAGCCCTATCAGGTGAAACAGAGGTTCACCAGCACCTCCTCTAAACACATCTACTGCATTTGGTGCTTTAGACCAAGCGTAGACCAGGAGATTGTTTTGCTGAACACTTGCGTTCAGTCTGCCAAGGTCTGCTGGATTTCCTGTTTGCTAATCATTTTAACTCCTCTTCCCATTCCAATACCAACCTTTCTGTCCTGAGCCCCTCCACTGAGTGAGGCCACATGCAAATTGGAGGAACAGCATCTCATATTTCACTTGGGTAGCTTACAACCCAATGGCACGCACAATAAGAGAGTTATTAGAGCTCTAAGGGCTAGCGGAATCAAGGGGTATGGGGAGAAGGCAGGAATGGGGTACCGATTGTGGTGATCAGCCATTATCACATTGAATGATGGTGCTGGCTCGAAGGGCCAAATGGCCTCCTCCTGCACCTATTGTCTATGTATCTAGGATGTTATAATCTGAGCAAGACTTCTTCAATCTTGCAATATCGGTCATAGAGTCATCAGAAGGGCTTCAACCCAAAACACCACCCATTCCTTTTGTCCAGATATGCTGAGTTACTCCGATATTTGTGTCTATCTTCAGCATGGAAACCGCCCCTTAGGCCCACCTTGCCCATGCCGACCGAGATGCCCATTTTACATTAGTCCCACTTGCCTCAACGGGAAGATCGTGGGGATAGCCGTTGATCAGAAAATTACCTTAATCAGGCACTTAATTACAGTGGCAGCAAGTGCATGGTGGAGGGTATGTCTGTTAGAAGGTGTAAGTGACTGTGAAGGCTAGTAAGGTGTCTAGATACTGAACTTCTACCTGCACAATCTCATTGTGACCTGTAGCAGTGTGGTCTAACTAGCTGATGGGCATCTGCACTAGAAACCGTTGAAAACAGCAGAAAGTGTTTTAAGGGCTTCTGTTTTGAACTTTTTAATTTTATTTTTGATTGTTATAGTTTAGTTCACATTTTGGACATTTACATGCGTTACTGATTGCCGTTTAAACATTTTCACAGCTTTAGCAGACAACCAAGTTGGAGGTTTGGGTTTGCCAAGGTATCTGGGGGAGCTTTGTGGGAGGGCTTGACTTTGTGACTCAGTCCCGGAGCACAGGCAAAGTAACTATCTCAGAATCTAGGTCATGAAAGGTAAATTCAGAAGAATGTGTGGGCAGCATCTCCCTTCTGGAAAACCCAGGCCATTGAACTGTTTTAATATCTGTTCTGATTTTATTTCCTTTACCAAACATTGATCTGAATAGTTTATTGTTTACATAAATTACAAAGTATTAACCCTATTTAATCCTGATTATCCAATTTAGTTTTACTCCTTAAGTAAAAAAGATAGCAAAGGAACAGGCCCTTCTGCTGACGACATCCATGTTGACTATTTTGCTTATCTGTTCCAATGCCGCTTTAGGGCTGTATCCTCCTAAGGGGGAGCCGGCGTGCCGTAACTTTGTCAGCGCCGTAGGTGGCTGTATTTGTATATATTGTGAATGCTAGCAAAGAATCTCACTGTGCCTAGTCACTTGTGACAATAACGTATTCTTATTCCCATTCCTATTCTTATTCCTATGCCTTGTGTATGGTTGTTTAAACCAAAATGCTGGTTTAAACTGAAGATAGACACAAAATGTTGGGGTAACTCAGCGGGACAGGCAACATCTCTGGAGAGAAGGAATGGGTGACGTTTCGGGTTGAGACCTTTCTTCAGAATGGTGGATTTCCGGACCTTCTATGCCTTGCTTATTTAAGTGTCCATCTAAATACATCTTAAACATTGTGATTGTATCTGATTCTATCACTTCTTCTTTCAGGGTTTTCAAGATGTCAAGCACTCTCTATTGTACATTTGAAAAAAACACCTCAGTTTCCCCTTTAAAGTTTTATCCTCACACCTTAAGCACATGCCATCTTGTTTTGATTAAGGAAGTTTCAGTTTATGCTTCTTAATTCTGATTGAATAGATGATATCTCATATAGTTATATTCTTAGTTTGATGGAAATTTATTCAGTGCGTTCACACTATATGTCAGCTGGAACACTTTTTAGTTTACTTTAGTTCAGTTTAGTTTGGAGATACAATATGGAAACAGGCCCCGTCGGCCTACCAAGTTTGCGTTGACCAACAATCACCCATACACTAGTTCTATGTTATCCCAGATTTGCATCCTACACACTGGGGCAATTTACAGAAAACAGTTTACTAAAAACCTGAACATCTTTGGAATGTGGGCAGAACTGGAGCACCCGGAGAAAACCCATGTGGTCAAAGGGAGAACGTACAAACTCCGAACTGACAGCATCCATAGACGAACACGGGTCTCTGGTGCTGTAAGGCAGCATCTCTACCGCTGTGCCACTTTGTTGCTTAGATGTAAGGAATTATATATATGTTCATCTTAATTTAACAATTCCTCATTTTTCAATTGTGAGTCTCTCGTATAATTAATGTGGACATTCCAGATTATTTGCCAAGAAACATATTGAATATTGGAAAACAGAGGCATTGGCTTTCTCTGTTGGAATTGCTAATGAACACACACCTTAATCTTGGAGTGAAAACATTCTGGATCCCATTTGCTGCAACCAGAACAAAATGATGGATATTTATTTGGTGTGGTAATGTGTTTTTCTCACTGATCTCATATTTAGCACAGGTATTTAGTGTTGCAATGACATTTGTAGGAAAAGAATGGGAGGGCACAAATCAACCCTAATTTTGAGGCGAAACTGGGTAAAAGTGAATTGGAATCGGTGAAAAATAGATACAAAGTGCTAGACCCATCAGAAAATCAGTCTGAAGAAAGATCCCAACCCAATATGCCACCTATCCATGATTTCCACACATAAAAACATAGAAACATAGAAAAATAGGTGCAGGAGTAGGCCATTCGGCCCTTCAAGCCAGCACCGCCATTCAATATGATCACGGCTGGACATCTAAAGTCAGTACCCCGTTCTTGCTTTTTCCCCCATTTCCTTTAATTCCTTTAGCCCTAAGACCTAGATCTAAATCTCTCTTGAAAACATCCTGTGAATTGGCTTCTGCCTCTGTGGCAGAGAATTCCACAGATTCAAAACTCTCTGGCTGAAGAAGTCTTTCCTCATCTCAGTCCAAAATGGCCTACCCCTTATTCTTATACTGAGATGTCTGGTTCTAGACTCCCCCAACATCAGGAACATTTTTCCTGCATCTAGCCTGTCCAATTCCTTAAGAATTTTATATGTTTCTATAAGATATCCCCTCATCCTTCTAAATTCCAGTGAATACAAGCCCAATCGCCCCATTCTTTCAAAGATGCTGCCTGACCTGTTGTGTTACTCCAGCAACGTGTCCTTTGTTGTAAACCAGCATCTGCACTGCCTCGTATCTAAGAATGTTATGAAATCATTTGTGTCCTCATAATAGTTCATTATTATCATTCAAGTATTACTAGAATGGAATACAACATTGATCAAGAAATCAAACATTTTGCATCCAATAAATTTATTTTGACTATCATTGCCATTTAGTTGTCGGGTATTGATCGATCAGTTGAACGGTTTAGTTTATTGTCATCTGTACCGAGGTGCAGTGGAAAGCTTTTTGTTGCATGCTATCCAGTCAGCGGAAAGACAACACATGATTACAATCAAGTAATTTACAGCATATAGATACATGATAAGGAAATAATGTTTAGTGCAAGCTGAAGCCAGCAAAATTCAATCAAAGATTGTTCGAGGATCTCCAATGAGGTAGATAGTAGTTCAGGACTGCTCGCTGGTTGTGGTACGATTATTCAGTTGGCTGATAACAACTGGGAAGAAACTGTCCCTGAATCTGGAGGCGTGCGTTTTCACTCTTCTATATATTTTACTTGAAGGGAGAGGGGAGAAGAGGGAGCGGCTATGGTGCGACTCGTTTTTGATCATCCTGCTGACCTTGCCGAGGCAGCGAGAGGTGAAAATTGAGTCAATGGAAGGGAGGTTGGTTTGTGTGACGGTCAGGGCTGCGTCCACAATTCACTGCAATTTCTTGGATGAAGCTGTTGGATGAAGCTGTTCTCAAACCAAGCTGTGATGCATCCTGATAAAATGCTTTCTATGGTGCTCCTGTAGAATTATCTGCATTGTTCAGTCGGGTGTACTACCTTTATTGCCACTATAAACAAATGCTATTTCATCAATCAATTCCTTACAGATAATATGACCATCATTTTTAAATTTTAATCCTTGTCTTAATTTTTATTTGTTTGCTTCCTTTCATAATTCAGAACAATTCAACCCTTCAGTTTTTGACTTTTAAATTATTGTTGCAATATTTACATTATTGTAAGATTGATAACTCTTGTAGGAACTAGTACTGGTTTCTTCAGCCTATCCTTTCTGTGGTACATGAATTTTCCTACCCTGCTGCATGTCAAAATCCGTATCCACATTTTTATTGGTTGATGAGACATTCTCAGAAAATTAAACATGAGGCATAAATTGCAATACCAAACAAGAGCCAGGGGACATAGGTTTAAGGTGAGAGGGGAAAGGTTTACTAGGAACCTGAGGAGCAACTTTTTCACACAGAGCATGGTGGGTATATGCAATGAGCTGCCAGAGGAGGTAGTTGAGGCAGGTACTGTAACAACATTTAAAAGGCATTTGGACAGGTACATGGATAGGAAAGAGGGATATGGGCCAAATGCGGGCAGGTGGGACAAGCATGGATGGGGCATCTTGGACAGCATCGGCAAGTTGGGTCAAATAGCCTGTTTCCATGCTGAATTACTATACTTCTCTATGACCAAAATATAGGAAACAAAGCAAGAAGAAAATCAAGGAAAAATTGCATCTCTATAATGTTTCCATGACTGCAAGATTGGGCCTAATTTCACTGTAACCAATGAAGTCCTTTTCTAAAGGATAGTTTCCTTCATAATGTAGCTAAAGCAGCATCTGATTTGCATGAAGTAGAATTCACAACAGCAATGTGATAATCAGTGCAGATACGTTAGTTAAGGGATAATTGTAAGCCAAAATGTCAGGAATTACATTTCCTAGTTTCCTTTAAAACAATTCCGTGACATTCTGTATGTGTCCCCGAGACAACTGATTAGGCCTCAGTTTAACTTCCCATGTGAATGACCACAACTTCCCCCCTCAAATCCGACAGGAGTGCATATTGATAGATTAATCTGCCACTGTTAATTTCCTGTGGTGCATGGGGTAGCAAGAGAATTAGGATAAAGTTGATGTGTATGTGAGAAACAATACAGTATATTACGATGATACATGTAGGGAGACAGGACTGGTGGAAGGCTTTGAAAGTTGATATAAACTTCATGGGCTTCTCTTATGTTGCGATGAAAAAATATGAAGTGAATTCTGAGTACCAAAGAAGGAATGAACATTAAAGGAAAAGGAAAACACACTTACATAATAACACAGAATAATAAAATGTAGAAAATGAGTGAAGTGCGTGTAGACTGTCAGACAAAAAGAAAACAGAATAAAACAAACCTGTAGACTGAACAACATAATTCATACAGCAGATTATCTTATTTTTGGACTGGAGACATAAGTGGAGCCAGGAAAGAAAGAGGGAGTGGTGTAATGACGAATAAGATAAGAATAAGTACAATTTAGAAATACATGTAGAAGTGGGGGTTATTTTCAATGTTATTACTTGGTTGTCCCTTGCCACCACATTTCTTCCCTACTACAATCATTCTAATGAAGGATGCCAACCCGAAATGTTACTTATCCTTGTACGCAGTGATGCTGCCTGACTTGCTGACTTGTAAACCACATCTGCAGTTTGTTGTGTTTCCAAATGTTTAACATTTTTCCGAGAAAATCTTATCGTATTTTAACTGGAGTACAATTTAAAGGGTTAAATTATCATTTTTTACATTCATTATAGAGTTAAAAATCTAAAATGAATGAGAATTCATTTCCAAGTAAATCTGGAATAAGAGACCAGTGTTAGGAGTGATCGGAATATTACCAGGTGCTTTTATTCATTTTTAAAATTTGTCGAGATACAGGAAACAGGCCCACCGAGTTTGCGTCGACCAGTGATCCCTGCACATTAACTCCACCCTACACACATTACGGACAATTTACACCAATACCAAGCCAATTAACCTACAAACCTGTCTTTGGAGTGTGGGAGGAAACCAAAGATCTCGGAGAAAACCCACGTGGTCATAGAGAGAACGTACAAACTCTGTACAGCCAGCACCCATAGGTGGGATCGAACCCGGGTCTCCGTATCCTCCACTCTAAAGAAAAAAAATCTCCAGCCTATTCAGTCTCTCCTCTTAACTGAAGAGCTTCATTCTCGACAATATCCTGGTGAATCTCTGTTGCACCCTTTCTACTTCAATTCCATTACCACTGTGCTTCAGGGCGCCATCTTTGCTTTGCTCCCCATACGATTAAAATATTTATATGTTCATATTTTAGAAAATGAATCCACAATAAAGATTTGTCAATGTTTCGCAAGTTGGTGACTGAATTGCATATAATGATCTATACATCTCGTCCTACGGCCTACTAATTGTCAGTATGAGAAAGTCACAAAAGCGGTGGAAACATACATAGTCCTAATTTTAACTGGAAATTAATATGAGTTGTGTGGCGCTCTGTAGTATTCCATTTTGGTTTTGAATATTCCCATTTTATTTAGTTCAGCATGTGCCAATAATCAGCATGTAAGCCCCATAGCTGTTATCAGTTCAAAGGATCATGCAGTACATCCAAGGTGTCTCTTTCTTTATTTTATTTGGCATTATTCTTCCCTTCTGGATGTTTTTTTTAATGCATTGATTGAGAATGGCACTTAAAGGGTTAAATTCTGGGGGTTATAGCACATATTGGACTGGCTTTGCTCTCTGGGCGATAAAATTGAGGCATTGACGATGCGTAATAGATTTGTTAGAAAACAGAGGAAGCCATTTCCCATGCTGGGGTCCAGAAAAGTGGAAACAACCTCAAAACTACAGGTTGACACAGCGATGACAGGAAGCACTACCAGGGGAAGTGGAAATCTGGAACTCTCCCCAGAAAATCTGCTGAGATGAGGTTAATGGAAAATTTCAAACCTGAGATTGATGGGATATTACGGATAACGGAACCAAGCTGCCAACAGGAAGTTAAAATACAGACAAAGCTATGATCTAATTCTAGTGGTTCTCATCCTACTTACCAGAGAAGGCCACATTTTTAACTCTCAGTATGTTTGTGGACCTCACCCACACAACCTCCTACAATATACATTAAAAATAATCTATATATTTTAACGTTATCACTTACAATCATAAGAGTTGTACAGGTTGACCCAACTTGTCCTTGCTGACCAAGTTGACATATCGGGCTCATCCCATATGCCTGCATTTGGCCCATATCCCTTTAAACCTATCATCAATCTGTTCATATGTCTTTTAAAAGTTGTAATTGTATCCGCTTATATAGTTTCCTCTAGCAGCTCATTTCTGATTCGGACTTCCCTCTGAATAAAAACGTTACCCCTGAGGTCCCTCTTAAATCTCTCCCCTTTCACCTTAAGCCTATGCTAGTTTTTGAATCCAATACCCTGGGAAAAAGACTGAGCATTCACCTTATCCATGATCTTGTACACCTCTATAAGGTCACCCTCTCACCCTCTCAATCTCCAACACTCAAAAAAAAAAAGTCCCAGTCTATCCATCCTCTCTCTATAATTCACCCACAAGCCTGGATAACATCCTACTATCTTCCTGATTGGTGACCCTCAGACTATCCTTAATCAGACTTTGCTGGCTGTACCTTGCACTAAACGTTATTCCCTTATCATGTATCTATACACTGTAAATGACTCGATTGTAATCATGTATTGTCCTTCCGCTGACTGGATAGCGCACAACACAAGCTTTTCACTGTACTTCGGTACACTTGGCAATAAACTAAACTGAACTGAACCTGGCGGACTACTCTTGCACTCTTCCCAAATTAATGACATCCTTCCTATAGCTAGGCAGTGAGAACTGCACACGATACTCCAAGTGTGGTCTCACCAACAACTTGCACAGTTCCACCATGATGTCCCACCTTTTTTACTCAATATAATTTCATATTAATGGCAAGCCTGCACAACACCTTTTCACCATACTGTCCATCTTTAAGGAAACGTGTACCTGTACTCAACATTCTGCTATATTCTCAAGGGTTTTACCCTTTACTGTGTAAATCCCCAGATTTGACATATCAAAGTGCAATTCCTCACACATGTCAGAGTTGAATTCCATTTGCCATTCCTTGGTTCAGGGAAGTGGACCTCTGGTGAACCACTGATCCACATATTGAGAGCTGCGAGCCATGGAATATCGTCAGAACAGTCTTATGGTATTGAATAGCCTACTTACTTCCTATTTTCCTGGATCTCCAATGCCTGAGATATGTTGCATGTACAAACATGAATTAGGAACAGAGAAGGCCATTCATCCATTTGAGCCATTTAATAAGATCATGGCTATTGTGGCTCTAACCTTAACTCCACAGCTCTGCCTTAACAATGTTCAGACAAATGGTCATCCAGGGCAGGACATCAGCTTGTATTATGTGCACCCTTTATCAACTGAGGTGATGGAAATGCATCAGGTGTCAGGAGAATGTTGGTGCTACTGCAGAATACCTGAGATTCTGAGTGAGATTGAGTTATTTAGTAAGTGCGATTTCTAGTATTGGCGGGTGAATGAGCAAGACGAGGATTGGGGAAGTGTTTTGCAGTGACTAGTCAATGGTGGTAGAGGGCAGCATTGTGTGGACACAGTACTGTAAGTACTGCAATTTGATTCTGACAAGTGGAGTTACCATTCAAAGCTTCGCAACATCGCCATCCTTGTAAGATTGAAATGCCTTCAGCATTGATATTCTCTGTCTCACTTCCCATTGCCTCCTAAATATATTTCCTGCATTTATAGCATAATAAAGGAATTGAGCAAATTAAACCTTGAACAAATACATGGGAGAAATGTAGAAACCAGGAAACCAGAAACCAGGCATGTACTGTAGTTGCTGGTTTAGAAAAGAAGATACAAAGTGCTGAAGTAACAATGCATCAGACAGCATCTCTGGTGAACGTGGATAGGTGATGTTTAAGGAGGAACTGCAGATGATGGAAAATCAAAGGTAGACAAAAGTGCTGGATGGAGTTCCTCCCATGTCTGAAGAAGGGTTTCGGCCCGAAACGTTGCCTATTTCCTTCGCTCCATAGATGCTGCCACACCCGCTGAGTTTATCCAGCACTTTTGTCTACCGTGGATAGGTGATGTCTTGGGTCGGGACCCTTCTTCAGACATGGGAGAAATGGTTTAGAAGAATATGGGGCCAAATCCAGGTAAATGGGACTGGCTTAGATGAGCAGAGCCAAAGAGCCTGCTTCAAACTATGAACCTGTGACACTAACATAGAACAGGACAGCCCAGGAACAGACCTTTCAACCCACAATGTATGTGTAGAACATCCTGCCAAAATGACATAATCTTATCTACCTGCACATGATCCATATCCCTCCATTCCCTGCATATCCACTGTATGTGCCTATCTAAAAGCCTCTTAAATGCCACTATCGTATGTGCCTCCATCACCATCCCTGACAATGCATTCCGGACTTTCCACCTTGGGAAAAAGGTTCTGACTGTCTACCCTATCGATGTCTCTCCTCTATGGCAATAGAATCAAGACATACCAGAGAATTGTGCAGGATACATGACTGTAGTTACTGTCAGAGAGCAGTAGTTAAGGCAGAATCCAAAGCATATGGATGGGACTGACACAAATGGATGTCACAGATGTCATGGAAGCCATTCATAGCACATATGCCAACTTCAAACAGGAAAATCTTTTGTTCTGATGGTTCAGAATACATAACCTCAGCATGCACGTCTAAAGACAATGTAGTAAATCAAAGCAATTCTTGCACAGCAATTTATTCACAGCAAAAAATATTCAGAGTGAAGAACCACAGGGGGGGGGGGGGGGGGGGGGGGGGGGGGGGGGGGGGGGGGGGGGTGCACAAGGTACTGAAGCTGATAAAATGGGGAGACGTGTGTTAATGTAGCATTTATGCCAGCCAGCAGCAATGGCAAATAGCAGAGTGACTTACACAAAGAAAGTGATATCATGTCCAGTGTACATACAAGAGCACTGAAGTGGCATCAGATTGTTTAATTATGGACAAGGGCACAGTTTTTTACACAAAGGGTGGTGGGTGTATGGAACGAGCTGCTGGAGGAGATGATTGAGGCAGGTTCTATCGCGGCATTTAGGAATCATTTAGACAGCTACATGCATAGGATAAGTTTAGAGGGAAACAGACCATACGCAGGCAGGTGGGACTAGTGTAGCATTTTGGTCAGCGTGGGCAAGTTGGCCCAAAGAGCATGTTTGCACGCTGTATGTCTCTATGACTACCTAACAAGTTCAACCAAATGACATTAATGCAAAGTGCAGCAAAAAAAAAAAGCTTTTTTATGTAAAATATAGAAGACTGTAATCCAGATAAAACATTTGGCCAAGTCACAACAGTGAACAAGTTTGTAAATCAGTTGTTGCTGTTGGACAAAGATTGGTTCCGAAAATTGGATCTAGACATGCTATTGGGAAAGTATCTAGAAATATTTAAGGTTACATACTCAGTTATTAGAGATCATGATGTAGATATCCATATTAAATGAAATGAAAAAACAATTTTCTTTTGATACCATTCTGTCCCAGATACATTGAAGAACAATGTAGCAATAAAGTTAACTAAATTGGAACAAAGTTAAGGTCTGGTGAAGACAAGCCAGAATGATATAGCAATACCATTCACAGTCATGCCTAAAATTGACAAGACTATTTGACAATGTGATCGTTACATAGGAGACATTGAACCACACAGTTAACCTCGAGCAGTATTGTTACTCACTTCTCAGTATCTTTATCAGACTTCATGGCAAACCAAATTCCTCATATGTTGCAAAACATACTCGGCTAATAAATTACAATTATGATTATGATTATGAATATGATCAAGTGTTGGCAAGAACCAAGATTTTTATCAAACTAGATCTGCCACAAACAAATGCTAAGCTGAATGTAGATAAGGAGAGTCAACAAAATTTGAGAATCAATAAATATAAGTCACTTGTACTCCAATAGGCAATAGACAATAGGTCAATAGGTGCGAGAGCAGGCCATTCGGCTCTTTGAGCCAGCACCGCCATTTAATGTGATCATGGCTGATCATCCGCAATCAGTACCCCGTTCCTGCCTTCTCCCCATATCCCCTGACTCCTGCCATCTTTAAGATGCCACCACCGCCCTCTGAGGCAGAGAATTCCACAGACTCACAACTCTCTGTGTGAAAAAGTGTTTCCTCATCCCCTTTCTAAATGGCTTACCCCTTATTCTTAAACTGTGGCCCCTGGTTCTGGACTCCCCCAACATAGAAACATAGAAACATAGAAATTAGGTGCAGGAGTAGGCCATTCAGCCCTTCGAGCCTGCACCGCCATTCAATATGATCATGGCTGATCATCCAACTCAGTATCCCGTACCTGCCTTCTCTCCATACCCTCTGATCCCCTTAGCCACAAGGGCCACATCCAACTCACTCTTAAATATAGCCAATGAACTGGCCTCTACTACCCTCTGTGGCAGAGAGTTCCAGAGACTCACCACTCTCTGTGTGAAAAAAGTCTTTCTCATCTCGGTCTTAAAGGATTTCCCCCTTATCCTTAAGCTGTGACCTCTTGTCCTGGACTTCCCCAACATCGGGAACAATCTTCCTGCATCTAGCCTGTCCAACCCCTTAAGAATGTTGTAAGTTTCTATAAGATCCCCTCTCAATCTCCTAAATTCCAGAGAGTATAAACCGAGTCTATCCAGTCTTTCTTCATAAGACAGTCCTGACATCCCAGGAATCAGTCTGGTGAACCTTCTCTGCACTCCCTCTATGGCAATAATGTCCTTCCTCAGATTTGGAGACCAAAACTGTACGCAATACTCCAGGTGTGGTCTCACCAAGACCCTGTACAACTGAAGTAGAACCTCCCTGCTCCTGTACTCAAATCCTTTTGCTATGAAAGCTAACATACCATTCGCTTTTTTCACTGCCTGCTGCACCTGCATGCCTACTTTCAATGACTGGTGTACCATGACACCCAGGTCTCGCTGCATCTCCCCTTTTCCTAATCGGCCACCATTTAAATAATAGTCTGCTTTCCTGTTTTTGCCACCAAAGTGGATAACCTCACATTTATCCACATTATACTGCATCTGCCAAACATTTGCCCACTCACCCAGCCTATCCAAGTCACCTTGCAGTCTTCTAGCATCCTCCTCACAGCTAACACTGCCCCCCAGCTTAGTGTCATCCGCAAACTTGGAGATATTGCCTTCAATTCCCTCATCCAGATCATTAATATATATTGTAAATAGCTGGGGTCCCAGCACTGAGCCCTGCGGTACCCCACTAGTCACTGCCTGCCATTGTGAAAAGGACCCGTTTACTCCTACTCTTTGCTTCCTGTTTGCCAGCCAGTTCTCTATCCACATCAATACTGAACCCCTAATACCGTATGCTTTAAGTTTGTATACTAATCTCTTATGTGGGACCTTGTCGAAAGCCTTCTGGAAGTCCAGATATACCACATCCACTGGTTCTCCCTTATCCACGCTACTAGTTACATCCTCGAAAAAATTCCACAAGATTCGTCAGACATGATTTACCTTTCGTAAATCCATGCTGACTTTGTCCAATGATTTCACCACTTTCAAAATGTGCTGCTATCCCATCTTTAATAACTGACTCTAGCAGTTTCCCCACTACCGATGTTAGACTAACTGGTCTGTAATTCCCCGTTTTCTCTCTCCCTCCCTTCTTAAAAAGAGGGGTTACATTTGCTACCCGCCAATCCTCAGGAACTACTCCAGAATCTAAAGAGTTTTGAAAGATTATCACTAATGCATCCACTATTTCCTGAGCTACTTCCTTAAGTACTCTGGGATGCAGCCTATCTGGCCCTGGGGATTTATCGGCCTTTAATCTATTCAATTTACCCAACACCACTTCCCGACTGACCTGGATTTCACTCAATTCCTCCTTTGACCCACAGTCCCCTGCTATTTCCGGCAGATTATTTATGTCTTCCTTAGTGAAGACGGAACCAAAGTAGTTATTCAATTGGTCCGCCATATCCTTGTTCCCCATGATCAACTCACCTGTTTCTGACTGCAAGGGACCTACATTTGTTTTAACTAACCTCTTTCTCTTCACATATCTATAAAAACTTTTGCAGTCAGTTTTTATGTTCCCTGCCAGTTTTTCTTTCATAATCTATTTTTCCTTTCCTAATTAAGCCCTTTGTCCTCCTCTGCTGGTCTCTGAATTTCTCCCAGTCCTCTGGTATGCTGCTTTTTCTGGCTACTTTGTACGCATCATCCTTTGCTTTGATACTATCCCTGATTTCCCTTGTTATCCACGGATGCACTACCTTCCCCGATTTATTCTTTTGCCAAACTGGGATGCACAATTTTTGTAGTTCATCCATGCAGTCTTTAAATGTCTTCCATTGTATATCCACCGTCAACCCTTTTAGAATTAATTGCCAGTCAATCTTGGCCAATTCACGTCTCATACCCTCAAAGTTACCTTTCTTTAAGTTCAGAACCATTGTTTCTGAATTAACAATGTCACTCTCCATCCTAATGAAGAACTCAACCATATTATGGTCACTCTTGCCCAAGGGGGCACGTACAACAAGACGGCTAACTACCCCTTCCTCATTACTCAAAACCCAGTCTAAAATAGCCTGCTCTCTCGTTGGTTCCTCTACATGTTGATTTAGATAACTATCCCGCATACATTCCAAAAAATCCTCTTCCTCAGCACCCCTGCCAATTTGATTAACCCAATCTATATGTAGATTGAAGTCACCCATTATAACTGTTTTGCCTTTGTCGCACGCATTTCTAATTTCCTGTTTGATACCATCCCCAACTTCTCTGCTACTGTTAGGTGGCCTGTACACAACACCCACCAGCGTTTTCTGCCCCTTAGTGTTTTGTAGCTCTACCCATACTGATTCCACATCCTCCAAGCTAATGTCCTTCCTTTCCATTGCGTTAATCTCCTCTCTAACCAGCAACGCTACCCCACCTCCTTTTCCTTTCTCTCTATCCCTCCTGAATATTGAATATCCCTGGATGTTCAGCTCCCAGCCTACGCCACCCTGGAGCCATGTCTCCGTGATCCCAACTATATCATAATCATTAATATCTATCTGCACGTTCAACTCGTCCACCTTATTACGAATACTACTTGCATTGAGACACAAAGCCTCAGGCTTGTCTTTACAACGCACTTACCCCTTATACAATTTTGCTGAAAAGTGGCCCTTTTTGATTTTTGCCCTGGTTTTGTCTGCCTGCCACTTTTACTTTTCACCTTGCTACCTATTGCTTCTACCCTCATTTTACACCCACCTGCCTCTCTGCTCTTGTACCCATCCCCCTGCCACATTAGTTTAAATCCTCCCCGACAGCACTAGCAAACACTCCCCCAAGAACATTGGTTCCATTCCAGGTGCAAACCGTCCTGTTTGTACCGGTCCCACCTCCCCCAGAACTGGTCCCAGTGCCCTAAAAATTTGAATCCCTCCCCCTTGCACCACTTTTCAACCCACGTATTCATTTGCAATATCCTCCTATTTCTACTCTGACTGGCCCGTGGTACTGGTAGTAATCCGGAGATTACTACCTATGAGGTCCTACTTTTAAGTTTATCTCCTAGCTCCCTAAATTCACCTTGTAGGACCTCATCCCTTTTTTTACCTATATCGTTGGTGCCAACATGTACCACGACAACTGGCTGTTCACCCTCCCCCTCCAGAATGTTCTGCAGCCGTTCAGTGACATCCCTGACCTTTGCACCAGGGAGGCAACATACCATCCTGGAGTCTCGTTTGCGGCCGCAGAAACACCTATCTATTCCCCTGACAATTGAATCCCCTATTACTATTGCCCTTCCCCTCTTTTTTCCCCCCTCATGTGCTGCAGAGCCACCCATGGTGCCATGAACTTGGCTGCTGCTGCATTCCCCTGATGAGCCATCTCCCTCAACAGTATCCAAAATGGTATACCTGTTTAGGAGGGAGATGACCGCAGGGGACTCCTGCACTACCTGCCTACTGCTTTGCTGGCTATTGGCCACCCGTTCCCTTTTTGTCCTCTTACCTTTTGCCTGCAGTGTGACCAACTCACTGTACGTGCTATCCACGACTTTCTCCGCATCGTGGATGCTCCAGTATGAATCCAGCCGCAGTTCCAATCGTTCAATGCGGTCTGCCAGAAGCTGCAGCTGGACACACTTCCTGCAAACGTAGTCACCAGGGACACCGACCATCTCCCTGATCTCCCACATGTTGCAGGCTGAACAAACCACGGGGCCAATCTCTACTGCCATACCTTACTCCCAAATTACTCTGTATTAAATATTAAAAAAACACAAAAACTTATCCTTTAAACTTTACTACTAAATACTGAATCCTTAACTCCCAGAATCCCTAACTCCCAGAATCCCTAACTCCCAGAATCCCTAACTCCCAGAAGGCAGAAATGTAAAATTGTAAACCCGGGGTTGCACCCAATCAGCTGCTTCCTCGGGTCCTCTTCCACCAATCAGCGGCTTCCTCAAAAAAACCCACTTCTCCAAATGGAATGTTATGGATTTCGGTAAAAAACAAGCCCCGCGCTGGATTTTATAGCTTACCGGTCGGGTGTCGCTCCTCCCCCTCCTCCTCTACCAACGGCTCCTGTGGGCCTCTGAATAAACAAGCCCCGCGCTAGATTTTATAGCTTACCGGTCGGGTGTCGCTCCTCCCCCTCCTCCTCTTCCAACGGCTCCTGTGGGCCTCTGAAAAAACAAGCCCCGCGCTAGATTTTATAGCTTACCGGTCGGGTGTCGCTCCTCCCCCTCCTCCTCTTCCAACGGCTCCTGTGGGCCTCTGAAAAAACAAGCCCCACGCTAGATTTTATAGCTTACCGGTCGGGTGTCGCTCCTCCCCCTCCTCCTCTTCCAACGGCTCCTGTGGGCCTCTGAAAAAACAAGCCCCGCGCTAGATTTTTATACTTACCGGTCGGGTGTCGCTCCTCCCCCTCCTCCTCTTCCAACGGCTCCTGTGGGCCTCTGAAAAAACAAGCCCCGCGCTAGATTTTATAGCTTACCGGTCGGGTGTCGCTCCTCCCCCTCCTCCTCTTCCAACGGCTCCTGTGGGCCTCTGAAAAAACAAGCCCCGCGCTAGATTTTATAGCTTACCGGCCGGGTGTCGCTCCTCCCCCTCCTCCTCTTCCAACGGCTCCTGTGGGCCAACATCGGGAACATGTCTCCTGCCTCTAACGTGTCCAACGCTTAATAATCTTATATGTTTCAATAAGATATCGTCTCATCCTTCTAAATTCAAGAGCATACAAATTGTGACTTTCCCAACACGTAGAGATGCAAATGGGACTGAAAATCTCCTGGAGCTTTGCCTCACAACATGTCCGTCACATGTTGTTAATGTTTACCCGCACACTTCTTTTGCCGACCACAGAACTCAATCTACTTCACAGTTTGCAATCAGTGAGTCATTTTTACATGATTAGTTTAGTTTCATTTATTATTGTCACATGTATCAAGGTACAGTATAAAGCTTTTGTAGCGTGCTATCCAGTCAGCAGAAAGACAATGCAATCGATCCATTTACACTGCATAGATACATAATAAGGGATAAAGATACTAACAAATGTAGATCCTTGTCAATGCTATGTCAATGATGTAGTGGCCACCACCCTGGCCACGCTCATTATTCTCTACTGCTTAGTTTAGTTTAAACTAAGAGATACAGGGTGGAAACAGGCCCTTCGGCCCACCAAGTTTGTGTTGACCAGTGATCCCCGCACATTAACACTATCCCCCGCATGTTAACACGATCAGTTACTTCATCACCAAGGCAAATTCCTTGTATGTGTACATACTTGGCCAATAAACTTATTAATTCATTCATTCCTACGCACACTAGGGACAATTTACATTTATGCCAAGCCAATTAACCTACAAACCTGTACATCTTTGGAGTATGGGAGGAAACCGAAGATCTCTGAGAAAACTCACGCAGGTCACGGGGAGAATGTATAAATTCCTTGCAGACAACACCCGTAGTCAGGGTAGAACCAGGGTCTCAGGGGCTGTAAGGCAGCAACTACTGCCTTACACTGCGCCACCGTGCTATCGGGAAGAAGGATCAGGAACTTGAGAACCTCCAGGTTCTACAATAGCTTCTTCCCATCAATCATCAAGTTCCTGATCTAACCTGCACAACCCTAACCACATTCCTACCTCTGCATCAAACTACTATAGACTTTGTACTGCTACGGATGCACTATGTGCTTTACCTTGCACTGTTGTGGTCTGGTTTACCTGATATAAGGACCCTTCATTCAGGACACTTCTTCAGACTCAGTTACTTCAGCACACTGTTTCTTTTCTTGTTCAACAACATCTGCAGTTCCTTGTTCTTGACATCAACAAGGTTGTTGTGAACTGGCATCTTGAACAACTGCCCTTCTTCTGATGCCAATTCCTTTTGGACAGGAGGTTTTAGGATTTAATCCCAACAATGATAAAGGAAAGATGACGTATTTTCAATTTAGGATAAGTGTGACCTGGATGCGTCGAGTCGGCAGTGGCATTCCCGTGCACTTGCTACACTTAGCTTTTTGCTTGGCAAATGTCATGGCTTTGAGAAAATCTGTAGAAGAATCAGTTGAAGTTGGGCTACAATCTATCTTCAATACACAAATTATGTAGACAGTGTGTAAGGTTCTGGATTGGGTACCAATCAAGCAGTGTTCTTCACAAATTCAGTGTATTGCACACAGGTGTTTCTCCAAATACTTATACAAATACATCCTTTGTACAAGTGATGACAGTTATAGAATAAATATAATTAATTGACATAAAATTAACTTAAATTGAAATGTTGGTAATATTTTACTTATTTTGATTTGACTGTAGGAATTATTTTTACATGCATAAAAATGTGTTAAATAACTTAAGTCAGAAGCAAGAGAAATATGTATATTTTTTCATTCACAGAGTACAAGAGGAAACATCTGGGAACCAGTAAAGTGAGATATTTATGGAAGAAGCATGAAAGGTGGTCATGAACAGGGAAGGTACGAAGATATAAAGTTGACCGAGTCTAATAAATCATGGAAGGTGCCTAGGTTGAATGAAATCAACAAGAGATCTAACAGTGGAAGGTTGGGAAAAATGGCTTTCTTTCATTACTTGGAAAGAGTGGAAACTATGAGGAATTTTTGGGAAGAAAAAGCCAATGAACCAGATGGTAACACTGAGGACGATGAGGTAAGCTTTATTCCTGAATCTAAACCTCAGTCCTAACATTTACAGTTTGATTCCAAGGTAACAACATAAGTTTAATTGAAGAACCCTGAATGTTGCCTCTCAGATCTGACTGCATTAAACTCAAGCTGAAACACCTGTAATATACACTGCAAGCAGGCAAATTTGTTTTAAATGTCTGCCTTGTCCTACATTGCAATCATATAGTAACTTGTCAAGTCCATGAATTAATTAGTACAGAGTCTTTGGAAAATAAGTCCCTGTGGAACTGATTTGGTAATTAAATATTACATTTATGAAAGAATAAAGAAAACCAAATCATATCCCGTAGGATTTCATAATATATTTATTTCATGCTATAAATAAAACTTCCTTTTTGCAAAGCACTATTCATAGCCTCAGGTGTGCTGGAGTGAAGGAAGTATTATTTGCAGCTCAGATAAAGTTCACTGTTGTTCACTATGGATCTAATTTGTGCACAGCAAGGTGCTTCAAACATCAATGAAATAAATAATCTTTGAAGGATAAAATTGGCCAGGATACTGGGATAACTCAATTGATCTCTTTACAACAGGTACTTTACATTTATCCAAGAGAGAAAATAGGATTCCAATTTAGGTTCTAAAACAGCAGTAACCCCTGCATTAGACTTCTTTGGGCATCTGATTCAGCCAAATCCTAAGAGATACCTTCAATGAACCTACCCAAGAAAATGTTCTCCACATGTATTGATGTAATGGTGCCAATGACATGAATACGTCAATTTATTCTGTTGGAAAGTGTCAGAATAAAACTTCAGAAATGCATTAGTAACGCATTGAAATAAGATGAGGAAATACTGTAACTATGGAGATAAATATGCTTTAAATAATCAAATACATTATTCCCAGTGACAGATTTTGTAGACAATATCAGACATTGGCTTGTGATAAATCGAGTTAAGAAGTAACAGCAATTGCCAGCGCTAGGTTCTACTTCAGGGAATTGGAAGCAAAAAAAAAATGACAGGACACTAATTTGATCAAAGTGAGTTCAAAACACATGTCAGTACTTGTAAAAGGAAAGAAAAGCTATTTGTATGCCAGGTAGTTTTTATTATGTTGGTTGGAAGACTTTACATAATGCTAACGTCCAGGAGACATGAACCAACATCAGGAAACATGAACCAACACCAAGAAAATGCTCAATGGTGCAAGTAGATGATGCACAGTCTGAGTGTGAGGTGAACGGGAGGACAACGTATCAATGTGTGGCAGGTTTACGAGGATGTTGCCAGGATTTGAGGGCCTGAGCTATAGGGAGAGTTTAGGCAGGCTAGGCCTTTATTCCTTGGAGCGCAGTAGGCTAAGGGATAGTCTTATGGAGGTTTATAAAATCAGGAGAGGACTAGATCAGTTGAACGCACTGAGTCTTTTACCCAGTGTAGTGGAATCAAGAACCAGGGGACTCGGGTTTAAGGTGAGAGGGGCAAGAATTAATAGGAACTTGAGGGGCAACTTGTTCACTCAGAGGATGGTGGGTACATGGAACAAGTTGCCAGAGGTGGTAGTTGAGGCAGGTTCAATAACAGCATTTAGGACACTTGGATAGGTAGATGGATAGAAAGCTTTAGAGGGATAGACACCAAATATGAGCAAATGGGACTAGGTTAGATGTGGTATCTTTGTTGGGATGGACGATTTGGACCAAGCGCCTTATCATGTTGTGCTGCGAGAACCTCATGGACTGTCAAAGCCTTACTTTTCTTTAAATACGGAGAAATAGATTTGTATTTATTTAACGTCTTTCACAGGCATTGAAGACATTTATTGGAATTGTTGCTTTGTAACAAAGTGGCGGCCAATTTTAACATAGCAATGGTCCACAAAGAGCAAACTGATACCTGTTTTTAGTGGGATAAATGTGGGCTGCGGTCTGGAGCAGCAGAGAGAACTCCCTTGCTCTTCGGCGTGTATTTTACCGAGTGGGCAATCTAAACACATTTTGACTCTTGTGCGTAATCGCTCAAAATGTTGTGTTTTGAGGCATGTTAAAATAAGGTACTATTTGGAAGTCTAAATCGCCTGTCCAGACGTCTGCCCAGATACCCTGCCCCTTAATCTGCCGTCAGCTATCAGGAATACATAGAATTGGCAAAGATCAACATTACTGTTTTCATGGGCTTCGCACAAGGGTGGCAGGAAATTGACAGGATCCTCAAGGGATTTCATTGCCATATGTCCCATTATATTACTCCCCTTAATTCTTTAAATTGGCCTGCTCAGGCAAAGTTGTAACTTGTGCGGACAAACTCAGGCTACAATTTTACAGCCTGCGCTGGAACTCAGCAGGGTGCCCGAGTCAGAGCATCAAAATCCCTTGAAGAGACACAAGAGTAGTCTGTAAATGTGTGCACATTTGGATAATGGAACTCTGCACTGTCTTTCTCGCCAAATTGTTACACAATCCTGGAGTAATATTTGTGGCAAGCTAAAGGTGAGTACAGAGATTAATTGTCCCACTGCGATTAGTTTACAGAGTGAGTTTCCATATTGTTGAACGAATTTGTATTGAACGAAAACAGCCTTTAAAAATTAAATTCCTTTGCCATCACGGGATCCAGCATTACAGTTTGTCAGAGAAAGAGGAGCATCATCATTTAAATAACGGCAAATGCATTGAATGACATTTTCCTCATTTATATTAGGCACAATGCATCTGCCCATGTACGAGTCTATATTATGCCCTTATTCTAATTGCTGGTCCAATTTTAATGGATTAAAGTAGGGGAGGGTGTATGGCAGGTACCTGAATAAACTTCGGGCAGATTTAACGGATGTAATAATAATACTGTAATATTTTTTAACAACATGCCAAACAATATCATTTTTGCAGTGCAAAATTTATTTTGCAGTGGCTACAACTCCCCCCCCCCCACCCCCACATCTCCATAAACTCTACGAAGTCTGCGTCTACTCCTAACCACTGATCTGGTTCCCAATATATTTCCTGTGCAGGGTGTTGTAGGACATCCACGTGCTTTGGACTTGTATATCAAAATGACAGGCCAAGGATTGCTACACACATCTTCCTCAGCACCTGTTTTAGACTTGTCATGGGCCCAATGCATTTCTTTCCTTTTAGGTACAATTCTTGGCAGCACCAGCCTACAGTGGGCTGCGTGACTTTTCAGAGGCTACTTCATACATGTGCTTTATTGAAGCTACACCATGCTCTTTTAATAAGGAGCAAATACGAACATGTATATCTAAAATACTCATGATGTAAACTTACCCTACAAGAGCAATGGATTTATTTTGCAAAGTTAAATCATTTTGGATAGGAGGCAGCCTTTGCCTTTTAGCATACCTTTGGCGCAAGTTTTGGACATTAATTAGTTACAATCAACAAAGAGAGAAGTCTTCATTCCAAGTGCTACAGGTAGTAATTGATTATTTATTGTACGTTTGATAATTATCTTCATTTATTCACCATAGTTCTGTCCAGGGAAAGTTGTGAATTCTTTAGATGTAGAATGATACAAATCTCATTTGATGTGTACATGGAATAGAAACCATAATGTGGAATTTTTCAGAACCTACCTCAAAACATGTATTCAAGTAATTTGCAGTGAGAGTAGTTACAATTCTGTATTTGGAGGGTTATGGAGCAGGTGCTGGAGGGTAATTGAAATAAGCCGTGTATTAGCAAGGTGTGACGTTGTTTCATTAAAATGAATCAATAGTCAAGAGTGTTTCATTATTATATGTTCCAACATGAGCATAAAGCATAGAAATCATATGTTGGTGTAAGTTATTGAGGTTCGGTTCAATCATTGTTATCGAACATGCTGTACAGTATATTTGTACACCTGCCAAAGGGATAAAGATGAAGCATTCTGACATTTACCTTCTGTAATAATGCATGACGTCATGTTAGTCATCTCGGTATTTTGCCTTGAAATGTATTGGTTACGGATGTTGAAAAAGTAACAGTGATTGACAGTACAAACAAAAATTAAACCTAATTTTCTTTCTTGAAACTCTATGATAAGACAATGATATTTTGGTAAATGAAATCTCTGACTGTGCGTACAGTACATTGTTTTAAATAAAATGTTTTAATAAGGCGTGGGATATGGCAAGCTGTTTCGTGGACTCGTCAGCATTAAATATTAACTTGCAAGAGTGTGGCCACTGCAAAATATTACAGTAAAGATTTTGCAAAATATTACAGTAAAGAATACACTCTTAAAGCCATGAAGGAAATGTCTGCACAGGATTGCAGAGAAGCAACTGAAAAGTGAGAAACAAAAATGTTTATTTATTAAAAGTAATTTAAAATATGTGAGAAAAAGCATTATTAAGGGCCTGTCCGACGAGCGTCATTTGCACGTCATTTACGCGACAAGCCGGTAATGACGGTCTCGCGACTGTCGCGCGCAAATCACACGTCATCATGCGTCAGCACAGCCGTCTGGTGCGCGTGACGTCATTAGAATACCCTGCTTCCCTATTCTGCATCATGACCATCATGGACGAACTACAGATTTTATTGCTACAGCAACAACAGAGACTTCTGCTGGCAGCAGCCCTCATACTTACAGATCAGCCAGGCAGGAGTACAACAAGAAAGGCTAGCAAGAAACCCAGGAAGCGGTCTGTGTGGATGAGGTTAGAGGTTACATGACGCGTAAAATGCGGGCCGACTGTGTATGGGCGTCGCGCGGCGTCGTATGTTTATGGACGTTGACGCACGGTGACGCAAACATGCATCACCACGCGATACAGCGTGCGACACCAATGCGTCAGCGTGTGTAGCGAATGCGTCAGCGTGCGTAAGCGATACGTCATGCTGGTGTCGCGCGAGGTACACTATGAAATCCTAGAGCGCTGCGCGATACCGTGCGCCACTACATGCGATTCCACGCCTCACCATGCGCTATGCGCACATCACCCACGTGCCCCCCACGTGTCATGACGCGTTGACCACTTTTCTACATGACGCATAAAATGAAGCGCAAATGACGCCCAAGTGGGACAGGCCCTTTACTCTGCGATATCTTAAAGTGACCATATAATATTAACCTCTCTGAAGTTTCAAATAATGTGCTAATTTATATAATTTATGCACATTGAACATCTCAGCAGTTATTTTAAAGATTAGGTTGCTCAAAAGGGAATGGAATTTATAGAACACAAAAAAAGGACTGCACAGAAACAGGCCCATCGGCCAGCATTTCTGTGCCATACATGATACTAATTTATACTGCTCATCTGCCAGCACATTGTCTACATCCATCAGTTCTCAGTATATTCATATGTCTTTCTAAATTACTCTGAAACATTACCAGAGGAAGTGGTGGAAGCATATACGATTGCAATGTGTTCAAAGCACACAGCGTAAAAAAGCTCGCCATATAAATCTCCTATAAACATTCCCACCCTGAGCCTTAAACCTGTGCCTGCTACTATTTGACATTTCCATCCTGAGAAAAATACTTTGACTGTCTACTTTATCTATGCCCCTCACAATTTTATAAACTTCTAACATTCCACCAGCAACACCTCACATTTGTCTGAATTAAACTCCATCTGCTATTCCAATGTCCACGTTTCTAATTGGTCTACATCAGGGGAGGGGAACCTGCGGCCTTAAGGCCGCATGGGCCATTAAGTGCGGCCTTTTGAGTGAATCCAAATTTTGTAGAACAAATCCTTTTATTTTTATTAATATGTTTTTGTTTGTCTTATTATTTTAATTTTAATCTTAAAATGAACGTATTTAAAATACCAAAGAGTAAAAGAAGATTCAACAAAATAACCCTCACTAACTGACGGCCACAAATAAAACATTAGTAAGTCATGAGGGTTATTTTAACAAAATAATGTACATTTTGAAGTATATCTAATATCTATTAGATTACAGCTAACTTAATGCGGCATTCCAACATGAAAAGTTTCCCCATCCCTGTTCTACATCCTTCTGAATCCTTTGATAACCGTCCTTGGTAAACAATTTTGAATTCAATCTACCAACTCTCCAAAGATCTCATGTGCCTCAATCTTCTGGACCAGCATTATATCAGGGACTTTGTTGAAAGATTGACCAAAATCCATGTATACAATATTCATTGCCTTACCTTCATCAATCATCTTCGTCACTTCCTCGGAAAACATAAGCAGGTTTGTAGGATATGATGTACCGCACAGAGCCATGCTGTCTACACATGTTTTTCCAGATACAAGGAAATCCTAGCCCTAAGAACCTTCTTCAGTAATGTCCCTACCACTGATGTAAAGTTCACCAGCCTATAATTTTCTCCCTTGTCTCCAAGCAGAGGAACAACATTAACTTTTCTCCAGTCCTCTGAGATTTCACCCCGTGGTGAAAAAAGATACAAGGATCTCTGTGAAGGCTCCAGCAATCTCCTCTATTCCCTCTCTCAATAACCAGAAATGGAGCCGGACAGGAAGATGTTGAAAATAATTTGACAGAATTTGGAGGTTAATTGCTTCAATATTTATAATGGGGAGAGTGTTTTAAAACCACGCAGCTCTTTAAGGAACATTGGAGAGTAATATGATGAGATTGTCAAGAAATGGTTCATGTGCCAATAAATGTCTCAAATGCAGGAGGATCTTGAGTGATCTTGGAGTCCAGGTCCATAGTTTCCTGAAAGTGGAACACAAGTTGATAGTGTGGTAAAGTGAGTATATGGTGTGCTTATCTTCATTTTTGAGTAGAAGAATCAGGAAGTCACTATGCAGCTCTGTAACACTTTGGTTAGGCTGCACATGAAGCATTACATGCAGTCTGGTTGTCCCATTACAGGAAGCAAGTGGAGGCTTTATGGAGGGTGTAGATGAGCAGCCTGACAGGTGGTATTAGCTACAAGGCGAGGTTTGACAAACGTGCATTGTTTTATTTGAAGGTGCACATTCATTGAACTTAATCTCAAAGAAAATGATTGTGGTTTGATGTTAAAAATTAGACGACAAAGAAGGAAGAGCATGTTAACATCATACCAACATCAGTTTGGAATTTTACTGTACCAAACTAGTATACAAATGAACCCCTAGTTATATTGTTGAATGTTATTCAATGGGTGACTAGACATACATTAACAGGTCTTCAGAATGACCTGACAGCCTTTGCAATGACTCTTACACACTAGTGAAGATGCGCCATTGAAAGCATGCTGTTAGGTGACATAACAAGTCAGTTTGGGAGCAGCTCTGTCCAAGACCACAATATTGCAGTAAATTGTGGATGTAGCACAGTCAATCATGCAGACGTTATTCCCCGCCATTGATTCCATCTATACTATACTGCCTCAGGAAAGTAGCTAACATAATCAAAGGTTTGTCGTGTTCTGGTCCAGTCAGACTGTAGATGCAGAAGCTCAAAAGCATGTACCACCAGACTCAGGAACATTTTCTTCCCCTCTGTTATCAGGCTTTAGTACGGTACTTCCATAAGTTAGATTGTCCGATTCATCTCTGTCCCATTGCGGACAGTGCACTTTGTCTATGATACTGATGCGCTATAATTCTGAAAACTACATTCTGCACCTCTTTCTTCCACTTTACTCTGCCTATTCCACATGAGTTTAACTTGGTTATCTTTTTGTATAGTATTATCTGATCTGATTGGATAGCATGCAAAACAAAGCTTTTCACTGTACCTCGTTGCAGGTGACAATAATAAACCTAAATCTAAACATAAACCATGAGGTAAAGCCGTGGATAGGACGGAGGGACATGACCAGAAAGAGTGCTTGCAATGCCATCGGTGGCCGCTCAGGAAATTTCAACTGAGCTCTTGTAATTTTATTCGGATTAAAGGGGTGGGTGGAGCATAAATTGCCGGAAAATCTGTGTTCAACCTGTAATCCGGAATACCTTTTCCGGAAGTGGCGGCGCTGCGTGGCAGCTGCGGCGCACCTGCAGTCCGTCTGTTTTTTTTTCTTTTTTTTCGTCTTTTTGTGTCTGTTCTAGTTAGAATTTTGGTTTATTAGGCTGTGTTTGTGGGGGGGGGGGGGGGGGGGGGGGGGGTGGGGAGGGAGGGTGGGAGAAACAAGGTTTTAGTCTCTCCCTTCGGGGGGATGCGACCTTTTCGTGTCGTGTCCCCCGTCACCGTCTCCGTCTGTGCTGAGGCCTAATGGCGGAGCTGGTGGCCTCGGAGCTGTGGCGAGCGTTCAGAGCTCCAGTGTTCCAGCGGCGGCGGCGGCCCGGCTTCGGGGCTTCGGCGCTCCAGCAGTTGCTTCAGCGGCTCTCCAGCCACGGCCCGGCTTCGGCGCTCCGGCGGCTCTCCAGCGGTGCTCCAGCAGCGGCCCGGCTTCGGCGCTCCGGCGGCTCTCCAGCGGCTCTTCAGCGGCCCGGCTTCGGGGCTTCAGCGGCGCTCCAGCGGTGCTCCAGCAGCGGCCCGGCCTCGGGGCTTCGGCGCTCCAGCGGCTCTCCAGCGGCGCGCCAGCAGCGGCCCGGCTGCGGCGCTCCAGTGGCTCTCCGTCGGTGCTCCAGCGGTGGCCCGGCTTCAGAGCTCCGGCGGCTCCAGCGTTCCCGTGGTCGATCCTGATTGGGAGCTGTGGTGGTGTTCCAGCATTCCGGCAACGGCGGCGGTGACGGCCTGGCTTCGGAGGCTCGGCCGCAGGCCTGGTGGACGATGACATCGGAGGCCTGGATTGCCTCAGTACAGAGGGGGAACATGTAGGGGAAAAAGACAAGGACTTTAAGACTTTTGCCTTCCACCACAGTGAGGAGGTGCCTGGTGAACTCACTGTGGTGGATGTTAAATATGTGTTTATTGTGTGTTTTGTTTTAATTTATTACATGTTATGACTGCAAGGTAACAAATTTCGTTCAGACCGAAAGGTCTGAATGACAATAAAGGAATCTGAATCTGAATCTGAATCTGAATCTAATCAATTTAGCAGGTCACTGAAAATAGATTCCCCTGACTCTTGGGTTCAATTTTAGAGAAGCAGTTTCTGCTCCACAGCTTAAAAGCAGAAAAGTTGCAAGACATTGTTCAGTTTAGTTTAGAGATACAGAATGGAAACAGGCCCTATAGCCCATAAGTCCACACTGACCATTGATCACCCATTCACGCTATCTCTACATAATCCAACTTTCTCAAACACCCCCTATACATTAGGGACAATTTACTGTGGCCAATTAACTAACAAAGGCGCACGTCTTAGAAACAGTAAATTGTCTACATTTTAGAAGCATAGAAACAGTAAAATAGGTGCAGGTGTGGCCATTCGGCCCTTCGAACCTGCACCGCCATTCAATATGATCATGGCTGATCATCCAATTCAGTATCCTGTTCCTACCTTCTCTCCATACCCCCTGATCCCTTTAGCCACAAGGGCCACTTCTAACTCCCTCTTAAATATAGCCAATGAAGTGGCCTCAACTACCTTCTGTGGCAGAGAATTCCAGAGATTCACCACTCTCTGTGTGAAAAATGTTTTTCTCATCTCGGTCCTAAAAGATTTCCCACTTATCCTTAAAGGAAACCAGGGCACCCAGAGGAAACCCACGTGGTCAAAAAGAAAACGTGCATATAAAGAAGGACAGTAAAAGCTTATTTAGATATGTTAAGGGGAAAAGAATAGCAAAGTCAAATGTGGGTCCCTTGAAGGCAGACACGGGTGAAATTATTATGGGGAACAAGGAAATGGCAGAAGAGCTGAACAGGTACTTCGGATCTGTCTTCACTAAGGAAGACACAAACAATCTCCAAGAAGTACTGGAGGACAGAGGATCTAAGGGGGTAGAGGAACTGAAATAAATTTTCATTAGGCGAGAAATAGTATTGGGGAGGCTAATGGGACTGAAGGATGATAAATCCTCTGGGCCTGATGGTCTGCATCCTAGGGTCCTCAGGGAGGTGGCTCTAGAAATAGTGGACGCATTGGTGAGCATTTTCCCATGTTCAATAGATTCAGGATCAGTTCCTGTGGACTGGAGGATAGCTAATGTTATCCCACTTTTCAAGAAAGGAGCGAGAGAGAAAACGGAGAATTACAGACCAGGTAGCCCGACTTTGGTGGTGGGAAAGATGCTGGAGTCAATTATTAAAGAGGTAATAATGGGGCATTTGGATAGGAGTAAAATGATTAGTCCAAGTCAGCATAGATTTAGGAAAGCAAAATCATGCTTGACTAATCTTCTGGAATATTTTGAGGATGTGTCAAGTAAAATGGATAAAGTGGAGCCAGTGGATGTAGTGTATCTAGACTTTCAGAAAGCCTTTGATAAGGTCCTGCACGGGAGACTGGTGACTAAAATTAGAGCACAAGGTATTGGGGGTAGGGTGTTGACATGGATAGAAAATTGGTTGGCAGACAGGAAGCAAAGAGTAGGAGTGAACGGGTCCTTTTCGGAATGGCAGGCAGTGGCGAGTGGAGTGCCGCAAGGCTCGGTGTTGGGGCCGCAACTGTTTATCATATATATTAATGATTTGGAAGAGGGAATTAGTGGCACCACTAGAAAGTTTGCGGATGACACAAAGTTGGGTGGCAGTGTGAACTGTGAAGAGGATGTTAGGAGGTTGCAGAGGGACCTGGACAGGTTGAGTGAGTGGGCAGATGCATGGCAGATGCAGTATAATATAGATAAATGTGAGGTTATCCACTTTGGCGGCAAAAACAAGGGGGCAGATTACTATGTCAATGGAGTTAGGTTAGGTAAGGGGGAGGTACAGCGAGACCTGGGTGTCCTTATGCACCAGTCACTGAAAGTTGGCGTGCAGGTACAGCAGGCAATGAAGAAAGATAATGGATTGTTGGCCTTCATAACAAGAGGATTTCAGTATAGGAATAAAGAGGTTCTTCTGTAGTTGTATAGGGCTCTGGTAAGACCACATCTGCAGTATTGTGTACAGTTTTGGTCTCCTAATTTGAGGAAGGACATCCTTGTGATTGAGGCAGTGCATCGTAGGTTCACGGGATTGATCCCTGGGATGGCGGGACTGTCATACGAGGAAAGATTGAAAAGACAAGGCTTGTATTCACTGGAGTTTAGAAGGATGAGGGGGCATCTTATAGAAACATATAAAATTATAAAAGGAATGGACAAGCTAGATGCAGGAAAAATGTTCCCAATGTTGGGCGAGTCCAGAACCAGGGGCCACATTTAGCATAAAAGGGAGGACATTTAAGACTGAGGTGAGAAAAAATGTTTCACCCAGAGAGTTGTGAATTTGTGGAATTCCCTGCCACAGAGGGCAGTGGAGGCCAAATCACTGGATGGATTTAAGAGAGAGTTAGAGCTCTTGGGGCTAGTGGAGTCAAGGGACATGGGGAGAAGGCAGGCGCGGGTTATTGATTGGGGACGATCAGCCATGATCACAATTAATGGTGGTGCTGGCTCGAAGGACCGAATGGCCTCCCCCTGCACCTATTTTCTATGTTTCTATGTAACTCCACGCAGACAGCACCCAAGGTTTAGATCGAACCTAGGTCTCTGTCCCTGTGGGACAGGGGCTGTACCAGTTGAGCGACTATGCCGCCCTGTTATACAGGAATCATATGGACTTTGTACTCCCTTTCACACTCTTGCTTTTTCATATTAAAGCGCTCCTCCAAATAATATTCACCCCTACTTAACAGTCAGCTTTACTTAAATCATGTATAGTACCCACTGTCAAAATCATCAGCACAAGGGTAGACATAGAAATGACTCTTACTGCAGCTGTAAAAGTCATGGGCTGCCATTGAAGTCAAGGCTTGCAGAAAGTGGTAGCATTATCATCGTCACTAAAGGAATGCTGGCAAATGTTATTAATGTTATTTAATCTGGTCTCAGCCAGATATTTTTCAAACTTCAGCTTATGGAGATCGGTCTAGTGCTGTGGACCAACCATAAAAGATTGCTGACCAGAATAGCCAAGTGCCTGAATGACCACAAGGCAGAATCTTAATGATGATATGCTGCATACTCTTCCAGAACGTATAAACATAGAAACATAGAAATTAGGTGCAGGAGTAGGCCATTCAGCCCTTCGAGCCTGCACCGCCATTCAATATGATCATGGCTGATCATCCAACTCAGTATCCCGTACCTGCCTTCTCTCCATACCCTCTGATCCCCTTAGCCACAAGGGCCACATCCAACTCACTCTTAAATATAGCCAATGAACTGGCCTCAACTACCCTCTGTGGCAGAGAGTTCCAGAGACTCACCACTCTCTGTGTGAAGAAAGTCTTTCTCATCTCGGTCTTAAAGGATTTCCCCTTATCCTTAAGCTGTGACCCCTTGTCCTGGACTTCCCCAACATCGGGAACAATCTTCCTGCATCTAGCCTGTCCAACCCCTTAAGAATTTTGTAAGTTTCTATAAGATCCCCTCTTAATCTCCTAAATTCCAGAGAGTATAAACCAAGTCTATCCAGTCTTTCTTCATAAGACAGTCCTGACATCCCAGGAATCAGTCTGGTGAACCTTCTCTGCACTCCCTCTATGGCAATAATGTCCTTCCTCAGATTTGGAGACCAAAACTGCACGCAATACTCCAGGTGTGGTCTCACCAAGACCCTGTACAACTGAAGTAGAACCTCCCTGCTCCTGTACTCAAATCCTTTTGCTACTCAAATACTCTTCCAGAACGTATTCATTCAGTCCTTTCCATTGTTCAGCTTGGGTTCTTGGAAGATGGTGCTCATAAACATGAGAAATTGGTTCATAAACATAAGAAATTGGTGCAAGAGTGGGTCATTTGCCCCTCAAACCTGCTTGGGATTCATTAAGATCACAGTGGATCTTCATTCTCAATGCCATTTTATTGCACTTTTGACATATCCCTTGAATCCTTTTACATCATCATTTTTTTTTACCTCTGTTTGAATGTACCCAGTGGCGAAGCCACCATAATTCTCTGGGGTACTCTACTCATCATTTCTAAATTGTTTGCCCTTTATCTTCTCAACTGGATTTGAAACTTCTCAGCCAGTAGAAACACCCTTTGTGTATCCATCCTATTAACTGTGTCTGGATTTTGTAAGTTTAGGTAAGATCTCCTCTCCTATCACTAGACTTTAAATTGAAGTCCCATTCTCTTCAATATTTCCTCGTAGCAAACCTATCGTGCCTGAAAATAGTCTTGGGAACCTTTGGTGTACTTCCTCTTTAGTAAATCTGTGCACTGTGGATGGCTCGATTGTAATAATAATATAAACATGTAATAATAATGTAAAAAATAGTGATGAGACGGAGTACAGGAAGGAGATTGAGAACCTCGTGCCCTGGTGTCGAGACAACAACCTTTCTCTCAATGTCAACAAGACAAAGGAGATATTGATCGACTTCAGAAAGCAAAGCGGTACATATACCCCAGTTTGCATTGATGATGCCAAAGTAGAGATGGCGGCAAACTTCAAATTCCTAGGAGTCAATATCACTAACAACTTCTCCTGGACCACCCATATTGAATGAACGACCAAGAAAGAATACCAATGTCTCTACTTCCTTAGAAGTCTTAGAAAGTGGCATGTCCCCTACAACTCTCACTAACTTCTACAGATGAACCACAGAAAGCATTTTATCAGGATGCATCACGGTTTGGTTTGGGAACATCTCCATCCATCACAGCCAGAAATTGCGGCAAATTGTGGACGCAGTCCAGACCATCACACAAACCAACTTCCCTTCTATTGCCTCCATTTATACCTCACGCTGCCTCGGCAAGGCCAGCAGCAGAATCAAGGATGGATCATGCCCTGGCCACTCCCTCTTCTCCCCTCTCCCATCAGGCAAAAGGTATAGAAGTGTGAAAACGCACACCACCAGATTCAGGGACAGTTTATTCCCAGCTGTTATCAGGTAACTGAATCATCCTACCATGACCGGAGAGCAGTGCTTAACTACTATCTATGTCTTTGGTGATCCTCGGACTATCCTTGATCGGACTTTGCTGGCTTTACCTTATACTAAACGTTATTCCCTTATCATGTATCTATGCACTGTAAATGGCTCGATTGCATTCATGTATTGTCTTTCTGCTGACAGGTAGCACGCAACAAACGCTTTTCACTGTACCTCGGTACGTGACAATGAACTAAACTAATTAACAAATTGACTAATCATGTATTACCTTGCCGCTGACTGGTTAGCACTCAACAAAAGCTTTTCACAGTATCTTCATGCATGTGTCAATAACAGGGCTGCCAAACATTGGGTGAGAGTTGGGAGAGAGAAATTGCGAGACCAAGCCCAAGGGATGTACCGAGCCGCAGCATGAAGGACCTGTCCCAATTAGGCGATCCTTTGGGCGACTACAAGCGACAGTGGCAACAATTTATGCTGTCGGAGGTTGTCGTAGGTTGTCACGAGGTGTCGTAGGTGAATGCTAGTAAAACTAGTCCCTGGCATCGCCTCAGTGGAACAGGCCCATAGGTGCATGGGAATAGCGTATATCAGGGAAGCCACGACCAGCTGCGTCACTCGTTGTCCAGCCCACTCTCCAAGTCACTGATAGACACAAAAAGCCAGAATAACATCCAATTTACTCTCTGTGTCTGTGGACCGACTCCAAGCACCAGAGGCCCATTGATCTGCGGCGCTGCTTTATACGTGATTGGCTTTGTGGAGATCGTGTCCCGGAACTCGGCCCTACACAGCCCTGCTAGCCGGACAGGGTTCAGTTTAGAGGTACAGCGCGGAAACAGGCCCTTGGGCCCACCGAGTCCGCACCGACCAGCGATCCCCGCACATCAACACTATCCTACACACATTAGGGGCAATTTACACTTATACCAAGCCAATTAACCAGACCTTCAGTCTGAAGAAGGGTCTCGACCCGAAACATCACCCATTCCTTCCCTCCAGAGATGTTGTCTGACCCACTGAGTTACTCCAGCATTTTGTGTCTATCAGTTTAAACCAGCAACTGCAGTTCCTTCCTACACGTGTACCTGTCCAAATGCCGTTTAAATGTCATTGTGGTCATTTCAAGTGCAGAATGAAGACAAGAGTGTTTTGTTGTCGCCTGCAGCAACATTGGAACAATGACATTCTCAGTTGCTGCACCTTAGCAGGCCGGTTAAAGCAGCAACACAGATACATGTAAATAGATTGACTTAGTTTACTTTTGCCACCTGTAGCGAGGTACAGGGAAAAGCTTTTGTTGCATGCTATCCGGTAAATGCAAGCAAGCCGCTCACAATGTACATAAAGGAGAACGAGCACAACATATATAATCAATAATGCAATGGTTTAATAATCAGTAATATTGGGTAATCATCCCAGCATATCTGCAGAGGCCCAAGTATTAGCAATACAATTAATGCCCCACAGCGGGGTTCGATCCTGGTCTCGGGTGCTGTTTGTGTGGAGTTTGCACATTAACCATCTAACCATATAACCATATAACAATTACAGCACGGAAACAGGCCCTCTCGGCCCTTCCAGTCCGTGCCGAACATTTGTTTTCCCCTAGTCCCATCTACCTGCACTCAGACCATACCCCTCCATTCCCTTCACGTCCATATATCTATCCACTTTACTCTTAAATGTTAAAAATGATCCTGCCTCCACCACTTCTGCTGGAAGCTGATTCCACACAGCCACCACCCTCTGAGTAAAGAAGTTCCCCCTCACGTTACCCCCAAAACTTCTGTCCCTTAATTCTCATGTCATGCCCTCTTGTTTGACTCTTCCCTACCCTCAATGGGAAAAACGTATCCACGTCAACTCTGTCTATCCCTTTCATCATTTTAAAGACCTCAATCAAGTCCCCCCTTAACCTTCTGCGCTCCAAAGAATAAAGACCTAACTTGTTCAACCTTTCTCTGTAACATACTTGCTGGAACCCTGGCAACATTCTAGTAAATCTCCTCTGTACTCTCTCTATTTTGTTGACATGCTTCCTATAACTAGGCGACCAAAATTGTACACCATACTCCAGAATTGGTCTTACCAATGCCTTGTACAATTTTAACATTACTTCCCTACTCCTGTATTCAATGCTCTGATTTATAAAGGCCAGCACACCAAAGGCTTTCTTTACCACCCTATCTACATGCGATTCCACCTTCAGGGAAACTATGCACAGTTATTCCTAGATCCCTCTGTTCCACAGCATTCCTCAATTCCCTACCATTTACCATGTACATCCTATTTTCGATTTGTCTTGCCAAGATGTAGCACTTCATACTTATCAGCATTAAACTCCATCTGCCATCTTTCAGCCCACTTTTCCAAATGGCCCAAATCTCTCTGTAGACTTTGAAAATCTACTTCATTATCCACAACACCACCTATCTTAGTATCATCTGCATACTTACTTATCCAATTTTCCACCCCATCATCCAGATCATTGATGTACATGACAAACAACAGTGGACCCAACACAGATCCCTGAGGCACCCCACTGGTCACTGGCTTCCAACCTGACAAACAGCCATCCACCATTACTCTCTGACATCTCCCATTCAGCCACTGTTGAATCCATCTTGCTACTCCGCCATTAACACCCAAAGATTGAACCTTCTTAACCAACCTTCCACCCAAAGGCCTTACTGGACAACATCCAACCCTTCAGTTTCCCTAGTTACCGCTTCAAAAAATTCAAGAAGGTTTGTCAAACATGACCTTCCAGGCACAAATCCATGTTGACTGTTCCTGATCAGACCCTGTTTATCCAGATGCTTTTATATATTATCTCTAAGTATCCTTTCCATTAATTTGCCCACCACTGACGTCAAACTAATAGGTCTATAATTGCTAGGTTTATTCTTTGAACCCTTTTTAAACAATGGAACAACATGCGCAGTACGCCAATCCTCCGGCACTATTCCCGTTTCTAATGACATTTTGAAATATTTCTGTCATAGCTCCTGCTATTTCTACACTAACTTCCCTCAATGTCCTAGGGAATATCCTGTCAGGACCTGGAGACTTATCCACTTTTATATTTTTCAAAAGTGTCAGTACTTCCTCCTCTTTGAATCTCATAGTTTCCATAGCTACTCTACTTTTTCCCCTTAACTCACCGAGTTCAATATCCTTCTCCTTGGTGAATACCGAAGAAAATAAATTGTTCAATATCTCCCCCATCTCTTTTGGCTCTGCAGATAGCTGTCCATTCTGGTTCTCTAATGGTCCAATTTTATCCCTCGTTATCCTTTTGCTATTAATATAGCTGTAGAAACCCTTTGGGTTTACTTTCACCTTTCTTGCCAAAGCAACCTCATATCTTCTTTTAGCCTTCCTAATTTCTTTCTTAAGATTCTTTTTACATTCTTTATACTCCTCTAGCACCTCATTTACTCCATGCCTCCTATAATTATTGTAGATATCTCTCTTTTTTTCGAAACAAGTGTCCAATTTCCCTTGAAAACCATGGCTCTTTCCAATTTTTACTATTTCCTTTCAACCTAACAGGGACATAAAGATTCTGTACTCTTACAATTTCCCCTTTAAATGTCCTCCATTTCTCTTCTACATCCTTCCCATGAAACAAAGTGTCCCAATTCACTCCTTTAAAATCCTCATGCATTCCCTCAAAGTTAGCCTTTCTCCAATCAAAAATCTCCACCCTAGGTCCAGTTCTGACTCTCTCCATAATTATATTGAAACTAATGGTATTGTGATCACTGGTCCCGAAGTGCTCACCAACGCATACCTCCGTCACCTGACCTGCCTCATTTCCTAACATGAGGTCCAGCACTGCCCCTTCTCTGGTCGACACCTCTATGTACTGCTGCAAAAAACTATCCTGCACACATTTTACAAACTCCAAACCATCCAGCCCATTTACAGAATGTGTTTCCCAGTCTATTTTTGGAAAATTGAAATCTCCCACAATCACTACCTTGTGCTTACTACTAATATCTGCTATCTCCTTACATATTTGCTCTTCCAATTCACGCTCCCCATTTGGCGGTCTATAATACACCCCTAAAAGTGTTGCTACACCGTTCCCACTTCTCAGTTCCACCCAAATAGCCTCCCTAGACGAGCCCTCTAATCTATCCTGCCAAAGCACTGCTGTAATATCTTCTCTGACAAGCAATGCAACACCTCCCCCTCTGGTCCCTCCAATTCTATCACACCTGAAGCAACGAAATCCTGGAATATTTAGTTTCCAATCACAGCCCTCCTGCAACCATGTTTCACTGATTGCCACAACATCATATTTCCAGGTGTCAATCCAGGCTCTAAGTTCGTCCACCTTACTTACAATGCTCCTAGCATTAAAATATACACATTTTAGAAACCCACCATCCATTATTCTCTGTCTATTATCTTTTTCATCTTTCTCGCCTACATTTTGGATCAGAGTGCTTCCCTTCTCTGCCTCTTGCCCCACACCCTGACCCCTAGCCCCCTCTACCCGAGTCCCTCCCCCCAGCCTTTCTAGTTTAAAGTCTCCCCAGTAGCCTTTGCAAATCTCCCTGCCAGGATATTGGTCCCCCTCGGGCTCAAGTGCAACCCGTCCTTTGTGTACAGATCTCCGTGTGAGTTTCCTCCGGGTGCTCCGGTTTCCTCCCACATCGCAAAGACATGCAGGTTTGTAGGTTAATTGGCTCTCTGTAAATTGGCCCCTAGTGTGTAGGGAGTGGATGAGAAAGTGGGATTACATAGAACCAGTGTGAATGGGTGATCGATGGTTCGGCACAACTTGAGGGGCCAAAGGGCCTGTTTCCACACTGTATCTTTGAACTAATTATAATATTGAACAAATCAAGACTTACCTATCGGAATTGAACATGAACAATATTATCCCAAGGTTGCAGAGTATTTGATTTACATTTACTGCATAATCCCTGAGGTTATTTAAACTCTACAAGTTTAATTTTCTGAAGTAAATTTGTAGTTTATATTTACCATCTTGCCTTTGCTTATTTGTTTCCGCAATACATGAATCCAACTTACATTTAAGATGAACAAAATATCAGTTTAAAGACAGTTATCAACTAATTTCCCCGATTGAGTATGAATATCGATTTCTTGCAGGGTGCAAGGACACCAAATTCCATTTCAAGCAGGGTGCAAGGACACCAAATTCAAGTGCAGTTTCCTACCACTTCAAGCAGGGTGCAAGGCCACCAAATTCAACTGCAGTTTCATACCATTTCAAGCAGGGTGCAAGGCCACTAAAGACAGCGAATTGTGACCTCTCCCTCCTTCATCTTGCAGAGACTGAGCCACACCCACACTTCTGTTTTTATAGTCCCTCCCCCCCCTCCCACCAGAAGGGGCGTGGGCTTCATGGCGTGATTGAAAGGAGAGAAAATCTCAACATTTTTTTAAACACTAATAACTCTTTTATTTTCATCAACACCGTTTCCTCGGCACCTGATGAGCGGAGGGGGACTCTGAGTAAGATGGCCAAAAATCGCAGCCGTATGTGGTAGAGTTTTTTCTAAAATCAATATAAAGCGCAAACAGGAAGTGGTCAAGATCAGACTTTTAGTAATATAGATTGTGTTCAGTCCTGGACACCATATTGTAGGAAAGATATTCTCAAGCATGAAAGGGTTCATAAAAGATTTCCAATTATGTTGCCAGGATTACAGGGTGTGAGCTTTTGGGAGAGGTTGAGTAGGCTGGGTCTCTATTCCATGGACGCAGGAGAATGATCTTATAGAGGCATACACAATCATGAGAGGAATAGATTGGGTAGGTGCACAGTCTTTTGCCCAGAGTAGGGGATTCGAGGACCAGATGGCATAGGTTCCAGATAAAGGGGAAAAGATTTAATAGGAATCTGAGGGGTAAATTTTTCACACAAAGTGTGGTGGGTGTATGGAACACATTGCTTGAGGAGGTAGTTGAGGGTCATTGTTTAATTAAAAATTAGACAGATACATGGATAGGACAGGTTTGGACGGATATGCGGCAAGCGCAGGCAAGTGGGACTAGTGTAGCTGGGATATTGTTGGCGGTGTGGGCGAGTTGGGCCGAAGGGCCTGTTTCCACACTGTATCACTCTATGACACTATGACTCTATGACTCTATAAGTTGAAACCATATTTGCTTTGATAGCTTCCTCTGCTAGATCAAATGGGTAAATCATGAAATGACTTAGGTGGACTATGTTCCAGCAAACATGTTTCCCCAGTGGTGGGAGGATTTAGAGAGTTGTTTGGTAACTCTCTGTTCACCAGTGAACAGGAGCAGATGGAAGAGTTAGGGATATCAACAGAGCAGCAATGGAGACCCCAGCCTTTAAGCTCTACTTAGCTGGATAATGTTGTACCTCAGTGGCTGATGATCAGCAGGGTATTTCTGGAGCAGTACCAAACAATGTGCGATTTACTGGCATGTTTCCCAGTCAGTCTCTGCACATTGGAGAGAGACTGGAGGAGTCCTTCTCGAGCATGACGGCAAAATGTCACTCTCCTTTACGGTGATGTCTTCATCCATGAAAAGAGTAGACATCTGTGTGGATTATCAAGCATGACAATTAGATTAATTTAGTCCAGACTTCAACAATGTTTTGTAAACTGCAAATACCATCTTGAATCAGATGAATGATATCTCAATTATTACTTATTACCAAGTGCTCTCCAGCATGGCTAGCGGGGAGGTACAGTTAGTCCAGAATCACATTAGTCATTATGTTGGAATGCATCAAGACATTAAAAAATAGATCCAAAATCGTTGGTCGGCACGGACTGGGTGGGCCCAGTGAGCCCAGAGATACATTGTATCTCTAAAACTAATATAAATATAAAAAGTAAAATTTACTTTTATTTAGAAAATAGGTGCAGGAGGAGGCTATTCGCCCCTTCGAGCCAGCACCGCCATTCATTGTGATCATGGCTGATCGTCCCCTATCAATAACCCGTGCCTGCCTTCTCCCCATATCCCTTGACTCCACTAGCCCCCAGAGCTCTTTCCAACTCTCTCTTAAATCCATCCAGTGATTTGGCCTCCACTGCCCTCTGTGGCAGGGAATTCCATAAATTCACAACTCTCTGGAAGAAAACTTTTTTTTTCACCTCAGTCTTAAATGACCTCCCCTTTATTTTAAGACTGTGGTCCCTGGTCTGGACTCGCCCAACATTGGGAACATTTTTCCTGCATCTAGCTTGTCCAGTCCTTTTATAATTTTATATGTTTCTATAAGACCCCCCTCACTCTTCTAAACTGCAGTGAATACAAGCCTAGTCTTTTCAATCTTTCCTCATATGACAGTCCCGCCATCCCAGGGATCAATCTCGTGAACCTAAGCTGCACTGCCTCAATCACAAGGAGGTCCTTCCTCAAATTTGGAGACCAAAACTGTGCACAATACTCCAGATGTGGTCTCACCAGAGCCCTATACAACTGCAGAAGAACCTCTCTACTCCTATACTGAAATCCTCTTGTTATGAAGGCCAACATTCCATTAGCTTTCTTCACTGCCTGCTGTACCTGCACGCCAACCTTCAGTGACCGGTGTACAAGGACACCCAGGTCTCTCTGTACCTCCCCCTTACATAACCTAACCCCGTTGAGATAATAATCTGCCCCCTTGTTTTTGCCGCCGAAGTGGATAACCTCACATTTATCTATATTTGCAAGACAGCATTTCTAATATACTCATGATAATCGGAAAGAAAAGCAGGAGATTTGTGCACAAAATGAGGAAGAAAGTGCAGATGTTGGAAACCTGTAATGTGAAAATGCTCAATTCTTAGCAAGTCCAACAGCAAGAGAGAAGCAGAAACAATGTCTCAAGACACTGAGTAACCGGATGTGAAGAAGCATCCCAACACAAAACGTCATCTGTCCATTCCCTTCAGATGCTGCCGGACCAGCTGATTTACACTAGCACATAGCGTTTTGAACACAGTACGTAGGTCTGGTGGTGCTTTGGTGCAGGGAAATGGTATCATGGCAGTACTTTAATGAACCACTATGCAAAGATCTTTTGTGATTGCAGGTGAACTGCACATTGATGGAGTGAAAGCCTTGCAGCTGAATAGAGTTGGTTGTCTGGATTGAAGAGTGGGTGGAATGGAGAGATGCCTCAGTTTTTTTAAAATATATATTCATATCATGTGAGTATCATTAGCTAGCTCAACATTTATTGTCCATTCATTTATGGCCCTTGGATTGATTGGCATTCTAGGCTACATGAGAAGGTCATTAACACTCTATCATGTTGGTGAGTCTGAAGTCAGGAATAGGTCAGACCAGGTAAGGATGATAAATTTACTTCTGAATTGTGTTAATGATCCTGGTGAGTTTCATGGCATTCTGGTTACCATTATGGATGATAGATTTTAATATAATTCCAGTATTACTTTATCACTTTTAATTTCCTCTAGTTGCCACAGTGGAATTTGAACTTAGGTCAATGGATCAAGAGTCCAGGACTCTGGATGAAATTCTATACAGTAAAACCAATGCTACTTTATTACATGGCCCAATTACTCACACCATCCATAGTGGAAAGCCAGCCAGAGCTGTGAGTGCCAACTTATTTTTGATTGCTTTCTTAGTAGGAAAGGTTGACACAATTGACAAAAGTAATGTACTGTAAGTATGGGTTCTCATTCTTCTTGCAAGTAGTTCCAGGAATATTAATAAATCAGAGAGAGAGAGAACAGTTAAAACATATGCAGCATGTTATTTTGCTCTTTCCAGCTATGCTGCGCATATGTGTTTGTTCGTTATCCACACATCACGCATTTGTAGACACTGCAGCTAAGCTGCAACTTGTTACCTACCTTAGGTCTTGTACAGTGTTGACTATGAGATCCTGCTAACTATATTTGATAGTGTCCTGGCTGGAATCAAAGGCAAAATAAGTTAAAGATATTGGTAACAAAGTTGATAGTTAACCAATCCCAGAGGGGTTGCCTGCATGAATCCCATTCTCAATGGGGTTAAATACAGAAATCGACATGTTGGAGCCAACATTCCGACTCTCTAATATTTATCCAGGACTTCATCTCCCACTTTAGCTGAAACTTGCAATAAATTACTACTGAGTATTGGACGGAAAATATGGATTTAAAGAAAAAGAACAAGGAGGAAGAAAATATGTATTATAAATAGAATAGATACTTTGATCAAAGTAGACACAGGCTGACTCCGTGAAGTCCACAGCTATGCCATCAGTACATGAATGTCACACCATTTCATCTGTTGAAATGTACCAAATAGTGAATAGTGAAGAGGATGAATCCACTAGTGGGAGAGTCTAGGACCAGAGGTCATAGTCTCAGAATAAAAGGACGTACATTTAGAAAGTAGATAAGAAGGAATTTCTTTAGTCAGAGGGTGGTGAATCTGTGGAATTTATTGCCACAGACGGCCGTGAAGGTCAAGTTAATGGATATTTTTTGAGGTGGAGATTGACAGATCTTTTATTAGTAAGGGTGTCAGGGATTATGAGGAGAAGGCAGGAGAATGAAGTTGAGAGGGAAAGATAGATCAGCCATGATTGAATGGTGGAGTATACTTGTTGGGTCGAATGTTCTTATTCTGCTCCTAGAATTTATGAACATATGAACTTATGTTACAAGCACTGAGATGCCATTTATGAATAGGTGTACATATTGGACAACAAGTTTCAGATGTTACTTTTAACTATCCATATCCAGTTGCCTGAAGTCACTTTATGATGTGCATGTGATTAATTCTGAGTAGTATTAGTCTCACTGCTTTAGTGGTAAATTCTCGGCCAAGTTTGTAAACTACTACTTTCCATTCTTTGTTTTTTTGGCCATCGACATGGGCCACGGAACCAGGGGGATTGGCCCACTTTTTTAGGCCGGACTGATATGTGTAGGAAAGAACTACAAATGCTGATTTAAATCGAAGGTAGACACAAAATGCTGGAATAACTCACCCTACAGGAAGGGTCTCGACCTGAAATGTCACCAGCTTGCTTTTCTTCAGAGATGCTGCCTGTCCAGCTGAATTACTCCAGCATTTTGTGTCTACCGGAGTGATGTGTATCTGGGTGATATTATTGGGGGGGTTTGATCAGACAAAGGTTCTGCTGAATGCTGACCTCTGAGTCGTCTAATCGCTGCACGAACAGCAGCTTCTAGTTTACAGTGGTCATCCATTTACATACAGGACTGCAGCCGCCAGCGCTCACACAAAGCGCACGGGGGAAATCCTGGGGGGGGGGGCGGGGGACATGTCCCGCCTCCCATGTTTTGAGAGGTGGGGGACAATCCCCCCCCCCCCATGTTTTGTGAAACATGTTGCAGCAAAACCAAAGCCTCTGAAGTTGAGTCGCAGCCGCAATGCCACCACAGCCTCTGAAGTCAGCCAGGTCCATGAAGGTAAGTCCACAGGCTCTGCGACCAGAGCCATCAAGGTCGATTCCAGTTGGCGGCCGCCAGCTCCTAGAATCTAGCAGCCTGGGACTAGCTGCAGTTCCCAGGTCGGCTATCGTGCCTCGGGACTGGCTATAGCGCCCAGGTCGCCTGCGTGTCCTGGGACGGGCTGCAGTTCCCAGGTTGCGAAAGCCAATTGAAAAAAAAACGCCTGCGGGCCAGATGACTTTTGGGTTACGTGCCAGTTACGTAGGTTGCCGACCCCTGTCCTGGATGTCAGGCCTCATTGTGACCCCCCCAATGTTTTAAAAGCATTTCAGAAAGCAGCAATTAATTCACTCAAAACGTTTGGTTTTTCTTTTGCATCGCCGACAATCCAAGAACGATTGAGAATTAGGAAAAGGGGAGATGCAGCGAGACCTGGGTGTCATGGTACACCAGTCACTGAAAGTAGGCATTCAGCTGCAGCAGGCGAATGGTATGTTAGCATTCATAGCAAAAGGATTTGAGTAAAGAGCAGGGAGGTTCTACTGCAGTTGTTCAGGGGCTTGGTGAGGCCACACCTGGAGTATTGCGTACAGTTTTGGTCTCCTAATCTGAGGAAAGACATTCTTGCCATAGAGGGAGTACAGAGAAGGCTCACCAGACTGATTCCTGGGATGGGAGAACAGAGCATCCCCCCACCTCTCTCCCCCCCCTTCCCCCTCTCACACACACACACACACACACACACACACACACACACACACACACGCACACACGCACACACACACACACACACACACACACACACACACACACACACACACACACACACACACACACACACACAGACGAGGCCGGTGATCAGTGATCGCTCAGCCCCCCCACTTTCAACCACGCTCCACGACCCCTGATCCATAATATTATATATTAATTCCCTGCTTTATGTTGACAACTTTTTTCTATCTATGCTCAAGTTCCCTTTTCCCACCCAAGCCAGTTTATATCCTTCCCTAACACACTGTCAAACCCACCCACATTTTTCTGTTCCCAGGATTTTCAGTGGCTGAATGGAGTTAGTAAATACTGTTCTTCCATTTTTGGTCACCGATGTGCCCCGTTTCTACGAGGCAGAAGACCTGAACATGGGGGTTATTGATCCACTTAAAGGCACAAATTAGCAAGAGCAGCAAAGACCAGAAATGCCCTAGATGTGAGATGTAAAATTCACTTGCCAGATTGGCATTGTGGATGCTAGAATTATTCTCAAGACTCCTGATGAAGGAAACTGGAAGCATCAAGCTCTATGTTCCCACAGACAATGCTCTTCTTTTCGTGTCGGTCCTGATGGGGAGGGAATGTCTCCAGTAGTGGGAACGTCTGGGACCTGGTAGGTTCTTGATTTTTGAGGGCATCAAAGGTTATGAGGAGAACACAGGAGAATGAGGTTGAGACGGAAAAATAGATCAGCCATGATTGAATGGCGCAGACCTGATGGGCAAAATTACCTAATTATGCTTCTGCGTCTTATGGTCTTATGGTGTTTATGTTTGGTGCCATTTTATATGTCAATATGGATAAAAAATAACTAGTAATATAAACAGCCATTTTGCAACATTAAACACATCATGGGCCAGTATTTTCAGAATTAAAGATGAGAAGCTTCGAGATAAAGCGATGGCAATATATTTAACCAATCCTATTGAACGCAAGGGAAGGGTAGATAATAACAATTAAGTCAGATAGCAGTGATATTTCTCAAACAGAGGGTCTGAACTACCTTCCTTCCTTTCTTCTTCCCCCACCCCACCCCCTCATCAGTCTGAAGAAGGGTCTCAACCCGAAACGTCACCTATTCCTTCGCTGCATAGATGCTGCCTCACCCGCTGAGTTTCTCCAGCATTTTTGTCTGCCGTCTGAACTACCAATATCATTTCAGCTTATTTCATTATCTACTCCTTCCAATAAATATGTTTGGGCTAATGAAAATGAGTGCTGAGTTGAACTACAAAATTGAAGTGTAAACCACCCTGCAATACGAGGGAATACAGCAGGAAAATATATTTTAGAATAACTTACATTATATAAACATAGCTTTTACATATTTGTGAGGGCATTCACATCACTTTTCATTAGCCCAAACATATTTATTGGAGTGGCGGTGCTGCCTTGGCGGCTGCGGCTCGCCTGCAGTCCGTCTGTTTTTTATTTTTTTCTTGTCCTGTTTTAGCTTGTTAATTTGAGTTATTAGGTTGTGTATGTGTGTGTGTGTGTGGGGGGTGGGAGAAAACGTGTTTTAGTCTCTTCCTTCGGGGGGGCGTGACTTTTCTTGTCGTATCCCTCATCTCCGTCTCCGCTGAGGCCTAATGGCGGAGCTTCCAACTGCGACTGACCTCGAGGCTCCGGAGGCAGAGCCAGCCAGGACTTACCAGCGCGAGGCTGGCCGACTACGGGGATGTGGCGGGTTCAGGCATTCCGGCGGCCCGATCGGAGCTGTGGTGGCTTTCCTGTGGCGGTGGCGGCAGCGACTTCGGCCGCGGGCCCAGTGGACGACATCGTCGGGAGCTCGCAGGTCACAGGTTGGTGACCTGTTTTTCTGGAGCTCCCGCGGCAACAGCTTGGTCCGCTGAACTGGAGGACGGCAGCTTCGGCAGCTTCGACCGCCCCAGGCCGCGGAGTTGAACCGGCCCGTTCGCGGAGCACGGTTCGGCCGCGGGACTTACTGACCTTCACCCGGCGTGGTCACAACATCGGAGGCCTGGATCGCCTCATCGCAGAGGAAGAGCGAGAAGGGAAGAGACAAAGACTTAAGACTTTTGCCTTGCATCACAGTGAGGAGGTGTCTGGTGGACTCACTGTGGTGGATGTTAAATTTGTGTTTATTGTGTGTTTTGTTATTTTATTATATATATGACTGCAAGGCAACGAAATTTCGTTCAGACTGAAAGGTCTGAATGACAATAAAGTTTCCATGAGATATGCAGAGAACTGCTAGTTCAAAATTAATGAAAAAGCAAGTTATTAGTATTATTAAATTCTTTGACTTTCATGATGAACCCAAAACATTTGGTAGCTGTTCAAGAAATGCTCAAATTGACAATAAAATTGATTGTAGCAAATTTAGAATTTAGAATAACCAGCAATGAGTCTGTTATACGATATGAATTAAAATGAACTGTTCATAAGGGTAACCATTTAAAGGACTCTTGTGGTGTACTTGGCTTTTGCATGCCTTAGCATGACAACAAGAACTGTCAGTTCAGAACAGCTAATCTCCAATTAGGGAATGCTCTCATATAATTTTACTTTGTAAGCATTGCTATGTCTCTGAGCAGAGTGGTGATAAATGTATCCTGGATCTGTAGCAGTGGGAGGCTGAGGGGAGATCTGATAGAAGTCTATAAAATTATGAGAGGCATAGATACGGTAGGCAGTCAGAAACATTTCTCCCTGGATGGAAATGTCAAAGACTACGGTGAGCTGCACGGTGTGCTGCATGGTGGCGCAGTGGTAGAGTTGCTGCCTCACCGAGCCAGAGACCCTGGCTCAATCCTGACTACGGGTGCTGTCTGTACGAAGCTTGTACATTCTCCCCTTGACCCGCATGGGGTTTCTTCAGGAACTCCGGTTTCGTCGCACACTTCAAAGGACGTACAGGTTTGTAGGCTAATTGGTTTGGTAAAATTGGAAATTATCCCCAGTGTGTGTAGCATAATGTTAGTGTGCAGCGATTGCTGGTCGGAGCAGACGCGGGCCTAGCTTTAAGGTGAGCGAGGCAAAGTTTAATGGAGATGTGCTGGCCAAGTTTTTCACACAGAGAACATTGGGTGACTGGATGTTCTGCCAGGGGGTGGTGTTGGCAGATACGTTAGTGGTATTTATGAGGCTTTAGCATAGACACGTGATTATGAATGGAATGAAGGGATGTGGATCGCTTGCAGGCAGACGTGATTAATGTAATTTGGTATCATGTTCAGCACGGACATTGTAGCTGAACATCCTGTTTCTGCGCTGTACTTTTCTACATTTTAGAAGCATAGAAACAGTAAAATAGGTACAGGAGTAGGCCATTCAGCCCTTCGAGCCAGCACCGCCATTCAATATTATCATGGCTGATCATCTAAAATCAGTACCACGTTCCTGCTTTTCCCCATATCCATTGATTCCTTTAGCTCTAAGAACTAAATCTAATGGCCCTGTCTCACGGTGCGAGTCCACCCACGAGTGACCCCCAAGTGAAAGAAAAAAAACAGACTCATGGTTATGTACGAGATTACAAGTTTATGTTCAAGTGTGTAACCGAGTTCCCACGGGTATGTCATTTCTGCGATGTTGCAAGTTCCTCTCCCGAGTTACCAAGTTCCTCTCCCGTTACTCTTGAGCCAACCGTGAATGAAGGCTTTTTGTTCAATGGGCTGATTATTCCCCGCGGACATAAATTGGCCCTGTTTTAAAGCCGGTCAGAAAATAGACGAGAGAAAGCAACAAGTGAAATGACAACTAACCGCTGACTGACATTTGCAGAGGATCGGCGATTGGCGCCACTGTTGCAACATGAAAGATTAAACATCTATCTGAAATGAGATTTATAGTAATATGACAATGTTCGTTTTGACAACAGAAACTCCTACTTTTTTTGTGGCTCGGCCAATAAGTTGCAATGCGCTGAAGCATGTTTCCCCTTTACCGCCGATAGCCAGCGTCGCGAAACTATTCCGGACAATTCATCTAAATTGCTGCTGAGAAGGAATGCGGCCTTTAAGTTAACTCGACTTACAAGATATGCATCAGCTTTTTTATGTTAATAAAAGTACGAATTATTGACAATGCAAGCGTTTTAAATATGCAAAGCTCCGGGAAAGTTCACGGTAGTGATATTAAAAAAAACACGATACGGCCAACATGAAACATAACAGAAACCTAAATGAACAGAGACTTGTGGTGCAATGGTAAAGTGACTAAATCAGTCTCATTCTGGTATCTATAGCGTGCAATGTTCGGAAGGCAGGCTAGACTTGAATTGCCAGCGGCACCTCACATTGAACTTCGTGAGAATGAGTTTTACGTGGGATTGCAATAAGCGTGCAACGATAAGATCTGCATATGTTCAGTGGGATCCACGTGGAAACGCTTTGTGATCCAGCAGCCGCCGACCATACTCTAGTGACACTCAACACATTGGTGTTCCCGTGCAGCTTTACACCAGAATAAAACAACTGGAGTAACTCAGCGGGACAGGCAGCAACTCTGGAGCGAAGGAATGGGTGACATTTCGGGTCGAGACCCTTCTTCAGTGTTTTGTTCTGGTGTAGAGCTGCACGGGAACACCAAAGTGTTGAGTGTCACTAGAATATGGACGATGGCAGCCTGTCCCGCTGAGTGACTCCAGCATTTTGCGTCTATCTTTGGTTTAAAGCAGCATCTGCAGCTGCTTCCTACAACCTGACACTAGGTTGGCCCGAGGATGGTGCTCTATCTATTGTGTATCAGATTAGAAACCCGACGTTCATACTATATTGTGCAGGAAGGGAACTGCAGATGCTGGTTTACACCGAAGATAGACACAAAAAGCTGGAGTAACACAGCTGCTCAGGCAGCATCTCTGGAGAAAAGAAATAGGTGAGGTTTCGGGTCAGTTCTTCAGACACTATACTGTCTTATCCCTTTCATGTGTGTAGTTCATGTAGTTCAGACACTATACCGTCTTATCCCTTTCATGTGTGACTCGGCTCTCTGGCGCTGTGAGACAGCAACTCTACTGCTGCGCCACCAATGTGACAATCCAATTTTTTGAATGAAGTTAGCCGCTTCACCGAGGAGCGGGTGCAGTAGAACGAGAATGTACGGATTTGCCAGCAGTGGCATTGCAGCCGAGGTATGGGAAAGACAGAGAGGGGAACAATGAGGACACGGAGGTTTAGTGGGGAATCTAATTGGTTATTATGTGGGAAGGAAGTCCAGATGCTGGTTTAAAGATAGACGAAATGCTGGAGTAACTCAGCGGGACAGGCAGCATCTCTGGGTCGTGGTCTAAGGAAGGGTCTTGACCCGATACATCATCATTCCTTCTCTCCGGAGATGCTGCCAGTCCCGCTGAGTTACTCCAGAATTATGTGTGTGTGAGTTACTCCAGCATTGATCGTGTGTGTATGTGAGTTACTCCAGTATTGTGTGTATGTGTGTGTGAGTTACCTTAGCATTGTGTGTGTGAGTTACCTTAGCATTGTGTGTGTGAGTGTGTGTGTGACTTACTCCAGCATTGTTCGTTTGTGTGTGTGTGTGTGAGAGTTACTCCAGCATTGTGTGTGTGTGAGAGTTACTCCAGCATTGTGTGTGTATGTGTGTGACCCCAGCATTGTGAGTGTGTGTGTGAGTTACTCCAGCATTGTTGTGTGTGTGTGTGTGTGTGAGAGAGTTACTCCAGCATTGTGTCTGTGTGTGACCCCAGCATTGTGTGTGTGTGTGTGTGTGTGTGTGTGACCCCAGCATTGTGTGTGTGTGTGTGTGAGTACCCCAGCATTGTGTGTGTGCGTGTGCGAGTTACCCCAGCATTGTGTGTGTGCGAGTTACCCCAGCATTGTGTGTGTGCATGTGCGAGTTACCCCAGCATTGTGTTTGTCACCCCAGCATTGTGTGTGTGTGTGCGAGTTACTCCAGCATTGTTCGTGTGTGTGCTTGTGTGCGAGTTACTCCAGCATTGTCTGTGTGCTTGTGTGCGAGTTACTCCAGCATTGTGTGTGCGAGTTACTCCAGCATTGTGTGTGTGTGTGAGTTACTCCAGCATTGTGTGTGTGTGTGTGTGTGAGAGTCACTCCAGCATTGTGTGTGTGTGTGTGTGTGAGAGTTACCCCAGCATCGTGTTTGTCACCCCAGCATTGTGTGTGTGTGTGAGTTACTCCAGCATTGTGTGTGTGTGTGCGAGTTACTCCAGCATTGTTCGTGTGTGTGCTTGTGTGCGAGTTACTCCAGCATTGTGTGTGCGAGTTACTCCAGCATTGTGTGTGTGTGTGAGTTACTCCAGCATTGTGTGTGTGTGTGTGTGAGTTACTCCAGCATTGTGTGTGTGTGTGTGTGAGTTACTCCAGCATTGTGTGTGTGTGTGTGTGAGTTACCCCAGCATTGTGTGTGTGTGAATCATGAATTGCCAAGACACAAGGCACTGTAGATACAAATAATGCCATACACAAGAAAGGGCAGATGCTAGTTGAAAAAAGTGAACACATGGGGCTGGAGAAATTTGGAAATGTCATCCCGTCACCCATTCCTTCTCTCCAGAGATGCTGCCTGCCCGCTGAGTTAAAGAGTTCCCACGGTAGACTCACGAATCACTTAAGGTAAACGCACGAACCACCACGTTATAAACGAGTTTAAAATGTTTCAATTTTAAACTTGAACTGTAAATTTGACTCGTGGAAAAAATCAAACATGTTTCATGGGTACCTGCCGTTAGCGCCACGAGTCGCTAAGTTGCTCGCAAGAGTTCCGACGCTCCCGCTACGTTTAGTGTACGTGATTACCGCGAGTGACAACTCGGGGTCACTCGTGGGTCAACTCGCACCGTGAGACAGGGGTTTAAGTCTCTTTTGAAAAGATCTAGTGAATTGGTCTCCACTGTCTTCTGTGGCAGAGAATTCCACAGATTCACAACTCTCTGGGTGAAAAAATGTTTCCTCATCTCAGTCCTATATGGCATACTCCTTATTCTTAAACTGTGACTCCTGGTTCTGGACTCCCCCAACATAGGGAACATTTTTTCTGCATCTATCCTGTCCAAACCTTTAAAAAATTTACATGTTTCAATGAGATCTCCTCTCATCCTTCTAAATTCCAGTGAATACAAGCCCAATCGCCCCATTCTTTCAAAGATGCTGCCTGACCTGTTGTGTTACTCCAGCAACGTGTCCTTTGTTGTAAACCAGCATCTGCACTGCCTCGTATCTAAGAATGTTATGAAATCATTTGTTCCTCATAATGGTTCATTATTATCATTCAAGTATTACTAGAATGGAATACAACATTGATCAAGAAATCAAACATTTTGCATCAAGCCCAGTCGATCCATTCTTTCATCATATGTCAGTCCCGCCATCCCTGGAATTAACCTGGTGAACCCACGCTGCTCTCCTTCAATAGCAATAATGTCCTACCTCAAATTAGGAGACCAAAATTGCACACAATACTCCAGGTGCGGTCTCACCAGGGCCCTGTACAACTGCTGTAGGACCTCCTTGTTCCTAAACTCAAATCCTCTCGCAATGAAGGCCAACATGCCATTAGCTTTCTTCACTGCCTGCTGTACCTGCATGCTTACTTTCAGTGACTGATGTACAAGCACACCCAGGTCTCGTAGCACCTCCCCTTTTACTAATCTGACACCTTTCAGATAATAATCTGCCTACCTGTTCTTGCCACCAAAGTGGATAACCTCACATTATACTGCATCTGCCATGCATCTGCCCACTCACCCAACCTATCCAAGTCACCCTACAGCCTCATAGCATCCTCCTCGCAGCTCACATTGCCACCCAGCTTTGTGTCACCTGCAAACTTGCAGATGTCACATTTAATTTCTTCGGCTAAATCGTTAATATGTATTGTAAATAACTGGAGTCCCAGCACTGAGCCTTGCTCACTGCCTGCCATTCTGAAAAGGATCAGTTTTCTAGGTTAACCTATGTACAGTTGATCAATTTAATGAAAGATATTGCAGGATTCTATGTTATCTCATTATTACTGAGGAAATAAAAACTTCACACTGGAAACGGACACATTTAATTTACTAGTAGAAACACAGGAAGAATACTTATTATTTGCAATTATCTTGGTTTTGTCATACTAACTATGTTTTAAAAATAAGTTCTCAGTATGTGGGCATCACTGAAAGGCCAGTAGTTCTAACCATCGCAAATCAGCTTAAGTGAGGAATGAGATCTATCCTCTTGAACTGCTGCAGTCTTTCTGCTGAAAGTGTTCCTGCAGTAACTTTGGGCAGTGAGACCCAGGAGTTAGGCACGGTAATGAAAGAACCATACACACCAATATAGTGAGCAACTAGTGGGGGGGGGAAGCCTGTAGGTAGAAATTATCTACTACCTTCATGGTTGAGTTTATGGGTTTTGGAGGAACTGTTGGAGTAGCCGAGGCATTTAACGGTAAAATATTTTGAAAATCGTAGAGACTGTAATCAGGTGCAGGTGACGGAGGGAATTAATATTTATCGACTGGGTGAGTGTAAAGTTCAGCAGCGGTTTAGTCTTTGATGGCCACAAAATGCAGGAGTAACTCAGCGGATAGGTTTGAAGGAGGATCTCGACCCGAAATGTCACCTGTTCCTTTTCTCCAGAGATGCTGCCTGACCCGCTGAGTTACTCCAGCATTTTATGTCTATCTTTGGTGTAAACCAGCATCTGCAGTTCCTTCCTATACATTTTGTCATTGATGGAATTGAGTTTGTTGGAACCGCTGTTATCAACGCAAATAGAGAATCATCTGCATGTTTCTGCCACACACTTATTGCTAGAGTACATATGTGGCAGAGCTAGTTAAACTTCTCCTTATTTGTGACCCCCAAAGATAATGTTAGCATGGGACTTCACATTCAAAATCCATGCCATCATCAATGGTAGTTGACTAATCTATCTCTTGTTGGAGAGAGTAATTGTCTAGCACATTTGTAGCACAAATGTTACCTGCTGGTTATAAGCCTTGCCTGTGTGCGATCGAGGTCTTCCTGCATGTGGGCCTGGGCAGCTTAGTTTAGAGATACAGCATGGAAACAGACTGTTCTGCCCACTAAATCCGCACTGACCAGCGATCTCCGCACATTAACACTACTCACACAAGTGAGAATTTTTACATTTATACCAAGACAATCAACTTACAAAACTGTACATCTTAGGAGTGCAGGAGGGAATAGAATATCTCAAGGGGAAAACATACAAACACCGTACAGACGAGCACCCATAGTCGGGATGGAGCCCGGGTCTCTGGCACTGTAAGGCAGTAGCTCTACCGCTAAGCCACCGTTCTGAGTCCACCATCCTGAGGAACTCCTGCAATGATCTCCTGAGGCAGGGATGATTAGTTTGGACAACTAAAATCATCTTCCTTTGTGTGAAGTATAACTATAGCCATTGGAGTGCTTTGCCTTTGAGTCCCATTAACCAGTTTTACAAGGATGGATGCCTATTTCCACACAAGGTCAAATGCTACCTTGATGCCAACACATTACCCACAGCTCTAGAATAGCACGCCACACGAAAGAAGAAGAAACTGAGCATCAGTGAACAGATTATTTGTGACCTCCCCATCATCAAAGTAATCTGCAGGAGGCACAATCCCGGCAACATTCCGATGATTCTTGTCTGCACCTTCTCCAAAGCCTCCATATCCTCCCTGCAGTGTGACGGCCAGCACTGCACATAATACTTCAATTGTGGCCTAAACAAACTTTTGTACAGCTGCAAAATGACTTGCCAACTTTTTTGCTCTAATGCCCCAACCAATGAAAGCAAGTGTACGGAACATATCTTTACCACTTTATCCACTAGCATTGTCACCTTCACGGAGCTATAGACTTGGACACCGAGATCGCTCTTTACATCCTTGGTCCTAAAGGTCCTGTCATTTACCGCACATTTTCCTCTTACATTTGGTTGCCATCCTCAACTCCACAAAAGTTTGTAGAAATAAAAGGCCTACAGAGACTTACAGAGTGCTGGAGTAACTCAGCTGCCCAGGTTGCATTCATGGAGAGCATGGATAGGAGACTTTACTGGTTTTTCAGTCTAAAGAAGGGTTTTGGCCTGAAATGTCACCTATCCATGTTCTCTCGGGGTGCTGCCTGTCCCGCTGAGTTACTCAAGCACTTTGAGTCTTTTTTTCCACCAGTTTCCATGTTGTTCGCAATCTCAATTAATTTTGTGATGAGGACTCCACTGCACAAAGGTGATGTGCCTTTTCCTAATAAGTCCTTGTTTTGCCATATGCCTGTAAATCATGTCCCCAGTATATCCTTATGGCTGATGTAAAACTCACTGGTCTTTAATTCCTTCGTTTGTCACTGTTCTTAAACAAAGGAACAATGCCGGCAGTAATTGGTTTATTTTGCATTTGTCTTGGTTGTGGTGAACAGGACAGGTGAAAAGTAAAAGTGGCAGGCAGACAAAACCAGGGCAAAAATCAAAAAGGGCCACTTTTCAGCAAAATTGTATTAGGGGTAAGTGCGTTGTAAAGACAAGCCTGAAGGCTTTGTGTCTCAATGCAAGGAGTATTCGTAATAAGGTGGACGAGTTGAACGTGCAGATAGATATTAATGATTATGATATAGTTGGGATCACGGAGACATGGCTCCAGGGTGACGTAGGCTGGGAGCTGAACATCCAGGGATATTCAATATTCAGGAGGGATAGAGAGAAAGGAAAAGGAGGTGGGGTAGCGTTGCTGGTTAGAGAGGAGATTAACGCAATGGAAAGGAAGGACATTAGCTTGGAGGATGTGGAATCGGTATGGGTAGAGCTACAAAACACTAAGGGGCAGAAAACGCTGGTGGGTGTTGTGTACAGGCCACCTAACAGTAGCAGAGAAGTTGGGGATGGTATCAAACAGGAAATTAGAAATGCGTGCGACAAAGGCAAAACAGTTATAATGGGTGACTTCAATCTACATATAGATTGGGTTAATCAAATTGGCAGGGGTGCTGAGGAAGAGGATTTTTTGGAATGTATGCGGGATAGTTATCTAAATCAACATGTAGAGGAACCAACGAGAGAGCAGGCTATTTTAGACTGGGTTTTGAGTAATGAGGAAGGGGTAATTAGCCGTCTTGTTGTACGTGCCCCCTTGGGCAAGAGTGACCATAATATGGTTGAGTTCTTCATTAGGATGGAGAGTGACATTGTTAATTCAGAAACAATGGTTCTGAACTTAAAGAAAGGTAACTTTGAGGGTATGAGACGTGAATTGGCCAAGATTGACTGGCAATTAATTCTAAAAGGGTTGACGGTGGATATACAATGGAAGACATTTAAAGACTGCATGGATGAACTACAAAAATTGTTCATCCCAGTTTGGCAAAAGAATAAATCGGGGAAGGTAGTGCATCCGTGGATAACAAGGGAAATCAGGGATAGTATCAAAGCAAAGGATGATGCGTACAAAGTAGCCAGAAAAAGCAGCATACCAGAGGACTGGGAGAAATTCAGAGACCAGCAGAGGAGGACAAAGGGCTTAATTAGGAAAGGAAAAATAGATTATGAAAGAAAACTGGCAGGGAACATAAAAACTGACTGCAAAAGATTTTATAGATATGTGAAGAGAAAGAGGTTAGTTAAAACAAATGTAGGTCCCTTGCAGTCAGAAACAGGTGAGTGGATCATGGGGAACAAGGATATGGCGGACCAATTGAATAACTACTTTGGTTCCGTCTTCACTAAAGAAGACATAAATAATCTGCCTGAAATAGCAGGGGACTGTGGGTCAAAGGAGGAATTGAGTGAAATCCAGGTCAGTCGGGAAGTGGTGTTGGGTAAATTGAATAGATTAAAGGCCGATAAATCCCCAGGGCCAGATAGGCTGCATCCCAGAGTACTTAAGGAAGTAGCTCAGGAAATAGTGGATGCATTAGTGATAATCTTTCAAAACTCTTTAGATTCTGGAGTAATTCCTGAGGATTGGCGGGTAGCAAAATGTAACCCCTCTTTTTAAGAAGGGAGGGAGAGAGAAAACGGGGAATTACAGACCAGTTAGTCTAACATCGGTAGTGGGGAAACTGCTAGAGTCAGTTATTAAAGATGGGATAGCAGCACATTTGGAAAGTGGTGAAATCATTGGACAAAGTCAGCATGGATTTACAAAAGGTAAATCATGTCTGACGAATCTTGTGGAATTTTTCGAGGATGTAACTAGTAGCGTGGATAAGGGAGAACCAGTGGATGTGGTATATCTGGACTTCCAGAAGGCTTTCGACAAGGTCCCACATAAGAGATTAGTATACAAACTTAAAGCATACGGTATTAGGGGTTCAGTATTGATGTGGATAGAGAACTGGCTGGCAAACAGGAAGCAAAGAGTAGGAGTAAACGGGTCCTTTTCACAATGGCAGGCAGTAACTAGTGGGGTACCGCAGGGCTCAGTGCTGGGACCCCAGCTGTTTACAATATATATTAATGATCTGGATGAGGGAATTGAAGGCAATATCTCCAAGTTTGCGGATGACACTAAGCTGGGGGGCAGTGTTCGCTGTGAGGAGGATGCTAGGAGACTGCAAGGTGACTTGGATAGGCTGGGTGAGTGGGCAAATGTTTGGCAGATGCAGTATAATGTGGATAAATGTGAGGTTATCCACTTTGGTGGCAAAAACAGGAAAGCAGACTATTATTTAAATGGTGGCCGATTAGGAAAAGGGGAGATGCAGCGAGACCTGGGTGTCATGGTACACCAGTCATTGAAAGTAGGCATGCAGGTGCAGCAGGCAGTGAAAAAAGCGAATGGTATGTTAGCTTTCATAGCAAAAGGATTTGAGTACAGGAGCAGGGAGGTTCTACTTCAGTTGTACAGGGTCTTGGTGAGACCACACCTGGAGTATTGCGTACAGTTTTGGTCTCCAAATCTGAGGAAGGACATTATTGCCATAGAGCGAGTGCAGAGAAGGTTCACCAGACTGATTCCTGGGATGTCAGGACTGTCTTATGAAGAAAGACTGGATAGACTCGGTTTATACTCTCTGGAATTTAGGAGATTGAGAGGGGATCTTATAGAAACTTACAAAATTCTTAAGGGGTTGGACAGGCTAGATGCAGGAAGATTGTTCCCGATGTTGGGGAAGTCCAGGACAAGGGGTCACAGCTTAAGGATAAGGGGGAAATCCTTTAAGACCGAGATGAGAAAGACTTTTTTCACACAGAGAGTGGTGAGTCTCTGGAACTCTCTGCCACAGAGGGTAGTTGAGGCCAGTTCATTGGCTATATTTAAGAGTGAGTTGGATGTGGCCCTTGTGGCTAAGGGGATCAGAGGGTATGGAGAGAAGGCAGGTACGGGATACTGAGTTGGATGATCAGCCATGATCATATTGAATGGCGGTGCAGGCTCGAAGGGCTGAATGGCCTACTCCTGCACCTAATTTCTATGTTTCTATGTTTCTATGACATACCTGAGCATGTTCTGTATTGCTGCAGGATGCTTGTATTGTAACTCACCAGGACTGACTTTGCAAAATGCATGGCTGGTTCTGAAGCCCAGGACTTCAATACCGAGATGCTGACAGGTTCCCTGGCTTTTGGGGTATTATTTGTTTCTTGATATACTGTAGTATCAAAGGAATGACTGCATTTTATGATGGTTGGGAATTTTAGGAGGATGCTAAGATGCATAATCCTCCCAGTTCCTTTGCCTTAAACTTTTAGAGACACACAGTGGAAACAGCCCACCCATTGGCCCACTGAGTCCATGCCAACCAGCAATCTCTGCACACTAACACTATCCTACACACTAGGGATGATTTACCATTTTTCTCCGAAGCCATTCTTGCTATTGAGGGAATGCAGCGTAGGTTCACTTGGTTAATTCCCGGGATGGCGGGACTGCCATATGTTGATAGAATGGAATGGCTGAGCTTGTACACTCTGGAAGGATGAGAGGGAGACCTTATTGAAACAGATAAGATTATTCTGGGTTTGGACACGCTAGAGGCAGGAAACATGTTCCCGATGTTGGGGGAGTCCAGAACCAGGGGCCACAGTTTAAGAATAAGGGGTAAGTTATTTAGAACAGAGATGAGGAAAAACGTTTTCACACATAGAGTTGCGAGTCTGTGGAATTCTGTGCCTCAGAAGGCAGTGGAGGCCGGTTCTCTGGATGCTTTCAAGAGAGAGTTAGATAGAGCTCTTAATGATAGCGGGGTCAGGGGATATGGGGAGAAGGCAGGAACGGGGTACTGATTGTGGATGATCAGCCATGATCACATTGAATGGTGGTGCTGGCTCGAAGGGCCAAATGTTCTTGTTTATTGTCTATTGTCTATTACCAATTAACCTACAAACCTGTACGTCTTTGGAGTGTGGGAGGAAACCGGAGCACCCGGAGAAAACCCATGCAGGCCACGCAGAACGTACAAATTCCATACAGACAGCCCCCGTAGTCAGGATCGAGCCCGGGTCTCTAGCGCAGTAAGGCAACAACCGTACTGCTGCATCAGCGTGCTGCCGCAATTCAAATGTTTTTAGCTTTGTCCATAGCACTCACATGCTGGGCTTGTCATTGAGCCTGATGATGTTCCTGAAACCTTATTTTACCATCTGCTGTTTAATTGTTTACCATTCTTCATCCTTGTCATAGATGACAGTGCTCCAGAACCTTAATCTGACAATCTATGTGCTAAGTAACTTGCATGTCACTAGTATTACAGCTTTGCTAGCTTGTCTCCTCACATTTAGGCATGTTTGGATCTGCTTCCAAACATGCCCTTCAAACCCTGGTTGAGTGGTAATTAGACAGCGAGTGATGTGCCGAGCCATTAGGTTACGGATTGTTACAATGTACACTTTCTTCTGCTTGCTCCTGGTCCATCGGTCCTCATTGATGCCCAGTTTTGAATTGCCAGATTTGCATAGAACATAAAAAAGTACAGCACAGAACCTTCAGCCCACAATGCCTGTGCCAAACATGATGCCAAGATAAACTAATTTCATCTACCTGCACATAAGTTCATAAGTTTGTCAAAGGCGCAGAATTAGGTCATTCGGTCCGTCGAGCCTACTCTACCATTCAATCATGGCTGATCTAGCTTTCCCTCTCAACCCCATTCTCTTGCCTTCTCCCCATAACCTTTGACTCTTTTACTAATCAAGAAATGGACAATTTCTGTTTCAAAAATACCCCTTGGCGTGGCCTCCACTGCCGTCTGTGGCAATGAATTCCACAGGTTCACCACCCTCTGAAGAAAGATATTTGTCCTCACAATCCATTTCCCTCCATTCCCTGCATGTCCATTGAGTCATAGTCATACAGCACAGAAACAGACCTTCAGCCCAACTCGCTCATGTCGACCAAAATGCCCCTATGTCAACTCCATTTGCCCGCATTTGGCTTATATCGTTCTAAACCTTTCCTGTCTAGGTACCTGTCCAAGTGTATTTTAAATGCTGCTATAGAATCTGCCTCAACTACCTGCCAGCTCCTTCCATATAACCACCACCCTCATGGTGAAATAATGGGCCCTCATCTCCTATTAAATCTTGCCCTTCTCACCTTGTGGATGTTTATGTTAACTTTTATTTTATGTGGCTGTGTGTCTTGTTGCTTTTCGCTTAGTATGGCTGTATGGTAACTCAAATTTCACTGTAGCTTAATTGGTACATATAACAATAAACTGACTTTGAAACCTTAAGATGAGTGTCAATTTAGAAACCTTTTAACACCACTATCGTATCTACCTCCACCACCAGCTCTGGTAGCGTTGTAGGCCCCCTGTAAAGTACTTGCCCTAAATGCTCTCTGTAAAATACTTGCCCTAAACATCTCCTTTAAACTTTGCTCCTCTCACCTTAAATCTATCTCCTCTAGTCTTTGACATTCCCCCCACCTCCCCACTGGGTTAAAGATTCATGACTACATACCCATCTGTCTGTTATGCCTGTCTACCCTATATATAGAACAATTGTATGTACTACTAACAGATCTCCCCTCAAACTCTGGCACACCAGTACCACAGCAGTCTGTCCAAACTCTCCTTAAAGCTCATACTTTCCATTCCAAGCAGCATTCTCTTCTGCACCCTCTCCAAAGCCTCCAAATCCTTCCTGTGATTTTGCTACCAGAACTGCACACAATACTCAAAACTATTTGTCCCTGAGTCTCTCCCAGTAAGTAGTGAAGAAATGTGAAATTGAGTCTGTATGTGATCCCAGACTCAACACAGTATTGTTGATTCTTCCGACCTCTGAAAAAGACTGTTACACACAGTCCAGGGGAAATTTGGAAATGTTAATGCACGCTGACCTTATCAGCAATACCCACATTTCAGAAAAGATCTCTACTGCTGCTTAATTCCAGAAGTAGTTTAAAAAGGAGTAATGGCTGATAATTCACTTTGCAAATCATAATGTATCTACTGTTGAAAATGAGCACAATTTTGAGATTTAAAAAATCAAGTCTGCAATTTATCCCATCAGATAAAGCATAAAAAGAAGTTTAATTTGACACCTAATTCACTTTCATATCTTCAGTATTAAAAAGGTTATGGCCATTTTCATACTCGGAAATTAGCATCTTGTTCCCCATTGCCTTTCCATTGACTTAACTCAAAAGCTGTGATCTTGGACAGTCAAAAGCCCATAACTTCCTTAAAAATTAAGAGAACTCAATGAAATTTTCAGTTATTATAGTTTGAAGCATTCTGAAACAAATATGAAACAATCTTACTTGGATGACCTGAAATTAAAGCATATAATTAGTTAGTTACCTAATTACAAAATTCAATTACTAGATCTAAACATCTATCCATTTCTTAAAAAAAGATAAACATTTTTAAGTTGCCTAAGTGTCCAAATAACATTCACACAATAATTCACAATATGACATGATTTTTAAGTCTCATTTTCATTAATTTGTAGGCCAAATGGAAGGAATTTAGAGTTTAATTCCCGTAAATTAATGGCCATTTAAATCAACTTGCGAGTGGGTTTTAGTGGAACGCGGTGGATTGGAACGTTGCGGTTTGCAGGAATTTACAGTCTGCAGGAAAAACACTGCCGGTTCGTATATTTTTTTGTCCCCTTTTCGCAACATGAAAATTTGATTAATGGCTTCCTAAGAAGCACATTTTTATGTAAAAATAAACTGTGTACCTTATTTTATCCCCTACGTAAAATCCTTCCCGTTGTCGGCGCTCACGGCTTTAGAAGATGATTTTTAAATTACTCTTGCTAATAAATAATCTACCGTAGTTTAAAAATACCATCATAAATCAAATGTCAGAGCGATTTCTCTTTAGCGACAAAATCCCCTGAGATGGATCGATTTGCCCTGTCTGGAGAAAAACGGCATTTTAAACCCGCCCCCCTCTGAAAGGCGCCAAAAAGGCACACACGGGGAGTGGCAGAACGCAGTGCCGCTCAAGGTAAGTATTGTAACATACCTACACATTGCAGTACGTCTGCATTCTGAATTAAAAATTGAAAATGCTAGAAACTTTCAGCAGTTTAGACATCAGCATCTGTGGAAAGCGAAATGGAGTTAACATTTCATCAGAAGTCGGATGGTGAGAAGTTTTGTTTAAAGATGCAGAGAAGGAGGGGGAGGGTTGAGTAGGTCAAAGGTAAAATCTCTCGTAGGATAAGGTCAGAAATGTGGAGGTGATTACAACATTTATAGATCCTTCTGATTTAGAGATACATGGGAGCAGTGAGGGAGAGAGATATGTTAAAGTGTGAAATGCGGGTCAGAGCTGCATTAGTTTAGTCTATTACCAAATCTCCCCTTCCCTTCAAATTGGGTTCAACAGCAGCTCTCGACCTGATTTTCACAGTTTCATCATCTCCCTCTTCTTTTTCTCTTTAACTACCATCATTAACCAGATGGATACTGGCACCACTTTGGTAAACCTGGTATCATCCTATTTGAGTTTAGTTTGTTGTTTTAGTTTAGGTTATTATTGTCGCATGTACTGAGGTAGAGAGAAAAGCTTTTGTTTGCGTGTTATCCCGTCAAAGAAAATATATTTCATTTCCCTATTCACCTACCTTGAACTGTCTCTGCAACTTACAACTAAGTTTATTTACTCAGTTTCCCCTGAAGGGTCTTCAATGTGAAACATTAACTCACTTTCTTTATCCACAGATTCTGCATGACCTGCAAAGTGTTTCTAACATTTTCTGTTTTTAATTCTTAATTTGCTTGAGGTCCTTGAAGAATAGAAAGAAAGGTGTACCTAGCTTTTACCTTGCACAACTTCAGAATGTCTCCATAGCTAGTGAAGTCGCTTGCAATGCAGGAGCGCACTGAGATATCGTTTTTCAGTCTTATCCAAGTTAAGGGCCTGTCCCACTTACGCGACCTTTACAAGCGACTACTGGCACCCGTGATAGGTCGCCAAAATTTTCAACATGTTGAAAATTCAGCGGCGACCAGAAAGACGCTACGACTCTTTCGAGACCTCTCACGACCATAGGAGACCTCTCAAGACCATACAGGCGACATGTCGCGGGTGACCTCTGACGACCATAGGAGACCTCCCACAACCATACAGCCTGTATGGTCGTGAGAGATCCCCAAAGAGTCGTAGTGTATTTCTGGTCGCCGCTCAATTTTCAACATGTTGAAAATTTCGGCGACCTATCACGGGTGCCGGCAGTCGCCTGTAAAGGTCGCATAAGTGGGACAGGCCCTTTATACTGTAGATGAAGCACCTTTAAATTGGTGTTTTCTCCTCGGTTCATCAGAGGCATCTTTTTAGTCTGACTGATAGTGCTTATTCCATGCACAATTTGAGTGGAATGTACTTCAAGTGCTTTGCAGCACTGAGGCCAAATTCATCTGGAACTGAACACAAAAATAATTACATTTCTCATTGGTAATTATAATCGGATGTTTTTCTTGCAATCTGCAACATTCGTTGTAGTTTTAATTGGCTTTTAATCACCCTAGGGGGAATCATCCCCACCCTTCTTCAAAACAGAGATTAACCTCTGTTGCTGTCCTTAGTGACTAGGAACATACCCACAGCTGACAAAACATATTAATTCCAGCATTAAACTCTTGAAGCACTGATGCCAGTAGAAAAGGTTGGCTTCGTCTGCAGACAAGAAAGATGGCTATATTATTGTTTATTTAAGGAGAAACATAACCTTGTTAGCACAACACAGATGACTATGTCTGCCAGGGGGCAATTCTTTTAGATACTCCTAATGAATATATTTGTTGGTAGGTGTTCATACTTAGACGCATTTATATGTGGCAGAGATAATCCTGCCACATCTGTGAAACAGGCAAAGGAGTTTCTGATGTTCTGGCAGCCAGTTGAAAGAACAGAATTTGTAGGACATATATAGCAACTAAAACAAAACATAAAGTTTCTAGAGGAACTCAGCAAGTCAGGCAGCATCTGCGGAGGGAATGGACAGACGATATTTCAGATCAAGATCCTTCTTCAGTCTCGAGCAGCTGAAAGTTATTTTCGTTATAGTTAAAATTATTTCTTAAAATGATCAATTTGGAATTTAGATAGATTTTTACATTTAAAACAAAGAACCAATCTGCATTGTCTTGTTTTCAGAATATTTCAAGCTTTTTTTTACATCAGCCAGACTTCTATTGTCGTGTTGGTGAGAGAGTTGCTAGTTGAGGACAATTCAGATGGGTAGCTCGGATCTTCCTCAAAACAGTGCCTCTTACATGTGGGATCAGTGGACTATTTCTATACAATTTGCTAATCAGAGCAGTGCTTAGGTTTTGCAATATTTTACTGGACTGTATAAGATAATAATTTCACTGTGCATTTGTACTTTGCACATGTGACATTAAAAGCACCATTGAAACATTGAACCATTGAAAATATAAGGAAAATAATGGACTAGATGAATTATTCAATCACGGCGTGACAACTAGCATTGCACGTAATACTCCAAATGTGGCCTGACCAAGGAGTTGTACCGCAGGACATGAGGGATGCCACGATCACCCTCTACAGGAACAAGGGAGAGAGAAGCGAACGCAACAACAGAGGCATCTCCCTCCTCAACATCGTCGGCAAGGTCTTTGTTCGGGTCATCTTGATCCGCCTGCAGAAGCTGGCAGAACGTGTCTACCCAGAGTCACAATGCGGTTTCCAAGCTGGAAGGTCAACAGTAGACATGGTCTTCTCCCTTCACCAGCCCCAGTAGAAGTGCAGAGAACAGTGGAGGCCACTGTATGTTGCTTTCATTGACCTCACCAAGGCGTTCGACCACCTCAGCAGAGATGGCCTATTCAAGGCCATCCCAAAGATTGGCTGCCCACCAAAACGGCAGAGCACGATAGAATCCTTCCACATCAACACGAAGGGGACAGTGCAGTTCAATGGCAGCTTCTCTGAGTCCTTCGACGTTCACGGTGGCATCAAACAGGGCTGCGTCCTCGCTCCCTCACTCTTTGGGATTTTCTTTGCTCTGCTCCTGAAACGTGCCTTTGGCACTGCTCCAGAGGGGATCTACCTGCGTACTAGATCAGATGGCAACTCTTCAACCTCACCCACCTCAGAGCAAAGACAAAAGTACGTGAAGCTCTCATCACAGACATATTGTTTGCCGACGACTTTGGCCACTACGCCACCGCATTGATGGCAGCCTCTGCCTACAGTCTGTCTGTTTCTCTATCTTTTTTTAAATTTTAGTCAGTTTTAAAGTTTGTTTTGGAGATTTCTTTAGCTTTTCTATGTGGGGGAGGGAGGTAGGCTAAGGGGGAACTGTTTCCCAGTCACTTCCTGGGGAGGATGCGACTATTCTCCGAGTGGCGTCCTAGCCCCCCTCCACGCGGACCTGGATTGGAGCGGCCTTCCTGCCGGGGATCGGACAGAGCTTCAGCAGCAGCGGCGCAGCGCTGGATACATCGCGGAGCGGGCGATTGCTTACCTGGATCACCGTTGAAGCTCCGGAGTGTTGGGGCTGCTGCTTCAACATTGGAGCTGCGGTTTGCGGAGCTTCCAGCGCGGCTGGCGCTCACTTCAACATCACGGAGTCCTGGGGCCCTTTGCCGAGGGCTGCCGGCGTTGAATCTCCCGCCCAGCGCGGCCTGTGGACTTCGGGAGCCGAGGACTCCAGTTGGAGGTGGCCGATTCAGATGTTCAAGCCGCTGAGGATGTCCTCCGGTCCTGACGTCGGACTTCCATCACCCTGGGCCTGAGCATTGGGCCGCCCGTAGCTGTGACAGCGCGTGGTTAGGGAGCCTCCTGACCACGGGAGAACTATGGAGGACTGTGGGCAAGAGGAGGATGACTGAATTTTGGAGCCTTCCCTCACAGTGGGAAACTTTGATCCCGCTGTGTGGTGATGTCTGTGTTAAGACTATCGTGTTATGTGCTCTTTATTATTTGTATGGCTGTATGGCAACCACACATTTCACTGTACCAACTGGTACATGTGACAAGTAAATGTATCTTTTTTTATCTTTTTAAGATAGCAGTCTTCAACGCCTGTGTCATCAGCACGCTGCTATACGGCAGTGAAACATGGACTACATATGCGAGGCAGGAGAGAAGACTCAACACCTTCCACCTGAGAAGCATCCGCCCTATCCTGGGCATATCCTGGCAAGACAGAGTATCCAATGCCGAGATCCTGTCTCGTGCTGGACACTCTACTCTACTCAGGCAGCACAGACTGCAGTGGCTGGGCCATGTCCACCACATGGAGGATGGCCGTATTCCAAAAGACATCCTCTATGGAGAGATGACATCTGGGAGGAGAACATCTCAAAACCGGGGAAGAGAAACTGTAGAACGCAGTGGCAGACAAGTGGGCGTGCAGGAAGGAGCACAGCAACTTCAACAGACCAGAGACCACACACAAATGTGACCTTTGCCACAGAGACTGTCACTCCCGCATTGGTCTCTTCAGCCACAAGCGACGCTGCTCCAGCCGAGGTTTGGAGCAAGCAGCCAACATCTAGGATGCATCATACATGGTCAGTCATGACCGAGGGGGGCCTACAGGCCTGACCAATGCTTTATACAGCAGCAACATGACTTGTCAACTTTTATACTCAATGACCCAAACGATAAAAGCAAGCGTGCCATAAGCCTTCTTTACCATCCTACCCACATGTGTTGCCATTTTCAGGGAGCTATGGATTTGAACCTAAAAGGTCCCTCTGTACATCAGTGCTCCTAAGGGGTACTTCAATTTACTGGATTTAGTTTGCATTTATATTATTCATACAGCTTCACACCTACACTGAAGTGTTCGTGCAAATCCACCCAAAGCTGCTGGTTTAACAAAACAGTATGATTCCAGTGAGCTATGTTAGTTAAACTAGGGCCAACCATTTAAAAAACTACATACCGTGAATTTGTGAATGATTGATGTTCTTTATGTTTCTGGTGACGACTGATAAATTCTCAACTGGTTCAGGAATCTATTCAAGCACAAGTAACATGCCTTGGTTTTTAAATATATTACTTCAAAACAAAACTTCACATGAAAGGAAGGGATAAGTCTACAGCTGTCTATAATAGCAGAGCTGTGTATATAATAGTTGTTTGTAGTAGGGTTATTTGCGTATAGAATTCTGTTCATTATATCATGTCAACAGAATTTGTTTAGTGCATTTACCATGTTGTGCTTCAAAAAAGGTTTAAATATTCCATAGTCTAATGCATGCCCTTGAGATCGTGTAACCATTGCAGACATGTAGGTTGCATAACTTGAAAAATGAGAGACAAGGTTCATGCATCATGGAAATAGAAGTCTATAATTGTCTGTGAATAACAGGTGTTAAAGTAAAGAGCGAGGCCAAAACTTACTGAGAGACCATATTTTGTTAGTTTGTGACCTGAGTTTGCTGCTGTCAATATGGATGTAGACATTGCTGGTGTCATTGTCACTTTCAGCACCCTCAGAATATTGATCAGATCAAAATACAACTGAATTTCATGGGTAGACTTCCAAAAAAGGCATTGGTATTGTGCACTCCATTCTGTGCTATTAATATGTCAGGTTCATAAGTAAATGGGTGGACATTCAAACACAGGGTAACACAAATATCTGCTATGCATAAGTCTGTCATTATAGTTTGAAGTCAAAGTGTATGGTTAAAAGATTTAGGCCTTTTCCCTAAATATGCTTATTTATTTGCACCTTTCCTTCTCTCCTTTTTGCTATTAATTATTCCATTCTTTACTGTCAATTTCATTTTGAAGTTTAGTTTAGTTTAGTTTAAAGATACAGAGGAATTTGGCTCCTTTTCTGGATATAGAATAAATTGGAATAAAAGTGAAATTATGTCATTACGGCCCACAGAAAGCGAATCATCTATTAAAATTTCCATTTAAAATTGCAACGGAAAAATTTAAATATTTAGGTATTCAAGTTACCAGAAGATATAAATCATTATTTAACGCTAATTTTAGTCCTTTGTTAAATAAATTGAACGCTCTGATTACATTTTGGAAAATGCTCCCACTATCATTAATTGGCAGAATAAATGCTATAAAAATGATAGTGCTACCACAAATAATATATTTATTTCAATCCATACCAAAATATATATATTTTAAACTAGACTCTAATATTACTAATTTTATATGGGACTACAAAGCACATAGAATTAAAATAAATCATTTGTGTAAATCTAAAGATGTAGGGAGTCTTGCACTGCCTAATTTTTAATATTATTATTGGGCAGTGCATATTAAGAATATTATTTATTGGTTGGATTGTCCTTCTCAACAGATGGAATGGATAAGAATGGAGAAAGAGGATTGTTTTCCTTACGATTTAGGAGTGATCCTCTTCTCCCCGATAAAATTGAATAATATGTTATATAAGAAAAATCCAATCATACACAATATAATTCGAATTTGGAAATAAATAAAATTAGCTGTAAAATTAAGAAACTTATCATCATTAACACCAATAGCGAATAATCCGGTATTTAAACCATCTTTTATGGATAAAACATATAGACAATGGGGAAGATTGGGAATTAAGAAGTTGACATGTATGAAATGGGAAATTTATTATCATTTCAACAATTAAAATCAAAATGCAATCTGAATAATAACCATTATTTTAAATATTTACAGATTTGTGACTTTATAAAAAAATATATACCAAGATTACAGAATATAACGATAGACCCACTGGAAGAAGCAATGAATATTAAGGCGGACTCACAAAAATTAATATCATATCTATATAACAGTATTCTTAATAGAGAATTGCCATCAACAGAGGCAATTAGAGAAGACTGGGAAAAAGATTTAATTATACAAATTTCTAAAGAAACATGGGAGAGGTATACATAAATGTTCGATTAACACTAGACATAATTTATTTAATTTAATAAATTACATATTCAATTTAAAATATTACACAGATTATATTACTCAAAAGTTAGGTTGAATAAATGTTATCCAAATATTTCTCCCATCTGTGATAAATGCCTTTCTCAAAATGCCAACTTCACACGTTCTTTCGTTTCTTGCACAAAATGTCAAAGATTTTGGTGTGATATATTTGATATATTCACTAGTTTATTTAAGATAAAAATGGAACCTAGCATGGAAATGATTATCTTTGGAGTATTAGGAGATGGAAACAAATTAAATATATCCCAAATCTCATTTTTTAATTATGGTTTAATAATAGCGAAAAAACCTATACTCAAATTCTGTAAAAAGGCTACTATACCAACACTCAAAATGTGGATTGGTAATATGTTGGAAACGGTCCATTTGGAAGAAATGAGACTCCTCCTAATAGGAAAAAAAAAGACCAATTCTTAACGAGTTGGTCTCCATTTATTGATCTTGTGGATTCATGGGGTGTAATAACATCATAAAATTAAAAACTCTGGGTTTGAGTGAAAAATGATTAAGAACAAAATAAAAAATAAAAATAAATTAAAAAAATATTTATCGACTTGTGGCGTGTGAGAATCTCCTTTCTGCTTCACTTTCTCACTTATTTCTTTCTTTACACTGCACTCACTAGACTATTCTTTACTCTTCTCTGCCACAGAAGGTAGTTGAGGCCAGTTTGTTGGCCATATTTAAGAGGGAGTTGGATGTGGCCCTTGTGGCTGAAGGGATCAGGGGGTATGGAGAGAAGGCAGGTACAGGATACTGAATTGGATGATCAACCATGATCGTATTGAATGGCGGTGCAGGCTCGAAGGGCCGAATGGCCTACTCCTGCACTTAATTTCTATGTCTATGATACTTCTTTCTTTTTCATTTCTTTCTTAAAAAAAAAGGAAGTTGTACAAAGAATGTCTTAATAATTCTGGGAACCTATAAAAAGGTACCATGAAAATGTAATGTACTTACTTCTAATAAATAAATTAAAAAAAAAAAAAAAAGATACATTGCGGAAACAGGCTCTTCGGTCCATCGAGTCCGCGCCGACCAACGATCATCCATACATGGTAGTGAAGAGGTTCACGTGTTGTATAAATACTCAGTTTAATATTTAAAAGATACAGCTCAACAATTAGTACAAAAGGGTAAGGTGTGTTATTGTGTTGACTGTGAAGTGAAAGCTAGCTCCGTCGTCCGCTGCACCCCACCACCTGACCACCCAGGTTGGCATTGGTTGGTCGTCCCAGATCACGTCAGGTCCACACAAGAGTTCAAGCTCAACGAACGACGGTTCAAGACCAAAGTGGCTCGGCCCGCCACATGACCCCCCCCTAGAACCGGAGTGTTGGAGGCGGCTAGGCTGTCGAGTGAGGTGGCCTGATCTTATGTATGTGCCTCCTGTGTTCGGGGTTGCAGCTGGTTGAGTTGAGGATGGGTTTGGTCATGATGCGGCAGGGTTGTGCCACCTGCACTGGTTAGTCAATGTCCAAGTGTGCCGGCCGCCTGCCGGCCAAGTGTGTCGATAATGAAAGCTGTGGCGTCGTTTTGCAGTACTCTGAAGGGCCCCTCGTAAGGCTTTTGCTCGAGGAATACCTGAAAACTGAAGACTTGAAAAGGAGGCAGGTCTTGTGTCCATCCATCAGAGTGAGCATTTTGTTCATGAGCACGGATGGTTTGCAGTCACCTAGGCCATCCATGTGCAGGGGTTTTGCTGCCCTGTCGCGGCAGCTAAGACCAAGTATGTCCTTGAGGAGCATCTTGATCCTTTCATACTTGTTGTCAGCTGGTGGCTGGCGAAGGTAACCAATGAGGCTCCCCGCAGTTTCTTGGTCCAGCGCACTGACTACGCAGTAGTACTTGGTGATGTCGGCAGTTATCTGGTGCTTGTTCAAACCACACTTGGGGCTGTGATGTCCAGAGATTGGGCAGTATGAGTGAAACTGAATTCTGCTGACCTGGCCCCGTAGTCTGTCTCCTCCAGGCATGATGAAATCCAAAAGAGGCTGTTTTGAATCATCGGGGTCACCACTGAAAAGGTTCACATGTTGTATAAACACTCAGTTTTATATTTAAATGATACAGCTCAACAATTAGTAGAAAAGGGCAAGATATGTTAACATGTTGACTGTGAAGTGAAGACTGGCTCCATCGTCCGCTGCACCTCACCACCTGACCACCCAGGTCGGCATTGATTGGTCATCCCAGATCACGCCAGGTCCACGCGAGAGTTCAAGGTCAATGAACAACAGTTCGAGACCAAAGTGGCTCGGTCTGCCACAGTAGGATTGAACTGATATCCTACATATTACAATTTACAGAAGCCAATTATGCTACAAACTCTCACATCTTTGGAATGTGGGAGGAAACTTGAACACCCGAAGAAAACCCATGTGATCACAAGGAGAATGTGCAAACTACGCTCAGATAGCACCCGTAGTCAGGATCAACTAAAGGGTCTCTGGCACTATAAGACAACAGCTCTACCGCTGCACCACTGTGCCGCCCTTTATTAAAGTATGCAAAACCTCGGACTATGTTTGATCGGACTTTACTGGCTTATTTTGCACTAAACATTATTCATGTTATTCCCATTATCATATATTTATACACCGTGAATGGCTTGAACGTAATCATCTATTGTCTTTTTGCTGACCGGTTAGCACGCGACAAAACTTTTCACTTACACATTGTTACGCGTGACAATAAATTTAACTAAACAAACTTAAAAGATGAAGAAACCAGTTGTTAAACATAAGCAGGGTTACACAAAAAGCTGGAGAAACTCAGCGGGTGCAGCAGCATCTAAGGAGCGAAGGAGATAGGCGACGTTTCAGGCCGAGACCCTTCTTCAGACACCACATGTCTAATGTTTCTTTGCAATGAGGTTGTGGATTTATACGGTAAAATAGTAAGATTAAATGAGTTTACCAGTTCGAAGTTTGATCTGTATTTTATGAGGAGTTACGATGAGGGATTACGTGCCCTCCGCTCCCACCCTCTATTATACAGATCAACTGGTAATTAAGTTCTTATTTTTTCTTTACTATATTTATTTCAATTGTTGTGTTTTTCTGTGAATCCACACCGCTGCTTTGAAGAAATGTCGCGCATGCGTGCTGGACGGGGTCTTCACGTAATCCCTCATCGTAACTCCTCATAAAATACAGATCAAACTTCAAACTGGTAAGTTCTCATTTAATCTTACTATTTTACTTCGGAGTCACGTGAGTGACTACGTGAAGACTTCAAAGCTCTGTGAATCCGAACCGTGAACCAGCTCATGCTTCACTCACTGCCTGAAGACCTTAGAGGGAGGAAGCATGTTATACAATCAACAATAACCTGTTTGTGAACAATAAAGGTTTATTAATGATAACAAAAAAAACAGAGAGCTCCCCCGGCTTAAATTAAATATTAGCTGCAGACTCTAAAATTCTGTCTGCAAATGTAGCAGGTTCCGCCAGCGGCTTATTATAAAACCTTTGGAAAGTTCTCTCTGAGGACCATCCTGCTCTGGCCAGAATATGGTCCATAGGCACATCCATTCGCCTAGCCGCCGACGTAGATGCAGCCCTGGTGGAATGAGATTTGTAAACATTAGTATCGACTCCCGCGGACTTAAGCACCTGCTTGAGCCATCTTGAAATGGTTTGGCTCGTCACCTGACCATGAGGCTTCTTGTGGCTTATCCATAAGGCTTTTCCTCTCCCTCTTAAGTTATATGTTGTGTCTATGTAATTGGCGAGATGGGTCTTGGCACACAACCGTGGGTCAGGTGAATATGCCCGGAACTCCATTACTGGAGGCGTGGTACCTGGTCTAGTTTGTTTGACCAGTCCCTGAATGTGAAATGTGATACAGTCCAATGACTCTGTCATGCTGTCCAGCCTCAGAAGGTGGAGGGACTGTACCCTTTGAGCTGACACTAGTGCCATGAGCATGACTGATTTCAGTGTAAGTTGTTCCAGCGTGAGTGACCTGGGTGGTGGCCATCGCCTAAGGTACGTCAGTACAATGCTGACATCCCAGATCTGAGTGTACCTAGGCCTAGGGGAATTGGTGTTAAAAATGCCCCTCATGATTTTGACCACTAGTGGATGGGACCCCAAAGTCAGTTGTCCTGCTGCTGGAACCAAATAAGCTGACAACGCACTCCTGGCTGTATTAATGGCGCTGTAGCTGAGTCCTTCCCGATGTAATCCAACCAGAAACTCCACAACACTGGTGGTTGTAGCTGTAGTGTAGGTAGTTCCTGTTTTGGAGAAATACCGTTCCCATTTTCTTATGTTGGTCAGGTATTGTCTCCTGGTGGACTCCCGGTGGGATGCGGTCATCATGTTGATGGCGTCCTCAGACAGTCCCAGGCCCAGTAGAGGTCTTTTTAGAATCTGCAAGCCAGGAGATTGACTCTGTCATGGCACGGGTGACTAATGCCTGACACTGGGTGGATTAATAACTCTCGACTGCTGGGGAATTCCAACGGTGTTTCAACAGCCATGTCGAAGGCCACTGGGAACCATGGCTGTGTAGGCCAGTCGGGTATTATCAAGATTCCTGAAGCGGAATCCAATTGAATCTTGCTTAATACCCGACTGATGAGGCAGAAGGGAGGAAAAGCATAAAAGAACATTTTCCCCCAATGCAGCGAGAATGCATCAACTGCTGCTGCCTCAGGGTCTGGTTCCCAAGCGACATACGTTGGTACCTGGTGATTCAGCCTGGATGCAAATAGATCGATATCTGGTGTGCCATATTGCTTTGTAATTTCAGCAAATATTTTGGGATTTAACATCCATTCGATGTTATCATTGAATCTGCATGACCTGGTGTCTGCCACTGTATTTTGCTTACCTGGTAGGTAAGTTGCTGATAACCAAATATGTCTTTCAACACACCATTGCCAGATTAGGTTGGCCAAATTGTCACACGATATCGACTTTACACCACCCATGTGGTTGATATAAGCCACCACCGTGGTATTATCTAATTGCAACCGGACATGTGCATGATGCGTATTAGATGAATATGCTTTTAACCCATAAAACGCACCCAACATTTCTAAATAGTTGATACCCCGTGTCTGTAGGCAAGATGATTCAAATTTAGTCCATCTGCCCCCTGTACTGGATTGCATGTTAGTTGCTCCCCAGCCCAAAGCACTGGCATCCGTTTGAATGGTTAATACTGGGTTGGTGATTATAATGGGACTGGAGCTGAGCCTTACGTTCCTTGCCCACCATTGTAACTCTGGAATGGATTCAGCAGTTAAACTCATAGCTCAGTCAAAGTGACCTGAGTTTTGCTTTAGTGCATGCACTTTTGCTCTTTGCAAATTTTGATAGTGCAAAGGCCCAAATTGTACAGCTGGAAAAGCTGCTACCATTTTGCCAATAACTCTAGCTACCTCCCGTATGGTTGGCTGATGTTTATTCATGAGTTCGTTGCATGATAGTGCCAATTCTGATGTTTCCCCTTCGGCAGAGTTACAATCATGCGAACAGTATCAATCGTAAATCCAAGATAGTCCATGGCAGTGGACGGTGTAAAATTGGATTTATCTGGATGTATGACAAACCCCAAAGTTTCAAACAAACGTTTGGTGGCTGCTACTGCCAAAATGGCTGTCTCCAAGGTTTTCCCTACTGTTAAAATGTCGTCTAAATATGCCATGACTATATGCTTTTGTTTCCTCAACAATGCCAAGGCAGGTTTTAAGATTTTAGTGAACAGCCTTGGAGCGGAGGTTAGCCCATTTGGTAAGGCTTTAAATTGCCATAGCTGTTTCATCCAGATAAATTTTACGTATTTACGATGCTCCTTGTGTAATGGGTACTGAGTAGTAGGCATATTTTAAATCAATGCTTGCTAGAAAGTACCCTCTAGAAAACAATAGTCTGGCTGTTTCAAAAGTATCCATCTTGAAATGTATATACCTGACAGACTTGTTTAAAGTAGTTAAGTCAATGATGATGCGACGTCCACCATCTTTTTTGATTTTAGTGAAAATATTAGACACAAATTCCAAAGGTTCATGTTTTGTTCTTTCAATGACACCTTTTGCTAGTAGCCTCATCAGTTCAGCTTGACCCTCTTGTTTCTCTTTGACTGAGAGGGTGAATACCCTTTGGGGTATATGCTGAACTGGCGGAATGTTTTCATGAACAAAGTCAATTTTATAGCCATGAACGCTGCTGAGTATATACTTGTCATTAGTGATGGATTCCCATGCATCCAAAAACCAGTGCAATCTCCCCCCTGTTATTATAGAGCCCCTACTGCTCATATGCTGAGAGGAACCAGACCCACCTACCTCCATGGTTATTGGTGCTTCTTCTGCCTCTTCGCTGGGCGATGAGGCGTCTGCTGGGCTGTAGAGGGTTGATGTTGATGTTGATGTTGTTGGGGGTGGCGCATTTTCCATGCTCTGGGCCCTGGCCTAAAAAAGGCTTACGGGGAATGGTTGCGGACTCCGAGCTTTCACCAGTCCCATAGTGTGGTCGACGACTGGTGGACGCCATGGGGTACTGCCGCCTGGGTTTGTTAGGTCTGCTCGGTCCCAAACCTGCCCTCACGAGACCAAAGGTCGTGGATTCTTCCTCTAGGTCTTTCACCTTTTTTGGAAGGTCTTTCCCAAAGAGCAGACTAGGAGGTTCTGAACCCGGTGTTTTGCATAGTCCCGCAAATTTAGGGTTGAGGGCAGGCTTGATAATTTCCTTCCGTAAATTGTTTATTTCATATTGAGTGGTGCACAGCAGAGCTAATGTGTCTTGCTGATTTGTGGAGATGTCCGCACCATCAATGGACCGAGCATAAGATGTTATTCCTGCAGTCAGGAGTTTAAGGATTTTCTGGAGCTTCAACTCCAGGTTCCTGAAGTTCTGCCCCAAATGTCCCCAAATTTGGCTGTTTACAGCGGGTACATTCAATGATGTACAATTTACTGGGGCTGTATATAGTTCAAGAGCCTCATTGACCACCTGTTCTTGTAGGGGTTTTGAGGACAGGTGGTTAATGCTGGCTGCAAGTTTCGGCTCTAATGGCCGACCCGCTTGTGGAATGGCCACGTAGCGGTTGACCACACCCAGCAGCTCTTCCTGATCCTGTACACCCTGCGTACTCCCGATATCTTCAGCCAGTGACCCCTCTTCCTGACCAGCCCAGACCTGGTCGCCAATGCTGCCTTCAAAAGAAGGTGAAGCAATGGCCAGTGCCGTAAAGGGCACTGCGGGAGGGCCTGAACTCCCTTGGCGAGGCTGCTGCTGCTCTCTCAGCAGATCTCGCTGGAGCAATTGCTCCATAAGCCGTTCCATGCGGCTTAGGCGGCTGCCTGTGCCGCTCTCGAGCGGTGAGGCATCTTCATCCGAATCGTCGGACACTACCGCCCGGTTCTGGCTGCAGGTACCTCCAGACCGCTGCTCAGGCAGCACGAGCGGTGCTGGGCTCGGCTCGGTAGTTATACACGCCGCCTCTTGCCCCCCCTCCAAAGAGCATTCCTGAACGGAGGACGAACGGGGGCGAGCTGCAGACTTCTTTCCTCTGGTCTTGCTCATTCTTTCTGGAAAACAAGCAGACCACAGAGAAAAAGACACACGGCCACGGTAAAACTTACCTGTCGGCCCGACTTTTCAAATTGTAGCGGGAGCTCCTTGAACTCCCGTTTGTCGCGGGTGCACACATGAACGCTAATGTCGCGCATGCGTGCTGGACGGGGTCTTCACGTAGTCACTCACGTGACTCCGAAGTAAAATAACTTACATTTATTTAGAACCTCACTGTATTGTTTGGTTGCTCCAAGATATTTCAACAAAGTTATAACCTATTTAAAAAATATTTAATTACATCAGATTTGACAAAACATGCAAACATTATGATAAGTTTAACACTCTTAGTAAAACTATTCAAATCTAGGAATAACAGAGTCTTGTCGATCCGTAGTCTGATAACTGAACTCCAGGAGTGCCTGAGAACAAATCTTATGATGACATTAAGTATTTTGCTTAGGTTTAGGTTTACTACAACTATAAAATAAGTTATGCAGATAAGTCAATCTATCCATCTCGGGGACGAACAATAGTGGAAGTTAATGATTACATGGATAATATATATTTTTTCATCTCTGCTTTCAGTTGAGGTGTGCGAGAGCAAGTCATCTTTAGACAATTAAAAAGAAAGATAGATATTCAGCATTTAAGTTAAAACTATATTATGCATGAGATAAAAGAGAAAAGAGGAAAAATTAAAAACCTCGATATAAATCAGTAAGAAAGGGAAAATGTGACTAGGTCAGCCTTAAATAATACAAAATATAGGGAAGAAATCTGGTTTTGAAAATGTCATTGGTAGGTTTGCAAATGAGCTCCAATCTTTTAGGTTTTGAATATTAGAATTTAAAAATATTAATTTTATATTTTAAAAAATCATGTTGAATATTTGAATTTTAAAGTCTCACTAGACCAAGTGGGATGGGTCCCTGTCAGATGGGAGGCTTGGTCCCCAAACGCAACCCGTTCCCCCAATGCAATATTCCACCACTCACCCATAGCCCCCACGAGAGGCCTGGTCCCCCTACGAACCCCATTCCCCAAAGTAAGATTCCACCACTCCCCTGTCTCCCCAGCACTGGATTTAAAAATAAAATCCAATTGCACTTCCCCTGCCTCTCCCAGCACTTCCAATTCCAATTCCACTTCCCCCCCCCCCCCCTCCCCCCTCCTGTGCTGCCAGGACCACGACTGAGTGTTCTATGATGGCAACGTTGTTGCAAATGTTGGTTGAAGGACTGTGAGATTCCATTCAGGTGAAAACTTGCTGGAAGCACAGAGTGTTCCTGGATTGCAACTTTGTATTGAAATTTATTGCAAGCTGAGGCAGCAAGGATTTAACAGGAAAAATCCTTTTAAAGTTGGCTTTTTTTAAACCTTTAAATATCAATAACTTGTGAGATATAACATCAAATTTGAAGGAAACTTGACAAGGGCGATGACGGGAAAAAGCTGAGTAATGTGCAAAAATGTTAGTGCTACTGTGTATGATCACACACGCTCACGTTCAGACTCACACTCACACACACACTCACACACACACATATATAGATAGAAACAAAACGAGACTTTTAATAGTATATAGATTTTGCGGTTTTATTTGTGTTATTGGATTTGTAATTGTAATATATTTTACTCATCACACACACATATATAGATAGAAACAAAACAAGACTTTTAATCGTATACGTCGTGAAATGCTCCCCATTTACTGGCACAAGGGACTTCTTAACATCTTGTCCTGTGTACTTGATTCTTGCAGTGTTATTTGTGTTATTGGATTCGTAATTGTAATATATTTTACTCAGCGATCAGCAAAGGTTTCTTCACCTTTTATTGTTTTGGCTGATGATATTCTGCCAGAATTTACTTTACTGTTACAATGTTGTGTTCATACCTACAAAAGGCTCCTTAATCATTGGCACATAAACTAAGAAATAATGGAACCTACATAACTTGCATCATATTTAAAGTAATAGGAACCAATCAAAGATATTCAAAGGTTACACAAAAAGCTGGAGAAACTCAGCGGGAGCAGCAGCATCTAAGAGGCGAAGGAGATAGGCAACGTTTCGGGTCGAGACCCTTCTTCAGACTGGTCAGGGATCAGGGAAACGGGAGATATAGACAGTGACGTGGAGAGATAAAGAACAACGAATGAAAGATATGCAAAAAAGTATCGATGATAAAGGGAACAAGCCATTGTAAGCTGTTTGTGGTGTGAAAATGAGAAGCCAGTGCGACTAGGGTGGGGGAGGGAGACAGAGATAGAGGGAATGCCAGGGCCCGAGGGCTGGGGGAGAGGTGGGAAGGGGAGGAGACAGCAAGGGCTAACAGAATTGAGAAAATTCAATGTTCAAGCCCAAAGGATGCAGACTCCCCAAGCGGAATATGAGGTGCTGTTCCTCCAACTTGCGGTGTTGCTCACTCTGGCCGTGGAGGAGGCCCAGAACCGAGAGGTCGGATACGGAATGGGAGGGGGAGTTGAAGTGCTGAGCCACTGGGAGGTCAGGTTGGTCTTTGCGGACCAAGCGGAGGTGTTCGGCGAAACGATCGCCAAGCCTCTGCTTGGTCTCACCGATATAGATCATCTGGCATCTGGAGCAGCGGATGCAGTAGATGAGGTTGGAGGAGGTGCAGGTGAACCTCTGTTGGACCTGGAAGGGCTGCTTGGGTCCCTGAAAGGAGTGGAGGGGGGAGAGATATTCAAAGTATTTCTAAAACAGAAATCCTGCTTAAAATTTCCTGGATTAAACTGATAAATAATTCTTGAAATTTAATAAAGTTAGAATTATCTATCATTAAGTTGGTGTTCCTTTCACGCTTTTAACCTGAATGCTGACATTAGTTTGTATTCAAGATAAAATTAACAAAATAAATTGGTCTATTTTTCTTGAATAGTTTAGTGCTGACATGTCGAAGATTGGCTCTCCAGTTGTAATGCTGAGTTGGCGTGCAATGAGCAGAAGATAGCAGCCTGCAGAAGGAGATGAAATTACAAATAAGTTGATCTGTTAATGCTTCTTAAAAAGTCACGAATGCTTATTAACACGATCAAAAACCATGTGATGTCCAGCTCTTCAATAATAACCAGCTGCGTAGAATTAAAGGAGTCAATCCTGAGAATTACTAGCATCTCTTAAGGCCATGCTCAGTGTTCATTGCTGAACTGTTGCTGAAGAGGGACTGTTTTCCCTGGACATATTTTGCAAACCATCTAAAGAGGGAGAATTCTGTCTTGCTCTATCTGGAAATTTTCTCAGAATCACGTGGTGAAAGGGGTTACTTGGTAATTGACATTTTGCATGGACCCTCCAAAGACAGGTGGAGGAATGAGATGGGGTTATCATACGGGAGAGATCAACCACAAATTCTGCTTGAAGAAGGGCAGGAGGTTGAAGTGCCAATGCTCACAAATACAGGATGTTCCACTCCTTGAGACTTCTTCCTCAAGGACTTTTAGTACTGTGTCTAGGAATCCACACACCCTCTCTCCCAGCCCCTCTTGCAAGCTAGAAATATTCAATTTTGTAGATAGACACAAAATGCTGGAGTAACTCAGTGGGCCAGGCAGCATCTCTGAAGAAAAAGAATAGGTGAGGTTTTGGGTCGAGACTCTTCTTCAGACTGAGTGTTAGGGGAGTTTGGAAACTAGAGATATGAAGAGGTAAAAGAACAAATGAGTGAAAGGTATGCAAAAGAACAAATCAAAGCCAGCAATGATGAACAAGGAAAGGTGAAGCCCACAATGGTCCATTGTTGGCTGCGGAGAAAATGATAAGTGAAACGAATGAAACTAACGAGCGAAACAGTGAAACTAAGCAGGATGATAGTGAAACTAGTAGGGCAACTAGAGTGGGGGAGGAATGCAGCGATAGGGAATGCAAGGGTTACTTGAAGTTCAGGAAATCAATATTAATATTGCTGGGTTCTAAGAAGGGTCTTGACCCAAAACATCACCCATTCCTTCTCTCCAGAGATGCTGCCTGTCCCGCTGCGTTATTCCAGCCTTTTGTGTCCATCTGCTGGGTTGTAAGCTGCCCAAGCAAAATATGAGGTGCTGTTCCTCCGATTTGGGTGCGGCCTCCCTCTGACTGTGGAGGAGGCCCATGATAGAAAAGTCAGTGTGGGAATGGGAGGGGGAGTTAAAGTGTTTGGCAACTGGAAGATGGCGTAGGCCTGGGTGGACTGTGCAAGGGTGTCCCTCTTATGTCAGCCAGTGCATCCATCACTTGAATGGTGTTAAATTTGTGGAATCTGCAAACACTGCTTCATCAAATTGCTTTTGAACTTGCAGGAATTGCTTTATTCCCTCAGTTACATTCTATCCATCAAATGTTTTTGAAGCTTTGGGCTATAACGATAACTGACTTTCAAGTATGTATTCTCTGTTAGCGCAGCACCCACTCTATGTCTGCTTTCAACAGAACTACCCCGAAGAGTAGAGAGAAACAAAATGCTGGAATAATTCAGCGGGTGAGGCAGCATTTCTGGAGAGGAGGAATGGGCGACGTTTTGGGTCGAGACCCTTCTTTAGACTTCAGTAACCCATTCTTTCTCCAGAGATGCTGCCTCACCCACTGAGTTACTCCAGCATTTTGTGTCGACCTTCAATTTGAACCAGCATCTGCAATTCTTTCTTACACCAAAGAGTAGAGAATTGTTTGTACAATAGTAGCATATTTCAATCTTCAATTCAATGATAAAAACTTCATGGCTTAAACTGAAGCACTAGATAGAGTCACATAATTATTCAGCAGGGCATCAGGCCCTTCAGCCCATCATGTTCGGGCTGACCATTAAAGCACCCGCTTACACTAATCCCACACTATTCATATAAATTTCCCCCATATTCTACCAATAACCTCCATGCTCTGGGCAATTTACATTTGGCAATTAACCCTATGATCTTGCAGGCATACCTGTGCATACAATTAAAGAACAAGAAAACACAAGTTAAATTTGTGCAGAAACTGTGTGCTGGTTTAAGGGCCCCAGATATTACCATTTGACCTGCATCAATTGCTTTTTAACCTGACTAAACTGCCGTGTGTATCATTTTTCTTGCTGAGGCTCCCCATAATGCAATGGCAGAGGATTCAGCATAAATGTTTATTGAGTTGGCAAGCTAAGGAGCAATGATTGGAATTTGCTGTGCCTGCCATATAAAACTTCCTGAATCATCAACATAAATAATCTTCAACTAGATAGGAAAGCTGAAGATAATACTTGTGATGGTACGAAAGCAGCTGCTCTTATGTTTATTTTAATTTAGTTTAGCTTAGAGATACAGCTTGGAAAAGGCCCTTTGGTCCAATGAGTATATGCAGACCGCTGATCACCTGTTCACTCTAGTTATTCATTATGCAAATTTCCCATCCACTCCTTACACACTTTGGACAATTTACAGAAGCCAATTAATCTACAAACCCACTCGTCTTTTGACAAGTTACAATTTCTTACAATTACAGCATCTCATTTTTCTGTTAAATTTAATCTGCCATGTGTTTGCCTCTGTTCACTTGAAGCCTGTTACCAACCACCCCACAGATAATGATACTTTGAAATGTTGTGCCTTCCACAATATTTGGAAATTGTGCATCATCAAAATATATAACATAAATAGTCAAAAAAAATAGTGGGAGTGATAGCAACCCCGGGGAAATATATATGTATTCCATCCAGTCGAATAAACAATCTTTCACGAAAACTCTCCTTTTCGTATTACTTAAACAAATGCTCTCTTAATTCTGATAGCAACCCTTTGTTTCCAAATGCTAGTGGTAATGGAAAACCCCCCACAAATGCTTGAGTAACTCAGCAAGGCAGGCAGCATGTGTGGAGAACGTGGCTAGGTAATATCCATGTTCGCGTCAGGACAGAGATGCTGCCTGACCTACTGAGTTAATCCAGCACTTTGTGTTTTATCTTTGTAGTCCAGCATCTGCGGTTCCTTATGTCTACCATCTTGATGATAAGCCTACTATGTGGTAATTTATGAAAAGCTTATTGGAGTTCTATTTACATAACATCAACTACAGTTTCCTCCTTGTAATCCAATGCTGGATTTCCTTAATCAATCTACACTTGCTCATTATCTGTTAATTCTGGCCCCAATTAATATTTCTAAATGCTTATCCATTGTAATGGTAAAAACCATTTGTTGTGTTTATTGATGAACTATTTGTTGCAAAAAATATATATAAAATTCAGGCTTCACCCCAATATCCACATCTGAAGATGTTTAAAAGGTTTGGTCAACTCATCCACATTTTCCATTTTACCTGCCTTAGCCACCTAGAATTGGGTGTTCATTTACCAACTACAGTTCTTTCTGGTACCTACTCTTAATCACTTTTTACTTATTTTCCAGTATCTCATCCATATTTTCCATTGCTGAGATACGAGAAGCTTCTTCATCCTTCATAAAACCTGATGAAAATGCTTGTATAATTCTTGGCTAGTGAGGGTGTCACGGGTTATGGTGCAAAGGCAGGAGAATGAGGTTGAGAGCGAATTATAGATCAGCCATGATTGATGGTCTATTGGTCGAAAGGGCCTGTCCCACTTGGCGATTTTTTCAGCGACTGCTAGCATCATTGACTGACGTATCAGGTCACCGAAAAATTTGCGGCGTGACGTGGCATGATGCGGCGGTGACTCGGCATGATGACGTATTGACGCGTGGTGTTTTTTCAAGTGTCGCAACATTTTTTTGTCGCCGCAGTATTTTGAAATGTTCAAAATCTTTTGGCGACCCTGTTATGACGCCGGCAGTTGCTGAAAAAATTGCCAAGTGGGACAGGCCCTTTACTCTGCTCCTAGAGCTAATGAACTTATGAAAGTATAGTATCTTACTTACGCTTACTGTTTCCATGTAGTCAACTTCTGGTCTCACAATAAGTTTTTAGTTAATAATTCCATCAAATAAATATTCATAGCGAAATAAATGTTTTCTAATTTAGTAAAGCATTGTGATAATGAACAAATTTGGTAGGTGCAAAGGAAACTACATTTGTTTGAGAGGTTCTTTGGAAGATTGTATAACAAATACTTAGAGGAAAATATAGAAGCATAGAAAGCACAATCAAGGTAAATGTCTTTGTGACCATCAACATTCTTCCTTTTACAAACAGGATTATGATGTGGCAACAGTGAAGACCTTGCTAAAAGCAAAGTGGCTGGATTGTGTACTAAATATTCCCAGATACCAGGAGTTCAGGGAAGATAAGGAAAGGAAGAAAGGAAGGGGGACGACAGTTCAGGCGAGATAGAGAATCTCATGGATCAGTCAGGGAGAAAACGTTTGGTGATGACATTTTATTATTTCTTTGGGGAATGCAGGAACAAATTTGCAGTGAAACTTCAGAGTTGTGGTCACCTAGAAAGCTTGGACTGTAATGCTTTGTGTACCTAGACTGTGGCTGAACATCATTCCTTAAAGGTTACCCATTGTCAGTTACACATTATTCCTGTCCAACTTTGATTCTAAATCTGCTATCTTCCCGTTGAATGTAGCCCTTCTCAGGCTGACATTTCTACCAAAGAGTAGTCCTTTTTTTTCAGTTATAATGTTAGATATAATTTTAAAATATTCCAGTGTTCCCTGAATATTCATGTTTCTCCATTTTCTGTTCTATTTTCTCCATCCATTTGCTCCATAGATGCTGCCTGACCTACTGAGCTAGTCCATCATTTTCTGTCTATCTTTGTTATTAACCAGCATCTGCAATTCATTTTTATTACCTTTATTATATTTCCTGAATATTCCTCCAGAGACACCTTTCCAGTTGAACTTCATACTTGAAAGCTACAAGATTATGCTGGAAATGAGGTTACTCTTTGTGTATTTCCTCTGAAGAAATCTACTCAATCATTGCACTCTTTTACTCATGAGGATATAGATGGATGATTGCGCTTATGTATAGTATGATTTTACTGGATTGTATGCAAAATGCAGCATTTCATTTTATCGAGGTGCATGTAACAATAAAGTAACTATTACTAACTATTACTATTGCGAGTTGCACCATTTTATTCCCTATATAACTGTTCACCCATCTGCCACTTGTCCGTGTCTCTAATAAGTCATATTTGAATGTTGTCTCGGTTTGGCTACAGAAATGGGCTGCTTTATTTGCAGGTGTTGCAAATGGCATAACATTTCCAAAAATGCTTCAGACCATATCACTGTGCAAGATCTCCTAAAATCACGGCGGCTTTAATAGTAACATTAAATGAGAACTTACCAGTTTGAAGTTTGATCTTTATTTTATGAGGAGTTACGATGAGGGATTACGTGAAGAAGGCCGTCAGCCCGCATGCACGTCAATCTTCAAAGCAGCGGTGTGAAATCACAGATAATAGTTGATGAACTGAATATAGTAAGATTTGAGAACTTAGATTTACCAGCTGATCTATATGAGAGAGGGTTGGGAGGGGAAGGCACGTAATCCCTCATCGTAACTCCTCATAAAATAAAGATCAAACTTCAAACTGGTAAGTTCTCGTTTAATCTTACTATTTTACTTCGGAGTCACGTGAGTGATTACATGAAGATTTTGAAGCTCTGTGATTTCATGCCGTGGAAACGAGTCCATGCGTCGCACAATGCATCAGTTGTGTTTGGGAACAGCCATAAAGGGCTCTGTTATCATTCGCAGTATGAGTGGACCCATGGCTGTGTAGGCCAGTCAGGCACTATCACGCCTGAGGCGGAGTCTTGCTGGTTATTAAGCAAGCACCAACTGATGAGGCAAAAATGGAGGAAGACATAACGAACATTCCTCCCCAGTGTAGCGAGAATGCATCTATCGCCACTGCCCCTGAGAATGGCCGCCACGTCAGATAATTTTGCAACTGTTGATTGAGACTAGATGCAAACAAATCGATATTTGGTGTTCCATTAATCCATAATGTCTTTAAATACTTTGTGATCCAACATTCATTGTGTTGTCATTGATTAACGTGATGATACACCAGCGCCAAATGAGGTTATTAACTTAATTGAACCCCTGTGATTAAAATATGCCACCACCGTAGTGTGTCAACTTGTAGGTGAGCATGCAGATATGCATATTCGCACAATAAGCCTTTAACCCATAGAATGCACCTAGTGATTTTAGGTAGTTGATATCACATAACTGACGGATTGGTAACTCATGCACATCCCATCCGCCTCTGTGACTAGAGATGGGAAAGTAAGTCACCATCTTTGAACCCTAGTTTGTAACATAACTGAAGGTAAAAATGACCAAAAATACTAGAGCAATGCTGAATACTGTTTGTCCATCATTGTGACTCATAGCTTCAACTGGTAATAGCATAGATCTGTTGAAAATGACCACTAAATTGCCAATTTACACTGGCCATAATCTCTTGCCCCAGGGCGGAGTCACAGACAATTAATAGAGTTAAAGGTACATCGCAATCTATAACTCTAGTTGGTATCAACTTAAATTTAACTGGATGGATGAGAAACCCCAATTTCTGAAATATGAGTTTTGTGGCTGAAAACAGCTAATTTAGCAAGATTCAACGTTTTAGAATATCATCCAGATAGGCCATTAATATGTATTTTTGAGCTTTGAGCAGCCCAACACTGGCTTGGTAATTTGGTAAACAACTTGGAAGCTGAAGTTAGCCCATTTCGCAATGCTTTAACTGCTATCGTTGCCCATCCAGCTAAATTTCAAATATCTTCGGTGAACCCTGTGAATGGGAACTGAATAGTTTGCATCTTTGAGATCGATGCATGCCATAAAATATCCTATGGAATATCCTTTATTAGACAGTAACAAAGTTTCCATTTAAAAATTAACTGCACATGTGAATGTGAGTTAATCACGGGTGACTCAATGTCTCAACATACGTGCAAAACAGTGTAATCTATTACCACACGTAATTAGTGTGAGTTCTGTAACCATCCTCAAGTTTTGATTCCACCTTGAATTTGGAGGGTAGGACTGCTGGGGTGCGTGGATTGCACATTTCCCTCAGGGCCGGCTTGGGCATTGGCCTGAAAGACCTCTGCCCAGAGGATCACCTTTCAAGCTGCCACCAGCTTCAGTGCTGCTGGCACTCTGTAATGATGTGACGTGAGGCCATAGATGCTTACCAAGCTCCAGGTTTTCTGCCATAGGCTGGAAGCCAACTTTTCCTTGCAGCGGCTCCTCCGTTTGCATGGATATCGCAATCCTTAATGCCATGTCAGAATTCTGACCTCACGCATGCCCTCCAGTATGTTTCACGGACATACTTCTGAATTTGGAGTCAGTCACACACTGACTGCCTACACTCCTCTCCTCAGAGACGGAGATATAATGCAGCCCTGCAACAGGCGCTGCTGCAGGTCCTTGTCATGCAGTTGGCGTGTCGTGGAAAGTTCCCTCATGACATACCACCAAACTGCGACTGCCTAGCTCCCCTCCTCAGAGAGGGAGATATAATGCAGCCCTGTACCAGGCGCTGACGCGGGCCCCCGAGACCCGCGCTGATGTTACTCCAACCTTGGAGTATCAGGTGGAGCATCTCTCCATGAGATGCGCTATCCGACAAAGAAACGTCCGAAGGCGCTCCTACTGCAGGAGGTGAATCCTCCTGGCCGAACTATTCAACTGCCGAGCCGGTATTTCCCACGGAGCCGGGATTTCCCGTGGCTTCCGCAGCCGGCGGTCTCTATGGCCAGGTTTCCCCGAGCCGAGTTTTCCTTTGCGGAGCCGGGATACCCCACGGTCTCCGCAGCCGGGTTTCCCCGAGCTGGGTTCCCCTCGCGGAGCCGGGATACCCCACGGACTCCGCTTCCAGGTTTCCCCGAGCTGGGTTTCCTTCGCGGAGCCGGGATGCTCCGCGGAGTCGGGATTCCCCGGAACGACATCCGGTAGGAACTCTGTAGAGAGCTTCCTGCAAGGTAATAGCACAACCTGAAAAATAAGTTTGAATCTTACCTTCAGGTTTGAAACTTACCGCTGGAGGAGTCGCTGCGCCATGCGTGGACGTAATGACGCGCATGCGGGCTGACGGTCTTCTTCACGTAGTCACTCACGTGACTCCGAAGCAAAATTGTTATCTTCATCGACAAATCTCGCCGGTGTGCAGTAGCATAATGTACTTTTATCCCCTCAAAAATGGTTCAGTCAGTAGCTTTCCCATAAAGCCCCTGTCCCACTTAGGAAACTGAACGGAAACCTCGGGAGACCGTGTGCCCCACCCAAGGTTTCCGTGAGGTTCCCAGAGGTTCCCGGGGGTTCCGGTCATTTTCCATGAGTCACCAGAGGTTCTGGTCAATTGCCTGGAAAGCCTCAACTGAAGCGTGAGCTGCATCTACTGACCAAAGCCGACCGCGCGCACACACACACACACAAACACATCGTGAAGGTGGGGGCCAGGGACAGCGGAGGAGCATTTTCTGAGTGTGAAGAAGAAAGTAAACGGCTGCCACAGAGCACGGTACTTACCACAATTAGGGAGAGTGACAGGAACCTCCAGGAAACTCCGGGAACTTCAAGGAAATCTTGTGTGGGGCGCAAGGTCTCCACAGGTTTCCGTTCAGGTTTCCTAAGTAGGAAGATCCGTCTGAAGGTAAAATGCCCGCTAACTTTATTAAACTTATTAAAACTGTCTCCACTCCTTCTCCCCCGTTCTCTCCCCTTCTCCCCCCTTCTACGCCCTTCTGCCCCCTTCTCTCTCCCTTTCTCTCTCCCTTTCTCTCTCCCCTTCTCTCTCCCCTTCTCTCCCCTTCTCTCCCCTTCTCTCTCCCCTTCTCTGTCCTTCTCTCCCTCACTCTCGTGCTCTCTAAAGGACTTACCGTGCTGTGTGGCAGCCGTTTACTTTCTTCTTTAACACGCAGAGAGCGCTCCTCCGCTGTCCCTGGCCCCCACCTTCACAATGTGTTTGTGTGTGTGTGCGCGCGGTGGGCAGCAAAGATCCTATAGGATCTTTGGTCAGTAGATGCAGCTCACGCTTCGGTTGAGGCTCTCCAGGCAATTGACCAGAACCTCTGGTGACTCATGGAGAATGACCGGAACCCCCAGAAACCTATGGGAACCTCACGGGAACCTCTGGGAACCTCATGGAAACCTTGGGTGGGGCACACGGTCTCCAGAGGTTTCCGTTCAGGTTTCCTAAGTGGGACAGGGGCTTAACAGTTCATTGATATAATGTGGTAGAATTCATTCACAAGCTGGCAAGCACCTCTGATTTAAGGGAGCTAAACTAGTCCCAAGGTCTGATCATTAAAATCCACCCAAACTCTGAACTCTGCAAAACATTCTTAAATCTTGTTAATTCCTTAAAGGGGCTGTCCCACTTCGGCGACCTAATCTGCGAGTTTAGAAGTGTTTGCCCACGACTCAAACTCGCAGCATGGTCGACATGTGGTCCTTGGAGGTCCTATGAGGTCACTGGAACTCTCCTTCATGCTCGAGGGAAGTTCTCGAATACTCGCGGCCTCAGCTAGGTCGTGGTACATTTTTCAGCATTTTGAAAGAAATTCCGTGAATAAAAATTAAAAATTGGTCGGCGTGGTTCTTTTTAACTCGTAGTGCAGTGGAGTGGAGTTGCTATTTAGTTACAGGCAGTCGAGGGCAGTCTCCTTTGCTGACTGGACATTTTGATTGGCTCATTGGAGTTTTCAGGACCAAGTAGGTTAAATGCCTGCTAAAGTTTATTAAACATTGTCTGACTTCTTAAAAGTGTCTCCATTCCTACACCCCGCTTCACCCCCCTTCTGCCCCCTTCTCTCCCCCACTCTCTCTCTCCACCGCCCCCCCCACCCCCCCCGTGCTCTCTAAAGGGCTTACCTTACAATGTTCAGCCATCTTTTACCTTCTTCTTCATTGCGGGTCTAATTTCAGACAGCGCTCCCCCGCTTTCCCTGGCCCCCGCGCGTGTGTGTGCGTGTGAACAATCCATTCTCACAGATTAACTCACAATAACAACGCATGGTAAGACAGTCGCAGATCTGCTGCCTTACAGCGCCAGACACTCCGGTTCCATCGTAACTAGGGGTGCCTTATGTACGTCACTTGTGCGTTCTTCCCGTTACCTGGGCTTTCTCCGGGTGCTCCAGTTTCCCGTTACGTGGGCTTTCTCCGAGTGTTCCAGTTTCCTCAAACACTCCAGAGATGTGCAGGTTTGTAGGTTAATTGGCTTTGGTAAAGGATTGTAAGTTGTCCCTAGTGTCTAGCATAAGTGCTAGTGTACGGGATCGCTGGCCGGCGCCGCCTAAATGGGTCGAACGGCCTGTTTCCGTGCTGTATCTCTAAACTAAAACTAAAGACCTTCTGGAGGACGGTCGTGGAAGGAAAATACAGGAAGAACGAGGGGATCCTTATTTTCAATTTTGATGAAACTGGTGGCCAGGAAATTTCATTTTAATTTGTCACATACTTTCATAACTTTCCGACCCTCTAATTGTTATCTTACTCATTTGCCTCTCATCTTGAGATACAGGGTCATTTCATCTAGAGTTCCAAACATCATAGAGCCATACAGCACAGAAACAGCCTCTTCAGATCAACTTGCCTACCAAGATGGCCCATCGACACTAGTCCCACCTGCTTGCATTTGGTCCATGCCTCTCTAAATCGTTTCTATTCATGTATCTGTCTAAATCTTGTTTAGTGTCAATGTGAAGAGAGAGCAATTTCATGACAATGAGGGAGATAAAGACAGACTTGTAATCTCTGGAATTTCCTTTCTAAATGTTTTCTTCTCTTTCTGCCTGTGACGTGTTTCTTAAAACCTATTTGCTTGACTGTGCCAGACATCTGCAATAATTAATGCAATACAGTTCCTATGTGATCACCCAGATCTGTCCCACAAACCCTGCAAGATCCTCCAACATTTTCACATGAGCAATGTCTTCAGACCCCGTTTTTGACAGATACAGAAGCGCCATGATCCACAACAACAGCAGGTGAACTTTGGCAAACAAAAGCCAACTGCCTTCCTTCCTTGAATAGATCAGCTTGGAATTCCTGGACAAACTGTCTTCTTGAAGCTACTTTTAAATCTGTTTTCCCAACCAGAATTACTATAGATCAGCTTACAAATTATACGCCTATCAAATGAATAGTATGTTTTACTGTCCAGAAAATCCAAAGGGTAACTGAGGGGTTTGTTGTGCAATGTGAGTACTATTCATTTAATCTTGAACTTTGTGCTACCAAACAGAGTGATTAAGCTTCATGTCTCCGAAGGTTTTGCCAACACGGTGATGTTGCTTTGACACTAAATTGGATAAATCCCCAGCTCTCCTAAAGGACAAATGCAAGTGCAGGTTATATTTCAAAGGCTCCTTATGCTTGATTATAAGCGTGAACCGCAATATTTTAGGCACATAACATTGGCCGCAATTCTATAGTCTGTGCACTCTGGTGCACATGCAGATCTTCTCACATACATCATGTTGAGGCCTACACAGACACCTCGTGGTTTTCTAGGTTTCTGTCTCAAGCTTTCAATTTCATTTCTCTATTCAGAGAAGGACCTTTTATTGGACATACAACCCTCCCTCTCTCCACCCCACTGTCACCCCAACAGCACCACCAGAAACCAAATGAGACAAGAGTTAAAATCTAATTATTACTCCTGTCTTCTGTTTCCCTGAACAAATGAATTTTTAGGCAAAATATCAGTATTGATTTAGGATATTGGTGTAGATTAACAACATTTTGGTGAACGTGGCAGATTTCAGGGAAGAGAGAGAGGGAGCAAGAACAGAATTGTGGATTAATGGTGAAATAGATGGTGAGAGGAGGAGGAGTATTTAAGGAGGGGAGGATTAAGATAGCAATGAGAGAAGCAAATGTTCTAATACTCATCTCAATACCATCTGTGAGTTGCTTGGGAATGTGTGAAGCTGCTGGCAGCTTACGCAATGCAAATTAATTGGGCCTCTGTGGATGGGCTTTTGACGCATGGGAACAGCATCACCCGCTGATTCTGCATCATTCTGATTTGGAAATATATTGCCTTTCCTTCCTCGCCATTGGGTCTAAGTCCTGCAACTCCCTCCTCCCTAGCACGGTGGGAGTACTTTTACCAGAGAAACGAGATGGTTCAAAAAAGTTGGCTGATTGCCAACTTCTCAAGGGCAATTATATGCTGCACATTATAAACATTGTATGCAGGCCTTGCTTGCAATGCCCACATCCTGGAGAATGAAGGATATAAATAAAAAATTCCAGGCTAGCTATGGACACACTGCTGGTGACAGACTTCCAAAATTGCCCACAATTACCTTCAACGTCAATATTTATTTTATTGCTGCGTAGGCTTAATTCATGCAAAAGGACTTTTTGTTCAATGCCATAACAGACTGTGGCAAGTCAGTGTGTCTTTTTGTAGTTGAAGGATTTTGAGAAATATGAGAATGCGCTGTTTAAACATAATTCTGTCTTTTATTTCCCAACACCTATTGTTTTGTTATGGTTTATTAATTGGTTACTAAATTTATTTCCATCAACCAATTTCAATAATAATTTTAATAGAGCAATAAAAGTGAATAGGCAATAATAAAAGATACACGTATACCACAGTAGAAAACATTACCAATGTTTTTCCAGCATACAAGGCCGTTTTTCCAATTTGCATTGTAGCTCTTGCCACACATCCAGTCGATACCTGTTGGTACATTTGGTCCTAATTATTTCTAGATAATATCACGGTGGTCTTCTTTTCGTTTTGGCAGTCACATAATTTTCAAATGAGCTCCATACTTGTTCAAATTGAATTAATTGACCCCTCTGGTTAAATGTTAATCTCTGTAGGTTAATAATATCCAGAGCTGAATGAATCCACTGTTCCCCAGGTTTGTGATTTCCAGGCAATAACTAAAGGACTAACGACAAGGAATTCGATACTGAAATGCACAATGAGTTCGAACACCAACCAGCACCCGGCATATTTACTTCAGAATGAGTCTGTAAAATTCTGACAATCAGCATCTCCAGACAAAATAATTTCCAAAGCAGAAGTGCAGCCATTTGACCCCTACACTAGGATTGTATGGCTGGGAATCTCAATGTTGTATTGAACATCTGGGAAGGAAAGTGACCTTTAGCTTCATAAATGTCACTTATTCTTTGGGTGGCTTACTTGGTTGTTAAAGACAATTGACCTTTTAATTACCTCCAGTTTCAGTAGTGCACCCTTGTCCAAGTGCACCCCGACACATTTGCAACCACATTTATGAATTATTTAAGAACACGTTCAAACTGTAATTATCAGGCTGAACTTATACAAACTATTCTCTGCTTGTGATTCTGGTTTAGTTCTGACTCTTGCGATATAGTTTTCTAGAAGTTGGCTGCACAGTGGCAGGTTGGGTGTTCACCCTGGCATGACAATTTCCAATTTAGACACAAAGAGCTGTAATAACTCAGCGGGTCAGGCAGTATCTCTGGAGAAAAAGGATGGGTGACGTTTTGGGTCAGAACCCTTCTTCAGTGTCTGGAGAAAAAGGACGGTTGATATTTTCGGTTGGAACCCTTCTTCAGACTTCTGGAGAAAAATGATGGGTAATGTTTCGGGTCGGAACGCTTCTTCAGACCTGACCCATTGACCCACTGATTACTCCAGCACTTTGTATCTTCGGTATAAACCAGCATCGGCTGTTCCTTTCTACAACTTTTCCAATTGATTAATTTTTCAAGATCTGGGTAATGCTGGCAGAGGCAGCATTCACCATTCATCTCTACTAAAGGAAGGTGATGATCAGTGGCCTCCTCGAACTGCTGTAGTTCAGTTCAGTTCATTTCAGTTTAGTTCATTTTATTATTTATCAAACTACAATGAAAAGCTTTTGTTGTGTGTGAACCAGTCAGCAGAAAGACAATACATGATTACCTTCAAACGATTCACAATGTACAGATATATTATAAAGGGAATAACATGAATAACAGGAAAGATGTGGAGGCTTTGGAAAGAGCACAGAAGTATACTAGAATGATGTCTGAATTAGAGGGTATTAATAACAGGGAGAGAATAGACAGAGTTGGATTGTTTCCTCAAGAACATTGGAGAGTGAGTGGTGATATGATGGAAGTATATAAAATTATGAGAGGCAGAGTTAGGATAGATTGTCAGAACTTTTCCCAGAATGGAAATATCAAAGAACAGAAGGTATATTTTTAAGGTAAGAGGGGCAAATTTAGAAGGGAGTGAGTGGGCAAGGGGGGGGGGGGGGGGGGGGGGGGGGGGGGGTGGGGGGGGGGGTTGTGGGGGGAGAGAGCTCGGAGAAAAGACAGGGGAAGAGCCATGGGGGAGTGGGGGTATCACGGGGGATGGGAGGTAGAAGCCAGCAAGGGGGACCAGAGGGGATGGGGCTGGAGCTGGCGATGCGATGGGGACTCACAGCAGGCGCTGGTTGCTGGTCGTTCTCCTCCGCTGGGACCAGAGTCTCCGCTTTCCGTTTGGCGACATCGGCGACATCTCCGATTCCGCGCCGGGCTGGGCTGCTTCCGGTCCCTCCAAAAATTGTGTCCGGTTGGAAACCTCCGCCGGCCATCCTCAGCTCCAGTAAAGATGCGATGGCGCAAGAAGAGGCCCCTCCACGCGGCGCTGACTGGCAGGAGAGGAGATCTATCTGCGCATGCGCATTTGTTACGATTTTTAAACTTTGTTAACTTTTACATTGTGCCACCGATCGGAAGAATCTTGGTGCACTTGCAGCACAGGAGAACGGCGAGTGAGCTGGAGGAAAATCGTAGTGCTGTAGCGTACCTTTTTTGCGCAAATAAAAAGACCACACAAACCAGAAGATAACAAGATCATAGTTTTAGTTATGGATAGATAGATAGATAGATAGATAGATAGATAGATAGATAGATAGATAGATAGATAGATAGATAGATAGATAGATAGATAGATAGATAGATAGATAGATAGATAGATAGATAGATAGATAGATAGATAGAAAAAAAGATAGACGTGCGGGGCAAGGTTTTTACACTGAGGATGATGGATGCCTGGAATGTGCTGCCAGGAGTGGTGGTAAAGGCAAACAATAGTGCAGTTTAAGAGGCTTTTAGATAAGCACATGGATATGCAGGGAATGGCGGGATAGGGATCATGTCCAGGCTGATGAGATTTGTATACTTTGGCATCATGTTTGGCACGGACGTTGTGGGCTGAAGGACCTGTTCCTGCACTGTACTGTTATATATTCTATGATGTCTCCAGGAGTCCAAGGTTTCTGCATTAATTGATGGAATAGGTTGTGAGTGTAAACATCAACAGAGAGGAAAGGACCTGAGTAAATTAATGAAGGGGGCAAGAAAGGATGACCATCTGAAGCAAAGGGGGAGAGGGATAAGAAACAAAGAGTAAGTGGTGACACAAGAGTTAAGTGCTACTGGAAGGACATCCTTGCTATTGAGGCAGTGCAGCATGGGTTCATGAGGTTAATCCCCAGGATGGCGGGACTGTCATATGAGGAGAGATTGGAAAGACTGTGCTTGTATTCACTGGAATTTAGAAGGATGAGAGGGGATCTTATAGGAATGTATGAAATTATAAAAGGACTGGACAAGCTAGATGCAGGAATGAGTAAATATACATTTACAATATACATTAATGATTTAGATGAAGGTATTAAAAGTAACAGCAAATTTGCAGATGACGCAAAGCTGGGTGGCAGTGTGAACTGTGAGGAGGATGCTATGAGGATGCAGGGTGACTTGGACAGGTTGGGTGAGTGGACAGATGCATGGCAGATGCAGTTTAATGTGGATAAATGTGAGGTTATCCACTTTGGTGGCAAAAACAGGAAATCAGATTATTATCTGAATAGTGTCAAGTTGGGAAACAAGATCTGGGGGTCCTTGTTCACCAGTCACTGAAAGTAAGCAAGCAGGTACAGCAGGCAATGAAGAAAGCTAATGGCATGTAGGCCTTCATAACACGAGGAGTTGCGTATAGGAGCAAAGAGGTCCTTCTGCAGTTGTACAGGGCCCTAGTGAGACCACACCTGGAATATTGTGTGCAGTTTTGGTCCAAATTTGAGGAAGGATATTCTAGTGACTCCAACTCTCCCGCTTTTGGCGGGAGACCGTCCGCTGAAAGGCCATTTTCGCAAAATCTCCCGCTCTCCCGCTTGGGAGAAATTAAATCTCAAGCGGGAGAGCGGGAGATTTTGCGAAACTGGCCTTTCAGCGGGCAATCTCCCGCCGAAAGTGGGAGAGTTGGAGTCACTGATATTCTTGCTATTGCGTGAGTGCAACGTAGGTTCACGAGGTTAATTCCCGGGATGGCGGGACTGTCAAATGTTGATAGAATGGAGCAGCTGAGCGTGTATACTCTGGAATTAAGAAGGATCTTATTGAAACATATAAGATTATTAAGGGATTTGACATGCTAGAGGCAGGAAACATATTCCCAATGTTGGGGGAGCCAGAACCAGGGGCCACAGTTTAAGAATAAGGGCTAGGCCTTTTAGAACGGAGATGAGGAAAAACGTTTTCTCCCAGAGAATTGTGAATCTGTGGAATTCTCTGCCTCAGAAGGCAGTGGAGGCCAATTCTCTGGATGCTTTCAAGAGAGAGTTAGATAGAGCTCTTAAAGATAGCGGAGTCAAGGGATATGGGGAGAACGCAGGAACGTTGTACTGCATGTCGTTGATGAGCCATGATCACATTGTATGGCGGTGTTTGCACGAAGGACCAAATGGCCTCCTCCTGCACCTATTTTCTATGTTTCTACTGTCTCATAGCTCTCCGCACCTAGGTTTGGTCCCAACCACAGATCTTGTCTCTGTGGATTTTGAGAGTTCTCCTCAAGACTCCATGGGTTTCCTGCATGCTCCATTTACCTCCTACATCTAAAAAATATGTTTATCGCCAATAGGAATTTTCCCTTTTGTGCAGGTTAATGGCAAAAAAGGGATAAAAGGAGTTAATGAGCCTGATAGAGAAACTGTTGCAGAGACACAGATAAATAAGATGAGGAGGAATTCAGCAAGTGGTATTGTTATGCTTGTAGCTGGCATGGAATGGTGTGTGGGTGCAAACATTTCCTTGCATACAAATAAACATTTGCGGCTGGATAAATGGAAAAAGGTATTGGAGGAGTATGCAGGAAAAGGCTGGATAAAGAGGAAGGAATAAATTGGCTCAACAAAGGGGTGACTAAATGGGGGCAGGGAAAAGACCATCTGCAAAAACAGAAATGCTGGAGAATCTCAGTGGGTGAGGCAGCATCTATGGAGCCTCACTCAGGGGACTCCATAGATGCTGCCTCACCCGCTGGGTTTCTCCAGCATTTTTGTCTACCTTCGATTTTTCCAGCATCTCTGAATAAACAGGATGAAAGGGACACATGTCAGAACAAAAGGGGGCAAAGCAAGGTCTCCAGGTAACCAGTGGAGAAGGTAAGGGTGTCTGAATAAACATGGAGGAAGAGTTATGAATAAACTTGGCAGGTCATGTAAGTCCAGAAGAATGGGGAGATTGCTGATCGTTTTGAATATTGGCATATTTAACAATGAGGTATACCTCTGTCTTGCTGTATCAAGAGGAATAATTTGCTTAAGTCCCCTGAGTGAGACTTGAGCCTGTTGCCCAAGTCATTCACAAATGTTGTTGTCAAAGATGTGCAGGGAAAGTTGACATTTATCTTTCCAGGATTAAAACCTGCCCATAGAGCGTTAAAACGGGACACTTCTGCGCTTGTGGATCACATTCAAGTCGATCATTTGGCTTCATTATCAACAAAACCATATTTGAATTCCTACACTGATAAAATGTAGTAAATATGGAGAAAATTACTTACTGATATTTTAAAAATATATAAAAGTATCAGTCACTATCTTGCACATAACACAGCCACATTCTTACTAAGGGAAACTAAAGTGGAAATGGCCTTGCACTTTAGAGCATATCAAATGTCATGCAAGAAATGTGCTGCTAAATGCCATTGATGCCCAAATAGCCTTCTTCATTTCAATGCGAACGTCACAAGGTAACAGACATTTGGAGTGGGTCGGAAAATTTAAATGTCAGTTTGCTACTACTAAATGTAGCCATTGTATGTCTTTCGAGTACATAAAAGGAACAAAGAAAAGTAACTGAACAGAAAGAATCACTCATCACTACGGCTGGAGTTAAAGCTATATTTGGCTGAGGACTTGCTGGATTCATTTGCGGGCTTTTAACTGTAAAGGTCTCATTTAAACTTTGGAAGTCACCAATGTAATGATTCAACTCTCAGTCGCAAGAACCAACTAACTTTACAGACGCTGCTGAAGATCGTGGTAAATTATCCATTTGAAATAGATAGAAACAATATCTCAGTGGTCTTTCATCACGTGTATGGTGAAAACTAATTTGGACTTGAATTTATTCTAAGGTAAGCCACTTTAATCACGCTAGTCAATTTGTCATTGCTGTAAGGACTGCAATCTTCTTCTAACCGTATTAAATTCCACAATGAACACACCACCCAGGAAGAACTCTAGTACGTTGGTACATTCCTTGGCCAAGGTGTTCGATTCTAATCCCATACAGAGCCAAGGGCCGCCTAGGATAACAGGATCCTCCAGAAAATGCTCGAAGAGCAGTCGAAACATCTCACAGGATAGTTTCAATGCAATGGATATTAAACTGGAGTCCTTAAATCAAACTGTTGATAAAATACTGGGTGTTCAGGAAAATGTTGTCCAGAAGTTGGATGGCTTAACGCAAGATGTTGTTAGGATCAGAAAAGACATTGAAATGTTGAAGACTAGCAAAGAAATAATGAAACAAGACACCATCTGTCAAGAAGAAAATAAAAGTACAAATGTTTCTGGGGAAATTTCTAATATGCTATCAACACTGAATCAAAATTCAAAGGAGCAAACTAAAAAGATAGATGGAATTGAAAATGTTCTTCTTGGAGTGCAGCAAGTTATTAACTATTTAGGAGAGACATTTAAAAATTCTAGAATTGCAGAGTATATTTGCAAAGGCCAAGTTTCATCAAAGCAACAAGGTATTATGAGCAGCAATGAACAGAAGATTTTTAAAAAGAAAATTACGTCAGGAAAAGTATTGTTGAGAAGGAAAAAAATGAAGGTAAATATATTTTAACATGCTTCCATCAGTTATTCAATATTAAGAGAATTATGTAATTTAAGAAATCAACTCAAATTGTCTGGTTTGCACGCTAGATTTGCTTTATCGTGGAGAACGTATACATAGCCAGCACCCAATGCAAACTGGCATATTGTGTTTCTTTTTATTTTCATATATTTTGCTGATGAGATTGCAAACAATGTGAATGAATATGTCCAGGCTTTTTTTAGTAACATCAGGATATAATTGAAGTATATTGACTTGAAAGTTCCTCAGGATTAGTACAGATATAGTTAATCAGTTGGGAGAAAACAGGACGTTATTACACCTTGATTGCTTTGCGTTAGGTCGGGGGTTTCATTATGCGAGCCGCAAGTCCCTAAACATGAACCACTTGCAACTGCCAGGCATCAAGTGCGCATGTATGTTGGATCAAATTGTGTTTGGACTCAACCATTTTTCCCAACTATTTGCCATGGAATAAAACTCAGATTACATTGATGTGCCTGTAAAACAGTCCCAGCCTATCCAGCCTGTCCTCTTAACTCAAGTCTTACAGATCCTAGCAACATCCTTGTGAATGTTTTCCCTACTGTCTCCAGCTTAGTTACATCCTACAGCCAGGCGACCACAACAAAAGAACATTATTTCAAGTGTGATCTCACCAACGTCTTGTGCAGCTGTAATATGTTGCCCCAACTTTTGTACACAGTGTTCGATGAAGACATGGGTACCATATCATAAGATCATAAGTGGTCAATATGCATTCTTGACCTTATCTATCTGTGGCACCATTTTTGGGGACCTATGTACTTGTGTCTCTCAGTCGCTCTGTCTTACAACACTCTCTAGGACCCTGTCACTTGAGAGACATGCTACCAGACAACAAATTGCTATGGGTCTGCTCTGTAGCATAGAGAGGAGAAAATAGGTGAGCAAATAAAAAAAAAGGGCCCATTGACTTATCAACAACATCTTATTTGGATGAATTGTCTCATTTCTCCATTGGACAAATATTTCATGGCACTGATTTGCAAGGATATCAAAGATGGAATCCTTGCATTTAAGTATGTCTATCCTAAAACTTTTTTTTGGATGCTATCACATTACTGTTTGTGGGAGTTTGCTGGGCATAAATTATCCGTTATGTTTCCTACATTACACCACTAAATTCAATTCTAAAGTACACCATTTCCACTAGGGGCTGTTAAATGTGTAACTGGTTCAATTGTATCTTATTCTCTTGTACCTAAATTTTAACTTGCTTCAGGTGCGTCAGGTGGCATATATTTCAAAATGCTTTATTGACAGAAGACGTGACTTCAGTAAAATCCCAGAACCTTCAGATGTGTTGATGAATATTTTGCATGGCATTGCCTTTGGCAACAGTAATAGTGTGGAGTAATAACCCAAAAAGGAGAAGGCAGATTCTGTCATGTAGGCAATTGCTTAACTCAATGAAGTAGATTAAATTATTAGACTGTACAGAAACTGGGAAATTTCATGAAATAGGTTAATTACCACATTTATATCAGTAATTTGCAATCAATTTCCCAACTAAATAAAATAAGTTGGAAACATTTTTTGCTTGATGTTGTTGTAACTCTTTTCCTGCAAATCAAACAGCTAGCCATAGATGCTCCAGTAAATAATGATCATTTTTAGTGCTTTCTTTCCCAAGTACATGTGAAAGCACGAGGACATTTGTTTTTAATTTAAGAAGCATTTAAAATTAAATCAGTTAAAAATAAAGAATAGTCCTGAACCAGAAAATAGCATTCAGCGTATTGACGAACAATTAAAAGGAATTTGTGAATTGAATACAACTGACACTGGTGCCAAAATTAGTCAAATATCTGCCAAAAAGCTCAGGCATGTATATTTAATTAATGACCATTCTGAATATTATTTTTAGCAATGAACATCTGTTCCATTCACTGTTTATTAAGTGATTATCCTTCCCATATTGATTGACCTTGGCGCATTTAATGTTTCATTAAAAATGTATTATGGAAAACCTACTGAGAAGAAGCCAGTCTTGGTCTATCAGAAATTAATTATGCAATTAAAACTATTAACTATTAACTGCTTGAACTATCAAGTGATGTAGCTTGTAAATCTGACCTTGATGTCATGACATACAATATTCTAATCGTATTTTAGCGGTTTCTGATTGTTGATGCACAGAAGGGCCACATCTGTGCAATTTTTTCAGCATGACACCTGTTTCTAAAGGACAGTTGTTACCCAGGATTAGAAGCGGCATTCTGCACAATTGCATACTTACAATGCAGAAGCAGCCTTCTCAGTCCATCAAGTCTATTGTGGCTCTTCAAATATAAAGATGGGTCAGACAATAAATATTTGGAAGTCTTCAAAAACTTACGCCCCACAAAATTTCCCACGTAAAAAAACAATCCTTCACATGTGTGGTCCAATATGTTGTATGGTGGTTCCTTTTAAGTTGTTGTCTGCACCCCATTACAGTTACTCATCTGCAGGTATCTGTTCAACTTCTTTTTAAAATAATAAATGGAACTGGCTTCCACCACACAATCAGTCAGAAAGTTCCAGATCATAACAACTCTCCAAACAAAAAATGTCTCTTTGAATCAAATCTAAATGTTTTACGAATGGTTTTACCTCCATGGATGCATGGTCCAGTTACAAAGAGGGAAAAATATTTTTTTCATCCACTTTATAGAAATTTCTCATCATTTTGCAAACCTCCAGGTATCGGAAGGATGACAATCAATGTGTAATATATAAGGAAAAAAATTTATAATTTTCATAAATTAATAAAATTAAGTGGTGGTAGAGACAGATATGATAGTGGCATTTAAGACACATTTGGATAGGCATATTGATTTGCAAGGAATAGAGGGAAATGGAATATATGCAGGTGGATAAGAGTTGGCATCATGTTCGGCTCAGACATTGTGGACAGACGGGCCTGTTCTTGTGCTGTAATGTTTCATGTTCTTCTAGACCAAGGCACTCGTTCCCTATCCATAGCCCCCACTGGAGGCGTGGTCCTCATATAGGATGAAATCTTAAGTGAAGCTGATCACTGCTAGCCGAGCCATTGTGATGTCATCAGTTGAAGATGGTTGTTTTAAATTCAAAGTCTTCTGATTTTTTTTATACTTTAATCAGTAATGTCAAGAAATAAAGCATAACATGTTCAGTGAAGGTGCTCTCTGCCTAGAGGGGAAAATGTGAATCAGAATATGTAAAATCTTGGCATTTTTAAAGCTTTAATCGTGAATAATGTCAAATATAGGATGAAATCCTCAGTGAATGATCACTGCTAGCCAAACCATTGTGACCTCATCAGTTGAAGCTGGTCATTTTTATTTCAGTCTTTTGATCTTTTTTCTTTTAATCAGTAATGAGTCGAGAATAAGTCGAGAAATAAAGCATAAAAGGTGGTCTCGGACATCGAGGGGAAAAATGTCAATCAGAATATGTAAAAATGTAATCATTACCGTGTAGCATTTTGCGAAGATGTAAAGACAACCACATATGCACACACATATACACACGTACAAGATCAGACTTTTAATAAGAATTAGACCAAGTGCAGACCCATTGGGTCTGCTCGCCCAACACACACGGGAGGCATGGTCCTTCTCGAACGTAAGATTCCAGCACTCCCCTGCCTCCCTCAGCAGTGGGCTTTAAAAAATATTCCAATTGCACATCCCCTGCATGTTGCAATTGCAATTCACCCTCCCCCTCTTGTGAGGTGAAAGGTTCAGCGTGTTCCTGTGTTGCAACATTGTATAGAAGTTTGTTGGAAGCTGGCTGGAATGATTTGAATGATTTTAATGAAAAATGTGAATCAGAATATGTTTGCTCCCCCAACGGCGTGGTCTCCCAATGCAATATCCCACCACTCAGCCGTTCCCCCAACGCAACTTAACCCATTCCCAAACATAAGATTCCAGCACTCCCCTGCCTCCCTCAGGAGTGGACTTGAAACAAATGTCCAATTGCACTTCCCCTGCCTGTCACAGAAGTTCCAACTGCAATGCCAATTGGCCCTTCCCCTCCTGTTGAAAAATCCCATTGAGGTGAAAGGTTCAGAGTGTTTCTGTCTTGCAACTTTGTAGCGAAGTGTGTTGGCAGCCATGAGGAAGGATTTTAACAGTAAAAATCTTTATAAAGTGGCATTTTTAAAACTTTAATCGTGAATAACTTGTGAAATATAGGATTAAATCTTCAGTGAAGCTGATCACTGTTAGCCGAGCCATTGTGACGTCATCAGTTGAAGCTGGTCGTTTTAAATTCACTTTTGATTGTTTTAAACTTTAATCAGTAATAAGTCGAGAATGTCGAGAAATAAAGCATAAAATGTTCAGTGGTGATTTCTGCCTAGAGGGGAAAAATGTGAATCAGAATATGTAAAAATGTAATTGTTACCACGTAGTGTTTTTATGAAGACGTAAAGACAACCACATATACACACACATATATACACACATATACACATATACACACATACAAGATCACTTTTAATAAGTATGTGATATGATGTTCTGATACAAGCAGAGAGGGTTCCCTGACATTGTGCAAGCTGCAATATGCCCAGTTAGAAGATGAGGTGCTGCTCCTCAATCTTACATTGGGTCTTACTAGAACAGTGCACTTGGCCATAAGCAGATGGGTCAGAATGGGAGTGCGAGATTAATGTAGTGGAGAGTATTGCTTTATCCAGTATGGAATTGCACATTGTGGCTGAAGGATGGAACAATTTGAAACATTAATATTTTTTCTAATTGAGTTATCTCGAGATTTATCTTTGATAATTAAATGGATTTGTATTTTATGGAATAAAAATAATTTTGCGGATATTGTTGTCTGGATGTATGGCACAAAATGGAAAGGTCTCTTTGCATGTTCTGTACTACTAATTGTCAATTTAAAGGAAATTTTAATCTGTTTTCATTGTTATGCAGGTTAAGGACCAAAGAGCCAATGAGGTGAAAGGAAAGCAACATTTAAATGATAAAGAAATAAAGTTATCTCAGAAGAAGAAATCCCCAGAAACCAAAGGTATTCAAAAGGTTTAATTTAGTTTTGTTATTATTGTCACGTGTACAGCGGTACAGTGAAATGGTAGCATGGTGGCGCAGTAGTGGAGTTGCTGCCCAACAGTGCTTGCAGCGCCACAGACTCGGGTTCGATCTTGTTTATGGGTGCTGTCTGTATGGAGTTTGTACATTCGCCCCATGACCACTTGGGTTTTCTCTGAGATCTTCAGTTTCCTCCGTTACTCCAAAGATGTACAGCTTTGTAGGTTAATTGGCTTGGTATAAATGGAAATTTGTCCCTAGTGTGTGTAGGATAGTGGTAATTTGCGGGGATCGTTGGTCGGTGCGGACTTGCTGGACCGATAGGCCTGTTTCCACACTGTATCTCTAAACTAATCTAAAGTAAACTAAAAGCTTTTGTTTGTGTGCTATCCAGCCAAAGAAAAGACTATACATGCATACAATCAAGATCCCATCAACTCATGAACATTGCACGAAAAATTAATATATAGATGCATTGTTTTTTTTTCTTTAAATTCATAGTATAGAATACTACCACACGGTAACAGGCCCTTCAACTCAGCTCTTCCATGTTGCCCCAGAGTCCACTCTAAGTTAGTCCTACTTTCCCCTGTTTGACCCATATTCATCTCAACCTTTCCTATCAATGTAGCTGCCCAAATGCATTTTAAATGTTGTTATTGTACCTATCCCAATCACCTCTGGCAGCTCGTTCCATATATGCACTGCCCTCTGTGTGAAAAGGTTGCCCCACTGGGTCCTGTTTAATCTTTCCTTTCTCACCTTCCTTGTTTTTTACACTAGGGCAAATTCAGAAGAGTCTACACACTTTTGCAGATACAAAGGTCCAGAATTTAAATAATGAAAATGCTAACAGCTCAAGAGTCTTTGAAGCTCAGCATGAAGTCAAAGATCTAACGGAGCAGAACAATGTAACTAAATTAAAAGGAAGCACCAGTGTGGAAGATGTTGGACTCTTTGAACCCGAGCCTTGTAGAGTGGCAGAGGACTCGGCCTCAGCCTTCGGCTCAGAATTTTCTGATGCCACTTCGTACACTTATGCCGGTGGTGAAAAGAAAGATGAAGATGTAGCTGCAGAAGAACAATGTGAACTGAAATTTGCAGGAACCTCTAGCATTGTAGTGAACCAGTCAAACACTGACAGGCAAAATGATGAAAGGACAGAAAGGAACAATGTTATGCATGAAAACATACAATATATCGCAGCACAGGCAAAAATGCAAGCAGGAAAGAATGACAACAAATATACAGTTAAAGAATTAATAACTGAATCAGTGCCAACAAAAGGAAATGTCTATCTAATAGCAAAGGAGAATGAGGAAAGAGTAAAAAAACACCAAGAAGTTGAGGGAAAAAATGACACAGAAAGGGACACCGGATTTGAATGCACAGACTCAGATCTGACGATCACGGAGGAATCCAAAGGAAAAATCATAGCGTCCCATGTGGAAGAAACCAGCAAGGAACAGTTAACCAACAGGTAACAGTTTTATCAGACACATTTATTTGTCAGTTTGTATATTTTCAGATGAAGTTTTCTGTGAATAATTTACAACAATTCTAAAATCTCACTTCTGGTGATTATCTTTCAAATGATTTGCAGATCAAAGTGCTCCCGATATATTTCCTTCCTTCTTTCTGAAAATAAATCATAATGTTTAGAAATCTGAAACTGGGCAACTTATTCCTCAATTTAGAACCAAAAATATTTCTGAAGTGGCATATAGCATTACCTTTAGTTATGAGGGAGCAATGCCAGTGATTATTATGTGTCCCTTGGCACTTCCCTCAGTCAATTCACTGAGTCGCAGCAAATAGATATTCATACCCAGGCTAGTACTGAATGTGCTATTCGGAAGCTGGAAGGTGTTGTACTTGATGTCTAAAATTAAGCCACGGTGGCACAACGATTGAGTTGTTGCCTTAGAGCACCAGTGACCTGAGTTCGATCCTGACCACCGGTGCTGTCTGTACAGAGTATGTACGTTCTCCCAGTAGAAACATAAAACATAGAAAATAGGTGCAGGAGGAGGCCATTCGGCCCTTTGAGCCAGCACCGCCATTCAATATGATCATGGCGTCATCAGTATCATCAGTGATCATCGGTAACCAGCATGTGTTTTCTCCGGTTGCCTTGGTTTCTTCCCACAGCCCAAAGACGTACAGGTTCGTAGGTAAAGTGGCTTTGGTAAAACTGTAAATTGTCCCTATTGTGTAGGATAGTGTTAGTGTGTGGGGACCGCTGGTCAGCGTGGAGTCAGTGGGCCAAAGGGCCCGTTTCCACGCTGTATGTCTAAACTAAACTGAACTAAAAAAGTATATGAACTACAACTGCTAAAGAGTGGGCTTCCTATAATTGACTCGGGATGAATTTCAATACAATGAGACTCAATATGCAGATGGCTGCAATTCAATGATCTTCACTACTGCCTTCACAAGTATGATTAAAATTTCAGCAATAAATACTGGCCTTGTGGACAGTGCCCACATCCTATAAGAAAATTAAAAATTAAAAAAAACACTGAATTAAGGAATTTTATTTCATTGCACACTCTGGGAAACATACTTAATTGTGTTGAAAGACTGGATTCATGAAGGAAAAATGTAAAGGCAGCTTCCCAATGGAGTTGTTTATAGTAGTTAACAATCACTCTCGGGTAAAAGTGCTGTGTTGGAGCATGAGAGTATCAAAGTAGTGTGTAATTCCATTTAACAAATACAAATCCTTTACATCGGCTAGACAAAGAATAGACTCGGAATCAATTTCACCAAACACTTGTGCTCTGAACGCCAAGGCCTACTGGGTCTTCTGATTGCTGACCATTTTAACTCCTCTTCCCTTTCCCATACCAAACTTTCTGTCCTTGACAGAATGAGTCCACATGCCAGAGTGAGTCCACATGCAAACTTGAATATCGCCACCATATTTTGCTTGGGTATAACTCACAAACCAATGGTATGAATATTGAATTCTCCAACTTTAAGTCAAATACCCCTACCCAGTTTCTTTCCCCTGCCTTCCACACTTTGTTGTGTACACATTTCTTCCAGTATCTCCCAACTCCCCAGTCACCCTGCTTATCCCCCCCCCCACCTTACCCCCCCTCCCCCACCTTGCCCTACTCTCCCATCCCCAAGTCCGATATATCCTTTCATCCCATCTTTCCCCTCCTCCATATCCTCTTCCACCATATCCCTCCGGCTTAACATTTCACTTCTCCTCTTCATTCCTTATCTGACACCCTTTTGTCTCTTTTCCCCTCTCGTCTTTGTCACTATCTACCATCTGCCAATAAGACCCCTCATCTGTATACACCTATCACTTCCCAGGGTTTGCTCCAAACCCACCTCACTTTCCCAGCTTTCTACCCCCTACACCATTAGTTCAAGGAAGAGTCTCGACTTGAAACGTTGACTGTCCATTCCCTCCAGCATCTGCAGTTTCTTCTGTCGCAACATATTATTTTGAGTACATTAACTTCCATTAATTCTTGTCCCCTTTATCTCAGTGAGAGTGTTAGCAATTCACAGTGATCATTTAACCTACGTGCATATCTTTGGAAGAGTACAATGCAAATTTACAGAAAACTCTGCTTTAAGTGTTCAATAGGTCAGGAGGACACATTATTGTCAGCAATGTTGAACATAAGATTCAATTGTCAGCTCCTTATGCCAGTTTACCCACTAAACAAAAATCAAATTAATTTCTAGTTTCTGCAGGGAGAGACAGATTACATTTTGCAATGATCTTTGACAAAGATTCTCCTAGAGCATCAACCCTACAGTGAGAGAATCAATCTTCAAGTGTCGAGCATATTGTACATACCCATTCATAGATAGGATGCAGTTATACATCTAGTTCACTATTCCAAGAAGTATAAACTGAACAGTCCCAATGTATTAGTATATTTGTTTCAATTACGACTCCATGCTCCTGAAAATCAACATATTGTATTGTGCCATTTGTAATAGATGCGGTGAGAGTGAAGGAGACATCAATGCTTTGTCAGTAGCTGCAGCAGAACCAGGAGAAGGAACGTCTCAGAACATTGAGCAACAGGAAGCAAAGGATCTGAGCACCTCCAGCAAAAGGGGGACTGAGGAAGATCTGATGAAAGATGACAGCAAAAAGAGTCGAGTGGATGAAAATGGCTGCAGTCAAGAACGTTCATCGGTTCCTGCCTCAAGTCAGATGACAGCAACATCCGCTGACAGACAGCAGGAAATTAATCAGGCGGTAGAAGAAATTGAAGTGGAGAGGGGACACACTGTGATTGGCAAGTAGAGGCCTAAGTATCTAGTGCTTTAAAGAACTAGAGCTTGAGAAGATTTATATCTCAAGACGGGTCTCGACCCGAAACGTCACCTATTCCTTCTCTCCATAGATGCTGCCTCACCCGTTGAATTTCTCCAGCATTTTTTGTCCACCTTTGAGAAGATTTATGTCAGTGCAAACTAGTGCCATTGATACACCAGTAATATGTAACCCTGGTAACAAAAAAGGAGATTGAGATTATTTCACCTGGGGAACTGTCAGCTCTAAAATCCACTATTACATTAAATTCAAAGCATGTTACTGCTATAATTGTAGCTGGCTCCTATGTTCCTCAACTGCACATATACAATTGGTAAGTTGAAAAGAGAGGACGCACAATGCTGGTTTACATTGCTGGGATATTTTACATATTTCTCGTGGCGGCAGATGGTGTAAAGTAAGTCAGCATTGTGCAGACAGGAAGAATAAACAAATAACCCTGCAGCTGAGACAGAAAGCGGGATATCCTTGCATTATTGATGATAATCTGGGTGGATGCTCAAATGCACATACCCTGCTAGAAGTTAAAAGTAGGATCATGCATGGCCCTCCTCAACATAAATGGTCAGAGAAGGACAGTTAACACCACTGCGGTAGCCTAACAAAGGAAATAGCCTTTTCCCTTAGCTTCTGCATTTGGATCAATGGCGATTAATTTCACTGGCTGTTAATTTTGAACAGTCATAGAGTCAGTCATAACATGCACTAAATATCAGTAAATATGATGACTAAGTATTAGTTTTCCTTGCAGCCAGACAGGAGTGAGGGATGGCAGATAAGTCAGGGCCATGTAATAAATGCACCTGATTTGCAAATTAAGTAGTTTCTTGGCATCCCATATCACATTTACAACAGAGGGTTGTTACTCGTCTTAGACTATTTAAATACTGTACTATCACTCAGTTTCTTGAGTATAAATTGAAAATAATTCCAAAATTTCTTATGTATAAATTGAAAATAATTCCAAAATCAAGGGGACATTGAGTGTACCTTCTGTGGGCAGAGTTATGCTACCCTCTAAAATGCCAAAGAAAAGGAGATCAGTGAAGAAAACCCTTTGTCATCTTAGCTTGATATCTCACCAAAATATTGCGCAATTTGTTTTTTTAAGCATCATTAATTAATTTCAGTTTCTTAATGTGCACTTTATTGAAATGTTGTGTGTTTTGGGGTACTCATTGCTTTCTGTCCAGCACATTCATGCTATGGAATAAAATCAGAGCCAATGATGAAGCAGTGCAAAGTAGGATAGGTGTTAATGTAGCATATGGTTGTGATGCAAATTGTGACAATGGGAATGGAGGGGTATGGTCTGAGTGCAGGTAGACGGGACTAGGGGGAAAACAAATGGTCGGCACGGACTGGAAGGGCCGAGAGGGCCTGTCTCCGTGCTGTAATTGTTATATGGTTATATGGTTATATGGCAATGGAACCAAATGCAGGCTGATGGAAATAAAGGGGGGGGGGGTGGGGGTTTAGGATTTTGGGAACTGTGCCCTTGGGAACTGCCATGAACTAATGGGCCAAATGGCCTCCTTCTGCATCATAGTAGTAGGTAGATAATGGGTATAAATTCAACAAGTAACTGATATATTTATCCTTCTTAATCCATACTGCTACTGTCCACATAGGATTAATGTCAGCTTCTCAATATTTCTTTTTGTAGCAATGGATCACATGCCTAATAATGTGCATGTTTTATCTTTTTTTGGTTTAGATGATGGTCCTGCTCCACCTGCTCCATTTGAACATCGGATTGTCTCAACGAATGTAGCACAAGTCAGCAATTACTATACGATAAAGAAATCTGAAATTCTTGGAGGGTCAGTTCTGCTTAAAGGTTATCCAAAGATTATTCATTGCTAAAATGCACTGGGCTGAATGCTAAGTCATCCCCATACCACCTTTCGCCCCTTGAGTTGAGGTTAACGATATATCAGTAACTCAATCTGTTTTAACTCCAATGGACATTGCTAGCCAGGCCAGCATTTATTCTCAAATTCCTCTGAATTGCCTTATATTTCAGGAGGCATTTCAGAGTTCACAATCATTGCTGTGAGTCTGAAATCATTTGTACATCAGGACCTGGGACACTAGTGAAACAGTATGTTTCCTACAAAAAATCACCCGTTTCAGATTCACGTTCCTTACATCAATGTTAACATATCAAACAAAGTTTAATTAGTTGAATGTAACTTCTTCAGTTACAATTTTTGGATACATGAGTTCATGTATCACAATGGACCAGGTATAGTTAAGTAACCACGCCATTAAGCTATCATATCCCGTTAGCATCATCAAACGTCTAATATTTCTTTGCGATATAAATGCCCCATTTGTATAGATTTTGTAGAAGTGATTATGCTGCGATGGCTTGAATTATTTTATTAATTTTGTGACTGCTTTAATTGTTCATTACAGAGGACGATTTGGACAAGTACACAAATGTGTTGAAAAGTCTACAGGCCTTACCTTAGCAGCCAAAATTATTAAAACTAGAGCGGCCAAGCAGAAGGTGTGTGCCTTCCAGAATAACGCCAATCCTTTCTTGTATGCAAAATCGAATTGTTTTTTGACATCATATGTATTATTATTGCTTAATAGGAGGAAGTTAAGAATGAGATCCATGTTATGAATCATCTGAATCACACCAATCTCATCCAGCTGTATGATGCTTTTGAAACAAAGAATGATATCATTCTGATCATGGAATAGTAAGTGGCATTAAACATCAGTCAAATTGCTAGTTCTTAGAAAATGATTTACAACGCATGGATATGAATACATGTTCAAGTTTGTAGTCACAATATAGCCCAAGAGGCAGATGGAATTAGTTTATTGTGGCATTATTTTCAGCACAGACATTGTGGGATGGAGGGCCTGTTCCTGTGCTGAATTGTTTTATGCCCTAAGAGCTAACATATCCTGGATTCTCAAGAAAACTGTTGAGACCAATCCAAAAGAAAAATCAAAGGGCTGTTGAAAGGCCTGTGCACTTTTAAAAATCGCTTTATTTACTTTAGGTTCTTCATTATAAATGAAAACCAAACCAGACTTGGGTAACAGAACCCTTTGAGTGCTTTTGGGAATTATTCAGTGGGATAATAGAAAGTGTTAACTTCTCAGTGGACTTTGCCAGGTGAGGGTTCATGAGTATGGTTGTTGTTCCTCAAAAGATGTTGACTGACCCATTGCACCATGTCAGGGCAGAGCTGCTTAGTTCAGTCTGTCTATGATTCAATGGTATTTTATTGTCACAGGTACCTAACTACATTGAAAACGTTTTTTTGCATACAATTCCGTGACAATCCGACTATACATTAAGCACAATTACAATAAGTACAAGGGTGTAAGAGAGTAAGTAGATCACACTGAGTCAGTGCATAAGAGTTGTGACATTTCAGCTACCATTATATGATGGAATATTAGCCAAGAATTCCATTATATATAGATATAACATTATTAGTGTTAACGGAGAAACTTCAGATGCTGGAGAATCGAGGGTTACACAAAAAGCTGGAGAAACTCAGCGGGTGCAACAGCATCTAAGGAGCGAAGGAGATAGGCGACGTTTTGGGTCTGAAGAAGTGTCTCGACCCGAAATGTCGCCTATCTCCTTCGCTCCTTAGATGCTGCTGCACCCGCTGAGTTTCTCCAGCTTTTTGTGTAACCCCCTAACATTATTAGTATTTAATTATACATATAAATAGACTGGCCAAATACAACTGTCTTTCCTCGAATTCATTTTTGTTAAATTGAATGTAATACAAAATAAAAATGAATCACCAAATTCCTCACTAAACAATGCAAGGTAGTTCGAGCCAAGTTTCCAGAGGAATCCAACTGATAAACTGGCCATAAAACCTCAGAATTAATTACAAACTGTGTAGATTATCTCAATGATAATTGAATTAAACTATCGCCCTTGTTGGTAAAGATATGTATTATATGAAATTCCAAAACCTGAAATAATTGTAAGATTAACAGAAAGTTAACTAAGGTTAGCAAGGATGGAAAATGCCTTCCCTTCAGGCCATTAATGCATCAGATGAATATTGCAATGATACTAAATTTTTAAAAGTACAGCCATCAATTAACCATATTAAACTAAGAAATGAGTTGCGCGAAATGAGGTACTCACTGGAGTTGGTGAATCGGTGGAATTCTTTGCTGCAGAAGGCTGTGGAGGCCAAGTCAATGGATATTTTTAAAGCAGAAATAGATAGAAACATAGAAACATAGAAATTAGGTGCAGGAGCAGGCCATTCGGCCCTTCGAGCCTGCACCGCCATTCAATATGATCTTGGCTGATCATCCAACTCAGTATCCTGTACCTGCCTTCTCTCCATACCCCCTGATCCCTTCAGCCACAAGGGCCACATCCAACTCCCTCTTAAATATGGCCAACGAACTGGCCTCAACTACCTTCTGTGGCAGAGAATTCCACAGATTCACCACTCTCTGTGTGAAAAACGATTTTCTCATCTCGGTCCTAAAAGACTTCCCCCTTGATAGATTCTTGATTAATACGGGTGACACGGATACGATGACCTTATGACATGACCTGATCTGCCCCAGACCTCACCTCCGCTTCTGTGCCACATTTCTGTTTGTTATGTTCCACAAGTACCATGGATAAAAATTCATAATAATGAACGGCCTATCTCCCCACTTCTCGGCGATCAAATTTCCATGGTCTGTAAAAACACAATCACTAAATGTAAGAAACAGGATAAATTTAATGTTGGCACTCTTATTGAAACAGTCAGTAAACTATATACCCATCGGCACCCCCACCCCCTACACCCCACCACCCTCATCTCTCACAAATTGGATTTGTTCGAAGCAGGTTGTGGTCTTGTTATCTATTTTTCTGTTTAAATTTTTTTTAATGCGAAGATATAAAAGGGGCGGCACTGTGGCACAGTGGTAGAGTTGCTGCCTTACAGCACCAGGTGCTGTACGACGGGTGCTGTCTGTATGGGGTATGTATGGTCTCCCCGTGAGCTGCGTGGGTTTTCTCTAGATGCTCCGGTTTGCTCTCACACTCCAAAGACATACAGGTTTGTAGGTTAATTGGCTTGGTAAATTTGTAAATTTTCACTAGTGTGTGTAGGATAGTGTTAGTGTGCGGGATAGCGCACACTCAGTGGGCTGAAGAGCCTGTTTCCGCTCTGTTTCTCTAAATTAAACTAAACTAATAAGGTGGATCATGTGATAAAAGAAGAATTACCACAAAGGTAATTGCTTATGGTGGTGGAAGTTGTATGATGAATGGAAAGGCAGCCCTGTTGTAAGAGAGACACAAGAAACTGCAGATGCAGTAAATATTTTGTTTAGTTTAGAGATACAGCGTGGAAACAGGCCCTTCGGCCCATTGAGTCTGCGCCGACCAGCAATTCCCGTACATTAACACTACGGACAATTTTTACTCTTATACCAATCCAATTAACCTACAAACCTGTACTTTGGAATGTGGGAGGAAACCGAAGATCTCGGAGAAAACCCACGCAGGTCACGGGGAGAATGTAAAAACACCATACAGTAATCTTGAACAAAATAGAAAGGGCGTGAAGAACTCAGCAGGACAAGCAGCATCTGGGGAGGGAATGGACAGGCAATATTCTGGGTTGAAATCCTTTTTTTAAGGCCTGTTGAAAGAAAATCAGCTATAATTAGCAAATTTGGGAACAAATAAGTTAAGGAATTGATGTCGTTAGATAAAGCTCTTAGGGCTAATGGAATCAAGGGATATGGGTTGAACGGGGTACCGATTTTGAATGATCAGCCATGATCATATTAGAAACATAGAAACATAGAAAATAGGTGCAGGAGTAGGCCATTCGGCCCTTCGAGCCTGCACCGCCATTCAATATGATCATGGCTGATCATCCAACTCAGTATCCTGTACCTGCCTTCTCTCCATACCCCCTGATCCATTTAGCCACAAGGGCCACATCTAACTCCCTTTTAAATATAGGCAATGAACTGGCCTCAACTACCTTCTGTGGCAGAGAATTCCAGAGACTCACCACTCTCTGTGTGATATTGAATGGCGGTGCTGGATCGAAGGGCCGAATGGTCTACTCCTGCACCAATTTTCTATGTTTTAAGTTTCTTGTTGCTTGTTGCTTGTTGCTCAGGAACAATAGGATAATTAGTGATATCTTTGTCTCAGGGTGGTTCCACATTAGCTAAGGTATATTTGCTCTTCCAGTTGATTAGAAAAAGAGCAGTAACAATTAAAGACACAGTAGCTCCATTTCTGTTAATTACCAGTTTTACTGTCAGTGGTTTAGATGGCGGGTTGGAATGCCTGAGGTTTCACATTCTGGTTTCATGCAGTTCATGTCCCAAGAGAGAATATGGATAGCTCCTTCACAGGCTGGGGGGAGGTTACTTAAAAAAGCAGTATTTATGGTGTGAGCTGTATCTTCACACATGCTCCATCGTGTGAGCATGGAGGGAGAACATTCTTTATATATCTAACCAGATTTAATTAAAGGACCATATAAAGGACTTTATCGGACCGTAATGTTACAGTATATCTTGCAGTAAATACGGTACCCATTATCCTTTATCTGTCCACTGTTGATAGCTTGATTGTATTCATGTATAGTCTTTTCTTTGAGTAACACGTAAACAAAAGCTTTTCACTGTACCTCGGTGCATGTGACAATAATAAGGTAATAAACTAATCAAGACACTGCAGATGCTCGAATCGAACAACAAATCAAACTGCTCGAGGAATTCAACAAGTCAGGCAGCATCTGTGGAGGGAATGAACAGGCAACATTTCTAAAATTCTAATATTATCACACCACCCATCCTTTTATATCTGAGCAATAAAAAAAAGTCAGGTCCATTTCCCTCCACAGATGCTGCCTGTGGTCCTTTCAGCAGTGTGTAGTTCGCTGTAGTAGGATGAAAGTAGGAATATTGCAATACATTAATATATTAAAAACTCGCAACTGTGGATCATGAAACAGATGTTTTGGGGTCAGAAACCCTGGAAAAGAACTTGGAGAGAGAGAAAACAAGTTCAATTCAGTAGCAAGAGTTCCACTGGCCCAGAATGCTAACTTGGTCGGCATGGACAAGTTGAGCCAAGGGGTCTGTTTCTGTGCTGTGTGGCTTCATGTGATGCGGTCTAATTTTATGAATATTTCCAACATTTTCTATTTTTATTAAAGTTTTCAAGTATCTTTGCTTTTCTCATATTAATTTGCTGATTAGGTTATAATTGAATATTTGTACAGCAAAGCCTGTTCCTTATCAGCACAAGCTAATTCAACTTAATGAGAGCAAGAACCTAAAGGAAATCGGAGTACTGAAATCTCAGAAGTCTACATTCAACCTCAGGCACATATGTTTATGTGCAAATGGCAACTTGCACTTCAGTTCTGAACTTTCATGAACCTCAACGGAAGCACATGTGGGAACTAGGCCATAGCTTACAATGGCTCCAATATATTACATTTAGGATTTGTGACCAAAGATATTTCTATCTTGCAGCAGGAATTGTCACAAGACATTGTTCAATGAATTGTGACTATCGTTAATTCCTTTTACCTTTCTTCCCCTGCAGTATTGAAGGCGGGGAACTATTTGACAGGATCATAGATGAAAACTACAACTTAACAGAAATGGACACAATTCTATTTGTAAAGCAGATTTGTGAAGGACTTCAATATATGCATCAGATGTATATCCTTCATCTAGACCTTAAGGTAAATGCTGTTGAAAGATAATTTTGGAACATTTTTGCATGTCAAGTGAAACTTAGCCACAGCAAAGAAATCATAATGATCTTAAACTATCAACACTTAAAATTGTCATGTAGGAAAACTACATTTTAATTTCCCCCATGACCAGGATATTAACATTTCCTCATTCAGGATAGTAAATTATACACAGCCATGCAATGTGATTTATATCTCCAGAGCACTGGTCAATGTCTCCTAGGGTTTCCCTGATATAGCACAGTGTACATACGCAGCCTATACCTCATTGGGATATTTTTAGTCACTGGTTTCTGTCATTTATTTAAGGGTCCCCAAGAGAAGGATATTTGAAGTTCTTGGGTGCAAGAGATTATTATCTGAGTCCTAAATGAAGTGAACTCTAAGAGGGATAGCCAAACGTTCATTATCTAGTAGTTTATCGTTTCATAATCTCCTCCCAGAGCACTTGAAGAGAGCTGGATATTCACCGGGTGGCTCTACAGTGCAGGTTGGTACCTGGAATATTTCTCGAGTTGTACAGAGTGGGTGTGTACCCACAGTAAAATAGGTGCATCATGACTGCTGGGGTAATTCAGCGGGTCAGGCAACTTTGGTGGAGGGAAATGGACAGTCAGTGTTACGGTTCAAGACTCTTCATCGGGACTGAAAGAGTAGAGGGGAAGTAGCCAGTGTAGAGAAGTGGGGGAAAGGGGTGGGACAAGGGCTGGCAAGTTATTGGTAGATACACGGGAGGAGAAATTGGCTATCAGATGACTGTTCACGCCAGAGGCTGGGAGGTTGTAAATGGAGATCAAAAGACTGCAGAATCTAAGGAAGGTTTAGGGTTGAACTAATTAAGGAAGGAGGGGAGCAGTTGGGCAGGAACAACAGATGGGGGACAGGGCAAGGAGTAGGGAGGGAAAGGTATCAACTGGGAGGAGTATGTGGGTGATGGCCAGATGGAGTAGATAGGTTGAGTGAAAAGAAGCAAGGTGGTCTTCTCACATGTACAAGGGTGTGTGTGACAGGACCAGGATAGATAAGGGGAGAAAGAAAGGGACAGAGGGGATGCAGATGCCTGAAATTGGAGAATGCAATGTTTATGTTATTGGGCTGTAGATGACCCAGGCGAAATATGAGGTGCTGTTCCTCTAGTTTGCATTTAGTAGAAGAGACTACAGACAAACAGGTCAGTGTGAGAATGAGAATGGGCATTGGAATGGCTGGCACCAGGGTGCAGATGCTTGGCAAAGTGGTCATCTAGTCTGCCTCTGGTCTCATTGATATAGAGGATACCACAAGGAGAGCACCCAAATGCAATGAACAAGGTTGGAGGAGGTGCAGGTAAATTTCAGACTCACCCGGAAAGGGCAGTTTATGTTCATGTAGGTGAGGGAGAAGGTGTAGGTTGAGCAGAAAAGAAAGTAATGGAGAGAGTGGTACCTGCAAAAAGGTGGGGTGGGCCAGATGTGACTGGTGGAGGAATCATGTTGTAGCTGGCCGAAATATCAAAGAATGATGTGCTGGTGCATTGGAGTATTCCTGCAAAGGCAGTTTGTTCCAATGGTTTAACTTGGGGTTTGTGGCAAACTTAGGTGTTACTGGGAGGATAATATCAAAGGATAGAATGATAGGGAAATGAAACTTAGGATGTCAATAAAATCCGAGGGCAACTGACAAATAAACTAAACTAAACTAAATTAGAAGGCCAGCAATGTGCTACTGATGGATGGATGCTGGTTCCAATGCTGTTAGATAAGCAGATTAGGAGGACCATTGCTCTCTGTGTCACTCCATTCATAATGTAGCTGATAGATGAACAACTCAGCGTGGACCACAAACTATTTCATCAAGCATCTCTTATCTACAAGGCAGTTGCATGCTGCATTGCATGCAGAGGGCATACCACTGCATTCACTTCTCTGATTACTCAACAATGAGCATCAATATGCCCAACAATTTGTGCTGGATTCTCCACATTGATGGTGGGACCAAGAAAGCACATCTGCACCTCTAATTCCTCAAAGAAATTCAGCATGTCTCTAACGACTCTTAACAACTTCTACGGATGCACCATAGAAAGCGTTCTCGGTTCCATCACCGTTTAGTTTGACACCAATTCTATCCAACGTCACAAGAATTTGCAGAGTTCTGGATACTGCCCAGTCCATTACAGAGACCATCCTTCCCTTATCGATTCCATGTTCACTTAATGGTGCCTCAGGAAAGCAGCCAATGCAATCAAGGACCATTTTCACCTTGGTTATTCCCTCTTATCCATTTTCCTGTCAGACAGAAGATACAAAAGTTTGAAAGCACATACCATCAAACGCAGGGCCAACCTTCTCCCCACTGTCATCAGCCTACTGAATGATCCTTCCATAAACTAGAGAGTAGTTATGATCTTCCAACCTACCTCGTTGCAGGCCTTGCATTTTTCTCTCTGCGACTGCAAAGTTCTAATGCTGTAACATTATATTCTGCACTCTGGTACTTTTTTTCTTTGCACTATCTGTTGTAATTGTGGATGGCTTGATTGCACACATGTATGGCATGAGTTCACTGGGTAGCACACAAACAAAGCTTTTCACTGTATCTTGATAAACATAACAATAATGAATAAATACTAATACCAATACGAACAATGTTGTTTTTCATGTAGCTTTTGGGAAGTATCAGAAGACTTAGTAAGAATAGGAAGACTACTTATACTTCCCATTAGAATTAGGCTGCATACTGCAATTAATTTTAAATCTAAGAAAAACATACTTAGTAGATAACGAAGCCATCCCTCTGATGCAGAAGTAACAGTTTAGAGATGACGAAGCTGCTAGATCAGAGCTTTCCTGTCACAGTTGAGGTGAAGAATGGGCATTCAGCAGCAGTGGTGGTAGTCCATAGTGAAGGTAGCTAACCATGACCTTAAAATAATGCAGTGGGACAGATGCTGCCAGCTCGTTGTTAGTTCCTTGCAGAAGGGACAGCGAGCTGCAGCACACATGCCAGAATGCTTTGCATTTAAGCACCTGCACTCTGCACCATTCCACTCAAAAGTGTGATCATTGGCTGCTCTGTGCGGATGAGTACACTTTGAATGTGGTGCCTCAGCTTAATACCAAAAGCGTAGCTGGCGCAATTCAAGTGGTCCCCATTCACTTGAATGGTGCCAATTCACAAAAAAATTTAAGTAGAGGTTAATTGTCTTTTTTATCTTTTAATTAATATTAAAACATTTAATTAATTTACTTAGCAAATAATTTGTTCTTTTTAATCTTTTGTTTTTTTTTAGTTCATATTTTTCATTGCTAATATCATTTAGATATTTTAAACCTGTTTCTAAATGTTGTGGATCACCAGGGATATTTGGAAACTGCGCAAAAGGTCTAGTGAGTGCAGGAGTTGTCCGTAGGCTTGCAGCAGCAAGGCAGTCTTAGTTTCCCCACCTGTGGGCCTCTTTGCTGGCAGCAACCTGCTGTTCCTTGTGGAATGGCTGTAGCAGGATGTTGGGAGCCACACAGCTGCTAAAGTTATCTGTTGCTGCAGGCATCCCACGAGAGGAAATCACAATCCAGATCAGCGTATCAAAGGAAATGGAGGAAAGGGAGGTAAATGGAGTAGAGGTGCAGATCAGGCATGCCTGAACAGACTCCAGTGGCTACATGGCCTACTCCACGATAACAATAAAAGATCAGAGAACGTCAGTGGAATTCAGTGAAAAGTAAATTTAAAAAACACACACGTGAGCAAATCAACAGTTCATCAGCAAACCCATGCAAGGATTATCCATTAAGGATAATCCATTGTGGAACGTAATTGTACCAAAAGGATTTCAGAATTTAAAGTTACATTAACAAGCATGCAGAAAGATTGTGTGCAGTGGAAGGATTATCTTAAATAGCACAAATCTCTTTTATCTCATTCTTGATTTTTTTTTTACATTTTCAGCCTGAGAACATTTTGTGCGTTAACAGGGAAGCCAATCAAGTTAAGATAATCGACTTTGGCTTGGCAAGAAGGTACAGCACATTTATTTTTTAGAATTTATAAACAAAATATTATTCATTACAATTTTCAAAAAGGCATTATTTCATCAGTTGTGAAGGCCATAATATAATATAGTTAAGGTACAGGAGCCTGCAAATTTTAACGTCCAGGTTCAGGAACAGCTTCTTCAGTCTGAAGAAGGATCTCGACCCGAAACGTCACCCATTCCTTCTCTCCAGAGATGCTGCCTGTCCCGCTGAGTTACGCCAGCATTTTGTGTCTATCCACAACTTTTTCCCTATTAACCATAGAACTCAGGGGAGTTGAGGAAAATTGCAGAGAAGCGATGATAAAAATTGCAGAGAAGTTCAAATATCAAGGTCTCACTTCTTAAGATTAAATGGCAAAACAGTTTGTACATTAATAGGGGGAGCAATTGCCTCACATCTCTGCTATTAGTTAAAAGGGATGAGATGAACCAATCTCATATCTGCTATTGATATGAGATTAGTTCATCTCATCACTTTTAACTGTGTTTCATTTACCATTTTTGCTCAAATACTGTAATAATGTTCTTTTCTCCATCTATTCCCACACTAATATTGTGAAAGATGTGAATAAATTACAAAGTAAAATAAACCTATCCTATCTGAATGGATTGAGATGATAAAAGTGATCTAACTCATGACGATTTGTTGATTTGTTCCGTCAGATACAAACCGAGAGAAAAACTAAAAATAAACTTTGGAACTCCAGAGTTTCTTGCACCTGAAGTTGTGAATTATGATTTTGTATCATTCCCTACGGATATGTGGAGCCTTGGAGTAATTGCCTACATGTTGTAAGTATGACAACAACAACAAACAATTTTCGGGGGATGAGATAAGGAACTGGAATATTTATGAATTACACATACTTTCTTGGTTTTTTACTTCATCCAGGAGATGTATTTTTTCCAAAATCTACTTTTGAACAGTTGATCTCAAGAATGTTGAAAAGATAGAAGTAGCAAAGCTCCAAAGAATCTTGGAGATTCAACTGTATGGGCATTAAAATGTGTGGGCGCGTACAGAAAATAATTAAAATGGTAAATGGATATTGGGTTGCAGAGGGAATTATATACAGCAAGGTAAAACCCGAATTAATCCAAAACTGAAGTACTGGAATGGTTTTGGGTAACACAACATTGGTCTGAAGATTCATTTTGCTCAAGATTGCATCATCTGCAGCTATTTGTTTCTCCCTGTTACACCATGGGAAGTATGTGTTGACCTTGGATGAACCGCAGTGTAGATTCACACATTACAAGAGTTGAACCTAGAGATTGCACTCTAGTGCACATGACAATAAACCTATTTGAACATTAATTTTATGTTATGAGATTAATGAATAGTTTATTTTTATTTTCTCTTGTTATCTTTGCCTTCCTTTCTTGGTATAAATTATCACAACAGAACATGTATGCTGAAGCTGAAACATTTGATTCTGTTTGTACCACCAGCATTGTCTCACCAGTTATTGATAAATGTTTACTGCACGTTTCTCCTTTTTCATTAAAAGGCTTAGTGGACTTTCTCCATTCCTCGGGGAAGATGATAATGAAACCCTGAATAACATCCTTGCCTGTAAGTGGGACTTGGATGATGCAGAATTTGAAAATATCTCTGAAGATGCCAAGGAATTCATTTCAAAACTCCTTATCAAAGAAAAGGGGTATGTTTACCTTAATCTGATAGTATTTTACAGTACTGACTGCAGGTGGGTTATGGTAATGGTAGTTTGCTAAATATTTAAATGGAATGTCTTTTTCAACGGGCCACTAAGTAACTAGAAAATTGATAAAGCTCTTGTAGATGATTAATTCAGACATTTAAGTCAACCATTGCAGTAGTCTCTAATGTGAGGACCAAATAAAACAGATGTACTTGAAAAATTAAACTTAGAAAAAGGTTTCAATAAATGATTGGTGCAGTCATTGAGTCATAGTCATAATATCATACAGAGTGGAAACAGGCCCTTCAGCCCAATTTGCCCACACTGGCCAACATGTCCCAGCTGCACTAGTCCCATCTTCTTGTGTTTGGTCCATATCTCTCCAAACCTGTCCTATCCATGTTCCTGTCTAACTGTTTCTTAAATGTTGGGATACTCCCTCCCTCAACTACCTCCTCTGGCAGCTTATTCTATGCACCCATCACCCATTGTGCGAAAAAGTTACCCCTCAGATTCCTATTTAATCTTTTCCCCTTCAGCTTAAACCCATGTCCTCTGGTCCTCGATCACCTACACTGGGCAAGAGACTCTGTGCATCTACCCAATCTATTCCTCTCATGATTTTATACAACTCTATAAGATCACCCCTCATCCTCCTGCACTCCAAGGAGTCCCAGCCTACTCAACCTGTCCCTATACCTCAGACCCTCGAGTCCTGGCAATATCCTTGTAAATCTTTTCTGTACGCTTCCCAGCTCCATTCCAGTCCTCAAATAGTTAAGGGAAAACAGGCAATGGGCAAGTGGTAAAAGGAGTATCTTGAAAATTTCTATTATGTAAAAATAATCATAGATAAATAATTTCAATAGAAATGGCCCAATAATCGGAGATGGAAGTGTTTGCTGGATTTATTAGGAGACAACGTGAAGTTTTTTATTGGTTGATTACATAGGACTGAGGCTCTTTGCACAGATAATATAATTGTAGAGGTGGAGTATGCAGTAACAGTAATGTCTCAAAGCCGATTTAAAGTATAATTAACAAACAAATATGTGCGTATTCCAGATGAGTGGGGAAATGGAAAAAAATACTTTGAAATTGAGTCAAAAGTAAACAACAGACCAATCAGCTCAATATTCAAAGACATAGATTCACAAAGGACAATATAAAGATGTGTTCCAGTGATATAGTACAAAAACCAGGATGGTTCTAGGTTAGCTTTAGATAAATACATCAACTATCAGTGATAATAGATCATGCAACACAACATTTGCAAAATTCAGATCCCCACAACATGCTTTTTAGAGATTACAGCTGACATTTAGGTTCCAAAATTACAGATGAAGTATAGTTGTACATTAGCAGGGCAAGATGGCACCAGGCATGTAGCTGGTAGCTGTGTTAACATGTGTACAGCCAGGCAATTCTCACTCTAATGTTCAGCGTAAGCAGAACAAGACATCAATGGGATGTTTGATGAACCAGCAATATCATTGTTGAACAGTCCATCTCATGCCTTTTCTAAATGAAGCATGAACAAAGATGTTTAAGAGCACAAAGGACCAATAATAAGTAAAAGGAATTATTGAGACCATTATGTCTTCTACCTCCTCTATCTCCTTTCACTATTGCTCATCCTCTCTTTATTCCTCTCTCCCCCCCATTTCAATCTCTCACTATTTCTCCCCACCTTTCTCCCATTCCCTGTAAAGAGATAAGAATAATAAGTAAGGGTTCATAAAGATGCATATGGAAGAAGCAAGAAAGACAACTGCAATATTTATGGAATGAAAACAGCTAGAATGGCATTCAAGTTCCACAATACAGTTAAATACGTGAACTATAGGTGAGGAAGAAGTCAAAACTCTGGACAAACTCTGTCAAGAATGTCTTGTCATGGCAGGGTGTGATTCAAGCTACCAGGGATGGTCCGCAATCAACAATAATGGACTGAATTCCTTTTGCCACCTCTTTGCTGCTGAGCTATCAGAAGGAAATATAATTGGATATGATTACTGCCATTTCATTTGATTAGTAGTAAATATTTCTTAGCTGAAGCCTCATTTGGTTAAAAATGTGATACTGTTCCAATGTAAGTTCGGTTAAGTTTTGGATTAATTTGTACTTAAAAGACTAAAGCATGGTATTTCATTAAATCTAAAAATCGGAAAAATTGGCCTAACATTCTGGCAGGATTTTATGCATATTTCACCTTTAACAACTCCAGGGATGTTGGATTTGCACAAATCCTGTAGCTCTGTTATACCATTAATATCTACTGTGTATCAACTGCTGTCACCTTACTTTTATTTTCCTTTAGCTGGAGGATAAGTGCAAATGAGGCCCTTAAACACCCCTGGTTGTCAGACCAAAACCTACACTACAAGCTTGGTTACAAGGTCCCTGTCTTGTTTATTAGTGTTATGAAAGCAGTATAGCTCTACATTGGCTTGTCGTGTTGCTCATGCCCTCGTTCCTTAAAGATCATTCTGGTCTACACGAGCTATGAACATTTATGCAAATACAGAAATATTTTCATTTACTTTCTGTATTTCATGAATATGGGCCGGAATGCATATGAAAATTTGTTTAATATTGTTTTATTAACAAAAACCAAGTTAAGTCACTTTTGATGCATTAGCCCTCTCGTCAGTCCTGTGTCGACTGCATGTTGCCCTTGCATGAGTGATAGCTACGAATGTCATTCTTGACGCCCATAAGTAAAATAGTAAAAGCAGTCTAATATTACCGTCAAGGACCATTAGTTGCTTGATACCCGCATGCTGCTCAACATGTTATAACTGATACATTATTGCTGCTGTTTCCATTTTTCAACAGGGCGGGTTTTACTCTGCATCATATTACAGGTCATCCACATGTTTACAAAATTACAATCATCGTGTTTGACCTTTAACATGAAAAGGTCCCATTGTGTAGAGAACGCTTGTTGTCCTAGGTTGAAGAACTGTTTTCATTCTATCTGTAAAACATTTTACCTGTAGGTGCAGAATTTTATTTTTTAATTCTAATTTTCACTATTAAATAAAGTTATTTCTGTGTGAACATACTTTAAATTATAGTAAGAATTGGGATTCCCTCTTTTGGCAATCAATAACTCAGTGATTTAAAGATGGCATAGAGGTTCATTTATATTGTGGCATGCTATGGTTTCTCCATTACGGTAACGGTATTGAAAAAGATTATGTGTGGGCCCCAGGTACTACTTAAGTTGATGATTGGTCAGTCTGTATCCCTCAGCAGTCTGTGATTTGTTTTATGGAGTTCATGTTTCGAATGTTAATTCCGAAACTACATTAATCCTAATTTAACAAGATTTTTTTTCTTTAGTTGATTGATTGATTGATACTTTATTATCAAACAGTGAAATTATTTGTTTTGCAAACCATTCACTAAGTATACAAAGAGTCGCCACGTATAGGGTGCCGACAAATATACAGTGTTCAATGTCGTCACCAATGGCCCCTCTTTGTTCTCAGCCCCACCCCCCACGCTAGACCCCTCTTTGTTCTCAGTGCCCCCCTACACCAACTCCCTCTTCATTTTCGACGGCCCCGCTATGCCGGGTCCCTCTTCGTTTTCGGCGGCGTGTCCAACAGGTGCCAAGGGTTATGGGGAGAAGGCAGGGAAATGGGATTAGGAGGCGGAGATCAGCCATGATTGATGGTGGAGTCGACTCGATGGGCTGAATGGCCTAATTCTACTCCTATAACTTGTGAACTTGTCCTCGTCTGGCATGATCTGCGGGTCCGTCCGACCTCCAGCTCCCACCGCATGCTCGCCAGTTGTGAATCGGAACTGATATTTGCAAAGCACAGTAATTTCTATTCCACGAATGAATGCCTACTCCATTTTCAATCTAGATTTCCTCCCACTCCTTTTCTCCAGAGACGAATGCCATTGGAATTTATTAGTTAGTTTGTTTAACATTAGCCATGACACTAGGTGGGATATCTCGCCTGTATCTTGTTAGAGAACCATCTGGAATCTTGTCGTCCCCATTAGCTCAAAACCATGCAGCGGAATTTGTGACATCAGTGGACTGACCTGACATCGTCAAAGGACGCATTACAGCTAGTGGTTATAATGCTGTATTCTGTTTGATTATAGCTTTTAGAAACACAGGCAAAGGCAGAAACAGGGGAAACCGAGGCTCCACTTGATCAGGGAGGAGGGGATTTTTATCTGTCCATTAGGAGCCTAGCATCCAATTTCAAGCCCACTTCCAGAAATTGTTCTTACCTTGAATGTTATTAGTCATTCAGAAGAACTATGTCAACTCATAGCCTAATTTGTGTTGTTGAAGAAGATAGACACAAAGAGCTGAGGTAACTCAGCGGGACAGGCAACATCTCTGGATAGAAGGAATGGGTGACGTTTTGGAAGAGTTATTTCTAGGCTTCCATCAAAAGGATATGCTTTAAATATGTACTTGCTGCATTGGGACTCCAATGATCAGGGGAAGACCAAGGTTCCACAGTAATTCTGAAGATCAATGTAAGTCCCCATTCATCTCTCTTCCATTTGTCTTCACTCATGTACCAGATGTATCTAAGACCCACTGTTGGCAAGGTAGAAGCCCCAAATTCAAATCCAATTTGCTGTGAAATGCTTATGTGTTATTCAAAACACACCACTGCTGTGTCAGTTGCTCCATTGAGCAATGCTGGATGTGCTTTGGTCCTTTCTGTTCCCATGCTAGGATGATCTTCTGTGTCCAGTTTATGTCGGTGACTCATCTTCAACCATTTTCACAATTGCACTCTCTTTGTGGGCAAATAGTTGAAACCCGTTTCTAACATTCATACATTCACTATAAGAAGACATGAATTCAAATGTATTACTACCAAGATTGGAATTCAAGGTTGGTGTTAACACATCAAATGTGTATCAGCCACTTAGAAGTCATCACCACACCAAAAAAATGACAGAAGCATAGAGGTGCTCTATATACCTTCATTTTAATGTAATAAATCAACTTTTGTATGTAAAACATATTGGGCGCAGTAGTTAATATGAGGATTTGAAAAGAAAACTTGAGATTACATTGCAAATTAAATTCTGTCCATTATTCAGAAATATGTGAAATTGACTGAGGGTGCTTCAAATGCTACTTTATCTGCAGATTCAATATTTTATCAGGTATAATCTGCAATAAGCTACAAATCACTAATATGTCAATGCTGGAACTACTGCCAAAATCTTCTGCTTACCACATGGATGGTGCATTTAACTGTAAATTTGCAAAATAATATGTTATTCATCTCACAGAATTGCATCTATTTCACTACTCAATGCGATCATTGCTGATCTTTAATCTTCCTGACACTTTCCTCTTCTATCTGTTGATTCCATTAACATCCCAAAATGTATTGATTGGCAATGTTGGTGGCCCAGAATTTTCCAGATGTGTTTAAGACTTCCCTTAAGTTTCCTTGGGATTTCTGATCCTTCCTCAGACCTTGAGGAGTCCAAGGATAAATAAGAGGAGGTGTCCGAGAGCTGGCGTCTGGCCTCAGTGCGGTGAAGAAGGGTCTCGACCCGAAACGTCACCTATCTCCTTCGCTCCTTAGATGCTGCTGCACCCGCTGAGTTACTCCAGCATTTTGTGTCTACCTTCCTCTGACCTGTCGATCCTGCTCATTTGTAAATATTGGGATGGCTACCAGTGGAATGGCAGCAGTGGGTTTCCTGAAGTTGCACTCACTTAGTCAGACCAAGATTTATGAGATCCACCTGCTGCCTGAATTCTAACATGGAGGATCTGATATTTGTTCAATTCCGGGAAGAAAACAGGGGAAGGATTTTCAGATCAGTAACCTGGAAGTGTAGGTTTTATGGAATCCACATAGGTAACCAGATTTGTTGGCTAACAGAAAAATAGCCATGGGGATTATAGACCTGTTACTCTAACATCTGTTGTGGAGATGTTATTGGATTCTATAATTAGAGATATAGTGACTGAGCACTCAGGGAAATTTGAGCTGATGAGAGATAGTAAACATGGACTTTAAAGGTTAACCATGTCTTAATGACATAACTGAATGTTTGAGAAAATAACTAAAGCAATAAGTAAACACAGCAATGGGTGTAGTTTTTTTTTTAAGTTTATGGAATTAAAAATAATTGATCCGATAAGCAGAATAATTTTAGCTGAGAGAGAGTTAAGATAAGTGACTTGCATCAGAAGTGATTAGTGGTGTCACAAAAACAGGAGAACTGGAGTCTCAGACCAACAAACCGATATGAAAGTAACAATGCTTGGGGTGTCAATTTTAAATCTCATAAAAGACGGAACTGATTATTTTTTTTAGTAGTTATAATACTGGGAACAATGGAGGTCCATGAAGATTTAAGGCCCCATTTGTGCCTTTCCATAAAATATTGTGGTTTGAAAAACCAAAAATTATAAAAGATAGTTAGCATTTAATAATTAGAGGACTACAATAGAACGTTAGTGATTAAGGAGTGGGTGGAAGGGGTGATGTAAAGTTTTAACCAACTCTGTACTATATTAGCACAATGGAGAGGTATTGGTGTTGGTTTTGCGTTGTTATGTGCACCGAGATACAGTGAAAAGCTTTGCATGCAATTGGCAAATTATACCATAAATGAGAAAAAGCCAACAGATTGCAGCACATAATGTTACAGCTTCAGAGAAAGTGTAGATGAAACAAAGTGCAGTTTCAGCAACAAAAAATAGGTAGATCCTTCATTGGGAAGCTATTCCTTAATCTGGAAGTATGTGCTTTTGAGCTTGTGTATCTTCTGCCCAGATATATTGGCCTGGAAGGAATGCAGCGCAAAGTAATCAGAATGTTCCGCGGGCCCCATGGGTTAGACTATGACAAAACTACATAGTCTGGGCTTGGAATATTAACGTTCTGGGAATGATCTGATTGATGTTTTTAGGATTCTGTAAAGAATGAAAAGAGTAAATAGAGCAACACATTTTCAACTAATGGTATTTCAGTTGGAATGGAGACAAACAGACTAGAGACACAAAGCTCATTGAAAGTAGCTACATAAGTGGTTAGAGTGGTAAATAATTTATATGGTATGCTTGCCCTCATTTGCCAGGGCATTGAGTATAAGAATCTGGAAGGAGTCATGATGCAGCTTTATAAAATGTTGGTTTGGTCGCATTTGGAGTATTGCGTACAATTCATCGCCCCCTTACAGGAAGGATGGTGTGACTTTGGAGAGGGTGCAGAAGATGACACCTGGATTAGAAGATATAAGGAGAGGTTAGACACATTTAGATTGTTTTCTCTGGATATCAGGGGCTGAGGGGAGACCTGATTGAAATTTATAAAAATATGAGAATCAAAATGTTTTTCTGAGGGTGGAAATGTTAAATGCTAGACGACATCAGTTTGTGGTGAGAGTTTAAAAAATATGCAAGGGGCATGTTCTTTTAGAGAGGGCGGTGGGTGACTGGAACATGCTGTCAGGGGTCCTGGCAGAGGTAAATATGATAGTGGGTTTTAAGAGACTTTCAGATAGGCACATGAATATCCAGGATTTGGAGGAATATGGATATAAGCAGGTAGAGAGAATTAGATTAATGCAGCATCAGGAATGGGGTACTGATTTTGGATGATCAGCCATGATCATATTGAATGCCGGTGCTGGATCAAAGGGCCGAATGGCCTACTCCTGCACCTATTTTCTATGCTTCTATGTTTCTATGTACAAATGTCTCCTATCCATGCACATGTCCAAGTGTGTTTTAAATGCTGTTATATTACCTGTCTCAACCACCCCTGCTAACATCTCGTTCCATGTAGCCACCACTCTTTGAGTGAAAAAGGTGGGCCTCGGGTTCCTATTAAATCTTTCCCCTCTCACCTCAAACCTATATCCTCTGGTTTGTGATTCCCCTACATTGGCCAAAAAAACTCTTATCTATTCCCCTCATGATCTTATGCACCTCTATAGAGCCACACCCTCAGCCGCAACCTTTCCCTATACCTGAGGCCCTTGAGTCCTGGCAACATCTCTGTAATTGAAGATAGACACAAAAGGCTGGAGAGAAGGAATGGGTGATGTTTCGGGTCGAGACCCTTCTTATTCTCTGCACTCTTTTCAGCCTAAAGATATTGAATAATTCTTGTTTTTTTTCTTTCTTTCTCTCCCACACTCTTCTTTGAGACACTCTCAAGTGAATTTTGAGTTTGTCTTCTTTCTTTCTTGCAATTTCTCCATTTTTCTTTTATTTGTTTAACCATTCTCAGGCTACTTATTCAGACATATTAGCACTGGGCACACATTTCTGAGGTGTGTGGGGAATTGATACTTGTAAAATCACAGCTGAAACATTGACAAACAAACAAACACAAAAGAGCAGCATAAAGTCTTAGATGTTGCAGAGGCCTTCCACGTTTCAGCCACATATCAGCTGGTGTCAGTTTTTCCACTAAATGTGTGAATTTCCATAAAGCTAGGAACATTTTTTTGAAAGACTTTTGCAATTATTGGAGCTTGATTTTGAATGTCCAGATTTGTCATTGTTCTTTTAAAACGGGAAAATACATTAGTAAAGCAAGTTTGAAAGGACAGTGAGAGCAGAACCTTCATGAAGGGAATGGACAAAAGCTCGTAACCCTTGCTTTCCCTCTCTCTCCATCCTTTCCCCTTCCCAGTTCTCTGACCAGTCTGACTGTCTCCGACTACATTTATCGCTGTTTGCTTTGTTGTTACCTTCTACCAACTAACAATGTCTGAAGAAGGGTCTCGACCCGAAACGTCGCCTATCTCCTTCGCTCCTTAGATGCTGCGGCACCCGCTGAGTTTCTCCAGCCTTTTGTGTACCCATGATCTATTCTACATGTTCCTTAATCTTCATTCCCCTTGTGCTGTTTCACACCTTATATCTCCTTACCTATACACTTCTTTATCTATGTCCCGCCCACTCCCCTGACATCAGTCTGAAAAAGGGTCTCGACCCGAAACGTCACCCATTCCTTCTCTCCAGAGATGCTGCCTGTTCCGCTGAGTTACTCCAGCTTTTTGTGTCTATCATTGTTAAAGGGAAGATGGCAACAGAATGCGGCTTACAAGTTGCTCCTTCAAAGAGCTGGTTGAAAAGCTGCAAATTTCTGCAATTCTCATCAAAACACTCATCGTATCACAATTGGATTTCACTACTGAATCTCCTTGAATTGGAAAAGTATTGCAACATTTTTGTTTTCATATAAACTAAAATTTTCCTTGGAACTATTTCCTGTTCTATTCCTGTTTTGCTGAAGCAAAGCAAGAATTTAATTGTCCTATCTGGGACACATGACAATAAACTCTCTTGAATCTTGAATCTACTCCACTGCTGCAACTCCACTGGAAGTGCAACTGAAACCAAAATTATTCATATTTATGTTTAGGTAGAAAGGTGAGAAGGACTCTAGGAAAACTGCAAACATGAAAACAACGACAGACTAATAGTGACATCTCAGTTTGCTTATCCTACCCATACAATTCTGATGTCTTGTGGATCGCAATAGTCATAGAATTTGCTGCGGTGTTTGGTTTGAATTGTGAATTTAAAAAAGCATTTGCTTCTGTGCATTCATTTAATTGACTTTATGGCCATTGCTGGATGTACTTTGAGTTGTGCATGTACTTGATGCTCTTGTGTTTAAATTCCATGCCCTGACTAAAAAAATATAAACTACAAAACAAGACTCTCGGTGAATATATTTTGCATATTTTGTGCGTGTGATTGTTACTTTTAATTTTGCTGCAACTGAAATCTTGTAAATGCCACTAACAATCAGTAAAATGTCCACAGCTCCAATAAACAGAAAGATGACATTCTTTTTTCTTTCCCTTGCAGTGCAAGAATAAGTGCTGCCCAGTGTCTCAAACAACCCTGGCTAACTAACATTGCAGAGAAAGCTAAACAATGTAAGGTTCGTCTCAAGTCCCAGATCCTTCTACAGAAATACATGGTGCGACGGCTGTGGAAGGTACAACGACAGCTTGCAATAGAACTTAATTAATCATTTTCCAGTTTTAATGCTGCCCTTCTTTAAAATTAAAATGATGACCCCTGTATATGAGAAATTAAACTGCTATTGAATCCCTAGCATTCAAATGGGGATAAATTGATCTCTGTTCACTGGTGCTAATTAAATGTATGACATTGACTGCCATTTGGACCCATTCCTCAATATTGGTTCCATTGGAATATGAACAATGGATAATAACAAAACATAGAAACATAGGTGCAGGAGTAGGCCATTCGGCCCTTCGAGCCAGCACCGCCATTCAATATGATCATGGCTGATCATTCAAAATTACCCTGTTCCTACTTTCTACCCATATCCCTTGATTCCAGTTAGCCCTAAGAGCTATATCTAACATGCATTAACAAAGGAAGCCAAGCTGAATTCCTCCCAATCTATTTCTTCATGGGTGCAGTTTCTCTTTACTGTGCTGCAGAACTAATCTGGCATATTTGTCCAGAATTTGGAGTACCATTTCAAAAAGGCTGAGCAGTGTTGTTTGCTGGAGACATTGGTGTCAAATGTCTCCACTTCCCTCATTCTGATGTATAATTTCCACTGTACTTTCCCAGGGAGCTCTGCCATTTTCCATTTTCATCTGTGGCCAGGACCCTCACAAGATCAGACCAGCACTAGCAGTACAAGGGCTTTCCACCACCTCCAGAGATCAGCATCCAGGAGATCCTGACTACCTTACTCTATAGAAGCAGGGTCTTAGCTGCTGTTACAAAACAAGAATCAAGAGTGTTTAATTATCATGTACTGAAAATGGAACAATGAAAACCTTATTTATTGCAGCCTAACTGGGCCATTCACACAATAACCCACAGTTAATATATAATAAGCAAAAATACAATTAATTAATAACTACAAAACATAATAGTGCGAAAATTGGTCCATAGTGCAACTAAACACATAATCCATAGAAGGTCATAGTTGTTCATGTTAGTGTTTTACTGTATGTAAAGTTTGATGGTTGCTGGGCACAATCTGTTCTTGAGCCTGGTGGTCACGGTTTCGGGTTCTTGTACCTTCCTCCCGATGATAGTCGCAAAATAAGAGCACGGTTTGGGTGGTGTGGGTCTTTGATGATATTGGCAGCCTTTGTAAAGAAGTGCTTGTATAGATTCCTTCGATGGTGGGGAGGTCAGCACCCGTGATGGGTGAGGAAGTGTCTACCACTTTCTGTAGTCTCCTTCATTCCTGCGCGTTCCAGTTGCAGAACCAGACTGTGATGCAGCAGTCAGTATCGTCTCTACCATTCACCTGTAGACGTTCGATATTCAAACATTCTATTCGCCAACATAACAAATCTTATCAATCTGGCCCCAGGACAGTTCTTCAAACCAGACCTTGAAGCTGTTGACTCCCTCCACCATCGCCTTGTTGATGAAGACAGACACAAAGTGCTGGAGTAACTCAGCGGGCCAGGCAGCATCTCAGCAGAGAAAGGATGGGTGATGTTTTGGGTCTGGGTCCTTCTTCAGTCTGGGGTGAAGCCCTGTTGATGAAGACAGATTAATGGATCTCTGATATACCCCTCCTGAAGTCAACAATCCTTGATCATGCTAAAGTTGTGAGCAAGATTGTTGTTCTGGCTCCATTTAATTGGATTTACATTCTCCCTCCTGTACTCTTTGTTACCCGTTATTCATCCAACAACGATGGTATCATCAGCGAGTTTAAAGATGGCATTGGACCATTGTCTGGCCACACAGTCATGAGACACAGAGAGTAGAGTAGGGGACCAAGCACACAGCCTTGAGCTGCTCCAATACTGATGGTTATCGAAGAAGGAGTGTTTTGTTGGCAATTCGTAAAGATTGTGGTCTGCCGATGGGGACGTCAAGCACCCAGTTACATCAGGATGAGCAGAGATGGTGTTCTCTGAGTTTGATGCTACCTGGGACACCTAAGGATCACTAGCTCCTAGCTTTAGCCAATAGACCAGGGTTTCCATTTTCATAATTCCAATCCCCATATTTTCATCCATTTAAAAAAGTGTTTTCCCATGGATTTTTGTACTTAGCCAAATGCAAACCTGGCTTTGATCGGGTCGACTTTTAAAAAGTAATCTTTATTAGAAAAGTTATTTTAACAATGTTTTTCAAATGATTTAAAGGTACTGCTGATGTAAGTTGATTAAAGCAGCAGAAAATAAGTTTTAAATGTAAAACAAATGTGTATTAGATCACAATGCCAATCAATGACGCACAGGTAACTTGATTGTAAATGAATGGATTACTTAAAAAAATTGCAATTACGAATGTTAGTTTCTTTGGTAAATTAAAGTAAAAATTGCATTCTAAAACTTCTAAAGCACGTGAGTTATTATCATTGTAATTGACAGAATCTGCTCATTTTCGTGTTTTGTTCGAAGGCCTGCATATAGGGAATATACGGTATAGGGAACGAGTTACCAGAGGTAGATGAGGCAGATACAATAACTATATATCATCACAGTATTATTTTTGTGGTACATCTCCTTTTACCTAAGATGCGTAACTTGGAATTCATAACTATTAGTAACAGGAAAGAATATTTGCACCTATGTTATGTAAACACAAAAGGCAGCATTTCTGGACAACATGGATAGGGGAATGAATGGAAATAATTGGTTCCTTATCACGCCCTGCCCTGTACATTTTATAAAGATAATACTTAGGGATTAATGGGATAACAGGGGAAGAAAGGCAAGGAGATTGGTCATAGGGAAAGAGAAGGTTGCAAGGAAATACACAGAGTGCTAGAATAACTCAGTGAGTCAGACAGCATCTCTGAAACACATGGATAGGTGACATTGTGGGTCAGGACCCTTCTTCAGACCGGTGAAGAAGGGCCTCGACCTAAAATGACAACTCTCCATGTGCTCCAGAGATGCTGCCTGATCCATAAAGTTAGTCCAGCACTTTGTGCCCTTCTGTGTAACCCAGCATCTGCATTTCCTTAGTTCTACAAGAATATTTATTATTCTCCTTCCGGGTTACAACCCATCTCCACGGCTACGAACCAAATAGTGTAATTCAGGAATAATCACAAATGTTAACAGCTGATAGTATTGATAGGATTGAATTGGTCAGTCTTTACTCTAAGCTGAACCCAAAAGTACTTTATTGCACAATAGTAGGTTTTTTATCGCTTATACTATCAATAAATAACGAGTAATGTGAAAAGAGTGTTGTCGAATCCGTATTGTTTTAACATATCGTGAGCAACAGGTTTCTGTCAAAGAAAAACACAAAATGCTGGAGTAACTCAGCAGGTCAGGCGGCATCCCTGGAGACTGTAGATGCTTCTGTCAAGTTTTTGCAACCATATTGTATCTGTGGCATCTTCATATCAGAAATGATGCATAACTTCTCTTCCAGTGTTTCTGGCAAATTCTTGATCTGACAAAGAATAGACAGTACTCTCATTTTGTTTTGTTTTTATCTCCGTGTAGAAGAACTACTATGCAGTGACTGCTGCAAATCGATTGAAGAAACTGAGTGATTCTGGGGCTTTGGGCCCTGTGGATGTGTGAGCTGCACTGACTGAACCAGTTGCACCTTCCCTTTTCAGTCAGGACACTAATCATTGGGATTTGCCTCAACCTTGTTGAACCACCTTTACTTATCCTTCCAGTAAAATGCAATATGGTTTAGGTTTAGAAAAATGTGTTTGGGTAAAAATAGTACAGATTCATAAAAATGTATGCCCATCATTTTGGTTTATTTATCCTTCCACCAAGAGTGTGGCAGTCTGATTTGATTGTAGTTATTTTAGTCAATCTCATTATTTATATTCATTTGTTGCCAGTTTAAAAAAAATGTAACTAGGCTTTTAATCGTTAATGATGTGTATTTATCATTTTAAGGCATCCAAAAAGAAGCACAAGGGACAGTAAATGATCCCAACCAGCATGAGCTTTCACGCCCTTTGCACTGAAATGTCAGGCTGGTGAAACTGTGAATTAAATGAGTTAACTAAGGTTTCAAACTGTTTTTGTCTTAATCCTCTCCAGATCTGAAAAACTCTTAAGCAGATAGAATGTAAAATAAACTTTCAAAGGTCTAATTGGTTCTATTTTGGCCTCCAGCCTGCAGTTGAATGTAATAGTACTGGTTGACTGCCACCCCTTTGTGGCATCTCCTTAATTTCCACATCTACTGTTTTACAGCCAAACTGTACTGGATATTTTGCAGGTGCCCAGCTCTCAACCTCATTACCAGAGAGCTGAATAGAGCACTGTAATTTTTAATTTGATGTTTTACTATGATATTTTTGCCTCAGTTTAACTGTGACCTGAAACTTTCAACAGGTTGCCAAAAAAATCAGTGTAATCTTTAAGAGAAAGATCACCGAGACATATCCACGTTAATTAGGCCCGTTACCATCAATATGTGGAACTTGAATTCTTAAAGTAAACAGGCAAATTAAGACAGGCAAATGCAATGAAGGAGAAGACAATTCATCTGGACGGCATAGTGGCACAGCGGGTAGAGCTGCTGCCTGACAGCGCCAGAGACCCGGGTTCAATCCTGACCTTGAGGGCTGTCAGAATGGAGTTTGCATGTTCTCCCTGTGACCACGTGGGTTTCCTTTTGGTGCTCCGGTTTCCTCGCACATCTTCACGACGTGCAGGTTTATAGGTTAATTGGGCCTCTGTAACTTGCCCTAAGTTTGTTGGGAGTGAATGAGAAAGTGGGATAACATAGAACTAGTGTGAAGGGTTGATCAATGGTAGATGTGGAATCGGTGGGCCGTAGGGCCTGTTTCCAGGCTGTATAACTAAACTAAACTGGTAATTTAAAAAAAACACTTGGCCAGATACACGGATAGGATAGGTTTAGAGGGATATGGCCAGGTGGGACGTGCAGATGGGGAAAGTTGGTCAGCTCGGACAAGTTTGGCCGAAGGGCAAACCGTGTAACTCCGATTGCTGAATGACTATGACTCTCTGTGACTCTATGACAATAGATTCAGGATTTTAAGAATGAACTTTTGTCACCACCAGTCAAAGTTCCGTCACTACACCAGAAACCAAATGTGTGAAGAAGTGTTTTTGCCTCCTCCTAGCATTTCACTCACCTTCTTTAACCCAATGCAATTTAAACAAAAGCAAGAGATGTAACAAAGCTCCATTATCATCATGGTTACAAGTGTGCAATGATGCTGGTATTCCAAACAAACCAAATTGTTTTCACTCTGGCCATTCGGGAGTTTAAATTAAGGTGAAGTTTTCTACCTGATGCAATCAAGGTGAGAAAAAACACGTCACTTCACCCCTACTGAAAGAGGAGCAGTTCTTCTGACACTGCGTTCAGAGATGCCAAAACATAATTAGAATTTTAATTATAATTTTCTAGGAATGGGTAGGGGCAGGGTGCACTGGAGCAGCAATCATCCTCCACTATAATATATGCATATGCATTATTGCAATTCCACTGTTGCTGATATTTGGTCAGATGTAAATCACACTCGCTATTTAACATTAGTTTTCTTGGTGACGTTGTTTCATAAGATTATAAGATCATGTGATAGGAATAGAATTAGACCATTCAGCCCATCAAGTCTAGTCAATCATGGCTGATCTACCTCTCCCTCATAACCCCATTCTCCTACCTAATCTCTGACACCCATACTAATCAAGAATCTATCTCTCTCTGCATTAAATATATCCACCAACGGCCTCCACAGTCTTCTGTGGCAAAGAATTCCACAGATTCACCACCCTCTGACTAAATAAATTCCTCTTAATTTCCTTCCTAAAAGAACATCCTTTAATTCTGAGACTATGATCTCTAGGCCGAGACTCTCCCACTAGCGGAAACATCCTCTCTATATCCACTCTATCCAAGCCTTTCACAATTCTGTGCGTTTCAATGAGGTCCCTCCTCATTCTTCTTCCAGCGAGTACAGGCCCAGCGCCGTCAAACACTCATCATAGTTTAAACCTACTGATTCCCGGAATCATTCTCTGCTTGAAAATGGGACAGTTAACATGCTGTCCCCAGCAAATCGTTATTCGTGTTAAATCTGCTAAACGGAAGCAGAGGTTTCCCCATTGAGAGCAATCAGACAACAGACAAGAGATAAGATTAACAGACTGTGGAACTTCACTGACAGCCCGTTGCATGCTGGTAATGGCCAAGTATAAGGAAGCACCTTCCCTCGTAGGGAAAAAGTGTAGAGCTCAAGGACAAAGCTGAAAGCACAAATATTTTCAGTTAACTTTGAACAAAATGAAATACTAAAGATTTTTTTATTTACCTTGGGTACCTTGGTGACCTGGGCATCAATGGCCAACATTTCCAGTAGATCCCTAATTGATTTTAAATGAAGAGCCCTGCTAAACGATTTTGGAGGACATTTAAGAGTCATCCACATTGTTGGAACATGTCAGATATAAGCCAGTGCAGGTAAGGATGGTAGATATTCTTCCTTGAAGAACATTAATGAACCAGATGTGTTTAATTTAACTGCACAACACAAATAAAACAATGGAGTAAAACTCGACAAAACTCACATAGAACATAGTACAGCAGAGGAACGGGCCAAGACCAACTGTATCTGCTTCCACATAATCCATATGCCTCCACTCCCTGAACATCCATGTGCCTATCCAGAAGTTTTTAAAATGCTACTATCATGTCCGCCTCTGCCACCAGCTCCGACAGCACGTTCCAGACACTTACCATCCTCTGTGTAAATAAACTTGCACCGCACATCTCCTTTAAACTTTGCTCCTCTATCCTTAAGGCTATGCCCTTCAGTACTTAATATTTCTATCCTGGGAAAAATACTCTGACTGTCTATCCTATCTGTGTCACACATAATTTTACATTTCTCTAACATATCCCCTCAACCTCCGGCATTCCAGAGAAAAGTAACCAAGTGTGTCCAACTTCTTCCTGTAGCAAATAGTCCCTAATCCAATCATTATTCTGATAAATCTCCTCTGCATCCTTCACAAAGACTCCACATCCTTCCGATAATGCGGCAAAAGAAATCCACTGTCCTAACCTCATCAATCACCTTTGTCACCTTCTCGGTAATGTTGGTAACACCATGCTGACGGTTCCTAATTCACCCATTCTCTTTCAAATGGTAGTAAATCCTATTTCAAAGAATCTTCTGCAATCGCTTTCCTATTACTGACGCGAGGCTCACTGGCCTATAATTCCCCAGATTCTCTCTACTTCTCTTCTTAAACAAAGGAACATTATTCATGCTCCAGTCCTCCGGGGATTCGTCAATGATTAGAAAAGATGGTTATAGAGGATCTGAAAAACCTGCGATAGATCCCATCAAACTCTGGGGATTTATCCACCCAACTGCTCGTCAAGAGCCTCAACACCTTTTTATCTCAAACCGCCCATGCATGTTAGCATTCTCCACACTGATCCAACTCTCCTCCATGCCTTCTCCCTTATGAAAACAGATGCAAAGTACTTATTTAGTACCTCACCTACATATCTTAACTCCAAGCTCAAACTCCTTCTTTGTACCGTAATTTTTTATTTAATTTGGATCTTGCTATTCAATTGTATGTTCTAGAGAGGTTTTGGACGACGGCACTCAAGTGGTGTGGTATGATCATATTTCTGATAGGTTATTTTTAATTCATTATACAACGAAGTTATTTCTATTCCAAGTAACAACAAAGACTTTCCTTCACAAAACATTTATGTTCCCCTCAATTTGCAAAATAAATTACAGTTCCTGTATTATATTTTGTTTCTAATTTAAACTGAAACAAGCAAATTAAGTTGTAACAATGTTTTCAAAGCTACTGTAACTTGATACGTTGTTAGTGAAGAGCAATTGGCTTGAAATATAATATTTCGACGTTCCACTTTAATCTCACTGTATTTTCACTGAGGATTATCTGATTATTTTTTACTCTTGTAAGCCCTATTGAGTGTGTGGGCATTAATACAGTTGTTCAAATGTTATCATCTTACAGTTTCTCATTTGCAGCCTTTTTGAAACGATGATAATCAAATGTTTAGCTCTTTAAGTGCTGAACAATTTGGCAAATTTCATATAAATTGTGGTCACTAGAAGCTACTAGATATATTTATTTTGTATGTTGAAGCATGATGTATGCATTGTGTAAGCTGCTCAAAAGTGACAGCTGTGGTTTATGCTGAATATCTGCTTAGATTAGTGGTGCATTAGCAAAGTTAGATTTATAATGTCTGTTCACTGTGTGAATCACAGAGTAACTACTGCATAGTTTATCTGATTCATCTGCAGTTTGCTATTATCTGATTTGATTCGTAGCATGCAAAATAAATCTTTTCACCATACCATGGTACACGTGACAATAACAAACCTAAACTAAACCTAAATAGAGGAGTGTAGGTTGAGTTAGTGTCCAATGAGTTCAAAAGCTGTGGCTAGGTTTATTTTTTAACATTTACACCATTTACCTTCTTTCAATTGCACCAGAAAAATAAATAGGCTGAAGCCAAACCATGGTACCATGTTACAAAATTTCCACTAAATATCTCCTAAACATGGATAATGCTGCTTGCCTGAGTTGAGAAACTGGAGTGTGTGGTCTTTACCTTCCCTGAAGGCCTGGCTGTCAACAGATAACTATCTGGGGCAACATATCACACTGGAAGTGAAGTACAGCCGTGCTGCTTTTTATCATAGTTGAAATGCTGATGGTGTTTAATAATTGGCAGCACTGACTGTGCAATCCCTTTAGGATGTACTGGTGTTGGCTTCCATGACTTCTAAATGTCACTTCAACATTGACCCTCATTGTAAAGTGCCCTTTATGTCTTCATGCATAATGGAATTTGCAAATGTACGCATTTCTAAGCCATGTGAGGCGTTGTTTTCTTGTGAATGAGCCAAGCTTTTTACAGTTCCAAATAATGCCCCTATGTTTGTACGTGAAACGGTGCTGTTTGTAACCAAATCCTTTATTGCCCCCCACCGCTATATATAAGAGAAGATTTAATTACAAAATATGACCGATTTTAGTGGAATAACAAAGACCACTGGCTAAGTTGTGGAATTTGAATCCCGAAGATTCCCAGAATCTCACCTAATGAACATAGTAAACTTTTAGCTGTCTTTCTGCCACTAGAGGCCAGCAGTGCAGCTCCTAATCTGGAAAATAACATTTATTTCTGGGCCTGACTTTCAACATTCCTGACAGGCTGGAAAAGATGGGAACAATTTGGAAATCAGATGGCTGAAGTTACATCCCCCATTCCTGACCACAGTTCCTCTGCCAGAACTCTCTTTTGGGACTGCTCCATAGTGAAGTTCATGTGGGAACCTACGTGTAGTGTGAGAATTGGGGCACCGATGGACAGACTTAGCACAGACCGTCCTATGAAACTTGTCATGGAACGACCTCACCAGAAATTCCTATAGGGATCGCTGCAGGTCTACCTAAAAACAGGCAACCACTTGTTCCTTGCAAAACCTTTGCCCATTGCAGGCTGCCGAGGAACTTTTCCTTGCTTAATAAAGAACACAAAGTGCCAGAGTAACTCAGCGGGTCAGGCGACATCTCTGGAGAACACGAGTGATATTTCAGGTAGGGACCTTTCTTCAGACATCAGACTCAGTCTGAAGAAAGATCCCCACCCGAATGGACACCTCTCCGTGTTCTTCAGAGATACTGGCAGACCCGCTGAGTTACTCCAGCATTTTGTGTCTTTTTTTGTAAACCAACATCTGCAGTTCCTTGTATCACCCTTCTGTTAATGATGGCTTCACCTCCTTCAACATGCAGCACCTGGCTCCATTCTGCTCTTTCTCCAAACACCAATTTTTCACCACCAAAGCCCCTCAAATCACCCTCCTCTACCCCTCCTTCTTTCCCCAATGGCCTGTGAGCTGTCTGTGATTGGTGGCTTGGAGCTCACCAGTATTCTGCAGATATCAGCTGGGGCAAAGCTGTTACCCAGGTTTCTGGGTAGGTGGATCAATTGTAATGCTCAATCTCACCCTACATCTTTAACTAAAGGAGAAAAAGTGGCAAGCAAGAGGTTACGGGGAGAAAGCAGGAGAATGGGGTTGAGAGGGGAAAATAGATCAGCCATGATTGAATGGTGGAGTAAATTTGATGGGCTGAAAGGCCTATTTTTGCTCCAATGTCATGGTCTTTTTCACACAGAGAGTTGTGAGTGTGGAATTCTCTGCCTCAGAGGGTGGTGGAGGCCAGTTCTCTAGATACTTTCTAGAGAGAGCTTAATAGGGCTCTTAACGATAGCGGAGTCAGGGGATATGGGGAGAAGGCAGGAATGGGGTACCGATTGTGGATTTTCAGCCATGATCACATTGAATGGTAGCGCTGACTCGAAGGGCCGAATGGCCTACCCCTGCACTTATTGTCTATAAGAGAATCATGAATCTCTTTCCTCTGGTTTTCTTAGGCCATGCACATTCCACCAGTGAAATTGGATATGAAAAAAAGTGAAGAGATATGGGGATAAAGTGAGAAAGTTAGTTTGAGATAGAAGATTAGCCATGATCACTTTAAATGGTGAATTGGGTTTGAGTAATCCCGTGGACTGTTCCAACCCCACTTTCTCATTTTTGTAAAAGAACCAGCGGCCAATATTCCTTATCTCCACCCTGATGCAGCAGCTGGGAGTGTGCCAGTAACTTTAGGAGCACCTCATCATCAATTGACATCTCATCAGAGGAACAAGCCAAGATAAAACATCCATGGCCATGAAGCTCCAAATATGGCTTGTTCTGCTATGGCAGAGAATTGCTGTGTTCCACTTAGTGCTCATCCCATGCCATCTCACACTCAAGCATATTTATTGATATGAAAAGATTGCAAATTGCAGAGAACTGGGTTTACAATAGAGGAACTTAATTTGTAACTTGCTCAAAATAAAATCTATACCTCTTTGCTTTGTGGTTTCCGGCTCTCATTTTACTGCTATGGTATATAACATTGGGAGCCTTTATTGAGAGTTCACAAAGATTGTAGCCTTTGGAGAATTCTGTGGAATTTATTTCATCGTATTTTGCGAAACATTTTTGAGGCTCAAGTTATGGATTTGCACTTCAACTCCTATCCACCTGGCTAACATGGCACCAGCTTTCCACAACCCTTCTAAAAGTCGGGTCATTATATCTGCAGCTTGGAAAAAAAAAGCAGCCTGGCTCTCAGCCACATGGACTTTGTAGAGCTGGAGAGTACAGTGCACTTCTGTTAAGGATTGAAGAGATTTTCCATGAATTTCTTACTGCTTCTCTGAAGTTTAACACATGCAGGAATAGACAGGAAGCAGGTTGTGAAGCATAAACTAATCCATTTTGTGAAAATGCTGCTTTTTTTTCAGAATATTGCTTAAAGAAACTTTTTAAAAAAAAGATAAATAAATTAGACGCTGGCGTACAGATGGGGAAGATTCCTGTTTTGAGAGAACAGATGGCAAGAATGTGGCTAGACTTTATTTTCTGTGATTATATTGATACTAAATATAGTTTATAGCGTGAGATCATCGCATCATTTGACTGGTTTAAACACATTTCCATTCTGCTTTTGTAATGTTTTTGAGGTCAATTTTAACTTGCCAGAATTGGTGTTAACAGGCCAGTAATGGCTTCAAAATGGTATTGTGCTTAGCACACTGCCAGTAGAGTGGCGTGCTGCTGCCATTTTCATCGTGGGTTCTTGCTGGGTGTTTGATGCCGCTGGTTTGAATCAAATATATGAGCGTGCTAATACGTAAATCAGGGTTCTCCAGCAACCTGTAAAAACAAGGAGCTGCAGGTGCTGGTTTACAAAAAAAATGACACTAAGTGTTGGAGAAGCTCAGCCGGTCAGGCAGCATCTATGGAATCTGAAGAAGGGCCCCAACCTGTAACATCACGTGTCCATGTTCTCCAGAGATGATGCCAGACCCGCTGAGTTACTCCAGCACTTAGTGTGTTTTTACTCCAGCAATGTCTGCTTCACTGATGCATATTTTCACATGGAACTCCAGCAGAACCAAGATAAAATAATCGGGACATGTGCATCTCAGCCTCCCAAGATCATTGATGACAGCAGTGCATCCTGCATTTAACTTGAAGCGGGGTGGACCAACTAAAGGCTGTCCCCTCTGGCATTATTCTGGGCAGTGTGCGGCTTTAGACTCACAATGGATTCAATTCACCATTTTTAATTAGTCAAAATAGGTCCAAACCTGGGACAGTATTCAATGAGTAACTCTGCGACAGTCTCTAACTTCTTAGTTTCAACAATGATACTGACTTCGCTTCAGCCAATTAGCCAAACTCTAGATCACAAAAGGATTCCCCCCTCTTTATTTAAATGCAAATATTGTATTTATATGTTTCCTTGCATGATTTCAAATGTCCCCAATGTACTTTGCAGTCACTGTTATAAAGCCGGAAGCTCTGAAGCTAATTTGGGCAGGACAAATTCTCACAACGCAGTGATAATGTCCTAATAATGATACTTTATGATGTTAAATCATTAAATATTTGGCTCAGTTGACCAGCAGTCATTTATTTTCCTGAATAAATTATTAAAGAATAATTTATTTTATTGTTCTTCAAAAGAAGAAATGGACAATAGGTAATAGACAATAGGTGCAGGAGTAGGCATTTCGACCCTTCGAGCCCGCACCGCCATTCAATGTGATATGTATTACTTCAATGTATTACTTCAATCCCAAAGTGCTACCAATAGACCCACAGACATTTGCTGAAACTAAATCATAATTTCAAAATTAAAATTTAACACTATGGTGGTAACATAGAACAAGAAACAGTACAGCACAAGAACAGACCCTTTGACCCACAATGACAGTGCTGAACCAGATGCCAAGACTATCTGTTGTCTCCTTGCACATATCCCCCAATTCCCTGCATGTCCATATGCCTATCCAAATGTTGCTTAAACCAGCAAGTTCCAGACATTCACCACCCTCTGTGTAAAAATAGTTGCCCTGCACATCTCCTTTAAACTTCTCCCCTCTCACCTTAAAGCTATGCCCTCTAGTCTACCCCATCTATGCCATTTCATAATTTTATATGCTTACAAGCAGGTTATATACATAACCTTCAGCATTCAAGAGAAAACAATCCAAGTCAAATCAGTCTGACGAAGGGTCTCGACCCGAAACGTCATCCATTCCTACTCTCCAGAGATGCTGCCTGAGATGAGTTAATCCAGCATTTTGTGTCTATCTTCAATTTAAACCAGCATCTGCGGTTCCTTCCGACACACCAAGTCTGTCCAACCTCTCCCTGTACCTAATACCCACTAATACAGGCATCATTCTGGTAAGCCTCCTCTGCACCCTTTCAAGCCTCCACATCCTTCCTGTAATGGGGCAACCAGACTGCACGCAGTACTCCAAATGTAGCCTATCCAAAGTCCTATGAAGCTGCATCCTGACCTCCTGACTCTTATCCTCAAACTAAATGAACTTATGGAGGTTGAAATTAAAATTTACAGCAACTGTTTACTGTAACTGTAACTGTAACAGTTTATTTACTGTAACTGTTCTAGACATTTAATACAAATGATTCAGTGATCTAAAGGGATAGAGTTTATACAATTGATGACAGTGCCATTGGTGTAACCAAGCACTGCATGGTTGTTTGGCCATTTTCTCTGTACGTTAGTGAACGGTCTGGTAAATCCCTGGTGAACCTGTATTTGAGGTTTTTCAAACCATTTATTTTCTAGCTGTTTCTGGTCCTTCAGATTTCCAGTTTAGTTTAGGGATACACAATGGAAAGGAGCCCTTCGGCCCACCAAGACCACGCCAGCCATCAATTACCCATACATTGGTTTTATGTAACTAATCTTAAGGGGTTGGACAGGCTAGATGCAGGAAGATTGTTCCCGATGTTGGGGAAGTCCAGAACAAGGGGTCATTGTTTAAAGATAAGCGGGAAGTCTTTTAGGACCGAGATGAGAAAAACATTTTTCACACAGAGAGTGGTGAATCTCTGGAACTCTCTGCCACAGAAGGTAGTTGAGGCCAGTTCATTGGCTATATTTAAGATGGAATTTGATGTGGCCCTTGTGGCTAAGGGGATCAGGGGGTATGGAGAGAAGGCAGGTACAGGATACTGAGTTGGATGATCAGCCATGATTATATTGAATGGCGGTGCAGGCTCGAAGGGCCGAATGGCCTACTCCTGCACCTACACTAATGCATCCTGCACACTGGGGGCAATTTACAGAAGCCAATTAACCTACAAACCTGTACATTTTTGGAATGTAGGGGAAACACCAGACAGTTAAGGGCCTGTCCCACTTGGCCGTCATTTACGCGACAGACCGGTAGTGGCTGATGAGCAACAGTCGCGCGACGGTGGCGCGCGTCATCACCCGCCATCACCCGTCATCATGCGCCTTCAAATATTTTATCTGCTCTGCAAGTAGAATCAGTCAGCGTATTGACATCATTTGTTAAGTGAAACATTGATAAAATTATTGTTTGCTGGAAAAATTCATTTACTTTTAAACTTTCTGAAATATTCCCAACAAACACAAAATTGTATTCCATTATAGCAGTTTGAGGGTTTAAACCCAGCTTAAGAATTAGTTAGCACATTTTTTTTTAATGGTGCTAGTAAAATTGTTGGTGGTTATTTAAAAAAAAAACTAATTTGGTTACTTGTGTTCTTTTAGGATATAAAATCTGCAACCCTTACCTGGATGTTAACTTTTGAAACATCCTTAACTAAGGATGTTTCAAAAATACTTATTAAGGTGTTACTCTGAAGGCATTACACTGAAAACATTGATGCTTACAGCGTAATTATTTTCTCATTGTTGCCGACTGCGTATGGGCGGCACGCAGCGGCGCATGGTTACGCACGGTGACGTAATCATGCGTCACCACGCACTACACGTACGACGTCAGGACGTCAGCGTGCAACCGCAGTACGTCCGCGTGCGTAAGCGATATGCCACGCAGGGGGCGCGCAAAGATTTCGTACAGCACAAAATCCTGGAGCGCCGTGCGATACCGTGCACAACTCCATACTCCTCCACGCCTCTCCATGCGCCCGTCCCGCGCTACCCACACGCTACCCCGACAATCACAACGCGACTAGCACATTTTTGGAAGTCCCGTAAATGTCGCGCAAATGGCGGCCATGTGGGACAGGCCCTTTATGAATCACCGAGAGAGTAATGAATTTGTGGAATTCTCTGCCACAGAAGGCAGTTGAGGCCAATTCACTGGATGAATTTAAAAGAGAGTAAAGGGGTTGTCCCACTGTGGCGACCTATTCTGCGAGTTTAGACGAGTTTGCCCTCGACTCAAACTCGTAGCATGGTCAACATGTAGTCCTAGGAGGTTCTATGAGGTCACTGGAACTCTCCTTCATGCTCGAGGAAAGTTTCCGAATACTCGCGGCCTCAGCTAGGTCACCATGTTGAAAAAATTTCCGCATGTAAAATTTGGTCGGCATGGTTCTTTTGAACTCGTAGTGCAGTAGAGTGGGGTCGCTATTTAGTTACAGGCAGTCGAGGGCAGCCGTAAGCAATCTCCTTCACTGACCGGGCATTTTGATTGGCTCATTTGAGTTTTCAGGACCAGGGAAAACCAACCAGTAGGTAAAATGCCCGCTAAACTTTATTATACTTCTTTAAAATGTCTCCACTCCTTCTCCCCCCTTCTCTCCCCTTCTTTCCCCCCTTCTCTCCCCTTCTCTCCCCTTCTCCCTTTCTCTCCCCTTCTCCCCCCCCTCCGCCCCTCTCCGCGCTCTCTAAAGGACTTACCTTACACTGCGCAGCCGTCTTTAACCTTCCTCTTCATCGCGAGTGTGAATTTCAGATATCGCTCACCCGCTTTCCCTGGCCCCCGCCTTTGTGGTGTGTGTGTGTGTGTGTGTGTGTGTGTGTGTGTGTGTGTGTGTGTGTGTGTGTGTGTGTGTGTGTGTGTGTGTGTGTGTGTGTGTGTGTGTGTGTGTGTGTGTGTGCAGGCAGACAGTCGATCCAGCTCGCGGTTTCAACACAGATGGTCGATCCAGCTAGAGGTTTTCCAGGCGAGTGCCCTCGAGCTTGAAGGTCGAAGACACTCTTCTTAACTCGCGGATTCGTTCGCCGCAGTGGGACAGCCCCTTTATGTAGAGCTCTAGGGGCTAGCGGAATCAAGGGATATGGGGAGAAGGCAGGCACGGGTTACTGATTGTGGATGATTGTGGATGATCAGCCATAATCATAATGAATGACGGTGCTGGCTCAAAGGGCCAAATGGCCTCCTCCTGCCCCTATTTTCTATGTTTCTACATTTCTATGTTAACTGGAGCATCTTGTTGAAAACCCATGCAATCACAAGGAGATTACAGCTACAGTAATGATTGTACCATTGTGAGGTACTTCTCACTGCCAGTTGCACATAAACATGCAACAAATGTAGTTTCATAAATAACTTGGATTCCACCTGATGCACAGACAGATATAACCATATAACCATATAACAATTACAGCACGGAAACAGGCCCTCTCGGCCCTTCCAGTCCGTGCTGACCATTTGTTTTCCCCTAGTCCCATCTACCTGCACTCAGACCATACCCCTCCATTCCCTTCACGTCCATATACCTATCCACTTTACTTTTAAATGTTAAAATCGATCCTTGCCTCCACCACTTCTGCTGGAAGCTCATTCCACACAGCCACCACCCTCTGAGTAAAGAAGTTCCCCCTCACGTTACCCCTAAACTTCTGTCCCTTAATTCTCATGTCATGCCCTCTTGTTTGAATCTTCCCTACCCTCAATGGGAAAAACGTATCCACGTCAACTCTGTCTATCCCTTTCATCATTTTAAAGACCTCAATCAAGTCCCCCCTTAACCTTCTGCGCTCCAAAGAATAAAGACCTAACTTGTTCAACCTTTCTCTGTAACATAGTTGCTGGAACCCTGGCAACGTTCTAGTAAATCTCCTCTGTACTCTCTCTATTTTGCTGACATCCTTCCTATAATTAGGTGACCAAAATTGTACACCATACTCCAGAATTGGTCTTACCAATGCCTTGTACAATTTTAACATTACTTCCCTACTCCTATATTCAATGCTCTGATTTATAAAGGCCAGCACACCAAAGGCTTTCTTTACCACCCTATCTACATGCGATTCCACCTTCAGGGAACTATGCACAGTTATTCCTAGATCCCTCTGTTCCACAAGCATTCCTCAATTCCCTACCATTTACCATGTACGTCCTATTTTGATTTGTCCTGCCAAGATGTAGCACTTCACACTTAACAGCATTAAACTCCATCTGCCATCTTTCAGCCCACTTTTCCAAATAGCCCAAATCTCTCTGTAGATTTTGAAAATCTACTTCATTATCCACAACACCACCTATCTTAGTATCATCTGCATACTTACTTATCCAATTTTCCACCCCATCATCCAGATTATTGATGTACATGACAAACAACAGTGGACCCAACACAGATCCCTGAGGCACCCCACTGGTCACCGGCTTCCAACCTGACAAACAGCCATCTACCATTACTCTCTGACATCTCCCATTCAGCCACTGTTGAATCCATCTTGCTACTCCGCCATTAACATCCAAAGATTGAACCTTCTTAACCAACCTTCTATGGGGAACCTTGTCAAAGGCCTTACTGAAATCCATATAGACAACATCCACTGCTTTACCCTCATCAATTTCCCTAGTTACCGCTTCAAAAAATTCAAGAAGGTTTGTCAAACATGACCTTCCAGGCACAAATCCATGTTGACTGTTCCTGATCAGACCCTGTTTATCCAGATGCTTATATATATTATCTCTAAGTATCCTTTCCATTAATTTGCCCCCCACTGACGTCAAACTAATAGGTCTATAATTGCTAGGTTTATTCTTTGAACCCTTTTTAAACAATGGAACAACATGCGCAGTACGCCAATCCTCCGGCACTATTCCCGTTTCTAATGACATTTGAAATATTTCTGTCATAGCTCCTGCTATTTCTACACTAACTTCCCTCAATGTCCTAGGGAATATCCTGTCAGGACCTGGAGACTTATCCACTTTTATATTTTTCAAAAGTGTCAGTACTTCCTCCTCTTTGAATCGCATAGTTTCCATAGCTACCCTACTTTTTCCCCTTAACTCACAGTTCAATATCCTTCTCCTTGGTGAATACCGAAGAAAAGAAATGGTTCAATATCTCCCCCATCTCTTTTGGCTCTGCAGATAGCTGTCCATTCTGGTTCTCTAATGGTCCAATTTTATCCCTCGTTATCCTTTTGCTATTAGTATAGCTGTAGAAACCCTTTGGGTTTACTTTCACCTTTCTTGCCAAAGCAACCTCATATCTTCTTTTAGCCTTCCTAATTTCTTTCTTAAGATTCTTTTAACATTCTTTATACTCCTCTAGCACCTCATTTACTCCATGCCTCCTATAATTATTGTAGATATCTCTCTTTTTTTGAAACAAGTGTCCAATTTCCCTTGAAAACCATGGCTCTTTCCAATTTTTACTATTTCCTTTCAACCTAACAGGGACATAAAGATTCTGTACTCTTACAATTTCCCCTTTAAATGTCCTCCATTTCTCTTCTACATCCTTCCCATGAAACAAAGTGTCCCAATTCACTCCTTTAAAATCCTTACGCATTCCCTCAAAGTTAGCCTTTCTCCAATCAAAAATCACCACCCTAGGTCCAGTTCTGACTCTCTCCATAATTATATTGAAACTAATGGTATTGTGATCACTGGTCCCGAAGTGCTCACCAACGCATACCTCCATCACCTGACCTGCCTCATTTCCTAACAGGAGGTCCAGCACTGCCCCTTCTCTGGTCGATACCTCTATGTACTGCTGCAAAAAACTATCCTGCACACATTTTACAAACTCCAAACCATCCAGCCCATTTACAGAATGTGTTTCCAAGTCTATTTTTGGAAAATTGAAATCTCCCACAATCACTACCTTGTGCTTACTACTAATATCTGCTATCTCCTTGCATATTTGCTCTTCCAATTCTCGCTCCCCATTTGGCGGTCTATAATACACCGCTAAAAGTGTTGCTACACTGTTCCCACTTCTCAGTTCCACCCAAATAGCCTCCCTAGATGAGCCCTCTAATCTATCCTGCCAAAGCACTGCTGTAATATCTTCTCTGACAAGCAATGCAACACCTCCCCCTCTGGTCCCTCCAATTCTATCACACCTGAAGCAACCAAATCCTGGAATATTTAGTTTCCAATCACAGCCCTCCTGCAACCATGTTTCACTGATCGCCACAACATCATATTTCCAGGTGTCAATCCAGGCTCTTATTTCATCCACCTTACTTACAATGCTCCTAGCATTAAAATATACACATTTTAGAAACCCACCGTCCCTTATTCTCTCTATTATCTTTTTCATCTTTCTCGCCTACATTTTGGATCCGAGTGCTTCCCTTCTCTGCCTCTTGCCCCACACCCTGACCCCTAGCCCCCTCTACCCAAGTCCCTCCCCCCAGCCTTTCTAGTTTAAAGTCACCCCAGTAGCCTTTGCAAATCTCCCTGCCAGGATATTGGTCCCCCTCGGGTTCAAGTGCAACCCGTCCTTTGTGTACAGATCATGCCTTTCCCCAAAAGAGGTCCCAGTGATCAAGAAACTTGAATCCCTGCCCACTGCACCAGCCCCTCAGCCACGCATTTATCCTCCACCTCATTTCATTCCTACTCCACTGTCACGCGGCACAGGCAGTTAATCCTGAAATTGTTGCCCTTTTGGTCCTTCTCCTTAACTTTCCCCCCAACTCCCTAAATTCTCCCTTCAGGACCTCATCACCTTTTCTGCCTATGTCATTGGTACCTATGTGTACCACAACATCAGGCTCCTCTCCCTCCCTTATCAGAATCTTTTGGACACGTTCTGACACATGCGGGACCCTGGCACCAGGGAGGCAAACTACCATCTGGGTCTCCCGACTGTGTCCACAGAATCGCCTATCCGACCCCCTAACTATAGAGTCCCCTATTACAATTGCCCTCCTCTTTTTGTTACCCTTCTGAGCATCAGGGCCGGTCTATGTGCCGGAGGCCCGGCCGCTGTTGCTGCCCCCAGCTAGGCTGTCCCCTCCAATCGTACTCAAACCTGAGAACCTATTTTCCAGGTGTACGGTCACAGGGGTACTCTCTAGCCCCTGCCTCTGCCCCTTACCCTTCCTAACTGTGACCCACTTGTCTGCCTCCTGTGGTCTGGGAGTGACTACCTCCCTGTAGCTCCTCTCTATTACTGCCTCACTCTCCCTGACCAGACGGAGGTCATCGAGCTGCTGCTCCAGGTTCCTAACACAATCCTTTAGGAGCCCCATCTCAACACACCTGGCGCAGATGTGGATGTCTGGAGGGCTATCAGATTCCCTGACCTCCCACATCTGACATCCAGAACAGTACACTGCCCTGGCCTTCATACTGCCCCCCTTACACAGGATACAATAGCAACACAATACAAAGTACACAACAAACTGCTGGAATCTGACTGCCAATCAGCTGCTTACCCTAGTCCACTTCCCACCAATCAGCGGCTTCCTCAAAAAAACCCACTTCTCCAAATGGAATGTTATGGATTTAGGTAAAAACAAGCCCCGCGCTTGATTTTAAACCTTACCGGTCGGGTGTCGCTCCTCCCCCTCCTCCTCTTCCAACGGCTCCTGGGAATTAGGAACAAAGTTATGTTCATTATGGACTGAAAGTTACCATATGTTTGCTGCACACTTGGATATGTCCTTTCATCTTTGCTACAACTGCATTTGGTGTAGCCCAGTCACTGTGAATTTTGTTTGGAGTGGAAATAGGCCCTTTGCGGCACTGAGTCCTAACTGACCTAGCTTTAATTTTTAACTTCATACATGGTTGGTGACTACAGCTGTGTTAAACTGACTGCTTCTTCCCCTCTGTCTCTCCCAATGTTGACCTATCAGTCCCCAAGCGAATAGATCACCAAGCCTAGGCTCAGGAGTTTCAGTACTCCTTGCCTACTATTTTCTACTGAGATTGCTGCTTTATTTTGACAAATATTTAGTTTTTTTGCTGTTCTGCCAACTATTGGCCCACACAGGGCCAATCCTTTGGATGTGCAAAGCCAATTTTATACATGAACATTTTTTTCAATAACAAGGCCAATATCACAAATATAATCTTTAATTATCATAGAATCATGGGTCCTGGAGCAAAGTAAAAGGCCATTTGACCCACTGACTCAGTGCTGACCATCCAGCAAACATTTATTGCAGAAAACAGAGAGACTACAGATGCTGGGAACATAAGTAAAAAACAATGCTGGAGAAACTCAGCGGGTCAGGCAGAATCTGTGCAGGGAACTTGATTGATTTCATTTTAGGTCAGGATCAGTCTTCAACCTGGTGGAGTAGAAGGGTAAAAATTAATTATGAGAAAGGGCCTGGTGTAAATGTCTGAGAATAATGTGTTGGATGCAGAGGCTGGAGGGTAAAAGATAAGGATCAGGTGAACTCTAGCCCTGCTCTTCTCAACCCTACAAGCACTTTTGGCAAAGAAGCTGATTTCTCTAATCTCCTCCATCTTCCAAAATTTTTATAAACATTTTTGTTACAAACAATTATATTTCCATGTAATTGAAACAATAGCTGGCAGATTCTCTGTCCAATATTTCACTCTCATTATAACCCCCACTTATCACACTCATAACATCTGTTAATCACAATTTTCTTTTAACATATATCCAGCCTTTCAACATTCCTATGCGAAAAATCATCTATGATATTAATTGAACGAATAGCTTAGTTAGCCATTGAACTATCATCCCCATCCATCAGTAAGTCAACCTCAGCTCATTATATCTGTCAATTATATTCATTTTCATTATAGAGCCAGCTACAGCACAACTGCTCCTTAAAGACCCACTAATTACGTATGTATTTAAAGGGGGGAATAATGGAGCAAGCTGCCAGGGGAGGTAGACGAGGCAGGAACTATCCCAACATTTAAGAAACAGTTAGGCAGGTACATGGATAGGACAGGTTTGGAGGGATATGGGTCAAATGCAGGCAGATGGGACTAGTGTAGCTAGGAGATGTTGGCCGGTGTGGGCAGGTTGGGCCAAAGGGCCTGTTTCCACATTTTATAACTCTCTATTTGTGCACCAGCTCTTTATAGACCCAGCAGTTCTTTCCCTACTTGTTACACACAATTCCATTTTTGTGTCAAGGTAGGTACTGAAATGGTGGGTTTATAAGGACAACCATTCCATTGTATGCCTTGCCCAATATTTTTCCATTGGAAATGCCTGATATACAAATTTCCATTAACAACTGCACCCTCCCGCATTATTTATTCTCTATTCTACACAGCCTCCTATAATACATGCTTCCAATGCTATTCACACTTAAAACGCACATTACACTTGTACGCCTGGGTGGTAGCAACCCTAACCTGTTAAAGGCTCTCACTTCCTGCACCATATAATCCTTTCCATTATATCACTGTTTCATATATTCTTGCCCATAATAGACATAATTCTGTCGTAAATGTGCTAATTATTTAGCTTATTTAATGCACCACACTGGTAAGCACACAATTCAGTGTACAATGAGGCAGACGACGTTTCAGATCGGGGCACTTATTCAAAAAGTGTCCCGATCCATAACATTGCCAATCCATCTCCCTGCACGGTTGCTGCCTGACCCACTGAATTCATCCAGTAATTTGTTCTTTGGCCGGCTGTAGCAGGTGGTCTGCCTGTTGCAAACTGGCTGCACCAAAGATACTCCAGCTCTTCTGGACTGGAAGCTGATTGTACTCCTTGGAGACCAAGGTAAAGGCATGCATACGAAGAGATTGTGCAGTGAAGATAATTGGAGAATGGCAGTTCCGAGCGTTGTCGCCTGTCTGACGCTTCTTGTCTGGTGCAGGGACAAACGTTTAAAAAATAGCAATGTTAAATAATGCGACATCCCCCAATACTCAAGTGCCTCACCATCAGATCCTCAAGTCCCAATCACACTCTCAATGTACAGTGACAATCCTCACCCAAAATGATGGTCACTGAACCTATCCCTCACCAACAACTGATTGCTGGCACCCTGCCTTCCTCACCCTGCCTGCCGCAAGTCATTATCCTCCATCTCCGTTACAAAGCTCATTATGGCCTGGAAGATCCTGGAACGGTCCTACTTCCAGCCCAGGATTTACCTGCATGTGTGTTCATAATGGGTACACTGCATGATTAAAAACCCTTGCCTCATGTAAGCCTATGCCATGATAGATACATGGAATAACTCAGCAGGACAGGCAGCATCTCTGGAGAGAAGGAATGGGTGACGTTCTGGGTCGAGACCCTTCCTCAGAGCCTGTGCCATATTGGAATAACCCATGGGCTGCCGACACTGTTGAATTTCCTGCGTTTATTGGTTGCGTGTAACTGCTAAATCAGCTTTATGTGCACCAGCAAATCTTCACAACAGTGCCATTTGCACAATAGGAGGCAGCATTTTGATGAGCAATTATTCAATGTGACAACGCATACAACACATTAGACGAAATGAGCAATTTAGTGCTTGTTATAGTTTAAAATTGAAATGTTTCCCATGTGGTCATTTTGGTCAAAAATGTGTGATGTCTTATCGCCAACATACGAAAAGAAGCTAAATCACAGCAATTAGCCTTTTATCTTTTGTTCTGCATTCCTTCAATTAGTTGAGTATAAATACACTGCTTCAGAACCAAAAATGGACTTGGCGGACTGACGTAGAAACAGTCCAAGATGAAAGGGAGATTTCAGAAGCCTAATTAAAAGCAACTGACAAACTGGTATATGATACAAAGTTTGCTCACCTGAAAAAATAAACGGAAACTGTAGCATGGGTTTAGTGAGGCAATCTGGGAACAGAAAGTGAAGGGTTTTCAGGAGGTCAGTAAAAGGCGCTGCTATGTTGGAGTGCAAAATCATTCCCTGTCTTTGTGGTTGAAGTCAAAAGAAGGTCAGACTTGGTCGATTCGTATAAAATGAGAGGCTCACACAGTTAACCCAATGAACCAAGAATGCACACTGCCCAAAGCAACGGTTATATTGCAGGTCGAACGAGGTTCAAACATTTACTGTCCATTTACGTATTTATGAAATGTGCTATATTTTAGGGTTTTGATGCAATTGGATGTATCTTCACACTGGGTTATTGAGGGGGTAAATTGAGGGAGCCTACTAGATAAATTTATCTTCAGATGTTTGTCTCAGCGAAGGAGTAAAACTGAGCACAAATTTGAGAACTGCAGCTGAGACATGCAGTTCAAAGTGAAAAGTCTGGACTTTTCTCTTCCTTGGACTTTGTGACTGGGTACCCTTGCCTTCTGATTAATTTTCCTGAGGCAGATAAAAAGACAGAAAATAAAACTTCCGTTGCGGTTTTCTGCATTGCACTGGCGTAGGATTTCCAAAGGCTTCCCACTGAACCAAGTAACAGGACATAGTGCTCAGTGTTGCCCCCCTAGTAGCTTCCTCACTTTCAGTTCAGTGCATACTCCACTATCTGAAATCTGAAAGAATGCAAGGTGGTAATTATCCTAGGCACTGATTAATGTGGTTAAATTACTCACAAGTATTCGATTGCACTAGGCTAAATTCAGTTAATAATTTGTAATTTGGAAAGATGACAAATAGTCTTAATAAAGATGTTCTCAAGGTATCATAAATACCCACTGACATTAGGAATAGAATAGGATACATTGGGACGGTCAACATGGGCTAATCCACGGCAAATTATGTCTTATGAATTTGACTGAGATCTTTGAGGAGGTGACAAAGGAGATTGATGAAGATATTGATGATTGATTGATGCTATCTGCATGGATTATGGTAAGGCATTTGATAACGTCCCTCATGGTAGGCTGATCCAGAACATTCAGATGCAAGGGATCCATGGTGACTTGGTCATTTGGATTCAGAATGAGCTTCCTCATAGAAGAGAGAGGTTTGTGACCAGTGGTATTCCGCAGGGATCTGTGCTGGGACCCCTGTTGTTAGTGATATGTATAAATTACTTGGATATATACATACTGTAGATGGGTTGGTAAGTAACTTAGTTAATAAAAAACAACTATAGACAGCCAAGTGGTATAATGCTATTATGTGAATCGTTACTGATCCAGAAACATGAGATGAAAACCCTTTATGGTAGCAGGGAATATAAAATCTGTGCATTAAATAAAGGTATTTGCTTGCAAACCTATTTTGCAGTAATGCCCATGAACCAACTGGATTGTTGGAAAAACCCATTTAGATTAGGAACGATCTTTTACCCAGTTTGGTCATTGTATCTCCTGACTTACAGCAACAGTTTTCTCCCAATTCTATCCTTCAATGGTCTAGCAAGGCCATTCAATTCAAAAGCAATTGGAAATGGATGATAAGTTGCTGACTGTTTCTGCAATGCCAATCCTGCCTGGCTGAATGAACGGAGAATGGGCCTGGACTATAGAGGCATTAAGAGGAATTTCACATGCAGTTTCTTCCTTCAAAACGCTCATAAATATCAGATTACAATTAAAATATCATCATGTATAGATCTTCATGTGCTGATAAAATCCATTTCAGTTTTGTGTTAGGTTTGTAGTAATCCAAGTGTTACTTTTATCCAGAGCCATTCAATCTTCTTGTGCAAAAAAGAAGCAACTCCATCTGTCTGAGAACATTTTTTATTGAAAGTGGATTAATGACAGATGACAAAAAGGGGTGTGTTCATCTAAATGATTCTTCTACTATTTATTGACTTACGAAGGTGAAAGGTTTAGTGCAAAGAACAGATGTTTTTACTTGCTGACAGTGCCTCAGATAATTAAATCAAACCCAAGTGCCTGAAATAATTAAATCAAATCCAACACATTTGCGTTAATAAAGGATAAGAACTTCTTTGCAGAGGAAAATTGGGGAAATTGTCTGTGGAAAATATAATTACATGTTTTTGTGCTTTTATATTGTGGATTCACAGTAGTCACACACAATACATTACAATGAATGGTTTATGTTCTGCTTTTAGATTACCAAAAAATAGGTATTTACTGTTGCTACTTTGCAAATTCAAGGCATTCTGATTGTTCTAAACTGATGTATAAGATTCCTTCACTGCTTGGCAAAGATGTGGTTGAACTTAGTCTCTTCTACTATCTTTAGCCGGAGGATGATGAATCTGTGGATTTCATTACCACAGACAGAGGCTTTTGTTGGGAGTATTTTTAGCATGTTTTTGAGCATGTTTGGGCCATGTTTTTGAGTATTTTTAAAGCGGAGATTGATAAGTTTCTTGATTAGTAAGGGTGACAAACTACAGGAACAAAGCAGTAGAATGGGGTTAGAAACATAGAAACATAGAAACAGAGAAAATAGGTGCAGGAGGAGGCCATTCGGCCCTTCGGGTTGAGAGGAAAAAATAGATCAGCCATGATCAAATGGCAAACTTGATGGGTCGAATAGTCTAGTTCTGCTCCTATGTCTTATGAACCTATCCTAGAGCTTCTGATGTTTTGATTTGCATGGCTGCCACTGGCGGTGATTACACCAACAGTTATTTACAATATACATTAATGATTTAGATGAAGGGATTAAAAGTAACATTAGCAAATTTGCAGATGACACAAAGCTGGGTGGCAGTGTGAACTGTGAGGAGGATGCTATGAGGATGCAGGGTAACTTGGACAGTTTGGGTGAATGGGCAAATGCATGGCAGATGCAGTTTACTGTAGATAAATGTGAGGTTATCCACCTTGGTGGCAAAAACAGGAAGGCAGATTATTATCTGAATAGTGTTAAGTTGGGAAAAGGCGAAGTACAACGAGATCTGGGTGGTCCTTATTCATCAGTCACTGAAAGTAAGCATGCAGGTACAGCAGGCAGTGGAGAAAGCGAATAGCAAGTTGGCCTTCATAACAAGAGGAGTTGAGTATAGGAGCAATGAGGTTCTTCTGCAGTTACTACAGGACGCAACGTGCTGTAGTAACTCAGCAGGTCAAGCAGCATATCAGGAGAACATGGATAAGTGATGTTTCTGGATTTAGGAGAACAGGCGCACAGTTCCCTGGAAGTGATATCACAGGTAGGTAGAGTGGTAAAGAAAACATTTGTGCATTGGACTTCATCAGTCAGTATAGATGTTGGGATGTTCTCTTCCAGTTGTACAAGACTTTGATGAGGCCACTTTTGGAGTATTGTCTTCAGTTTTTGTCACCCTGCTATGGGAAAGAAATCATTAAGCTGGAAAGAATGCTGAGACAATTGACGATGATATTGCCAGGACGAGTGCCTGAGCTATAGGGAGAAATTGGGCAAGCTAGGACGTTGTTCCTTGGTGTGCAGGAGTCTGAGGATTAATCTTATAGAGGAGTTTAAAATCATGAAGGGAATTGATGGGGTGAATGCACAGTCTTTTATCAAGATTAGGGGAATCAAAAACCAGATTTCATAGGTTTAAGGTGAGAGGGGAAATATTCAATAGGAACATGAGGGACAACTTTTTCACACAAAGATGGTGGTGGGTATATGAAATAAGCTGCTGGAGGAGGTGAGGCAGGTACAATGACAACATTCAAAAGATATATAGGCAGGTACATAGATAGGAAAGGTTCAGAGGGATATGGACCAAACGTAGCCAAATTGGACTAGCTTCAATGGGGCGCATAGGTCAGCAGGGGCGAGTTGGGCTGAAGGGCCTGTTTCCATGCTGTGTGCTTTGTGAGTCTATGGCTCATGCAGTCTGAAGAAGTGTTCTGATCTGAAATGTCACCTGTCCACCTCCTCCACAGATGCTGCCTGACCCATTGAATAACACCAGCACTTTGTGTTTACTCAAGATTCCAGCATCTGCAGTTCCTTTTGTATCCATTCAGTTCCAATCACTATTACTCCCACTCCACCCATGAAAGGTTCACTGGAAATTCCAAACCGTTCCGAGGTGCTTTTTTGGACATCATTGATTACTTTTTGCTGCCAATTTTGAAAGCAAAGATACAGAAAGGAACCATAACATTGAAATATTTTGTAATTACAGTGGACTTATTCATGTTTTGGAGGTTTCTATTGCAACACTGTGGTAAATTTATTGAGTTGCAGCTCATATTATTGACACAACCCTGATGACAGAAATATCCTTATGCTCCAGTCTTTGTCAAGGCTGAAAGTAATTGGGTGCTCACTGCTGTTTGAGGCAGCGCTGTGTGATTTAAGACCTCAGGCATGAGTGTTATGACAGGTTACATAAATTGAGAGTAGAATTGTTCGGTTATTTTGATTAAAAGAAACTATTATGTTACAGTTCTTGAGTTTTATTGATGTCAAGAGATTTCAGGTGAAGGTGCCAAGACAATATTCAGGGAAGAGGCCTTGCGTCATCTTGTGTAGCTCTTTCAGTCCCCTTCAGGTTTTGCATTGACCAGCACACGATTACAATTGACAAATAGAAAAAACTACCGGAGGAACTCAAAGGGTCCAGCGGCAAGTTCACAGGCGACACCACCGTAGTGTTTGGATATCAAATAATGACAAGATGGAGTATGGGAAGCAGACTGAGAATCTTGTAATCAGATGCTAGCCTCTCCCTCAATGTCAGCAAGACAAATGAGATTGTGGAGTGATGGTCAGAAGCTTCAAGTTCTTAGGGCCGAAGCTATGGGCAAGAAAGCACAACAATGCCACCACCTCCTATAGAAGGCTTAGGTGTGTCCCGGGATGCCGCGCGGGCCTGATCCACCCGCTGAACAACCGTGCCATCGACCGGGCAAAACCCCGGTAGGCCAGACTCGCCCCACAGTAGACTGCGGAGAAGCAGGGCGGCGAGGCCTGTCTGGGGCGAAGGAGCCTCAGCGGCAGTGGCGATGGGAGCCTCAGTGGCAGCAGCAGGTTCCTCAGCGGTAGCGTGAGCCTCAACGTAGATGGCAGTGGCAGTGTGAGCTTCGGCGGCAACATGAGCCTCGGCGGTGGTGGGGTCTCAGCGGCAACGGGAGCCTCGTGGCAGCTGGAGCCTCGGTGGCAGAGTGCACCTCAGCAGTGGTTGGGCAACGGAGGCAGCGTGAGCCTCGGAGGCCGCTTGAACCTCGACGACAGTGGGGGCTCGTAATCTACCCGCAATCAGCGGTCGATGGGCAAGAAGGGGGGAGGGAAATGACAATTGGGACCTGGCGTAGGGGGACCTCTGTAAAGAACAACGGTACCTGGAGCAGGGGGACCGCCGTGAAGGACGGTGGGAGAACAAAGGGGGAACCTGGTGTGGGGGAGGGGACACTCTAGTTTTAGAATCCTCTGCCATGGGGATAAGCCTGCGTTTGTTTGTTTGTTCGTTCAGAAGGTGTTGTGCACACGGCAGCCAGCCAACAGTCGCTTGTCTTTTTCTTTTTGTTTTCACATTTTTTTCAATTTCAAGTTTTCATATACCTTGTGTGTTGTGACTGTTGGCAGACCAATTTCCCTCCGGGGATGAATAAAGTTGGTTTGGGAACAACTCCATTCAAGACCGCAAGAAATTGCAGAGAGTTGTGGACGTAGCCCAGACCATCATGCAAACCAACCTCTTTTCCATTGACTCCACCTGCACTTCACACTGCCTTGACAAGGCCAGCAGTATAATCAAGGACTAGTCTCACCCCTGGTCACGCCCTCTTCTCCCCTCCCCCATCACCAAAAGGTACAGAAGTTTGAAAATGCTTACTCCAGATTCTGGGACAGTTTCATCCTAGCTGTTGTCAAGCAACTGAATGGTTCTCTCACCAGCTAGAGTGCGGTGCTGACCTTCCATCTACCTCACTGGAGACCTTTGTATTGCTAATCAGACTTCATCAGACTTTGTGGAAGTACACTGGAAAGCATGCAATAAAAAGCTTTTCACTGTACCTCGATACATGTGACAATAATAAACTAAATTTGCCTCTGTGCAGCGGAAGGAACTGTCGACATTAACTGGCACTAACAGATGGCAGCTTTATTTGAATATTCTTGAAAGGGACAGAACCTATCTATATTATTGTGGCTGAGTATGTTATTGAAGACATTGACCTGAAAATGAGAATGAAACCACTGTGTCTGTCTTCTGCAGCTGAGGCCTATGTATTTTTGAAAGAGTGGAAGTCTCATCTGATCTGTTCATCTTCCAGAAGGTCCAGATCTGCCACCACAATGTCCAACTGAGGGTTGGAGAAGCAGGATGTTTGCTCATGCTCTTTGCAACAGGTCTTATTAAGCCACCCCACCAATCCCAGATTTAAAAAAAACTGCTGCTTTAGGAGGTCCAGCCATGATTGCTGTTGTGCAGTTTACTTTGCATATTGAGCGTGTACACTTGAAAGTGTCAACATGTGCAATTGTGCCTAACAGTTGTGAACCGAGCTGTTTGGTTACACGATTATGCACATATGAAAATCCCTCTCCAGCAGCCTTGAGTGTAGCAGGAGCAGCAGGCTCCTATCAAGTAAGTGTCAAGTTTGTAATTTCACTGGAAAACCTTGACTTGAGGTGCAGTAAGATCCCCACACTGAATCATGACAGCATATATTTTATTTGATGAGTGGATTGTAACAATTATATTTAAGAACATAGAGCATAGTACAATTCACCACAGGAACAGGTCCTTTGGCTCATGATACCGTTAAACTAATCTCCTCTGCCTGCACGTGATCCATATCCCTCCATTCCCTGCATATCCATATGCCTATACAAAAGCCCTTGAAATAACACTGTTGTATCTACCTCTACCACCATTCCTAGCAGCGTATTCCAAGCACCCACCACTCTTTAAAAAAAAACATACCGCATACATCTCCTTTAAACTTCCCCCTGCTCTGCCCTCTTGTCTTTAGCAATGCCCTCTAGTCTTGTTCTTCTGTTGATTGTTCTTGTAGTCATTTTATAATCACTTTGATCATTAAGTACAATCTGCAGACTGACAGTTTCTTCATTATATCATTGAATGCAAACTTGTTATTTGCACACCGAAAGAATGATAATGAAGGAATTAATGGAAGTGTTTTTAATTTGTGGGTTTTCTGAAGTACCTGATATGTTGTAAATTTATCAAATAATCATTAAACTATCCATACACTCTCCTGTCAAATTTAACTGCCAAATTCATTCATTACAGCTGCTGAAGATTAAATAATTCATAACAGCTGCTTTTAATTGTAGTGATTTTGACAAGTGCAATCTCTATGCTCCAGAGATTACAGATATGCTCTTGATGTAGTATCCAGTAAAAAAAAAAGGTTATTTCTGTGAACGTAACGCAGAGAGATGTTGAATTCTGGCCTGGATCCCAAGATAATTAGATTTTACTATCATCATCGATGTGAAGTAAAGGCCAGTTCTTACTAATGGATCAGTAATATTATACAATGGTATATCACGATTCAATATTTTATCACTGGTGCATGTAGGTATATGGAAAATCAGAGGTAGTTAATATCAAAATCATTTTACAAAACATGCAAGAGCACAAAGATGGGGCTGTTGTCACTTAATCAAGTGCAAAATATGAACCGTCATTACTTGAGGTACATGACCAGGTTATTACCAGTTTCCCCTCCTATCCCAATTCATCATTTCATACAGTTAACTCCTAATATTGGTGGAATGATTTATACTCCTACTTGCAGCTACTTGACTCTCAAAAGTTGCAAGCTAGTTTTAATCATCTTTGGCAAATACTCCCAAAGAGCTTAAAACTATTCTCACTATACTTCCTACCACTCTGCCATCTGTAAGGAATCCATTACATTCTCCCAGTTTTCTCTTATCATTGTTTTTTTTCCCCCCAAAAGCGACTCCACACAAATAAACCTTCTGAGATGTCTACCTGGACTATGGTTTCCCCTCCACCACAGTGGGCAGAAGCCTTGACCATATCTCATCTATTTCCCACTCTCACCCTCTCCCCTCCTGCATGGAGCAAAATCAGAGTTTCTTTTGTCCTCACCTTCCATACCTTTAGCCTTCACATTCAATCGATCATCCTCAGTAACGAGGATACAAGCAATCTTACTGATATAGTAGTGGCCAGAGGATCTGGGGTGACGGAGGAACTGAAGGAAATCCACATTAGGCAGGAAATGGTGTTGGATAGACTGATGGGACTGAAAGCTGATAAATCCCCAGGGCCTGATGGTCTGCATCCCAGGGTACTTAAGGAATTGGCTCTAGAAATCGTGGATGCATTGGTGATAATTTTCCAATGTTCTATAGACTCAGGGTCAGTTCCTGTGGATTGGAGGGTAGCTAATGTTGTCCCACTTTTTAAGAAAGGCGGCAGGAGAGAGAAAACAGGGAATTATAGACCAGTTAGCCTGACATCGGTGGTGGGGAAGTTGCTGGAGTCAATTATAAAAGATGAGAGAGCCGCACATTTGGATAGCAATAACAGGTTCGGTCCGAGTCAGCATGGATATACGAAGAGGAAATCATGCTTGACTAATCTTCTGGAATTTTTTGAAGATGTAACTAGAAAAATGGACAAGGGAGAGCCAGTGGATGTAGTGTACCTGGACTTTCAGAAAGCATTTGATAAGGTCCCACATAAGAGATTAGTGGACAAAATTAGGGCACATGGTATTGGGGGTAGAGTGCTGACATGGATAGAGAAGTGGTTTGCAGACAGGAAACAAATAGTAGGGATTAACGGGTGCCTTTCAGAATGGCAGGCAGTGACTAGTGGGGTACCGCAAGGCTTGGTGCTGGGACCGCAGCTATTTACAATATATATCAATGATTTGGATGAAGGGATTCAAAGTAACATTAGCAAATTTGCAGATGACACAAAGCTGGGTGGCAGTGTGAACTGTGAGGAGGATGCTATGAGAATGCAGGGTGACTTGGACAGGTTGGGGGAGTGGGCAGATAAATGGCAGATTAAGTTTAATGTGGATAAGTGTGAGGTTATCCACTATGGTAGCAAAAACAGGAAGGCAGATTACTATCTAAATGGCGTCAAGTTGGGAAAAGGGGAAGTACAACGGGATCTGGCGGTCCTTGTACATCAGTCTATGAACATAAGCATGCAGGTACAGCAGGCAGTGAAGAAAGCGAATGCATGCTGGCCTTTATAACAAGAGGTATCGAATAATGGAGCAAAGAGGTCCTTCTGCAGTTGTACAGAGCCCCAGTGAGACCACGCCTGGAGTATCGTGTGCAGTTTTGGTCCCCTAATCTGAGGAAGGACATTCTTGCTATTGAGGGAGTGGAGCGTAGGTTTACAAGGTTAATTCCCGGGATGGCGGGACTGTCACATGTTGAGAGAATGGAGCAGCTGGGCTTGTACACTCTGGAGTTTAGAAGGATGAGAGCGAATCTCATTGGAACATATAAGATTGTTAAGGGTTTGGACAGGCTAGAGGCAGGAAACATGTTCCCGATGTTGGGGGAGTCCAGAACCAAAGGCCACAGTTTAAGAATAAGGGGTAAGCCATTTAGAACAGAGACAAGGAAACACTTTTTCTCATAGAGAGTGGTGAGTCTGTGAAATTCTCGGCCTCAGAGGGCGGTGGAGGCAGGTTCTCTAGAAGCTTTCAAGAGAGAGCTAGATAGGGCTCTTAAAAATAGCGGAGTCAGGGGATATGGGGAGAAGGCAGGAACGGGGTACTGATTGGGGATGATCAGCCATGATCACATTGAATGGCGGTGCTGGCTCGAAGGGCCGAATGGCCTACTCCTGCACCTATTGTCTATTGTCTATTGTCTCACCATATCTGCTGGCTCAAAGATTCCACTAGTCCCTTCCCCTTTCAGCCTTTTGAAGAATCTTTTCCTTTGCCACTTGCTGGACATTTCTTCCATCTCTGCCAAACACTTCCCTTCCTATTGCACTTCCCCATGGAACCACAACTAAGGTGACATTTGTTCCTTCGCTTCTTCCTCTACTACCATTTAAGGACCCAAACTGTCTTTCCAGTTGAAGTAGTGATTCACTTGCACACACCACATTACAACGTGGTCTCCCCTATCCTGGAGAAATCAAATGCAGATTGCATGATAGCTTTGTGACAACCTCAAGATTCTCAAGATGGCGCCTGCCTGCGGCAACTTTTGCGGAGCACCAGAACCTAGAAGGCTTAAATACAACTTCAATCAACTCACCTGGATCAGGAAATCGGCAGAAAACGGTGCTGTTTCAGACACGCTGCTTGAGCACCTCAAGGCTCTCGCAATTTCGCAATCTCCTGGACTTTAAACTTTCCCACGGTCGCTGGAAATCACCCGAACTGACTAAGGAACCCAGGTACTGTGCCTCGGAACCCCGGGTGACCTCCAGAGCCGACGGGCTGGATCTCCCAGGAACAATGAAGCTGGAGCTGCAGCTGACGTCTGTGAAGGAATCCCCGTTCCAGCGCTGGTCCCCTCTCCCTACTATCCTACCGGCCAATGTACAGTCCCTCGAAAATAAAGTGGAGGACTTAAGGGCAAGGCTGCTTTATCAAAGGGAGCTGAGGGAATGCTCTGTGTTCTGTTTCACAGAGACATGGCTCACCCCCAGCTCCCCAGACTCAGCAGTCCAGCATGAAGGGTTCTCCATCCACTGCATGGACTGTACACTGGCATCTGGGAAAGGTAGAGGAGGGGGCGTCTGCCTCATGGTCAACTCTGAGTGGTGCTCAGACGTGGCAGTCTTGTCCAACTCCTGCTCTCCAAACCTCGAACATCTGGCGGTGAAGTGCCGTCCCTTCTACCTGCCGAGGGAATTCACCTCCATCATCCTGACCGCGGTCTACATCCCACCCCAGGCAGACGTCCGTCTGGCACTGGAGGAGCTGCACGCCGTGGTCAACAAACACCAGATGTCTTACCCCAAGGCATTTACCACCATTGCTGGGGAATTCAATAAGGCAAACCTAAAGAAATCACTCCCCAACTTCCACCAACATGTCTCCTGCTGCACCAGAGGACCAAGCACCCTCGACCACTGCTACACCACCATCAAGAATGCTTACCGCTCTATCCCTCGCCCTCACTTCGGTAAATCCGACCATACCGCGGTGCTGCTTCTTCCTGACTACAGGCAGCAATTAAAGAGCGCACCCCCAGAGGTGAGGACAGCACGGAGCTGGTCGGGGGGTGGGGGGGGTCTGGGCAATGTTCAAGGACTCGGCAACGGACTTGAACGAATACGCCACAGTTGTTACAGACTTCGTTAAAGTAAAGTAAAGTATCCTTTATTGTCATTCAGACCTTTCGGTCGGAACGAAATTTCGTTACCTTGCAGTCATAACATATAATAAAAAACAAAACACACAATAAACACATATTTAACATCCACCACAGTGAGTTCACCAGGCACCTCCTCACCGTGGTGGAAGGCAAAAGTCTTAAAGTCTTTATCTTCTTCCCTCCTTGTTCTCCCTCTGCGCTGAGGCGATCCAGGCCTCCGATGTTCTCGTCCACTAGGCCCGCGGCCGAGCCTCCGAAGCCGGGCTGCCGCCACCACCGTCGCCGGAACGCTGGAACACCACCACAGCTCTGAAGCAGGGTCCGCCGCTGGAACGTTGGAGCACCGCAGCTCTGAAGCCGGGTCACCGCTGGAACGCCGCTGAAGCACCGCAGCTCTGAAGCCGGGTCACCGCTGGAACGTTGGAGCACCGCAGCTCTGAAGCCGGGTCGCTGCTGGAGCACCGCAGCTCTGAAGCCGTGTCAGAGCACCACAGCTCTGAAGCAGGGTCGCCACTGGAGCACCGCAGCTCAGAGGCCGGGTCGCTGCTGGAGCACCGCAGCTCTGAAGCCGGGTCGCCGCTGGAGCACCGCAGCTCTGAAGCCGGGTCACCGCTGGAGCACCGCAGCTCTGAAGCCGGGTCGCCGCTGGAGCACCGCAGCTCTGAGGCCGGGTCGCCGCTGAAATGTGTGGAGGACTGCATCCCTACAAAAACCTTCCGAGTGTTTCCCAATCAGAAACCTTGGATCATCTTTGAGATCCGCACTCTTCTGAAGGCCAGACACCGGGAATTCATGTCTGATGATACAATGGTCTATAAGAAGTCCAGATACGACCTTGGTAAGGCCATCAAAAAGGCCAAAAGGGACTTCTGCTCCAGGCTGGAGGATGAGAGATGCTCGGCAGCTGTGGCGGGGCCAGAATGCAATCACCTCCTACAAGGCGAAATCAGGAGGCAGCTCGAATGTCGGCGAAACATCACTCCCTGATGAGCTCAATGCGTTTTACGCACCCTTTGATAGGGAGAACACCGATGTGCCTTCCCGAGCCCCCATTCGCTGTGATGGTATTTCAGTCTCAGTCACAGAGGCCAACGTCAGGAAATCCTTCAGAGGGGTAAACCCTCGAAAAGCACCTGGACCTGAGGGTATACCTGGTCGTGTTTTAAAAACCTGTGCGGACCAACTGGCTGGAATTTTTACGGACATTTTCGACCTCTCACTTCTGAGGTCTGAGGTTCCCACCTGCTTCAAAAGGGCATCAATTATACCAGTGTCCAAGAAGAGCAAGGTGACGTGCCTCAATGATTATCGACCTGTGGCACTAACGCCTGTGGTGATGAAGTGCTTTGAGAGGTTGATCATGGCTCAAATCAACTCCTACCTCGACAAAAACCGGGACCCACTGCAGTTCACTTACCGCCACAACAGATCAACAGTGAATGCGATCTCGCTGGCTCTCCACTCCGCTCTGGACCACTTGGACAACAAAAACTCATGTCAGGCTGTTATTCATCAATTACAGCTCGGCATTTAATACAATCATCCCCTCCAAGCTGGTTACCAAACTTGCAGAACTGGGTCTCTGCACATCCCTCTGCAATTGGATCCTCGACTTCCTCATTCACAGACCACAGTCTGTTCGTATTGGTGGAAATGTGTCAGACTTGATAACAATCAGCACGGGAGCACCTCAAGGCTGCGTGCTCAGCCCCCTGCTGTACTCTCTCTATACTCATGACTGCGTAGCCAGTCATAGTGCGAACTCCATCATCAAGTTCGCTGACGACACCACTGTTGTGGGACGTATCACTGATGGGGATGAGTCGGAGTATAGAAGAGAGATCGAGCGACTGTCCATATGGTGCCAGCACAATAACCTGGCCCTCAACACCAGCAAAACCAAGGAACTGATTGTGGACTTTGGAAGGAGTAGGATGGGGACCCACAGTCCTGTTTATATCAAAGGGATGGTTGAAAGGGTCATGAGCTTCAAATTCCTGGGCATGCACATCTGTGAAGATCTTTCCTGGTCCAAGAACATGGATGCAATTATCAAGAGAGCTCATCAGCGCCTCTACTTCCTGAGAAAATTACGGAGTCGGTTTGTCAAGGAGGACTCTCTCTAACTTCTACAGGTGCACAGTAGAGAGCTTGCTGACCAGTTGCATTGTGGCTTGGTTCGGCAACTTGAGCGCCAAGGAGTGGAAAAAACTACAAAAAGTAGTAAGCACTGCCCAGTCCATCATTGGCTCTGACCTTCCTTCCATCGAGGGGATTTACCGCAGTCGCTGCCTCAAAAAGGCTGGCAGCATCATCAAGGACCCACACCATCCTGGCCACACACTCATCTCCCTGCTACCTTCAGGTAGAAGGTACAGGAGCATGAAGACTGCAACAACCACGTTCAGGAATATCTACTTCCACATAGCCATCAGGCTATTTTACCTCGGAGTCACGTAAGTGACTTCGTGAAGACCCCGGCAGCACGCATGCGCGACATATCGCCGCTCGCATTTGCTGCCGACAAGCTGGGGGGGAGGAGTGCGCTCTCTCCACAGCTCCTTCAAAAAGACCGGCAAAGGTAAGTGCTCTAACCTTAAGCTGGTTTGCAGGTAGGATTCTTTGCGTTTTCTACCTGCAGGAAAAGATGGAAGGGAAAGGGAAAGACAACCTTTCCAAAAGCCGCGGAACTCCTGTGGGCCAGAGGCAAACTTCCCCGGAGCTGTTTACAACGCCGGCTCCGTCTGGGAAACGGCCGGGGAAAAAGGTGCGGAAGTTGGGCGCACCTGTTACACCAGCGCCTGACTCGTCTCCAGAGGCGGCCGCACAGGAGCAGGGTATGGGAGACCCTGACTTTGTGTCTCCATCCCCCGGGGGGGAGGGGGGGGGGGAGCAAGCAGGTACGTGGAGTGCCTCGCACACCGGCGACAGCAACACCTCGTCTTTTACAGGTCCCGCGAGGGCCGAGCCGGGGGACGACCGCGCCGACGTCGAGCCCCGCAGCCGCGGCAGGTCTCGAGAAGCCGCCGGGGTTTACTGCCTTAGGACAGGCCGGTAGAGCTGCTGCTGAGTCGAGCAGCCCTGCAGGAGCAGGAGCTGCCAACTTCACACCGGGGTATGCTGCTGGAGTGCAGGCCGGTGGCAGCCATATGCGGTCGGTTAGTGTGCATGGCGCTGCTGCCGACCATGCACCCCTACCGAGACATAATGTCAGAAGTAGGGGTAAGCCTGCACGGACTCCGGGGAGCCAGGCACCGACTCATATCAGCTACCTTCCCTCCAGGCACACAGACCGCCACAGTCCGCTTGTGGGCGGACTAGAGGAGAGTCCGTGCGGGAGTCGTACGGGCCTGCAGGAGCGGCTGTCGACGACCTCCTGCCACCAGCTCCAAGTCAGCACCTTATGGGGGTGTGTTCTGCTGGTAGAAGCCCCAGCAACATTGCAGAGCCTGGGGAAGTCGGCTTGTCGGCTACGTGTAGTAGCGACGGTCGCATGGCCAGGTTGGAGCTCATGGTGGAGCAGCTAGTTCAACGAGATCTGGACAGGGAAGAACGGAAGTTCCGGGCGTCCACTACCCACAGCCGAAGAACATGACCAGTGAGCAGCAGGATGCTCTGGCATTACTCTGCAACGCACAGTTCGAGATCAACTGTTTGCGAAAGAGCTCCATCCGGCCCACCCTCAACCCCAAAACACCGTACACCAGGACCCGCCATTGACCATGGAGGTAAGGGGGTCTGGATCTACTAAGAAAGTAGCAATGGTAACCTCACAAGTAGGGGGACGGTTGCGGGCATCCAGTGCTGCATGGGATACAATAACTACAGACTCTTTTATTTTACAGAGTGTTCAGGGTTTTGTTATAGAGTTTATTAACGGTAAACTTCCCCCAACACAGCATATACCCCGTCACAAATTTGCGCTCTCTAAAAAAGAGATCGAGCAAGGACATGCAGAAATATTACGGCTAGCAGCCAAAGGGGTGATAGGGAAGACGACACATGAACCCATTGAGTTCGTGTCCAACATCTTTACAAAAACCAAAAAAGATGGAGGATGTCGGATCATCATCGACCTACCATTTGAACACTTTTGTTCAATATACCCATTTCAAAATGGAAACCTTTGAAACAGCTAAGCAGCTACTGTATCAGGGGTACTTTATGGCTTGCATCGATCTAAAAGATGCATACTGTACAGTCCCCATCATAGAATCCCATAAGGAAATTCTTAACATTTGTCTGGAAGGGACAGTTGTGGCAATATGAAGCTTTGCCCAATGGCTTAACCACAGCCCCTAGACTGTTTACCAAAATAGTCAAACCGATACTGGCTATCCTCAGGCAACAGAATTATTTCGTCATGGCATACTTGGACGATATACTTATAGTGGGACAAACCCTCCAACTGGCGAAGCTGGCAGTCACAGTGACCAAATAATTATTCGAGACGTTAGGGTTTGTTACCCATCCAGACAAATCCAAATTCACCCCATCTCAAATCATGGACTATCTGGGCTTCACTATTGACACAAACCGAATGATAGTCACTATCCCACCCAACAAAGCATCAGATATAAAAGATGCATGCAACAGCCTTGCTTGCGCCAGGGTGCTGACCATCAGACATACTGCCAATTAAGGCTAAAACTGAGCTACAGTGGTGGGTCGACAATATTAGTGCGTGTTACAAACCCATCATTATTAGCAACCCATCAGTCGTGTTACAAACTGACACAAGCGCTCATGGTTGGGGTGCAACTGACACCACGTCCAGTTGTGGTGGCAGATGGGATCCTCACGAGTCTACCCTCCTTCAGACACACGGGATAAATTATTTGGAGATGCTTGGGGCTTTCTATGGTCTGAGGGCATACTGCACAACTTTACAGCATTTGCATGTCTGCCTTCAAATAGATAATACCACGGTGGTGGCTTACATAAATCATATGGGTGGTATCAGGTCATTATCTTGTGACGAATTGGCAAACACAATTTGGCACTGGTGTATTGAAATAAATATTTGGATTACAGTGACCTATCTACCAGGGAAGCTCAACACAGTGGCAGACACCAGGTCACGAGTGTTCAATGATAACATCGAGTGGATGTTGAAGCCCCCAAATATTTGCTCAAATTATAGCTAACTTTGGTACACCAGATATCAACCTCTTTGCGTCCAGGTTGAACCATCAGATACCAACGTATGTGTCTTGGGAACCAGACCCTGGGGCAGTAGCTATGGATGCTTTTTCACTCCATTGGGGGAAATGGTTCTGCTACGCATTTCCCCCATTCTGCCTCATCAGTCGGGTATTGCAGAAAATACAATTCTGCTTCAGGCATATTGATCATACCCGACTGGCCTACACAGCCATGGTACCCGGTGGTTCTCCAAATAATAATACGTCCGTGGGTTCAAATTGCTAAAAACCCCACTTTGCTCACTAACCCCATTACAGGGGAAAGTCACCCGTGCCATGGTCACTTAAACCTGTTGGCTTGCAGGTTCTGAAGAGGCCGCACATGGAGGCCGGCATATCGCCCAGAGCAATGGACCTAATTTCAGCATCGTGCAGAGCATCAACCCGGCAGCAGTACCTCACCCAGATCAGGAAGTGGGAGGCCTACTGCTCCCGAACAAATACCACCTACAATTCTGCCACGATCCCTGACGTCCTGGAATTCCTAGCGGGCCTTCATTATGATGAGGGTCTCAGCTACAGTGCCATCAACAGCGCCAGGAGTGCGCTCTCCTCATACCTGAATATAGGTGTGGAACGCACTGGTGTCCAAATTCATGAGGGGAGTGTTCAACACCAACCCTCCTCGACCCCGATACTACATCACTTGGGATGTGGGGGTAGAACTTACACTACTGAGAAGCTGGTCCCCTATGACAGGACTACCTCTTGACAAGCTCACCCTTAAAGTGGTGATGCTGATGGCACCGACTTCAGCTCAACGAGACCAGGCCTTACAGAAGCTTCGGCTGGACCGGATGGTCTCGACTCCTGCAAAGGTGACTTTCTTTGTCGAGGACCTGCTGAAGCAACATAGGCCTGGGTCTTCTGGGCTGCAGTTGGAATCCCGGGCGTACCCCTCTGATGTCACCCTCTGCATAGCCACCCATCTCCGCTATTACATCCGAACAACTCGAACCATCCGGAACATGGAGCAGGGGCTCCTCATCAGCCACAAACAACCACATCACCGGGTGACTGTGCAGACCATCGCCAGGTGGCTTAGGGTGGTGTTGGGTGCAGCCGGTATCGATACTAACATTTTAAAATCTCACTCTACCAGGTCTGCATCCACATCAGCGACGAGGGACATGGAGATGCCCATGGACCGCATCCTCGCCACCACGGGCTGGGCCAGTGAATCGACTTTCCAGAGGTTTTACAATAAACCGGTGGTCGCCCCCCGCTACATTCGCGGATGCCATGCTGAGAGCCGCTCTGTGAATGATTACTCCCCGAGTAGGGGCTTTTGCTTTGTTATTCTTTGTTTTAATAAATATGCATTATTTTTCAGCCTGTTCAGTCTGGAATGCATTAGCAAACTTCCTCCATCAGTATTGTGGCAGTGTGATAGCGTGGACGTTGTCCAGGGCGTGAAATCACAGAAGATTTGAGGTCTTCACCAAGTCACTCACATGACTCCGAAGTAAAATAGTAAGATTAAATGAGAACCTACCAAGTTTGAAGTTTGATCTTTATTTTATGAGGAGTTGCGATGAGGGATTTTGTGCCCTCCGCTCCCAACCCTCTATCATAAGGTCAACTGGCATGCTCTACTTTGTTAATCTTACTATCTCCTTCCATGATGTGTTCTGTGATTCCACACCGCTGCTTTGAAGAATGTTGCGCATGCGTGCTGGCGGGGTCTTCACGAAATCCCTCATCGCAAGTCCTCATAAAATAAAGATCAAACTTCAAACTTGGTAAGTTCTCGTTTAATCTTACTATTAAACCTGACTCGGACAAAACTCTGAACATTAATACCCCTTTATCTGGTATTTGCACTTTATCAGTTTATTTATTCATGTATGTATATATTTATTTAATGGTGTATGAACACATTGATCTGTTTTTGTAGTCAATGCCTACTATGTTCTGTTGTGCTGAAGCAAAGCAAGAATTTCATTGTCCTATCAGGGACACATGACAATAAACTCACTTGAACTTGAACTTGAACCCAGAAAGTCCAGTTGCCTCTCACATACTCTCCGTCTCACTCTGACCTTTCTGTCAGTTGTTTCTAGCTTTGTTAGACAAGGGCCAAGGTAAGCTTGAGGTACAATGCTTCGTCTTCTGTGTGGGATGTTGCAGCCTTCTGAACTTAATATCAAATGTTGCATCTTCCAATAATATTTTTTTGATTGTATCAGAACTGGGCAGTTTCTTCCCAGCTCTTATTAGGCAACTAAACCATCCTGCCAACAACTGAGCTACTGTCTACCTCATTTGAGAACCTCAGAGTATTTTTGATGGGACTTTGATGGACGTCATCTTGCACTAAACGTCATTAACCCTATTTCCTTTTATCGTATATCTGTCCACTGTGGATGGCTCGATTGTAATTATGTATTGTCTTTCCGTTGACTGGTTAGCACACAACAAAAGCTTTTGACTGTACCCTGGTGCATGTGACAATAAACAAACTCAAACTCCAGAAATGGGCTCCGTTTTTCTCCATTAGCACAGCCTTACCTGTTGGTCAAATCCTAATTTAGCAATGTTTTACAGTTCATTGTATTCCTAGTCCCCCTGTCGCTGACTGGATGACCTCTATAATTTAACCCTGTGGAAACCCTGATGTTATGTTATCAAACGATAATCTCCAGTACAGTCCATCCCTCTCACACCTTCTCTGCAACTTAAAATACTTGTTTTCTCTCTTTCACAACTCTGACAAAGGTTGATCACCCGAAATATTAATTCTGTTTCTCTTTCCATAGATGCAGTCTGACCCTCTGAGTGTTTCAAACGCTTTCTGTTTTAGTTTAGATTTTTAGCATCTGATATTTTTTGATTCTCAGTTCACATTACCAGCACTTTGGTTGGAAGAGGATGTTTAAAATGCAAGAGGGTACACAAATAGCTGGAGAAACTCAGCGGGCACAGCAGCATCTAAGGAGCGAAGGAGATAGGCGACGTTTCGGGTCGAGACCCTTCTTCAGAGTTCTGGTCGAGGCAGTTCCGTGTTTCTATCAATGATAAATGTGGTTCTGCAATACTTTCAAATGTAACAGGCCTGTAAGCATTGAATACAGCAAGTAGACAATAGACAATAGGCGCAGGAGGCCGTTCGGCCCTTCGAGCCAGCACCGCCATTCAATGTGATCATGGCTGATCATCCCCAATCAGTACCCTGTTCCTGCCTTTTCCCCATATCTCCTGACTCCGCTATCTTTAAGAACAATATCCAGCTCTCTCTTGAAAGCATCCAGAGAACCTGCCTCCACCGCCCTCTGAGGCAGAGAATTCCACAAACTCACAACTCTCTGTGAGAAAAAGTGTTTTCTCGTCTCCATTCTAAATGGCTTACTCCTTATTCTTAAACTGTGGCCCCTGGTTCTGGACTCCCCCAACATCGGGGACATGTTTCCTGCCTCCATCGTGTCCAAACCCTTAACAACCTTATATGTTTTAATAAGATTCCCTCTCATCCTTCTAAACTCTAGAATGTACAAGCCCAGCTACTTCATTCTCTCAGCATATGACAGTCCCGCCATCCCGGGAATTAACCTTGTAAACCTACGCTCCACTCCCTCAACAGCAAGAATGTCCTTCCTCAAATTAGGGGACCAAAACGGCACACAATACTCCAGGTGTGGTCTCACTAGGGCTCTGTACAACTGCAGAAGGACCTCTTTGCCCCTTTACCCGACTAGTTATAAAGGCCAACATGCCATTCGCTTTCTTCACTGCCTGCTGTACCTGCATGCTTACTTTCATTGACTTATGAACAAGGACCCCCAGATCCCGCTGTACGTCCCCCTTTCCCAACTTGACGCCATTTAGATAGTAATCTTCCTTCCTGTTTTTGCTACCAAAGTGGATAATCTCACATTTCTCCACATTAAACGTCATCTGACATGCATCCGCCCACTCCCCCAACCTGTCCAAGTCACCCTGCATTCTCACAGCATCCCCCTCAATGTTCACACTGCCACCCAGCTTTGTGTCATCTGCAAATTTGCTAAGTAGGAGGCATGCCTCAATGCAGGAATGTACCCTCTCATATTGGGCCAAAACATTGTGCCCCTGAAGCAGATAATATTTTGTGCATCTGCACGGAAGGAGCTTGGTGTCTTGCCTGAGGCTCCCACAATAAGATTGCTTTGGAGCTGCTTCACTTTCAAGGGTCAAGAGTCAGGTCAAGAGAGTTAAAACTGATTCAATTGTCCTCTGTACCAAAAACAGAACAATTAATTTTTTACTTGCAGAAGCGTAACAGGTCTGTAAACAAAGTATTCATATATACATAATAATTTAAAAAATCAATTAATTAAACTCCCCCACGTTAGTGCAATAAAACCCTTAGCACAACCAAGGCAGTTTGTAGTTGCGAGTGTAGTTGGCATTTGTAGTGTTCAAGACCATGGTTGTTGGGAAGACACTGTTCTTGAACCTGGAGGTCAAGGTTTTCAGACTCCTCTACCTTCTTCCAAATGGCAGCAGTGAAATGAGAGCATGGTGGTGTGGGTCCTTGATGATGCTGGCTGCCAGGTCCGCGCTCATAATAGACCAGGCAATTTTCACCAATTTTTATAATCTCCTTTCTTCCTGGGTCTTAAGGTTGCCAGGCCATGATGCAAATGTCTACCCTCTTCTCTATGTTCCCTTCACTGGTCTTCAGCTATCAGTTCATCTGTTTGTCACCCCCAGATCTTCATTCACCGGAGGGTTGTTGTGATTTCTCATCCATCCCTCTTTACCCTGTATATTATCCATGCCAGGGTACTATCTGATTCACCTCTACCACATTGTGGATATTGGACTTTGTCTCTTCAATGCTGAGAATTATATTCTGCACTCTGAATCTTCCACTTTGCTCTATTTATTGCACTTACGTTTGACTTGATTGTATTTATGTATAATATTATCTGATCTGACTGGATAGCATGCAAAACAAAGCATTTCACTGTACCTTGATACATATGTCAATAATAAACCTAAAACTAAATCTAATACTGGTTATCTCCCTTTCCCATTTTCAGCCCTGACGCACGGTCTTGACCCAAACTTCCCCCACTCCACCCTACAGATGCTTGCCGGCCCACTGAGTTCCTCCAGATTCCAACATCTGCAGTCCATGTACAAACAAAGAACTGCAGATGCTGGTTTACCAAGGGCACAAAATGCTGGAGTAACTCAGCGGGTCAAACAGCATCCCTGGAGAACATGGATAGGTGACATTCAGGGTCGGGACCCTTCCTCAGACTGAAGTCCCTCAAGCCTTTGCGAGCTGGTTGTCAGTACTGCAGCTTGCTTGAAAGGAAACCCAAGGCCCATTTTTGATATAGTCTGTCAGACCTCTTCATTTATGTTCCATGATGCTATGCATCATCATATTTATACCTAAAATCTCAATAAGAATAACCTGGAGAGGCTTGGAGGAACATTTCTCCTCTTAATTGAGAAGTGGATTCCCTTGGTAGGGTTGTATTATTGTCCATTGGTAAATGGTTAAGTGTGAGGCCTACCTTGAGTGGAGCCTACTGTTTATCAGGTTGTGATCTTCTGCCCTGGAAGAATGTCACTTTGGCAGTGGAGCTCAGAAACCTGTTTATTGGGTGAAAATAAACCATATCAATGGATCCAGATTTTGGCTGCAACAGAAATTCTTACTGTGTTAAGGAGACGGACAAACAGATTGTACAATGGGACTCTCAGTAAAACTCCAGTACTGGAACCACGGTGTTCTTCTGAGTGGAATCAAAACTATTCCATGATTGTGTGCTAGTCTTTCTGTCACCTCTCCCCGGCTTGATTAAAAAACCGCAGGGAAAGGAACAATGGTCTGATTGTTCAAGGTATCGTAATGCTAAGACAGAAACTGAATTATCATCGGTCAGGAAATGGCAGATGTGTTAAATTAGGTTTTAATGATTGATGACTAGACAAATTCTTGGTCCAGTTAAACTATCTCTGGAATCTGTAGCATATGTTGAGAATAGTTGGACTGCACACACAAAAAATAAAACAGGATAGGTAATCTAATCGGAAAATAGTTACACAATCAAAAAGTAAAGATGTTGATAAATGAACAAGGGTCTATAGAGACATGACAATTATGCTGCTTTGTTTCTCTAATGTTGAAAGGACCCATGCTAGAAATGTAGGTCAGTATTGAAGAGATATTTATTGATGACATCCAACTATCTATTTGACCAATGTTAATATTGATAATTGAGCGTATTTGCTGTAGAAACCCAGAGGCTTGTACTCAATACATGTAAGGTCTGTGACAAAGTTGTAGAGCAGAAAAAAGTACAAAATACTTATGAGATGTGTCCAATTACAGATGCACCATAAAAAAACATATTATCAGGTTGCATCTCACCTTGGTTTGGGAATGGCTCCACCTGACCGCAAGAAATTGCAGAGAGATGAAGATATAGCCCAGATGATCAGACTGACCAGACTTCCCATTGACTCCATCTACACTACATACATCCTCAAAAAAGCAGCCAGACCAGGTAAAGATAGCAGATTTCCTTTCCTGCAGGATATTAATACACCAGATGTTTTTTATAACAATCCATTAGCTTTGTAATACCATAACTGAGAGCAGCATTCTTTTTTAAACCTGAGTATTTGTTTAAATTCCCTAGCTGCCATTTTAGGATTCAAACTTATATCTCTAGAATAATTGTTCAGAATATTGGCCATTGGTCGAGTAACTTAATCACCATTACTGTGCCGTACACTGACCACAAGAAACCGGGATTCAAAATTTAGTAGAATTTTTAACAAATTGTAATTAGTATATGCTCGAATTTGAAATAGTGGAGTAGGATTTTTTTAATTGAAAGATACAGCATGGAAACAGGAAACTTGAACTCAGGATCAGATGAAAAGTTATACTTTATAATCTTCGAACCTATCTCCAATGATGTATTATTAGTAAATCATTCCATTCTTTTTTTTTTAATCAACATTTATTGGGGTTTTTTCTCTCCCTCTTTCTTACTTTCTATCTATATAAAAAAAATAGAAGCAGAATGAATCCTCAATTGATAATATTAATAATGTATGATTGATACACATGAAATGTTTTCACCATAATATGTGTTTGCTTCTAATAAAATTTTATTTATTTTTTTTAAAGCATGGAAACAGGCCCTTTGGCCCACTTGATTATGGATTACCCATTCACAATAGTTCTCTGTTATCCCACTTCCACATCCATTCTTTTCTAAAGGCAAACTCTACACAGACAGCAGCCGAGGTCAGGATCAAATCTGGGTCTCTGGTGCTGTGGCACTTTCCAAAAAACTAGTGCCTCACTGCATTGTTTCCACAATGTTATTGTTTAATTGAAAAGGGAATTGAGTGAAATGCAATTAATAAAATTGTTATTGAACCACATTTAAAGGTTTTGCACTTTCCAGCTGCTGGGTTACTAAAATTTGTGTAGCCTATTGAATAATTTATGATTGGTGTTCCAATTGTTGAGGGATAACAATCACAAAGGTATTATAATTGTTTCTCATTTCCCTGAACAAAGTAATTTGCTCAAAATGGCATGCATCAAGGAATCATATGGTTTCCCTTTATTTAAAAATTGCAAAAAGAGCTCCCATTTTCACATTTATTCAGCATTATATTGAAGGAGGGAGAAATTTCAAATGAGTGTAGAATAAAGAAGGTGGATCAATGAGAATGAGAATGCCTTTTTATTGTCACTATACACATGTACAATGAGATTAAAAGCTGCTCCTGCTCAGTGCAAAAACAAAAAAGGGGGGGGGGGATTAAGGTGCACAGTTTCTGCAGCGCTATATACATATCTATAAAAGACAATGGATAAATAGAATGAATAAATAGGATTCCTATATCCAGTCTGGGCTATTGCACATATTGGAAATTACAGTTACAGTACAAATTACAGTAGGTGGATAGATGAAAGTCCGGGGGTTAGGCTGTGAAGTCAGTGCATGTGTGAGTTCAGGGAGATAACGGATTTTGGAAAGAAACTGTTCTTGAGTCTATTTGTCCTTGTGCTGATACACCTATAGCACCTCCCTGAGGACAGCAGGTTGAACAGGCCAAATGTAGTATAGGAGCTGTCCTTGATAATGTTCTTTGCCCTGCTGAGGCAGTGGGAGGTGGAAATGTCCATCAGAGAGGGGAGAGGGCAGCCGATGATCTTCTGTGCTGCCCTAACTACCCTCTGAAGCCTCTCCCTGTCTGCCATGGTGCAGCTGCCGTACCATGCTGTAATGCAGTATGTCAACAGGCTCTCAATGGACGAGCGGTAGAGGGTCAGCAGCAGATTGGAGGACCCTCAGGAAGTGCAGCCGCTGCTGAGCCTTCTTGATGACCGCTGTGATGTTATCTGTCCAGGAGATGTCAGCGGAGATGAGGACGCCGAGAAACCGGAAGGTGTAGACCCGCTCCACACACTCACCGTTGATGTATAAGGGAGCTAAGTCGGTGCTGTGCCTCCTGAAGTCGACAATGAGCTCTTTGGTTTTCTTGGTGTTCAGAGCCAGGTTGTTTTCTGAGCACCAGGCTGTCAACTTCAGGACTTCCTCTCTGTAGGCTGCCTTGTTTCCCCTTGAGATGAGTCTGACTACTGTAGTTTCGTCAGCAAACTTGACGATTCGGTTGTTGTTGTGGTCTGGACTACAGTCGTGGGTGTAAAGACAGTATAGGAGGGGGCTTAGCATACAGCCCTGTGGGGAGCCGGTACTCAACATGCGAGTGGAGGAGAGGTGGGGGCCGAGTCTCACCGTCTGGAGCCGGTTGGTGAGGAAGTCCTTTATCCAGGCACATGTGAGAGTGGGGAGGCCAAGAGTGACCAGTTTGTCGATGAGAATGTCCGGGATGATAGTATTGAAAGCTGAGCTGTAATCCACAAAGAGCATCCGGACGTAGCTCCTGTAAATATATTTCCAAGAGGTGAGACTTCACAATAGCACCAGGACTTCATAAAACAAATGGCATAGCACAAGGTTCATAGGTTCATAAGTGATAGGAGCGGAATTGGGATATTCAGCCCATGAAGTCTGCTCCACCATTTAATCATGACTGATCTATCTCTCCCTCTCAATCCCATTCTCTTGCCTTCTGCCTACAACCCTGACATCCATACTAATCAAGAATCTATCTGTCATTGAGAACCTTAAGAATATCCATTAACTTAGCCTCCACAGCCTTCTGTGGCAATGATTTCCACAGATTCAGGTAGGCTTAAAGAAGGGATAAATGTATAAAATGTATTAAAAGCAAACTGCTGGAGAAACCCAGTGGGTGAGGCAGCTTCTGCAGATGTAAAGGGACAGAGAGTACATACTTGTACCAAGAATTACAAGCTTTGCTTTAGAATTTTAAAAAAAAAACAACAAATAGCAAGTTACTAAACAGAATACAGAACATGGAAGGGTAAAGTACAGGCACATCAACCCAAATATCTGTGCCAAATATGATGCCAAGATAAACTAGTCTTCTCTGCCTGCACATGATCTCTGCCTGCACATGCTCCATGACGATCAAGAGTTCTGTGAAAATGACATTAGTGATTTTTACATTCATTTCTGCATGGGATCTAATGTATGGAACATCGTTTACAATAAACCGTTAATGCTATTCAGCCAGTTCAGGTAACATCTGTGGAAAGCTGTTACCTGTGAAATGTTGCCAGGTTATTTCTTTCATGACCAGAAGGCCTAGCTTTAAGGTAAAATAGTAAGATTAAACGAGAACTTACCAGTTCGAAGTTTGATCGTTATTTTATGAGGAGTAACGATGAGGGATTACGTGAAGAAGCCCCGCCTGGCGCTGGAATGGCATACTTCAAAGCAGCGGCATGAAAAACACAGAACATAATAGCCAGAGTAAGATAGTAAGGCTCAACATAGATTTAGAACTACCAGATGATCATTTATTTTATGAGGGTCGGGAGTGGAGGGCACGTAATCCCTCATCGTTACTCCTCATAAAATAACAATCAAACTTCGAACTGGTAAGTTCTCGTTTAATCTTACTATTTTACTTCGGAGTCACGTGAGTGACTACGTGAAGATTTTGAAGCTTTCTGTGTTTTTCATGTCGTAGACTTCTTCCATACGACACTCTGGCTCACACAACACAGTAATGAGCAAAATAACACATTTTTTCCCCCAAACATTGCCTCAAGTTATGTGATAAATTATTTCACATTATAAAAGAATAAAAGTAATGCCCTTTCTATTGAAAGGCAAGTTTATCACAAAATATCAATTGATATATATAATTTGATGGTATGAACAAAGCAACAATTATAGAGAACCCAACACTCCATGTCCAATCGTGACACAATGACTGATTTCATTTAATTTAATATTTATTTTACACCCTCCTGTGGCCTTGCATCTTTGCTCGAGTGGCTCATCCTGTGCCATTCCTGTGAATGCATCTACCTCCTTAACAGAGTAATTTTCCACATTTCAGTGTCTAGTTCCACTGAGTGTTATTCAATGTTTAACCATCTAGAATACATTTCTCTACAACCATCAGTTTTTACTGAACCTAATGTGGTTTTTTGTGTATAATAAATAGTGCTGTCTCATTACCACAGAGACTCTTAGTTACTTTAACATATTTCATCAATGTTCACACACACACACACACACACACAATTTAAGGCCGACAGGATATGCTTATAGGTTTACCTTGGTTCCAGCTTTTCTTGGTCTGCTTTGTTTGGTAAATTCATAAACATATATGATAATGTAATCTGTATCCACATACAATTATAACGTAATATTTACAATATTTGCACTCTTATCTTGATACTAAAGTCATCAGCATTATTACTTTCAATGTTAACTTTTTTGAATCATTGATAGAATTGGAGTCCATTACCTAAGGCAATTCAGGACTATATTGATCTCCACACTTATGTATTGCAATTTTGGACAGATTATATATACACATATACATATATATACTTATATTTATATCTACATATATCCCTTTTCATATCGGGATTTTACGAATGAACCTGATAACTTCTTGGTTAGTATATTGTCCATAAATAGGACGAAAACACTCTGAGCCCTATTATTGGCTCTATCAATTAGATACTCAGAAAAAAATGCAATCCACAAGAACTCACATATATCTAATATGACAAATAATTTTACTGTATACACAGACTTCCAATTTCTTATAAAATATTGTTGTTTTTTTTTCTGCAAATTGCAGGTATAACACTTCTTTATACATAATTATTTTATTGTTATGTTGTTATATTAGTTAAACATTCATAGACTTCTTTGACCATTAAACTATTGTAATGGTCTGATCAACCTGCAGATAGTCAATTCATATTTTCATATTATGGATGCCAACAATAATTACTGCAACTATGAATCATCACAAGTGGTTCAACATCACTCAATATTTATGAAAACCATGAAGGATCCGTTTTAGACCACCAAAATGCACCTGGCCGTGTTTTGCTATATTTTCATCAGACACTGCCCTATCAGACAAAAATGAGGAACATAAAAACCCATTTTTCCTCATGTAATTGAGAGAAAAGCATCCACCTTTCCTGTTCTTGGTTTACCCACGAGAATATTTGAAAAATTGGTTATTTAATCTGTATACAACCAGATTAATTGTAAGTAATCCATATTAATGACAATGTATTTTCCCCCCTTAATGTGTAGTCTGTGATAACGTTGTCTCTTTCTTAGAGATAAACAGCTGGACTAAACATTTTAGAATATGCCACATCTGTTTACTCAGATAATCACATGATTATTATTTTACTTATCTTATGTGATTTAATATACGCCACATCCGTGGTATTGTACACCTTGTTATGACCTGGACACTTCCATAATAGAACAATTGATATTTAATCCATAATTCTATAATTATAATTCAATAATTAATACAAATGTTTGGAGAATTTCTTAGGACAATTCATTTGCATTTACCTGGTATTATTGTTCGTAGTCCCAACAAAGAGACGTATCAATTATCTTTATAAGAATAGATAATATTTTTATCTTACCCAAATATTCACAGAACTGTCCATCATCTGTTAATACTTGCTTCAGCTTGCAACAGCTGCTAAGCTTATAGTTGAAGCAACTTGTGAACCCCTTTTTTTTAAATTTATTTTATTTTATTTTTTTAATCCATTACTTTAATAATGATAATGTATCATTTGGTATTTGTATGAGCCTCTCACAAAGGCATACATATTCTTATAATCTTCTGTATTTCTTCTTTTGGAGCTTTATTACTCTTACCTAGGCTCCTTTTCTAATGGAGGGACAAAGTATGTCAACAAAACCATAAGACATATTTGTATCATGGAACCATTTTCCCCCTCTTATGGTGCTGAATTACTCCTAAATAGTAATTTACGAATATTTATGAATGCCTAAAACATAGGCTTTATGTGATGGGTCAAGTCTTTGCCTTTCAACAGACTTGTAATTGCAGCACTAATTTGCAGCTGACTCTAATTTAAATGTTATCAAGATAACCATGATCATGTCCTCGTTAGTGCAAGTGCTGATCTTATCAGTGCAATTGTTCTTCCAGTATTCTGTTTAACAGCCTTAAACTGGATTTAATCCTTTAGACAATGTTTTAACTTGCACTGCTTGACCCATTTTAATTAATTTCAAGCACCTGTAATATTTGATTAACACTTTGTTAATAACAACTGTATTTCAATGTTGAAGATGTTCCATTTTAATAAAATGTTCTTACACTGTGAAAGTGTATATAAAACGATGTTTTGTATGGTTTATACCATCACATCTGTACACTGAGGTAATTTATAATATATATATATATGTACGTACCCCTTGTTTATTGGAGTTACTTTTGGGTGCAAACCTAAAATCAAATTTTTACGTTTTCTTATACAGGTGAACCAATCCTTTCTAATTTTTTGTAGTCCTTAGTTATATTAAATTAATGATCATAATACACCTGTAATCCCCCACAATCGGAGATTTCATGAATTTATTTTGTAACAGTTGTTTGCACCTCTTCCACATACTTCAGGCCTTCTTTTCCCAATTATATGGGTTCGGATAAGGCTATGTTTGATTATGTTTATTTATCATACTTCTGCCTTAGTTTTCATCCATTATCAAATCTTTATATTGGATCATAATTTTTTTCCCCCCAAAGTTTAAAGTCCAATAGTCTGTTCTTTTGTAATCAATACTTTGAATAATCATAATGCAGGTTTTATTCCATAATAATCAAGATTTTAACATAACCTGATTTGATCTGCAAATCTAGAGTGCAGATTTGGTCCCTAAATATTATATATTTCTTCCCAATGAGCTCCACAAACTGATGGCAATTAATTTTCTTTTAAATGTATTGGTTATTTTGCACAATATTTTATTTGTTTTCCATTGAATGGAAATGCCATGCACCAGTTTGAAATACTTTTAAAATCGTATTTCCTTATATCTCATCTAATTGAGACATGGATATCATAACCGGATTCACCGTTGATATCTTTATAACTTAAAAGTTTTATCATATTCTGCTGTTTCACTATAACAGCTTTGGTGAGGCCAATTTTTTTTTTTCATATTTATTTTTCATGGTCTCACTCATACATTCAGGTATCAAACCTAGTACACTTATATATATTTTTTTTATTTTTATTTATTTATTTTTTTAATTTTTTAAAAAAAAAAAATTTTTTTTATTTTGTGCTGAAGTGTACTTAAAATAAAACATAAAAAGTTTTATTATTATTCTGCTGTTTTAATCATAACAGCTTTAGTGAGAGACCAATGAATTTTTGTTTTCCATGGTTATTTTCCATGGCCTCACTTCTTATTCAGGTGTTGTACTTACACCTGTATACATATATATATATATCTATATATATATATATATATATATAATATATATATATATATATATATATATATATATATATATATATATATATATATATATTCTTTTTTACTGGTGCTGTGGTGGGTACTTCATGACCAGCCACCACTATCAGTGCACTTTTAGGGTCAGTTTTCCATTTTATTTTTACTGCCCTTATTACTCCTGAGTTTTTCCTCAAGGAGACTACCTTCAAATCTCTGAGGTAGATATTCCCACCATAATTCATCATATATATTAATATATGAAACCCCTTTAGGGTAGGTTAGGGAATGATTTTGGGCCTTTTAACCCTTTTTGGCTTGAATTCTTTATTTACTTTATTTTTGGAATCTCTTTTTTTTTTTTTTTTCCATTATTTTTTCAAGCCATAACCTTTTTTAGTCTGAAGGCCTTTTATTGAATTTTTTAAAATTATGGCCTTTCTGACTTTATAAAATTTCCCCCCCCCCGTGCCAAAAAGTTTGTGGAGCGACTAAAAAATCTTTCTAACGTAATTTTGACGGCCACTGGTATCGGAACCGGCTCCGTAATCTCCCGTTCCGATCGCTCCCCTTAGGACGTTCTTTTTTAAAACTCCGTTGTTTTTCAACTTATTTTTTACTTTTAAATTAGTTTTAAATTCTGGTATTCAGTACCAGCCACAGAGTTTTTTAGACCCTGAAAGTGTTTTTCCCCCTGCACGTACCTGCGGGCCCGTACCTACCGCTGTCGAGGAGCTGCCACTGCAGTTCTTGCTCTGCCGTCAGCGCCGACGTAATGCCGTTCCAGCACCAGGCGGGGCTTCTTCACGTAGTCACTCACGTGACTCCGAAGTAAAATAGACAGTTTAAAGGAGATACTGAATGTGGGGCAAGTTTTTTACACAGACGGTAATGGGTGAACTGGAACGCACTGCCAAAGGTGGTGACGGAGGTATATTCAATAGGAGCATTTAAGAGCCTTTTAGATAGGCACATAGAAATGCAGGAAATGGAGGGTCATGGAGCATGTGCAGGCAGAGATCATGTGCAGGCAGAGAAGACTAGTTTATCTTGGCATCATATTTGGCACAGATATTTGGGTTGATGTGCCTGTGCTTTACCCTTCCATGTTCTGTATTCTGTTTAGTAACTTGCTATTTGTTGTTTTTTTTAAAAATTCTAAAGCAAAGCTTGTAATTCTTGGTACAAGTATGTACTCTCTGTCCCTTTACATCTGCAGAAGCTGCCTCACCCACTGGGTTTCTCCAGCAGTTTGCTTTTAATACATTTTATACATTTATCCCTTCTTTAAGCCTACCTGAATCTGTGGAAATCATTGCCACAGAAGGCTGTGGAGGCTAAGTTAATGGATATTCTTAAGGTTCTCAAAGATAGATAGATTCTTGATTAGTATGGATGTCAGGGTTGTTGGCAGAAGGCAAGAGAATGGGATTGAGAGGGAGAGATAAATCAGTCATGATTCAATGGTGGAGCAGACTTCATGGGCCGAATATCCCAATTCCGCTCCTATCACTTATGAACTTATGAACCTTGTGCTATGCCATTTGTTTTATGAAGTCCTGGTGCTATTGTGAAGTCTCACCTCTTGGAAATATATTTACAGGAATTTTGGTGCATAAACAGGAAGAAACCCATGATCTTTTCATAATATATAGTAAATCCTGCAAGATATACTGACCCTTTGTTGTACAGGTGTAACAGTGAGTGCTACACCCAACATGTTTCCAGTACCATCAGCCTTTTAAACCTGAATCCTAACAGCTGTTGTCTCTCTTAAGGCTGCTTTCTGTTCACCCTGCTTTTCAGTTTTTAATGTTTCTTGTTCTGAAGCAGAATGATTTCCTTGTGCACTGAATTCATAGACCTATTAACATTCTTCGTTTCAGACAAGTGAAAAAAACATTCAGACTGCCTTTCTTTAAAGGCACTCTTTCATTTGAAATTTTTTTTAAAGGCATAGTTTGATGTAAAGAAACATCCGTGCATCTGATATTGGAGAGTACAATTCCTTGCGCTGTTCATCTGGCCATGGGTGCAGTTTAAATAAATAGACTGTGTATGCAGACAATGTAGCGTGGTATGTTGGCCAACACTGTGTCACACAGACCTCACCACGGTCTGCTCAGGTTCAGACTGTCACAGGACAATGTGAGAAAATGGAACATTCCAAGCCAGTATTAGTTTTGGATTTGATTCAGATGTTTTACAGCTCACTTCGTAGCATTAACGAAGCTCAGGGTCAGGCTAGGCGCACAAGATTAGACACAAAAGCTTTATAAAATTTAAATGAAATATAAAAGCAGCTGTTAGAAATAAAGACTATTTGTTTATGAAAACTAGTTCAACAGTTTTTTTTCCGTTGTCCCAAAAGCTTGTTTGCAATCGATTCTTGCGCAAAACACCAAAACTACCACAGAATGAGAGACAATGCAGGCTGGCGCCAGACTGACTCCAGCGTAATAACCGAGTCCACAGCAAGTTGCCCGACGGCACATTGTCTGGCAAGACCTGCAACATGTGTGGTCAGAGTTGTTGTTATAGTTGTCGGAGGGAGATACTGGGAAAGGGGACAAAATAGATGGGTGGGAGATGGATTGGAAGGAGGAGTGTTGCAAACGCAGGAGGTAAGAGGAGCCGTTGGGTCATAGACCACCCAGGCAGAATGTGTGGTGTTGTTCTTCTCAGACGAGAATTGGAGAACGCCAAGGATGGACAGGATCGGCGTGCAAATGGGAATGGGAGTGGGAGTTGAAATGGCACGGCAACTAGAAGCTCGAGAGGGTCATTACGGGCAGAAATGGTGTCAGTTTTACTTTGAGAAATATAACTCCATGTTAATGTCACATCACTGGAAGGGAAATAGTCATTCTTGGCTGCCAACCTGTACTGGATGTTCTCATAAAAATGTTGTATAAGATGTGACCCCCACAGGCACTGCTGGTCATTTAAATTCCTGAATTCTTCAAAGGTGTGTTTTTGATCTTGTAATGTTGAGCACAATGGGGTAACTCTTCCCAAAATTGTGCAAACACCTATCCACAGAAGGCCAATTATTGTATGAAAGGTAAATCACACCTCTTGACTTTGACAAGAAGCTGTCAAGGACATAAATCAAAGGGATAATTTATAAAGAGAAAAGGGTTAGGATTGCCAATGTGGATAGTTAACATTTTTTAACCAATGGTTCACCCAATCTATTGAACAACTGAAATAGATTTAAGTTTTCACAGCAGCTACAGACAGAAAACTCTTGCCATAACTGAAGAGAGAAAAGTATACAATATGGAGACACAAAAGACTGCAGAAGCTGGAATCATTAGTAAAAAACAAGATACTAGAGAAAACTAAACAGATCAGCCAGCACTTGCAGAGCAAAACGGGCAGACAATGTTTTGGAATGGAAGCCTTCTTTAGACTGATGAAAGTATACATTATGTAATAAGTATGCACAACACATGCAAGTTGGCGATATGCAGAGTACTGCCCTGCCGACTACAAATTCAGAAGATTCAGAAGATCCAGAAGTTAGTTTAGTTTACTTTAGTTCAGTTTTTTACTGTCACATGTTCCGAGGTTCAGTGAAAAACTTTTTGTTGTATACTATCCAGTCAGCAGAAAGACAATACACGATTAAAATCAGGCCGCCCACTGTGTACAGATGCAGGTTGAAGGGTATAATGTTTAGTGCAAGTTAAAGACTAGTAAAGTCATCATCAATGAGGTAAATGGAAGGTCAGGACCGTTCTCCAGTTGGAAACAAAGAACTGCTGATGCTGGCTTACCAAAGAAAGATACAAAATGATGGAGTAAGTCAGTTGTTTCATGGTTTCCTCCCCTCCACCTCCACCTGTATTCCTTCTGCCAGCTTCACAATTTGCAATGTTTCTATCCACGAGCTTCACAATTCACAACTTTATCCTTTTGGGCTTACACCTGTCTTTTCATCAATAGCCTTTGTACAACATTCTGGCTATCAACCCCCCCCCCCCCCCCCCCCCCCCCCCCCCCCCTTTTGCCTGTGTTCATCTATTACCAGCCATGTTATATTCTGCCCCTCCTTTCTTCCAGCATTCTTTCCCACCCGCCGCAACCAGTCTGAATAAGGGTCTTGACCCGAAACATCTCCTTTCCATGTTCTGCAGAGATGCTGCCTGACCCATTGAGTTACTCCAGCACTTTCCTTTAGTCAGGATACTGGCAAATGTTACCTCTTCTTTACAAGGTGCCATGGAATGAATATGTAACCCGGCAAACAGTATTCCCCTTCAGTTCCGCAGTCCTCAGTACCTTCCCACATTATGTGCTCAGACTTTGGAAGGGGTTTTGAGTTTCTCACAGGCCGGACAAGAGTGTGACCCACCTAAGTTTAACTGCATAAAGATCTAGGCCAACTTAATAAGCTGTGAAAACATACATTATGAAGCATTCCTGTCACTATTAACTTTCTCTTTTATTAATAAACTTGTTTGCCAGTTAAAGCCTAATTAGAACATCAACAACTTGACTTTATATGTGGCCCCGTAAGGCACTCAACAAGAATGAAAACAGAATTTGACACCTCAGCATGTGATGAATTAATAAGACAGGTCCCCGAAAGCTTGGTCCATGAGGTAAACTTCAACCAGCATTTTTAAGGATGGTGGCGAAGTGATAGAGTTGCTGCCTTACAGCACTTGCAGCGTCGGAGACACTGGTTCGATTCTGACTACAGGTGCTGTCTGTACGGAGTTTGTACATTCTCTCCGTGACCAGCGTGGGTTTTCTCCCTGTTCTTTGCTTTCCTCCCACACTCCAAAGACGTACAGGTTTGTAGGTTAATTGGCTTAGTGTATGTGTAAATTGTCCCTAGTGTGTGTAGGATAGTGTTAATGTGCAGGGATAGCTGGTCTGTTTCCACTCTATATCTCTAAACTAAACTTTAAAAAAATATAGAGAGGTGGAAAATTTGAAGAAGGGAGTTGTTGAATGAAGGCACAACTGCCGAATGTTTCAGATATGTGTTTTTTTGACTTCCAAAGAAAGAGAGGATCTCAATGATCGCACACTGTCTGAAGTAAAATAAAGAAAGTGGTGTTATATTTCATGAATCCAATAATTTACTTGGATTTCCTGGCAATAGAAACACTCTTCCCAGCCAATTAGGAGCTCTGGTTACCATGGACTATGTAACAATGATAATGGGAATTGTATTTGGGGCCTAAATAGAGTTTTCACCATTTACCAATGTTTACCAACAATATAACAATGAGAACCCATGAAGAAATGCAACCAAAGATCTAGACTTCAGAGTTGAAATAGTCTGTACATCTCCTTCTTTATGAAATATTTTATATGTATACTGTATTTTTATGTTAATCTAATTATCATGTATGAAAACAGTTTAAAGTACCATTTTTAGACTCCTGCTACTCATGTTATTTATGTTCAGATTGCCCAGGAATTTAAAATGAAATCAAAAAGGTTTCTTGAACATTCTGCTCGTAAATCAATGAAAGTTACGTCAGACAAAAAGATCAGAGCGGCTGCATTATCAGCTTTAGATAACAATACCTGAGAGAATATTACACCATTGTATCAACACTAAAGGCCTGTAGTTACTGAGCAGGATATGAATTTTGTGGCACGTGGCATGTGTGTCAAAAAACTTCGTAATATTGTAAAATGATAAGAAGCATGGGTAGGAATTTCAAACTTCAATGTAGGCCATTGGTTTGCCAAAGGTGCCAACAATTAAGAGATTATTTTAAGTTTCAAGCTTTATATCCAGCTTACTCATTATGAATGGTGAAAAATTATCCATGTTTTGTCTGAATCAAGTCATCTGAAGGGCCTGTACATGAGGAAAGGAGAGATTAAAAGTTTTGGGATGAGGCTGACAAACAATGTCAAATTATTTTTTTGTTGTCTTGCCAAAAATGTCCTTCGTTCCTGAAATGGCCACAACATGTCCAGTCCAGTGGCATAATTGGTATGTTTTTAACATGTATCCTGAACATTAAAGTGACTGTAATCAGGTTAGATCATGCCAGTAATAATTTCCTAGTTATGTCCATCAGAAATTATCCCAGGCATCCACCTTAATGTGACTGATATTTTCCAATTTCAGCTGCATCTAATGACATTAGATGCATCACAGGTCATCTAATGCATGTCGGCTCCATTGCCACCATGAATCAATGTTTCAGGCTCCAAATTAACCCTGTCCAGATTACTCACAAAATAATTGGCTATATGTCTCCCAGAGGTAGACATCAAGAAATCAAAGATATTTCCACAGTCACATAAATAATGTGTACACAGCATCTGTCAGAGTCAGCCTTTAATGATCGTGATAATAGAAACTCCACCACGTCCCCCAAGTATTCAGCTCCAAATCGCTTTGGAGCTGAATGCTATGATTACTGGGGGGGGGGGGGGGGTGTGGGGGAGGCGGTGTGTGTGGGTTAGGGGGTGTGTGTGGGGGAGGGAGGGGTGTGGGGGGGGATGGGGAGTGTGTGGGGGAGGGGGGAGTGTGTGGCGGAAGGGAGAGTGCGTGGGGGAGGGGGAAGTGTGTGGGGGAGGGTGGTGTGTGGGTGGAGGCGGGGTGTGGGGGGAGGGGGTGTAGGGGGGAGGGGTTGTGGGGGAGGGGGAGTGTGGGGGAAGGGGGGGGTGTGGGGGGGAGAGTGTGGGATGTGGGCGAGGGAGCTGGGGGGGCTGGGGGGAGGGGGGTGTTGGCAGGGGGAGTGTGGTGTGGGCAGGGGGCAGGGGGTGTGGGCGGGAGGGGGGTGTGTGGGCGGGGGGGTTATGGGGCGGGGGAAAGAGAGCTCTGAGAAAATATGGGGGTTGTATCACGGAGGAGGGGGGCAGGAGACAGTGAGGGGGACCAGAGTGGAAGGGACTGGAGCGGACTCACAGCGGTCGCTGGTCGCTGGTCGCTCTCCTCCGCCGAGATCAGATTCTCTGCTTTCCATTTGGCGACATTTCCTGTGCCAGGCCGTTTCCAGTCCCACCGAAAATTGTGTCCGGTTGGAAACCTCCGCCAGCCATCAACCGCTCCAGTAAAGATGCGATGGCGCAGGAAGGGGCGGACCGTCCCGCGGAATGACAGGAGAAAAGATGCAGCGCTGAATGGCAGGAGAGGAGATCGATCTGCGCACGCGCGGTTTTTAATATTTTTAAACTTTGCTAAAGTTTACATTAGACCACCGATCGGAATGAAACAGTGCAATTGCAGCGCAGGAGATCGGTGAGTAAACTGGTGAAAAATCGGTAATGTTTTTGCAAAAATAGAATGACCGCGGATCCGGAAGATAACAAGATCAGAGCTTTTGTTATCTACATGCCTTTTTTAAAATCTCGTTGGAACTATTTTTGTACTAGCATGATGTCTCTTGATCAATATGTTGAGATGTGACTTTGAAGCATCAGTGCTGAAAATATCCTTCAAACTAGCTTGAGTTTTCCTGGTCAGCTCTTTCTAATTAAAGATATCCTGTTTTTGAGAGCCCTTTTACAATGATAGATAGCTGTACATGTTGCATGATTTGTGGCACTGTGGATTTCAGATGTGCACGACAGATTCTTGATTAGTATGGGTGTCAGGGGTTTTGGGGAGAAGGCAGGAGAATGGGGTTGAGAGGAAAAGATAGATCAGCCATGAGTGAAATCCAGGTTAGTCGGGAAGTGGTGTTAGGTAAATTGAATGGATTAAAGGCCGATAAATCCCCAGGGCCAGATAGGCTGCATCCCAGGGTACTTAAGGAGGTAGCCCCAGAAATAGTGGCTGCATTAGTGATAATTTTTCAAAACTCTTTAGATTCTGGGGTAGTTCCTGAGGATTGGAGGGTAGCTAATGTAACCCCACTTTTTAAAAAAGGAGGGAGAGAGAAAACGGGGAATTACAGGCCAGTTAGTTTAACATCGGTAGTAGGGAAACTGCTAGAGTCAGTTATTAAAGATGGGATAGCAGCGCATTTGGAAAGTGGTGAAATTATTGGACAAAGTCAGCATGGATTTATGAAAGGTAAATCACGTCTGACAAATCTTATAGAATTTTTCGAGGATGTAACTAGTAGAGTGAATAAGGGAGAACCAGTGGATGTGTTATATCTGGACTTTCAGAAGGCTTTGGACAAGGTCCCACGTAAGAGATTAGTATGCAAACTTAAAGCACATGGTATTGGGGGTTCAGTATTGATGTGGATAGAGAACTGGCTGGCAGACAGGAAGCAAAGAGTAGGAGTAAACGGGTCCTTTTCAGAATGGCAGGGAGTGACTAGAGGGGTACCGCAAGGCTCAGTGCTGGGACTCCAGCTATTTACAATATATATTAATGATTTGGACGAGGGAATTGAATGCAACACCTCCAAGTTTGCAGTTGACACGAACCTGGGGGGCAGTGTTAGCTGTGAGGTGGATGCTAGGAGGCTGCAAGGTGACTTGGATAGGTTGGGTGAGTGGGCAAATGCATGGCAGATGCAGTATAATGTGGATAAATGTGAGGTTATCCACTTTGGTGGCAAGACTAGGAAAGTAGACTATTATCTGAATGGTGGCCGTTTAGGAAAAGGGGAGATGCATTGAGATCTGGGTGTCATGGTACACCAGTCATTGAAAGTAGGCATGCAGGTGCAGCAGGCAGTGAAGAAAGCGAATGGTATGTTAGCTTTCATAGCAAAAGGATTTGAGTATAGGAGCAGGGAGGTTCTACTGCAGTTGTACAGGGTCTTGGTGAGACCACACCTGGAGTATTGCATACAGTTTTGGTCTGGAGTATTGTGTACAGACATTCTTGCCATAGAGGGAGTTCAGAGAAGGTTCACCAGACTGATTCCTGGGATGGCAGGACTTTCATGTGAAGAAAGACTGAATAGACTCAGCTTGTACTCGCTAGAATTTAGAAGATTGAGGGGGGATCTTATAGAAACTTACAAAATTCTTAAGGGGTTGGACAGGCTAGATGCAGGAAGATTGTTCCTAATGTTGGGGAAGTCCAGAACAAGGGGTCACGTTTTAAGGATAAGAGGGAAGTCTTTTAGGAACTAGATGAGAAAAACATTTTTCACACAGAGGGTGGTGAATCTGTGGAATTCTCTGCCACAGAAGGTAATTGAAGCCAGTTCATTGGCTATATTTAAGAGGGAATTAGATGTGGCCCTTGTGGCTAAAGGGATCAGTGGGTATGGAGAGAAGGCAGGTACAGGATACTGAGTTGGATGATCAGCCATGATCATATTGAATGGCGGTGCAGGCTCGAAGGGCCGAATGGCCTACTCCTGCACCTATTTTCTATGTTTCTATGTTTCTGTGAATGGCATAGTAGACCTGATGGTCCATCCAGATGGCCTTATTCTGCACCTAGAACTTACAAACTTATGAACTTATTTCAGTTGCCCTGGTGTATACAATTCTTTACCTGAGGAAGTTTGCAGTTTAGCTGGGTTTTTTTTAATGACAGTGGTGACTTGACATTACCAAACAACTCATGACAGTATCAATTCACACCTCAATACTCTGATTGTTCAAAAACACCCTCATGTTTGCTGCCAATGATATGAAACATGTGGAATAGCAAGTTGTGATGACAAGATTCTGACTCTGCAACAGGATATGAATAGATCGAGTGGGCAAATATCTGGCACATGCAGTCCAGTGGGGAAAGTGTGAGGTCAAGCATTCCAGTTAGAAGAATCAAAAGGTAGATTGTTATCTAAATGGGTGAAGAAACTGCAACTGGGTGAAGTACTGAGGGAACAAAGTGTTCTTGTACATGACTCACAAAAGGTCACCAGGCAAGTTGTTTAAAGAAAAAAATGGCATATTGACCTTTTTTGCATAGGGACTGGAGTTTAGATATGGAAAGATTTGTTACAGTTGTAGGGGTGTTGGTGAGACCATGTCTGTAGTACTGTTCTCAGATTTGGTCTTCATACTAAGGATATGATGAATAATCAAAAGGAGATTCACCAAGTTGAAATAAGTGATGTTTTGGGTTGAGACCCATCTTCATTTTTGTCTGACACCTTGCTGCAGCTCTAATTGTGAACTGCAGCGGTACCGTTCATTTATTGTGGGCAAAATTCCCTGGCAGTCTTTATATGTGAGCTAAATGGTTCCTGAGTTCATGGTCGCTAGTTAGAAAAGATGTTGTCCAGCTGGAAAGGGTACAGAGAAGATTTACAAGGATGTTGCCATGGCTCGAGTGTCTGAGCTCCAGGGAGAGGTTGAGTAGGCTGGGACACTATTCCTTGGAGCGCAGGTGAATGAGGGGTGATCTTATTGAGGTGTATAAAATCATGAGAGGAATAGATCGGGTTGATGCACAGAGTCTCATACCCAGAGTAGGTGAATCGAGGACCAGAGGTCATAGCTTTAAGGTGAAGGGGAAAAGATTTAATCGGAGTCCGAGGGGTAACTTTTTCACACAAAGGTGGTGGGTGGATGGAACAAGCTGCCAGAGGAGGTAGTTGAGACAGGGAGTGTCCCAACATTTAGGAAACAGTTAGACAGGTACATGGATAGGACAGGTTTGGTGGGCTATGCACCAAACGTGGGCAGGTGGGACTCGTGTAGCTGGCATATGTTGGCCGATGTGGGCAAGTAGTGCCGAAGGGCCTGTTTCCACACTGTATCAATCTATGACTATGAGGGGCAGCTCCTATTCACACTCCTATTCACCAGTGACATTTCTAACGTTAGTATCTTATTCTGCTCTACACTTTTTTCAATGTATATAATTGATGGTGCTTTTATAAGTAATTTACTAAGATTTTATATGTAATTTATTGTGTTTTATATGTGCACTGTATTCTATGTAATGTCGTCTTTTATCTGGACCTTGAGTCTGTAATAAAAGTTTAATAATAATAATAAAAATAAATAAATAATGCATGCTGAGAAACTATTTCCATGCACGTGGTTGCATGAAAAAGATGTGAAACATCAGTTTTGTTCTACAAAACTCACTCAGTGAGAAAATGAGAATCATCAATGTCCTCCAACAATCTCGAAGTAAAACATACCTGGGATGCCACCTCCATTGTCACTTTGTAACATTGTCACAAATACAATATACAAGTACATATACATGAAAGCAGATTGTGGTTTTATTGCAAGGCAGAATACTTCACTTACTGTATATACTGACCGAGGTTTCAATTTTTTGCTATAGACTCTGGTTTGTGTTACATTGTTACAATATCAGCACAACAGATGACTCACATTCCAACGTCACAATTTGTGACGTTACTATATTTATGCAGCAGGCACAACATGAACTTAATGGGAAGCTAAGGCACCAGTTTGTTCAGACGTTCAATTAATGGCGTGAAAAATATGCATTAATGACTGTAATTAATTCTGAACTTAATACTAGACATAAATTTGGATGCACACAAAGACACATGGAACTGCAGTTGCTGGTTTCTGAAAAAATACACGGAGCGTTGGAGTAACTCAGCAGGTAAAGCAGCAAATCGGGAGAACAATGATAGGTGACGTTTTGGGTCAGGACCCTTCACCCAAATGTTGGTGTAATTCACAACCTACAAACCAGCGTATGACACAAAACCTGAAAGTATTGCAAACAGTGAGGAGGATAAAAAGATTTCAGGAGTTTGTGACAGATTGGTGGAATGCTTAGGAAGGAACTGCAGATGCTGGTTTAAACTAAAGATAGACACAAAGATAGAGTAACTCAGCGGGACAGGCAGCATCTTCTGGAATTTTTTTGAGGATGTAACAAGTAGAATGGATAAGGGAGAGCCTGTGGATGTGGTGTATCTGGACTTTCAAAAAGCCTTTGACAAAGTCCCACACAAGAGATTAGAGTGCACATGGTATTGGGGGTAGGGTATTGACATGATAGTGAACTGGTTGGCAGACAGAAAGCAAAGAGTAAGAATTAACAGGTCCTTTACAGAATAGCAGGCAGTGACTAGTGGGGTGCCGCAAGGCTCCTTGATGGGACCCCAGTTATTTACAATATATATTAACTATTTAGACGAGGGAATTAAATGTGGCATATCCAAGTTTGAGGATGACACAAAGCTGGGTGGCAGTGTGCGCTGCGATGAGGATGCTTTGAGGCTGCAGGGTGACTTGGATAGGATGGGTGAGTGGGCCGATGCATGGCAGATGCAGTATAATGTGGATAAATGTGAGGTTATCCACTTTTGTGGCGAGAACAGGAAAGCAGATTACTCTCTGAATGGTTCAGATTTAGAAAACGGGAGGTGCAACGAGACCGAGGTGTACTTGTACATCAGCCACTGAAAGTAAGCATGCAGGTACAGCACACAGCAAAGAAAGCTAATGGCATGTTGGTCTTCATTGTGAGAGGATTTGAGTTTAGGAGCAAGGAGGTCCTACTGCGGGTGTTCAGGGCCCTGGTGAGACCACACCTGGAGTATTGTGTGCAATTTTGGCCTCCTAATTTGAGGAAGGACATTATTGCAATTGAGGGAATGCAGCGTCGGTTCACCAGGTTAATTCTCGCGATGGCGGGACTGACATATCATGAAAGAATGGGTCGACGGGCTTGTATTCACTGGAAATTAGAAGGATGAGAGGGAATCTTATCAAAACATATACAATTCTCAAAGGAATGAGGGGTAGGCCATTTAGGACTGAGATTAGGATTTTTTTTCACCCAGAGAATTGTGAAACTGTGTAATTCTCTGCCATAGAAGGCAATGGAGGCCAATTCACTGGATGTTTTCAAGAGAGAGAGATTTAGCTTTTAGGGCTAAAGGAATCAGGGGATATGGGGAAAAAAGCAGAAACGGGGTACTGATGTTAGATGAGCAGCCATGATCATCCGGTGCTGGCTTGAAGGGCCGAATGGTCTACTCCTGCACTTATTTTTCTATGTTTCTATCTCTGGAGAGAAGGAATGGGTGATCTTTCGGGTCGAGACCCTTCTTCAGACTGATGTCAGGTAAGAGGAAGATACATAAATAAGGAAGTGTTAGGTGTGAAAACAGGACAAAGGGGATGAAGATAGACAATAGGTGCCAGAGTAGGCCGTTCGGCCCCTCGAGCCAGCATCGCCATTCATGGCTGATCATCCACAATCAGTATCCCGTTCCTGCCTTCTCACCATATCCCTTGATGCCGCTATCTTTAAGAGATCTATCTAATTCTCTTGAAAGCATCCAGAGAATTGCTCCCCACTGCCGTCTGAGGCAGAGAATTCCACAGATTCACAACTCTCTGGGTGAAAACGTTTTTCCTCATCTCCGTTCTAAATGGCCTGCCCCTTAATCTTAAAGTGTGGCCCCTGGTTCTGGACTCCATGAACATTGGGAACACGTTTTCTGCCTCTAGCGTGTCCAATCCCTCAATAATCTCATATGTTTCAATAAGATCCTCTCTCATCCTTCTAAGTTCCAGTGTATACAAGCCCAGTTGCTCCATTCTATCAACATATGACAGTCCCGCCATCCCTGGAATTAACCTCAAGGCAAATGTCAAATAGATTATTGTTAGTTGGGAGAAGGTAACAACAAAGCAAACAGAGATAAAATGTAGTTGGAAACAGTCAGACTGATCGGAGACCTGGGAAGGGGGAGGGATGGAGAGAGAGGGAAACCAAGGGCTACTTGAAGTTAGAGAAGTCAATGTTCATACCGCTGGGATGTAAGCTGCCCAAGCGACCCAGTACAAAATTACTCCATCATTTTGTGTCTATCTTTGGTGAAATGGGTGGACAGATAAATGCTGTGACAGATAAAATATAACACAGAAAAAAAATGTGAAGTGTTACCTTTCTGTGGGAAGAATGAGGAGAGAGAATATAAACTGGAGGGCATGGTTCTGAAACCGATAGAGAAGCCAATAGTTCTGGAAATAAATGTGTCTAAAATATACAATATATTAAATATATACAGACATACATCATTGAACGAGGCGACATGTTGGCGCAGCGGTTGAGTTGCTGCCTAACAGCGCCTGAGACCCAGGTTCGATCCCGACTGCGGGTGCTGTCTGTACGGAGTTTGTACGTTCTCCCCGTGACTGCGTGGGTTTTCTCCGATATCTCCAGTTTCCTCCCACATTCCAAAGACATACAGGTGTGTAGGTTAATTGGCTTGATATAAGTGTAAATTGTCCCTAATGTGTGCAGGATAGTTATGTGTGGGGATCGCTGGTCCGTGTGGACTCGGTGGGCCAAAGGGCCTGTTTCCACGCTATATCTCTAAAACAAAAACTATACGCTATATGGCAAGGCAAGTTGAGAAATTGATGCTCAGCTTTAAACTGAGGAGTAGTGAACAAAAGCAAAGTTGTAGTGATGAAGATTTATTAAACACTGGTTTTACTACAAATGACTTGATGCAACCAGGGAGCTGAGATGGAATCAGATAATGATCAGATTACGCAATTTTCATGATGAAGATTCTAAGCAAAGGTGAGAGAGGGGGAAAAGGAAAAAGCAAGAGAGAAACAGAACTGTCAGGAAATCGGGCTCAGAGAACCAGAGAGCATACTGGTGAACAGAGGAGTATTCTGCTATTCAATCCCTGTAGCAATGAAAATGTAATGTTTGACATCTATTCTGGTTTAATTTTTTGTTGAAGTTTTTATTTACTCTTCATTCTGATTCTGTTTTCGTCATCACTTAATGTTTCATTCCATATTTTTCCAATTCTTTTCCCATTTAAAAAAAATCTCCTTCCCTATTTGGTTTAACATGGCATTCTCTGCTCTGAAATAAGCGTTAACTCTCTCAAATTTATATTAGGCAGTTGTGTTGCAGTATGTCGGTACTTTAAGGAGACCAGCAATTTTTTTTTTTGCTGTAAATTCTACTTAATTAAAGTTAATTTACTCCAGTATGCACTGCGCCTGTTACACTTCTTGTACTATGGAGTTAGCCTCGCCTGCTGTGCTGAAGCAGAAGATATCCAGTCATAACTATAGGCTTTTGTGCTATGCACCAGGAAGCTCTTTTCCGATGACTAACAGCCAAATTAGACGTGGACTTCTTTACCTTTTTATGTCCTCTTTTGTTCTGAATTATTCTGCATGTTTCCCATTCATAACTTGCTACATGTTAACAAAGTCTGAAGAAAAGAAACATTTCTATTTGTTGTTTAAGAAGGTACTGCAGATGCTGGAAAATCGAAGGTAGACAAAAGTGTTGAAGAAACGCAGCGGGTGTGGCAGCATCTAGGGAGCATAAGAAATAGGCAACTTTTCGGGTCAAAATCCTTCGTCGGACTGATGTAGGGTGGGGGAGGGGGGGGGAAGAAGAAAGGAATAGGAGCCAGAGGGCTGAGGGAGAGCTGAGAAGGGGAGGAGACGGTGAGGGCTACCTGAAATTGGAGAAGTCAATGTTCATACCGCTGGGGAATAAACTGCCCAAACGAAATATGAGGTGCTGCTCCTCCAATTTCCGGTGGTCCTCATTCTGGCCATGGAGGAGGCCCAGGACAGAAAGGTCGGATTCGGAATGGGAGGGGGAGTTGAGGTGCTGAGCCACCGGGAGGTCAGGTTGTTTATTGCGGACCGAGCGGAGGTGTGCGGTGAAGCAATCGCCAAGCCTACGCTTGGTCTCACCGATGTAGATCAGCTGACATCTAGAGCAGCGGATGCAATAGATGAGGTTGGAGGAGATGCAGGTGGACCTCTGTCGCACCTGGAACGACTGCTTGGGTCCTTGAATGGAGTCAAGGATGGAGGTAAAGCGACAAGTGTAGCATTTCTTGCGGTTGCAAGGGAAAGTGCCCGGGGAGGGGGTGGTACGGGTGGGAAGGGACGGATTGTCCAGGGAGTTACGGAGGGAGCGGTCTTTGTGGAAAGCAGATAGGGGAGGAGATGGGAAGATGTGGCGAGTGGTGGGGTCACGTTGGAGGTGGCAAAAATGACAGAGGATTATTTGTTGTATGTGACGGCTAGTAGGGTGGAAGGTGAGGACTAGGGGTACTCTGCCCTTGTTACGAGTGGGGGGATGGGGAGAGAGAGCAGTGTTACGGGGTATTGAAGAAACCCTGGTGAGAGCCTAATCTATAGTAGGGGAAGGGAACCACGGTTCCCTGAAGAATGAGGACATCTTCGATGCTCTGGTGTGGAACACCTAATCCTGGGAGCAGTTGTGGCGTAGACGGAGGAATTGGGAGTAGAGGATGGAGTCCTTACAGGAAGCAAGGTGGGAAGAGGTGTAGTCTAGATAGCCATGGGAGTCAGTGGGTTTATAATGGATGTCGGTCAGAAGTCTATCACCTGCGATGGAGATAGTGAGGTCAAGAAATGGTAGGGAAGTGTCGGAAATGGTCCAGGTGTGTTTGAGTGCCGGATGGATGTTAGTGGTGAAATGGATGTGAGTTGTGAGTTGTGTGTGGGTGCAGGAGGTGGCACTAATGCAGTCGTCGATGTAGCGGAGGTAGAAGTCGGGGATAGGGCCCTGGTACGTCTCGAACAAGGATTTTACGATGTACCCTACAAAGAGGCAGGCATAGCTAGGGCCCATGCGCGTGCCCGTAGCTACGCCTTGTATTTGGAGGAAATGGGAGAGTGAAACGAAAAGTTATTAAGGGTAAAGACCAGCTCCTTACATTGGAGGAGCAGCACCTCATATTTCGCTTAGGCAGTTTATACCCCAGCGGCATCAACATTGACTTCTCCAATTTCATGTAGCCCTCGCTGTCTCTTCCCCTCCTCAGCTCTCCCTCAGCCCTTTGGCTCCTCCTCTTCCTTTCTTCTCTCCCCCCCTCTCCCCCCACCGTACATCACTCTGCAGAAGGGTTTCGGCCCGAAATGTTACCTATTTCTTTCGCCTCATAGATGCTGCCGCACCCGCTGAGTTTCTCCAGCACTTTTGTCTAATTAATATTTGTTGTACATCTTTGGTAATTCCTGAAAATGAAAAGACTGCAGCTCTATTAGATATTTGATCTCATGGAGGTGTATTAAATCATGAGAGGAATAGATTGGCCAGAGTTGGGGAATCGAGCACCAGAGGGCATAGGTTTAGGGTGAAGGGGAAAAAAATTAATAAGAATCTGAGGGGTAACTTCTTCACACAAAGGATGGTGGGTATATGGAACAAGCTGCCAGAGGAGATAATTGAGGCCGGGACTATCCCAATGCTTAAGAAGCAATTGGACAGGTACATGGATAGGACAGGTTTGGAGGGATATAGACCAAATGCAGGCAGGTGGGACCAGTGCAGCTGGGACATGTGGAAAGTTGGGCTGAAGGGCCTGTTTCCACACTGTATTACTCTATGACTATCTATTTTAAACATTTGAATATATGGGAAGTAAAACAACATGTGCTTATTATTACATTTAAAAGATATGAAGTGCTTTATTGATATAAAGACCAAACTTTGTTGCTTCAAGGTTTTAGCAAACTGTTTTGGTTTGGAATGTGGATCTGATTAATGGGTTAAAGCTAATTTATTGTTACAATATTAAACCCGCCAACAGTAAATTAATTCACTTAATTGCAACGAGACCTGGGTGTCATGGTATACCAGTCATTGAAAGTAGACATGCAGGTGCAGCAGGCTGTGAAGAAAGCGAATGGTATGTTGGCATTCATAGCAAAAGGATTTGAGTACAAGAGCAGGAAGGTTCTACTGCAGTTGTACAGGGTCTTGGTGAGGCCACACCTGGAGTATTGCGTACAGTTTTGGTCTCCTAATCTGAGGAAGGACATTCTTGCCATAGAGGGAGTGCAGAGAAGGTTCACCAGACTGATTCCTGGGATGGCAGGACTTCCATATGAAGAAAGACTGGATAGACTTGGCTTGTACTCGCTGGAATTTAGGAGATTGAGGGGGGATCTTATAGAGACTTACAAAATTCTTAAGGGTTTGGACAGGCTAGATGCAGAAAGATTGTTCCCGATGTTGGGGAAGCCCAGGACAAGGGGTCACAGTTTAAGGATAAGGGGGAAGTCTTTTAGGACCGAGATGAGAAGAACTTTTTTCACACGGAGAGTGGTGAGTCTGTGGAATTCTCTGCCACAGAAGGTAGTTGAGGCCAGTTCATTGGCCATATTTAAGAGGGAGTTAGATGTGGTCCTTGTGGCTAAAGGGGTCAGGGGGTATGAAGAGAAGGCAGGTACAGGATACTGAGTTGGATTATCAGCCATGATCATATTGAATGGTGGTGCTGGCTCAAAGGGCCGAATGGCCTACTCCTGCTCCTATTTTCAATGATTCTATAAATTAAATGTTAGCGAGATTGAGGCAATTTGGTCATATTAGTAACTTTGGAAGAAACTGACCCATCTAAACTAGTAGATAAACACAAAAAACTGGAGTAACTCAGCAAGACAGGCAGGATCTCTGGAGAGAAGGAATGGGTGACCTTTTGGGTCGAGACCCTTCTTCGGCATCTGCAGTTCCTTCCTACACATCGAAACTAGTATGTGTTCCTCTCCGAGTTAATGGAGATAAGAACTAATGATCTGTTCGGTATATCAAATTATAGAGCAGAATTGTTACTCCTCAGGAGAAGGCTATCCATCCCATTGTTTCGGTGACAGCTTTTGGTGGAGTAATAAGTCATTCATTTCTGTGTTTTTGTTACTTCCCAACTCTGCAAACGTTTTACCTTCAAATATTAAGTGAAGTTCTTTTGCAATCCACAAATTACTGTGCATCCACCACACCTCTGAACAATGCATTCCAGAATATAACTATCACTCTATTTTATGGTCACTATGTCCTGACCCATCTGCAAATGTGAACAATGTATTTATATTTACTATCCTTAACCATTGCGATTAAACCAGGATTAATTAATGCACTTGACCCATGTTCTGCTGGAATCAGGAAGCAAGGACTGATCATGGTTTTGGGGTGGGGTGAAGGAAATAAGTTAATATGTAGATTTGCTTTGGATGAACTTTAGCTACAAACCTAAAGGGAAGAAAAAGCCTGATTGCGCTCAACACAGTATGTTCATTTTACCTTCTTCTTCTTATCGAGTCCACATCAAGAATAGAAATTGTTCAGCCAGAGCTGAACACACATCTTGGCATCAGTATACAGTGGTGTAGGTCTTCTGCTTCTTGTGCCTGATTGGTGGAAACATGGCCGTGTCATGAACGCTCTTTCCTTGACCCCTTCATTTCACCTGAAAAGTGGCTAGGCGTTTTTAAAGTATTATGGAACAGACATATATAGATATATGACTATAGATTTTATCTATAGTCATAAGAATCATCAACTGAATTTTTATCTTGGTTCTGTCTGGTGAAGAATTATACATTTTGGAGCAACAGATATTCAAAGATAAAGGTAGATATGAATTAGGAGGCTTAATGGAGCTTTTCTTGTCAGGGTAGTGGGAGGTAATAATGTTTGCATTGACCCTGATGCCTGCTTTGCCCTGAATTGTTGGGCAAACTGCATAGAAATCTTCCTTCTTTCTTCTAGAACCAGAACATCCCAAAAAATAACGCGACTACTCTCACTTCTGCAACTGATGACTTCCAGTTCTTAGTAGCCAACGTGTATCATCCTCTAAGGTCTCCAGAGATAAAGACGTGCAGGTTTATAGACAAATTGGCGTGGTAAATTTGTAAATTGTCCCTAGTGTGTGTAGGATAGTGTTAGTGTGTGAGGATCGCTGATCGGCTTGGACTCGGTGGGTCGAAGGGCCTGTTTCCATGCTGTATCTCTAAACTAAACCTAAGGTGCTGCCTGACCCGCTGAGTTACTCCAGAACTTTGTGTCTATCTTTGACTATATACCTTATTGTGTTGAATTAACTCAAGCCCTCCTTTAGTAATAGTATACCACATTACTAAATTCTACGCAGAAAAGTATATTCAAGACTGTAAATTTTCATGAGAACACAGGTAGCATGCTATCCCAGCCCCTGGACTGCAATCAGGTCAAGTCAAGATGAGTTTCTTGTCACATGTATGGAATGGAGGAACATGCTTCATGTCAGGTAGAGGAGATTTATTGAACTTGGCATGATGTTCAGCACAGACAATGTGGCAGACCTCCCAACTATCCCGCTTTTGGCGGGATATTCCCGCTTTTTAGGTTCCCTTCCCGCCATTCCGATTTGTAACCTAATTATCCCGCTAAATTGACATTTCCGATACCATGTATGTGTTATTATGTATATTGCAGAGATGCCAAGTGTCCCGGATTCGCCGTATTTTGTCCCGGCGAAATAACCTTTTTACGGTGTTCCGGCAGCCAAACATGCTGTTACGGAACACCGCCGCACCGGTGTTCCTCCCGTGGTGAACGCCGGCGCCATGTGCCCCCGGTTTGCCAGCCCGGCAGCTCGCAGCCACGCCCGGCCCAGAGCCCGGGCGGCGCCGGCCCGCGCGATCAGCGGCACTTTCTTGCCGCCAGCCGGCCGCTCGCGGCAGCCCCATCACCCGGCCTCCCCCCCACCCCCACCCCCACCCAGTGCGCAGGCGCAGACCCGCCGGCAACCTTGCCAAGTGCGCATGTGCCGCACCCGCCCGCCGGCAGCCCGCTGATCTGCACCAGTGCGCAGGCGCAGACCCGCCGGCAACCTTGCCAAGTGCGCATGTGGGGAAATATTATGAATTTTGACAATCAAATGTTGGGAGGTCTGAATGTGGGCCAAATGGCCTGTTCCTGTACTGTAGTGTTCTATATTCTATGTACAAGTATGATGAGGTACAGGTATAATGAAAACACTTGCAGTAGCATCACAGCTTATCGACTAAAGCAGCTCACAAACTATACATTTCTATATTAAAATATGTTTGTTAGAAATATAGATTAATTTTGCCTTCAGATTTTGTACATTTGTAGATTTTGCATATATGATATAGAACATTTGCAAGAAAGATAGTGTGCAAAAAGATGAATACAAAACAGTTAGAAAACACAGGTTCATGATCGCGCAAGAGATAGTCTATGGTGTGCTGTTACTAAGGTTGGATTAGGGTTGTGCAAGTCAGTTCAAGAACTTGATAGTTGTATGGAAGTAGCTGTTCCTGATCCTAATTTTGTGGGACTTCAGGCTTCTGCATGTACATGCTGTTCCCAGGGACACATTTAGAGAAGAACATGATGTGCCGCTGGAACATCAACTCGGTGAAAGATGATCTTTGGTCTGCCCAAAATTTGTTGGTCTTCCAATTTGAGATGTCGTCAGGGAATGTTGTTGACTGGCCCATTCCTGACCACAGGAGTACATGCTGAGGGACGCACTGAAGCACGGTGCAGCCAACACCAAGGCTCTGTGGGGAGGACCACAGTCTAGAGCCCTTCCGCTGCTGGACATTCAGGGGCAGAGTTCAGCGGGCTCACCTCACAAACAAAGGAATGGATGAGTGGCAAGGATGTTGGTTTAAAGATAGGTGCAAACACTACTGCTGAGTATGACGCTCCTGAATGTGTTGAAAATGTAGGAAGATCTTTTGCACAGTTTCTGTTCTGTTTTGTTTATTATTCTGAATAACATTTTTTTTGTTTAAATACCTCATGCCTGTCTGCAGCATGGAGAAGAGAGCAAGGCTCGGGTGGCAGGGGATCTTTGATGATAGATGTTGCCTTCTTGAGGCAGTGCCTGATTGTGTGCAGTTTTGGTCTCCAAAATTGAGGAAGGACATTCTTGCTATTGAGGAAGTGCAGCGTAGGTACTGAATGGCCTACCCCTTATTCGTAAACTGTGGCCCCCTGGTTCTGGACTCCCCTGATATCAGGAACATTTCATTCCTCTAATGTGTACAATCCCTTAATAATCTTATATGTTTCAATAAGATCCCCTCTCATCCTTCTAAATTCCAGATGCAAGCCCAGTCGCTCCATTCGTTCAACATATGAAAGTCCCGCCATCCTGGGAATTAACCTTGTGAACCTACACTCCCACAATAGCAAGAATGTCCTTCCTCAAATTTGGAGACCAAAATTGCACACAGTACTCCAGGTGTGCTTTCACTAAGGCCCTGTACAACTGCAGAAGGACCTCTTTGCTCCTATACTCAACTCCCCTTGTTATGAAGGGCAACGTACCATTAGCTTTCTTCACTGCCTTCTGTACCTGCATGCTTACTTTCAGTGACTGATGAACAAGGACACCCAGATCTTGTTGTATTTCCCCTTTCCCTAACTTGACACCATTCAGATAATAATCTGCCTTCCTGTTCTTGCCACCAGTGAATAACCTCACATTAATCCACATCTGCATTTGTCCACTCTGCATCTGCATCTGCCATGCATTTGCCCACTCACCCAACCTGTCCAAGTCACCATGCATCCTCCTCACAGTTCACACTACCACCCAGCTTTGTGTCATCTGCAAATGTGCTAATGGTATTCCTAATCCCTTCATCTAAATCATTAATATATATTGTGAATAGCTACAGTCCCAGCACTGAGCCTTGCGGTACCCCACTAGTCACTGCCTGCCATTCTGAAAGGGACCCATTAATCCCTACTCTTTGTTTCCTGTCTGCCAACCACTTCTCTATCCATGTCAGCACTCTACCCCCAATACCATGTACCCTAATTTTGCCCATTAATCTCCTATGTGGTACTACGGTATTAGGGGTTCAGTATTGATGTGGATAGAGAACTGGCTGGCAAACAGGAAGCAAAGAGTAGGAGTAAACGGGTCCTTTTCACAGGCAGGCAGTAACTAGTGGGGTACCGCAGGGCTCAGTGCTGGGACCCCAGCTATTTACAATATATATTAATGATCTGGATGAGGGAATTGAAGGCAATATCTCCAAGTTTGCGGATGACACTAAGCTGGGGGGCAGTGTTCGCTGTGAGGAGGATGCTAGGAGACTGCAAGGTGACTTGGATAGGCTGGGTGAGTGGGCAAATGTTTGGCAGATGCAGTATAATGTGGATAAATGTGAGGTTATCCACTTTGGTGGCAAAAACAGGAAAGCAGACTATTATTTAAATGGTGGCCGATTAGGAAAAGGGGAGATGCAGCGAGACCTGGGTATCATGGTACACCAGTCATTGAAAGTAGGCATGCAGGTGCAGCAGCCAGTGAAAAAAGCGAATGGTATGTTAGCTTTCATAGCAAAAGGATTTGAGTACAGGAGCAGGGAGGTTCTACTTCAGTTGTACAGGGTCTTGGTGAGACCACACCTGGAGTATTGCGTACAGTTTTGGTCTCCAAATCTGAGGAAGGACATTATTGCCATAGAGGGAGTGCAGAGAAGGTTCACCAGACTGATTCCTGGGATGTCAGGACTGTCTTATGAAGAAAGACTGGATAGACTCGGTTTATACTCTCTGGAATTTAGGAGATTGAGAGGGGATCTTATAGAAACTTACAAAATTCTTAAGGGGTTGGACAGGCTAGATGCAGGAAGATTGTTCCCGATGTTGGGGAAGTCCAGGACAAGGGGTCACAGCTGAAGGATAAGGGGGAAATCCTTTAAGACCGAGATGAGAAAGACTTTTTTTCACACAGAGAGTGGTGAGTCTCTGGAACTCTCTGCCACAGAGGGTAGTTGAGGCCAGTTCATTGGCTATATTTAAGAGTGAGTTGGATGTGGCCCTTGTGGCTAGGGGGATCAGAGGGTATGGAGAGAAGGCAGGTACGGGATACTGAGTTGGATGATCAGCCATGATCATATTGAATGGCGGTGCAGGCTCGAAGGGCTGAATGGCCTACTCCTGCACCTAATTTCTATGTCTCTATGTTTCTATGTGGGACCTTATCAAATGCTTTCTGAAAGTCCAGGTACACTACATCCACTGGCTCTCCCTTGTCCATTTTCCTAGTTACATCTTCAAAAAATTCTAGAAGATTAGTCAAGCATGATTTCCCCTTCGTAAATCCATGCTGACTCGGACCGATCCTGTTACTGCTATCCAAATGTGCCGCTATTTCATCTTTATGATTGACTTCAACATCTTCCCCACCACCAACGTCAGGCTAACTGGTCTATAATTCCCTGTTTTCCCTCTCCCTCCTTTCTTAAAAAGTGGAATAACATTAGCTACCCTCCAATCCACAGGAACTGATCCTGAATCTATAGAACTTTGGAAAATGATTACGAATGCGCCCACGATTTCTAGAGCCACTTCCTTAAGTACCCTGGGATGCAGACCATCTGGACCTGTTTCTGTGTTTTATTTCCCTATAACTCTAATAACTTTATGATCCAGGCCAGTTTCTGTGACAGTCCGGTAGCCACGTTTACTTTTATGTGGCCAATGGCTCCACATGAGTTCTAGACCTTGCTGTTCCAGCCATCCCATGTGTAAGGGTGTGTGTATGTAGTGTCTGGGCCTCCTGCCCTCTCGGCTGCCTCTCTGGCCTTTGACACCCAGCCACTGCCAAAGATTTTAAAACAGTTCTTAAATGTTTCTGAAAATAAGAGCCAGTTGAAGAAACATTGAAATAGTTTTAAATAATGTGAAAGATTAAGTACTATTAAGTAAAAGGTAGAAAAATAATACCTTGACTTAACAATGCGTCCAAGTGATAGCGGTTAATTTGGAACTTAAGATTAAGTAATATATATATATATATATATATATATATATATATTGTACATTAAAAAATCGATATATCTGTTCTGATTTTTTCAATCCAGATGGGTGACCCCTGTCAGGTGAACAATGCAGGACTAAGTATGCAATCTGCTGGGCTAAAGATGTCATTCATCTGATTCCTCAATGCTGCAGAACAGAGCTGCACCCACAGACTTGGCACTGAATCCAGGGATGGAGCAGGAGGTAGGACGTACCCTTATCTATCACCTACCTCGTTCCTGACTTTGTGTCGTACCACACAGATGCTGAGGCCGAGATCTGCAGAGGTACTTTGAGGAGCCACTGGCATCCATAATCCAACCATGGCTGTGAATGATTACAGCAATTGAACGATTAATGTACCTGATGACACATCACTGTTTGATGATAAAGAAAACAGGCTCATGACCGTAACATTGCAGTCCAATGATGGACCTAAACTGAAAGCTCAGGGGAAAAAAATGGTTTCATCCATAGATCGGCAAGCAAATGGAGAATACCATCAATTAAAAAATAAAAGATCAGATACATCAGTTATTATGATCCTGCATTGACCATCTAATTCTCTCAGTCTCTAATTCATAGCAACTTCAGTCCTTCGAGGGCCCAGGAAGTCTCACAAAAAATGTCATCCAATTGTTAACAGCCCAATTCTTCCCTCAGCAAACATTCATCTGAGTTTCTGGAGACTGGTGCTAATGAGGAGGAAGAAACTTAGTAGTTTAGTTTAGTTTATTGTCACGTGTACCAAGGTACCGTGAAAAGCTTTTGTTGCGTGCTAACCTGCTATGCTATTCTCAAAGCATAGAAATCCTACAACATGTACTGTAATTAGTCAATTCATAGGCCATCAAAACACATACACTCACTATATGAAATCTGAGAATAGGTAAGCAATTAAAAGAGGAGGAACATTCAATCATATCTTGGATTTTTCAATAGCGTGTCTGTGCCTCTTAATTCAAAATTGTTTAAAAGGCATTAACTAATAATTCCATTGTTGAGCTACATATTTGCACATTATTGTGCATTTATTTGCTTCATGATCGAACAATTCAATGATCGAACAATTCATTTTCTGAGAACGTAACAGGAATAAATGGTGATCTTCTAAAAGACTCAATAAAGGGCAATCCAAGTTCAATTCTGCGTTAGTTAAATAACCATCCAGTCCAATGCAAAGACAGTTTCACGTGTGCAAACAGAGTTACTATTACATCCAGAAGATACAGTAGTTATGTGATTATTTATCTAAGGTCACTGGAGGAATAGGAATACTTAAACGCCTCAAGCCGGGCTCTGATATCCATCTGTGGTCTTGTTTTCATTGTAATTGCAGTGTTGCCGTGACCTTATTCTGAAAAGCACTCTTTCACCTTTTTGTTCATATAGTGTAACAATTCTCCACATAAGTAATTAAACTAAAACTGCCACAGTAATCTGATTGCGACACTTCAATGTGGGAAATGTAGGAGGAGAGAGGATGCAGATTGCAACTTTCAGGGAGCAGGAAGTTTGCATGCTTTGCCTAGGTACAGGATGGTTCACAGCATTGAAATGCCAAGGGCTACCGGGTGTAACGTTAAGGTGGGAGGGGCAAAGTTTAAAGGAGATGTAAGGGGCAGGTTTAGGCTGATGGGTGCCAAGAACACAATGCCAGTGGTAGTGGTGGAGGCAGATACAATAGTGGCATTTAAGAGACTTTTAAATAGGTACATGGATATGCAGAAAATGGAGGGATATGGATAACGTACAGGCAGAGAAGAGTAGTTTATCTTAGCATCATGTGTGGCACATCAAGATCCTGCTCATAGTGCCAGGAGAATGAACTTTCCCTTAATGTCAGCAAGATGAAGGATCTAATTACTGACTTCAGGAAGCATGGTGAGTACATACCCCAATCAGCATCAATGGTGCCAAGGTGGAAATGATTGGGAGCTTCAAGTTCCTTAGCATAACTACTACCAACAACCTGTTTGTAGACCAACCATATTTTTTCGACAACCAAGAAGAATTCCTGAGGAGACTGAGGAAATTTGCCATGTCTCCAGTGATCCATGCCCCCTACTATTTGTCCCATTCCCACCTCTCTTCCAAATTTATCCCCCCCCCCCCCCCCCACCCCCACCTCTATTCCAGCTTTATCCTCCCTACTATAATCAGTCTGAAGAAGGGTCCCGACCCGAAACAGCGTCTATTCAAGTTCTCCAGAGATGCTGAGTTCATAAGTTCATAAGTCATAGGAATAGAATTAGGTCATAGTCAGAGTGGTACAGTGTGGAAACAGGCCCTTCGGCCCAATTTGCCCACATCGGCCAACATGTCCCAGCTACACTAGTCCCACCTGCCTGCGCTTGGTCCATATCCCTCCAAACCTGTCCAATCCATGTACCTGTCTAACTGTTTCTTAAATGTTGGGATAGTCCCAGCCTCAACTTTCTCATCTGGCAGCTTGTTCCATAGACCCACCACCCTTTGTGTGAAAATGTTACCCCTCAGATTCCTATTAAGTCTTTTCCTCTTCACCTTGAATCCATATCCTCTGGTGCTAGATTCCCCGACTCTGGGCAAGAGACCCTGTGCATCTACCCGATCTATTCCTCTCATGATTTTGTACACTTGGATAAGATCACCCCTCATCCTCCTGCGCTCCAAGGAATAGAGACCCAGCCAAATTAACCTCTCCCTATAGCTCACACCCTCTAGTCCCGGCAACATCCTCGTAAATCTTCTCTGAACCCTTTCAAGCTTCATATGTCATTCATCCATGGCTGAGTTATCTTTCCTCTCAACTGTATTCTCTTGCCTTCTCCCCATAACCCTTGACACCAGCACTTTGTATCTTTTTTGGTAACCCGGCATCAGCAGTTCCTATTATCTATATTGTTATCCCTCCATTCCCTGAAAATCCATGTGCCAGTCCTAAGGAGAATGATGTGCTTTCCTTTCCTTACTGAGGTCACAACTGTTTCACATAGAGAATGGAGTTTAAATTCCTTGTTTGCATGTGGCCTCATTTGCCTTCTTTATTCTCCTCTCTTTCTCCCAAAGCATCCTGTTCATGAAGCATTTTAATCTGCTAGTTACTGACTAACACTCCAATGGTTCATCTGAATGGACATTCCCCTTTCACATGTCTCTACAAGAACAGCCTGGGCAACTTTGGTGAGGAAAGATGGTATCATGTTAGAACCTTCTATCAGGTGCGCATACATTTTGAGCAGCTGATGTTGATGGATAGTGATGAGGAAGAACCAATGCTGGGTTCACCCATTCCCCTCTACAGTCTTTGGGACTGTAGGTACAAATAGCACCTTGATGGTGATCCCCATTGAACATCCGCACACACTCATATGCGATAGCTTCACAGTACCTCTCAGACCATGGACACCAAGTACCAAGTAGGTTAGTAGAAGCAGCTGTGTGGGAACCCCACTCCACTCTACAGAAACGATTTACGAGAATGTTGCAGGAACTAGAGGGTCTGAGCTGTAGTGAGAGGTTGAGTGGGCTGGGACTCTGTTCCTTGGAGCGCAGGAAGATGAGGGGTGATCTCATAGTTATATAAGATCATGAGAGGAATAGATCGGATAGATGCAGAGTCTCTTGCCCAAACTAGATGAGTTGAGGACCAGAGGACATAGGTTTAAGGTGAAGGGGAAATGATTTAATAGGAATCTGAGGGATAACTTTTTCACACAAAGGGTGGTGGGTGTATGGAACAAGTTGCCAGAAGAGGTAGTTGAGGCAGGGAATATCCCTACATTTCAGAAACAGTTAGACAAGTACCAAATGCGGGCAGGTGGGACTAGTGTAGCTGGGACATGGTGGCCAGTGTTGGAAAGTTGGGCAGAAGGGCCTGTTTCCATGCTGTATCACTCTATGACTCTCTAACTCGAACCCACAGGTCCACCTGTAGTTAGAGACAATCCTGATTTGAAATCAATCACAGTTCTTCAAAGATATCACAGATTTTTCATTGTCACAATAATAGGCTCTGGTCAAGTGTGTTTAATTGTCACATGTACTCGATTCGAACAATTAAACTCTTCCTTGCTGCAGCTTTACAGACACATTTCCGTAACATCACAAATAAATATTCAATGAACAATAGTGCAATAAATCATCGCTCACACTAGGTAACCATTACCATGTCAAAGTAGATAGTTACAAAGTCCATTTGTAGTTCAGTGCTGAAGTAGGGTTGTGTTTATGGTTGTGGAGGGTGGTTCAAGACCCTGATAATTGATGGGAAGAAGCAATTTATGGAGTTTTTGTGGCTCCTGTAGCTTTTGCCCAATGGTAGCAGCAAGATGAGAGTGTGGTCAGTGTGGTGTTGGTCTTCAATGATAATAGCTGCCTTCTTGAGGCATGCCTTGATCAAGAAGAATGATGATCAGCCAGAGGGTTCATTCTGCTCCTATTTTCCACGTTTCCTTGATTCTACGTGGAACAACTGGATGTCAATGATCTTAAGTCCTAAAATATGTTGCAGGCTTGAATTTTAGAAAATAACTGAGAAATAATTCCCCATTTCCTTTTCGCTGCTTTCTTTGGAAACATTTCTTCCTCCATTCTCAATGGGAACTCGCTCCCCAAACATTACTCACAAGGATTCTGAGGTAGCAGTTGATTAACACTTTCTCAAGGGTAATTAGGAATGGTCAATAAACGCTGGCCACGACAGCAAGACCACATCCTGTAAAAAATACAGCTTGCAATACTTGTGAAGTGTTTCACTGCTCGCATGTGTAAAGTTATACCTTGCAACAGAAATCCTTCTGAGCTACTACAAGAAGCTTTCATCAAATGTTGAAAGGTCTACAGAATATCTGTGATGGAAAATTGATGGAAAAATCGTATCTTTCTGATCCGCACCAAACATTCCCAATGAGATCATTGGAAAAACTCAATTTTCTTTTTCTCGAGCTGCATAAGTGACCCAATGATCAACAGAAATTTCCAGGAAGTCCATTCCTAAAGCAGTGGGGAATCTAAACTCGCCCTCATTGAGGTCAGTTTAGCAATTCCTTGCCCACAGACCTTGCAGGAGTTGCACATCTGCAATAGGGGGGGAAGAGAGGGGGTGAAAAGTTGGCACTGCAGCCTCTCCCTGAATATAACTGAGAGCAGCTGTAATCGAGCCAACAACCCAAATACTTCTGCCCACTGGGGATGGAGGAAGAAGTAAAGCCAAAGAAAGCAGCCATGGGGAAAATGGGGAGCTATTTTTTCAAATTTATTTTTCAGAAAGTCTAGCCTGCAACTTTGTAGAAACGTTCCATCAATAATTTTCTGTACACTTCTCAACACTTGAAGGAAAGTTGCTATTTTCGGTTACGAGAATTTGTTGCAAAACAGAGACTTTTGCATGACAGCTATGATGCACATCACAAATATTACAAGAAAGATGGGAACTGTAATATCTTTTAAACATAATTACTTAAGACTTGGTGGGCTGCTATAACCAGTTTCCAAGAGCCGTAAAAAGAAATTTGGCAGCCAGGGTCAAGAGGGGTTCACTTAATTTTACATCAGAAAACACGCAGGCAAAATCTGATCCTGCTAATGGCTTTTTATTACTTTTAATATGTACCACTGCTGCCAAACAGGTGAAACTGATTTATGCCAGGGCTGTGAACCTAAAGGCCAGTGTCTGAATGGCAGTCTTGTATAACAAGCACAAACTTCTCTTGGTTCCCATCCTGGGTCTAAAATTCTGGAGAATTCAATTTATGAAAAAAAAACCCTTTGAAACTTCAAGCTGATCCTGAAGACAAACTATACCAGCAAAATCAAAACCAGATGTACTTAGCAGCTCTAAAGATAACAAATAGCACTTTGGTTCCTCTTGGAAGACCACCATAGAAGAATTTGAAATGACTTTTCTCCATGAAATTCTAGCACCAGTACATGCATACATATTGGCGCTTTCCAAATTTATAATGAGATCTTTTTTCTTGCACATGATGTGCCTTGATGCAGTGACCAGTTATTTGAGAAGGTTAAAGTGAAATTGGAGCCACATTTCAGTAAAAGTGAACTCTTTAAAGTGTGCCCACGGTAGAAGATGGTTTGTTTTGGCAAGGAAAAGCAGGTGTCTGCCCTGCTCTGAGAACTCGATTGTCAGCAATGACCCCCAGGACTTGGGTGGGCCATTTCACACTCTCCTTTCCCCTCTCAATAGCGCCCCAGCCCCAAGCCACCCCCGCCAACCATCAGCGAGGCCATACCACCCACACTCAAGGAAGCTGGGCGAGTTCAGAAACACACAATGCGACTCTATCCATCGAGGGTCCTTCGGTCAAAAAAAATCAAGAGAAACTCTAGCTTTGAAACTCACACCACGAAAAATCCATTTCCTGATCACACTTGAATCAAAACAATAAGGTAAATTAACTTTCAGATCTGAAAGTGTTTAAAGACTCCATCTCCATAAAATCTATGAATATTTTAAAGTTTTCATAAACTATTAAGCATTGTGAAGCAAATTCTCTTATTTCCAGTAATCTGCTAAAGTATCCCATTTATCATTCAGGAAGCATTTTGCATTGACAGAATAACAATAGCAGCATTTATACCATAGCTGGTTTTAGAACTATGTAAACTTGGAATTGTGAGTCTTGAATCGTTATCTTTAATATCCCATTATTTCAAAGAACCTCAATTGGTCATATACACCTTTTTGCCTCATTGGTCATATACACCTTTTTGCCTCAGTGGTTGCTAATTGTACTCACTGTCCACTGACTACTAATGTGGTGCTGTAGGATTTGCCATGAGTGCATCACATTGGATAACTAGTGGTTGTCCAAAATTTGTGGCTTGGGGGTTGATGAATCAAAAATAATGTTTAAACCTCAAAACCAAGTCTAATCTACCTCCAAAGATAGACACAAAATGCTGTAACCGTGGGTCAGGCAGCAGCTCTGGAGAAAATGGATAGCTGACGTTTTCAGTCGGAACCTTTCTTCAGACTTGCCTCCTTCTAATCTACTTCTAACCTGTTAATTTCTGGGGTTTAACAAAAGCAACACAGGCTGTAGTTAGCCATACAGTTCTCCACAGACGGATAGGCAAATTAAATATTTTAATGAAGGATGAAATACTTATATTTAACCTTTTCCATTGATTTAACATATTTTTCTTACAGAAATTCATTCCCCACTACTGCACCACCCTAACCAACTTGGAACACCATATTTTGTCATTATCAGGCTACAACTGTGAATGAGATATCTCCCTAAAGGAGTTTAGAAGAAGTACCATGAGGTGAGCACTTCATATGGATGGCTGAAGCTCATATCTTTTTGTGGAAATATGCCATTTGTAATTAGCAAATGGGTGATTTATGGTTCGAATAGGACTGATTACAATTTCTCACTCTTCCTCCGTGTTGAATTGCCATGTAGGTCCGGTTTGTATCTCCAGTTCAGCAGTTCCATGCAATTTCTTCTGCTGACCTCAGCCTCACAGCAATGAAAAAAAAAATCAATATAACAATGGATCCAATTTTGAAAGCCCTGCTAACAGACAATAAAAAATATGGTAATTGAGAACTGCAGTGAGCAATCGTTCCCATTTCTATGTTCCCTGTATTTTAACCATTATGTTTGCAGGTTAATTGGATTTCGGGTCCAATTGCACGTGCAATTCACTTTAGTTATGAGGACATCTTGAAACCCTATGGCCTTGCATGCCAACAAAACAATCACAAGAAACACAATCAATTAGATCGTGCATGGTCATGCATTCATGTCACTCTTTTAATTCGACACAATTCCAAAAGTCTCACTGCCCTTTTGTAGCCGGATGGGATCCATTGCACTGGAGGTCTCAACAGTGTAGTCATTAAGTCATACAGCATTGAAACATGCCCTTCGGCCCAACTTGCCCAGCCAAACAAGATGTCCATCTACATTAGTCACACCTGCCCGCTTTTGATCCATACCCTTCTAAACTTCTCCTATCCGTGTACCTGTCCAAATGCCTTTTCGATGTTGTTTTAGTACCTGCCTCTACTACTCCTCTGGCAACTCGTTCCATACACCCACCACTTAAACACCCCTCAGATTTCTATTAAATATTTCCCTCACCTTGAACTGTCTTCTGGTTCTTGATTCCCCTACTCTGGGCAAAATGCCCTATCTATTCATCCCATGATTTATTATACATCTCTATAAGATCAATCCTTACCCTCCTGCTCGTCAAGGAATAAAGTGCTAGCCTGCCCATTTATCTCAGGCCCTCAAGACCTGACAACATTGTTGTACATCTTTTCTGTACACTTTCCTTTTTGTTTGTTGACACAAGATAAAAGCCATGACCAGGTTCAAATGGCAGAACCAAAAATTCTGCAGCCAACATTGCATTGCCAGCCTTTGAAATGCTGCCAAATGCTTGTGCTATCACAACATTTAAGAAACATTGAGACAGATACATAGATAGGACAGGTTTAGAACGATATGGGCCAAATGCAGGCAGGTGAGACTAGTATACATGGGACATGTTTGCCGGTGTGGGCAAGTTGGACCGAAGGGCCTGTTTCCACGATGCATGACTCTAAAAACACTAAAATATAGAGTCATAGAGTCTTGCATTGTGGAAAAAGGCCCTTCATTAAAAAATGTTTCCAGTTTTCTGAGACCTTTAGAACAGTTTAAATGGATTTAAAAAACTAAAAAATAATTATTTGAAAAATAACAGAAAATGTAAATATAAAATTAAATAAAGAAAAATTCACAGGACATGCAACCTATTCTTTGCATGAAGGTCAGAGACCCTATTCAAATGAAAGTTGTTTCTGCTTGTAAGCCAGCTAGGAGAGGTTTGAAGATAACACGACAGATATGGAATGTCTGAGGAAGGGTCCCGACCTGAAACATCATCTATCCATGTTCTCCAGAGATGCTGCCTGACCTGCTGAGTTATTCCAGCACTTTGTGTCCTTTTGTCTATACCAACATCTGCAGATCTTTGTTTCTTCAGCTGGAACGAGGATCTGGCCCTCAGTTCAGCATTTACCCAAAGCCACCTTCGGTTTCAGGAGTAAGTCCATTAGCACAGTACATGTTCTGTTTGACCTCCAGACTCCAGACATTTTACAATGCATAGACATGAAAGTTAAGGACTCGCTGAACTGGTGAGGATAGAGCTCAGCCAGCCCAAGGAGTTTTCAAGCTCCACACAATGTTAAATGTTGGCCTGATACTTGCACCCCTCTTAATCTCTTCTGTGTTGAAATAAAGGCTAATTGTCTATTGCCCAAATAACTTCAGCAACTCAACAACTAAAAAACATTCTTTTTTTTCATAGTTTTCTTTTACAATCTACAGTTATTTCAAGTCTAAGCTTAACATTGTCTAAGGCACTTGATTGATTTTGTTTTCTTTACCTAGCTTGTAAGTGCTGGTAATTTCCTGTACTGTGTACAGGAATCTTTCAACTTGGTTTCACTGTATATGTATAGAGAGAAACAAATACCATGACCAAATATGTTAGGAAAACAGTGAGACTATGTCTGTTTTCAAACGTATGCATATTTACATTACATAAAATCTGCACTTTGTGATCTGAATGGTGTGTCCTGAAATATTGTTTTCATTTTTTTTGTTTAAAAGTGATAACTGCTTTCTGTGTAGGAGAAGAATTAAGAATGCTTATTTTCCTCCTTATGTTTCTTACGTGCCTTCCTTATGTTTCAATACAAGCATAACTTCTCGATACCTTCAACTTCGCAACAGAACTCATGTATTAAGTGTAGAAGAAAATAACTTTTTTTTTATTACCGGCACTCATAAACAACGTCCTCTGGTGTCATTAGACAACTTACTTATCAAATTTTTTTGTTAAGTCCAACTTTAATTCGGGAATGTTTAAATTTGACTGGGTGATTTTGCTCCATTTTCTAATTCCTTTTGAATTTATTCATACAAGGGATGTGGACCTCATGATTGAACAGGTGTTGCCAGGCTTTTCCTGAAGACAGCTAGGAATTGAAATACATGTGTAATAATGGCAGGTTTCTTTATAAATCAACCCGATGTGTTTTTTTTCAAAAAAGCAGTTGTTTTTTTAATCATCATTACTGATTTTCTATTTCTAAATGTATTTAATTAGTAAAATTTAAAGCCCCATCTGCTATGAAAGATATATATTCTTGAGTCCAACTTTATAGTCCGGGTCTTGTGGTTTCTAGAGCAGCAATGTATCCATCAAGTCACCATGTCCCCTGACTGCAATTGGCAGCTTGATCATTCTGACAAAACCAGTCTCTGATACTATAGTGTGTGTAGATTGAGGACCATGTGGGGTCTTGGGAGTCCTGAAACCTTGGGAAATGGCGACAGATACTGATCCCTTTAAGGTGACCTTGGAAGTGAGGCTTAACACTTTCACTTAGTTGTGGGGGACAGGCATCCGAAGATGGATGGTCTCTTGAAAACTGTTTCTGCCTCCTCCATCATTGCAGCCTCTCCAAGGTAGAGTAAAAGTTTGGGCTCAGAGCTTGCATCACAGCAAACTGATTTTCCATCAAGTCTGCGAATATAGACATCGAGTGCGAAGGCTGAGTCACGATTGGTGTCCATATTCATTGCTGGAGGTGGCTATAGGTCTGTGTCAGCTGCAGCAGTTAGGGTTTCTCTCGCCTCCGAGTCAGAAGTTGCTGGTTCAAGTCCAATGTTATAGCTTTGCAAGTCACCTGTGCTTCAGTGATCATTCTTTCTTTGTGAATCCATATTGAATCAACCATTATATTTAATTGCCTTAATGTTCTCTGACTGGGCTCCCATTTACCATCATGTATAAACCCTTCTCCCCGTCCACCTCCACGTATATCCGTTCCTCTGGCCTCACAATTCACACCTCACATCTCCTTATCTCACAGGCTTTTGTCTCCTTTTTATCTCTGGCCTCTGTCCACGTTCTGCCAATCAACCCCCATACCTGTATCCACATATCACTTACCAGGCATTTTCCCACACTCACCACCCTTCTAGCTTTCTCCCCCTGACTACCATCAGTCTGAAGAAGGGTCCCAACACAAAACATCATCTATCCATGTTCTCCATTGATACTGCCAGACCCGCTGAGCATCTCCAGCACTTTGTGCTTTTTGCCAAAGATTCCTGTGTCTCCAGATCCTCGTGTTTACTCATCCAAAGCTTTGCTGTCTGAAACCTAAAGCATGGCAGGCTTCATTTATCCATGGCTTACCTACACCCAGCAATCCTCACACCACAAATAGCCTTACTGAATTCTGCTTCCCGTTTATCCAGTCCCTTCTAGATTGTACAACATCTTGTGTAAGAACCGAGGCTGCCAACTTTCTATCTGGACCTCGATCAGGAAAATAACCACGTTTCAGACAAATCTGTTGTATGTGAAGTAATTGGAGACATTTCTGAAGGATATGATATAATGCCATATAAATGCATGTTCCCCCAGCCAATGGTCATGGTAGTGATTCCAAACTTCCTTGGTTAAGGGAGGGGAAATTAGTCAAAACTCAACAGTTAGCATTTAAGCAGTTACTCCTACACAAAAATCTATACTTGCGTATGTTGTAGGTTTCCAGGCTAGGGTAAGATGCTTAAATGCAATAACTTGCATTATTATTTAGAACCTAAAATGCCCAAGATTGCTTCATTGTAAATTATCAAAAATAAATGCTGACCTGCACAAGGAGCTACTAGGGCAAATGACTGAGGAGGAAATGGAGGAGAGAGGTAACATAGAAACATAGAAAATAGGTGCAGGAGTAGGCCATTCGGCCCTTTGAGCCAGCACCACCATTCAATATGATCAAGGCTGATCATCCAAAGTCAGTACCCCATTCCTGCTTTCTCCCTATAACCCTTGATTCCGTTAGCCCTAAGAGTTATATCTAATTATCTCTTGAAAACAAGTGTGCTAAAGAAGGAATGACAGAATTTTCACTGCGGTGGCTGAGAAAATATGGTGGAGTGGTTGAACTCACAAGACCACAGCAGAGTGCAAATAACTTTGGATGAAGAAAAGAAACAAGGAAAGACAAAGCCATTGAAGTGTCTGGGGAAAAAAAACCCATTAAATGAAGGCATTGTTTGACTAAAACGTTGTTTAAGCAAAAAAAGGTTGTTGGATGAATACTCAAAAGTGGAAAGATTTAAAATGACTACAGCTCAAGTTCCAGGAATAGAACAAAGTAGGCATACATAAAGTCCCACGAGAACAATATTCCCAATTCATTTATGATTCTCTGCTTTCTTATTTCACCTTCTTGTACACCCACCATTCAATTCATTCTACCCACTCAAACCACCTAAAGCCTCACCTCCAGAACTCCCTTCCTAAACCCATTCAACTGTTCTACCTCTCTCTTTTCATTTCAGCCACTCAATAACATTCACATCTATTAGCAATTCTTCCCAAAATCTATTTTCTTGACGGCTTCCAAATAATGTTCCAGACGTATGAAGCATCTGGGTCATTGTTCTAGATTAAAATGTATTCGTAAATGTGAGTTGCTGTCCTTAAATGCAAAGGCTCAACTTCAGGAATGTCACTTTGTTCCTTGTTTAGTTTGAACCCCAAATCCCAGTACTATTTCCAAGGAATTTGTCAGTTTAGACTTCAGACACTGAAACAGGCCGTTCGGCCCTACCGAGTCCACGCTGACCAGCAATCGCCACGTACCGTAACACTATCCTATACACTAGGAACAATTTACAATTTTACCAAAGCCAATTAACCTACAAACCTGTATGTCTTTGGAGTGTGGAAGAAACTGGAGCACCCGGGGAAAAATCCATGCGGTTACAGGAAGAACATACCAACTCCGTACAGACAGCTCCCATAATCAGGATCGAATCCTGGTCTGAGGCAGCAACTCTATCACTGTGCCACCGTACGACCCTTTTTAGCTAAATACTATTCATTTATCCTATCTATTTATATTCTTCTCGCTATAAGATCCCCCCTCATCCTCCTGCACTCCAAGGATAAAGTCCCATTCAGCACAACCTCACCCAGCTCAGACCATCAGGTCCTGGCAACATCCTCATAAATACAGTACTTTCTGCACCCTTTCCAGCTTAACAACATCTTTCCTATATCAGGGTGACCAAAACTGACACAATACTCCAAATGTGGCCTCACCTACGCCTTGTACAACTGTAATATAACCTCCCAACCTTTATACTCAGTACTCTGCCTGATGAAGGCTGATGTGCGGGAAGCCTTCTTGACCAGCCTATTTATGTGACGTCATTTTCAAGGGACTATGTACCTGCACTTCTAGATCGCTCTCGTCTACAACACTCCCCAGAGGTCCTGCCCTGGTTCGACCTCCCAAAATTCAACACCTCACACTTATCTGTATTAAACTCCATTAACCATTCCTCAGCTCACCTGCCCAACTGATTAAAATCCTGCTGCAATTTTTGATACTTTCGCTATCTACAATGTAACCCATTTTTGTGTAATCTGCAAACTTGCTAATCATGCCTTGCACATTTTCATCCAAATTGCTTATGTAAACCACAAACACCAAAGGGCCCAGCACTAATTTCTGAGGCCGAAGACTAATCACAGGCCTCCAATCGATAAACAACCTTCCATAATCATCCTCTGCTTCCTTCCATGTAGCTAATTCACTATACAGTCGGCTAGCTCTCCATGGATCCAATCCAATCGAACCTACCAGAGTAGCCTACCATGCAGAACCTTATCAAATGCCTTGCATATAGACAATGTCTATGGCTTTCCCTCATCAACCTTTGTTGTTGAAAAAACTCAATCAGATTTGTGAGACATGATCTCCGACCTACAAAACCATGCAGACCATCCCTACTTAGCCACAGTCTATCCATATATATATGTATCATCCAAGCTTCCTTACTCCCACCTACTTTGCCCTTCACTCTAACAGGAACATGCTTTAACGTGCTTCAATGAAGAATAGATCGATGAGGCGAATCGATGACTGGTAATTCTAATGCTTCCACGTTGTCCAGGTGAGGGGATTGTGAGGTCACGGAGAGCAAAGTTCCATGAACTGTCCACCTAGTATGCTTTTTGTTTCTGGCCCCTTCTGTAATTTATTATTATTTTAACCCAATTCCTCCAGACAGCATCTCTTTTAATCATGCCTCTTCCAACATCAGATAGATACAAAATGCTGGAATAACTCCACAGGACAGGCAGCATCTCTGGAGAGAAGGAATGGGTGACGTTTTTGGCTGAAGGAGGGTCTCGACCCGAAATGGCACCAATTCCTTCTCCGTAGAGATGCTGCATGTCCCACTGAGTTACTCCAACTTTTTGTGTCTATCTTCGGTTTATTTATTTATTTATTTATTTTGTTTTGTTTTGTTAGAAGCAATTCTGCAAAAAGAAAATGATCGACATAACAGTTATACAATTTTCGTACTGCTTCAGTTTTAACATTTTATGAACTAATAACTAGATCGGAAAAAAAGAAAAAGGAAAAAAGGTTTAAACCAGCATCTGCAGTTCCTTCCGACACTCTTCCAACACCAATTATTTTACAATGTCAGTTTGTGCAATTGCTATTGGTTGCTCAGATATTCCCATGGCTCTCGATATGCCGACTGCTCTGATTTAATTTAGTTTAGTGCGTGGAAATAGTCCCCTCGGCACACCGACTCCATGCCGACCAGCGATCACCGTTCCATTAACGCTATCCTACACATACTAGGGACAATTTACAATTATACCAAGCTAATTAGCCTGCAAACCTGTACATCTTTGGAGTGTGAGAGCAAACCGGAGATCCCCGGAGAAAACCAATGCAGGTCAGGGGAGAATGTACAAACTTCATTCAAACAAGCACCGATAATCAGAATCAAACCCGGGTCTCTAGTGCTGTAAGGCAGCAACTCCACCGCTGTGCCACAGTGCCACCCTGGTGTGGTGGGCCTTTAGAATACTGTCATCATCCAGTTACATTCAGTGGAATAATTAGTGCTTAATTAGCGCAATAACATAAAGCAAGTCTGTATCTGCTGCAGCAATGCCACTTGTGGAGAGTTGATCCTCAGACTTTTTCTGGGGGGAAGAAGCGGGGGATTCACAAGTGACGACATTGTGGTCGCAGGCACAGGCTTGCTCCATGGATCTATGGCAATCACACATCTGTTGTACAATGACAGATTTCAAGCCTGGTGTGCTGGCTTGAGTCCTGATAACTACCTGACTGGAGCCTCTAAATCGCAGTGCCTGGCACAAGCAGTGGTTGCTACTAGGTCCCAGAGCTCTGCTGGCAACCAGTGCAGAAGTAATATACAAGTTTGAGCTTTCAAGAGTGCCCTCAGCATCCTTGTTCATGCAGTGTATTCCTAAAAAAAATTGGGCAATATGTTCCCCAAACCTAACAAAGGTCACATTGTCACAGGGAACATAGTTCAGGCTGCCTGGAAAAGGGCAAGTATCTTCACTGCTGCCCATCGCAAAGATCAAAGAGAGTAGGAAATGAGAGTTTGTAGATATCAGAATCTAAAACCAAAAACAGAATGGTATAATAACTGAACCAGTTCAACAGAATACAGATCAGATAGAAAATTGGCAGCGCATTGGCAGATGGAATTTAGTCCCAACAAGTGTAAGGTTGGTCAAATAAGGGCTGGACATGTACAGTAAATGACAGGGTTTTAAGGAATGTCAAAGGAACCTTGACTTCATGTTCATAGTTCCATGAAAGTGGCAATGTAGGGAAATGTGTTGATGCATACTTGTCTTCCTAGTCAAAGCAAATAATATAAAAGTTGTGGGTACACAAAAGGCTGGAGAAACTCAGCGGATGCAGCAGCATCTAAGGAGCGAAGGAGATAGGCAACGTTTCGGGTCGAGACCCTTCTTCAGACTGATATCTCCTTTGCCTATCTCCTTCACTCCTTAGATGCTGCTGCACCCGCTGAGTTTCTCCAGCCTTTTGTGTACCCTCGATTCTCCAGCATCTGCAGTTCCTTCTTTAACAATATAAAAGTTGTTGCAACTTTGCATAACTGGTTAGAATACATTTAGACCCACTGAGTCAGCCCAACCAGCAATCACCCCCGTACGCTAACAATATCTTGCATACTACGAACTATGTACAATTTTTTTTTTACCAAAGCCAATTAACCTACAAACCTGTGTGCCTTTGTAGTATGGGAGGAATCTGGAGCACCCGGAGAAAACCCATGCGGTCACAGGGAGAATGTACCAACTCTGTAGAGGCAGCACCACATAGTCATGATCATACCTGGGTCTCTGGCACTGTGAGGCAGCAACTCTATCACTGCGTCACTGTGTCGTCCCTAAGGTTGTGAGGCAAGGTTGGATAGGCTGTGCAAAAATCACTGGAGTAGTTCAATGGGTCAGGCAGCAGTTGTGGAGGGAAATGAACACACGTTTCAGATCGGGATGCTTCTTCGGACTGTTTTCTTTCCCTGGAGCAAAGAAGCTGAGGGTGACTTTATAAAGGCATATACAATTACAAGAGGCACAATGAGATATATATCAGAATTCCTTTTCCCATGGCAGATGTAACAAAAACAGGAGTGCACAGTTTAAGGTGAAAGAAAGGAATTTTAAAATGAATTTACAGGGAACATTTTTAATATAAAGAGTGGATGATATCTAGAGCTTATTGCCAAAGGAAATGGTGGAGTCAGATGCAATCTTTAAATTTAGGAGACATTTAGACAATCATCTATCTAGGCAAGGCATAGAAGAATATGGACCTAATGCAGGCAACTGGGATTAGTGTAGATGGACAAATAAATCAGCATGGACATGATGGGTTGAAGGGTCTTTTTCTGTGCTATATAACTCTGTAGCTCAATCTGATTGCTGTGGTGCCAATAAATGTAAGGTACCCTTTTCGCTAAACTTCTTTTAACACCAAGTGAGCTATTTTTGCTGTAATAATATAATGCCCTATTGAACAATTCCTAAGAAAGTGCTTCAAATATATCAACGGGTGTGGTTTGGCTCACAATGGCCTAGAGAGTGTAAAGTTTGGACTGAATTGGCCCAATTCAGCTGGACTAAGAGAAGGGGCAATAAATTTGGCTTTCTGTGATGTGCAGCTGGGGAGGATAAAGTCAATTGGCCAGTGTTCCTGTTTCTGGCTGGTTGTCATTGTCTAGACTCCCATATAAAGAAAGATCACTTGAACTAGTTATGGGTGGGCTGCAATTGCTTGTGGTACTGTATCCCAGTAGGAGTCACCACTTCAGGAAAGCAAAGTGGGTCTAAATTAAGCAACGTGAATGTTCCTGTTGTTTAATGTCAGTCCTGAACATGAAATGAGCGTACACTAGAGAAAAGGTACAAGTTATGACTGGTTAATTCTTTCTTTTTAAACCTCTAGCCCTTTTGGAGAAACAATCTGCAACATACTGTAAATCTATCCTCACTGCCACATTCCTGTTAACATTAAATCTGTGCTCTGGCAGGGCAAACTGAATTGCCTGTTGTGTTCTAATGTCATGCAGCCACTAAGCATGCTGCAGAGATCTGGCAAGCCGTTTAAAGGTACATTGTAGCCTGCTGACTGACCCAGACACCTGAAATCTATCTTCGCTTGCCAAAAATCTGCATAATTGCACCCCATATGTGTTGCTAAGGCTCATTTAAACTTGGATTTATTACGGGTGTTGCAAACGGGAAACATTCTCAACTGGAGAAAGGGAGTGAACGCTGCAGTAATGCCACCGAAAAGTTCTTAAAACTTTTGCCTATATAAGCTAATCAGCAAAACAAAAATCTACCTAATGCACAGACAGAGGAAGCTGAGAAAGAAATGTTTTGTGATGTCTGATATAAAATAGCATAGAAAAACTTAGAAGTTGAGTCATGCTGCTCACAGATGCACGGCACCAAAGCCAAATTCTTCTTCCTTGTTTCTTTTGAACATGAGTGTTAAATACTTATGGATTGAGTCCATTATAGGTTACAGAACTAAGGGTGTTAGATCAAACTGAATGACAAAGTAGGTTTGAATGGCTGAATACGCAAAAAGGACACAAAGTGCTGGAATAACTCAGTAGGTCAGGGCAGCATCTCTGGAGAAAATGGATAGGTGACATTTCGGGTCGAGACGTCACCTGTCCATGTTCTCCATAGATGCTGCCTGCACTGCTGGGTTACTCCTGCACTTTGTGTCCTTTTGTGTATTAACCAGCATCTGCAGTCTGAAGAAGGGTCTCGACCCGAAACGTCGCCTATCTCCTTCGCTCCTTAGATGCTGCTGCACCCGCTGAGTTTCTCCAGCTTTTTGTGTACCCTCGATTCTCCAGCATCTGCAGTTCCTTCTTTAACACATCTGCAGTTCTTTGTCTCCACTACTTGAAGGGTTGAAGGGCTTGAAAGGATGAGAAGTCAATCCAACATACTGTACATCATCACTCATTTTCTGTCCTTTATTAACTAGTAAAGCATAAAACACAATTGGATCTCAGCTACAACAGCAGTAGTTACAAAAGATTTCCCAGACAAACTTCCACAACAATTTTCCCACCTTTTGACTGTAACATCATTGGATTATGGAAGACAAATTGGAGACCTCTATACAAATTCATACAATACTACTCCCTAATTTCCTGGTTTGAAATAGGAGAAACTGCAATGGTTTTATAAATGCCAGAACAATTCTGTAAAGTATGCATGCGCGAATGCCTGGATGTAGAATGTGACTAGAGTGATCGGTGGGTCCAATATTCTCCAGCATTAATTAAATTATTTTTTAGAATCAACCATGAAGCATGATGAGATGGGGGGGGGGGCTTCCAATGCCTGTGTCATAGTGCTTCCACAAAGAGTGTACTTAAGTATACATAATTTGTACTGCAGCTCCAGAGCAAAAGATAACAAAATTATAATAATTAAATTTCCACACGTAAAATGCACTTTAATTGAGAAACATGCATGATATTAGTGATACTATAAAGTATCCTTTAATGTCATAGTCATACAGCATGGAAACTGGCCCTTCAGCCCAACTTGCCCACGTGCCCATCTACACGTCCCACCTGCCTGCGTTTGGCCCATATCCCTCTAAATACAACGTTTCTTAATCGTTGCAATAGTACTAGCCTCAACTGCCTCCTCCAGCAGCTTGTTCCATATACTCACCACTCTATGTGAAAAAGCTACCCTTCAGGTTCCTATTAAATCTCTCCCCCCCCCCCCCCCCCCCCCCCCCCCCCACCCCCCAACATAAACCGATGTCCTCTGGTTCTCAATTTATATCACACAAAATATCTAAATGTAAGGCCATATTTTTCTTGATATCAGAAATGTGGGCCATCATTGTACCATCTTTCATTACAACCATTCCAATGTTAACTGATTCCAAAAATTCCTAACATTTTAATAATGTTGGAATAGAAAACATGAGGAATCAAAACAGTTATGTACAGGAAGACAGTTCCAATAAATAGTCTTCAATATGAAAACTTTCTATTTCCACTGATGCTGCCTGACCTGTTTCTAGCATTTTCTATATCCATCAATTATTTTACAGACTTGGACTATTTACTGACTGTAAAAGTTTCTTTAGATATGTAAAAGGAAAAAATGAGTGAAGCCAAATATAGGTCCCTTACAATCAGAGACAGGTGAATTTATAATGGGAAACGATGAAATGGCAGAATAGTTAAACGAGTACTTTGGTGCTGTCTTCACCAAGGAAAACACAAACAATCTCCCGGAAATACATGGGCACCGAGGATATAGTGGGAGGGAGGAACTGTAGGAAATCCACATTAGTCAGGAAATGGTGTTAGGTAAACTGTTGTGACTGAAAGCAGATAAATCCCCTGATTGTCTCCATCCCAGAGTACTCAAGGATGAGGCCCTAAAAATCGTGGATGCATTGGTGATCATTTCCCTCGACTCTGGATCAGTTCCTGTGGACAGGATGGTAGCCAATGTAAGTCGACTTTTTAAGAAATAAGGGAGAGAAAACGGGGAATTATAGACCAGTTAGCCTTACATCGGTGGTGGGGAAGATGCTTGAGTCGAATATTAAAGGTGTTATAGCAGCGCATTTGGAAAACAATGACAGGATCGGTCAAACTCAGTATGGATTTATGAAGTGGAAATCATGCTTGACTAATCTTCTGGAATTTTTGGAGAATGTAACAACTAGAATGGTAAGGGAGACCCAGTGGATGTGGTGTATCTGGACTTTCAAAAAGCATTTGACAAAGTCCCACATAAGAGATTAGTGTGCAAAATACATGGTATTGGGCATAGTGTATTGACATGGATAGAGAACTGGTTGGCAGTTGAAATGTTGAACCACCGGGATAACCAACCTGATCTCCCGGTGGCTCAGCACTTCAATTCCCCCTCCCATTCCGAATCCGACCTTTTTGTCCTGCGCCTCCTCCATGGCCAGAGTGAGGCCCACTGTAAATTGGAGGAGCAGCACCTCATATTTCGCTCTGAAGAAGTCTCAAACCGAAACGTTGCCTATTTCCTTTGCTCCATAGATTCTGCCTCACCCGCTGACTTTCTCCAGCATTTTTGTGTACCTTCCATCTTTCAGCATCTGCAGTTCCTTCTTAAACAGAAGAGATTAAATATTCAGTGCTATTATTATTCAATGTTGCCACGGAGTTGTCCAAATTTTCTTCGTGGGACGGTAACGGGGCTGTCCCACTGCGGCGACCTAATTGGCGAGTTTAGGAGAGTTTGAAAAAGTGTCATGTTGAAGACCTCCTTCGACCTCCTTCGACTATGTTGAAGACTAGCTTCGGGAAAATTGGACACCGAATAGTGGAGAGTGAAGACGACCTCCTTCGATCTCCTTCGACCTCCCTTCGACCTCCCCTCGACTATATTGAAGACTATCTATGACCACCTTCGACTACCTTTGATTACCTTCGACTGCCCTCGATTACCTACGAATAACATGCCAACGTACTACGACCTACCTCGACTAAACCTACGAGTAAAAAAAATATCGATTTTTTTCCTTGGCGACCTTTTTTTACTTGTGGGCATTTTTCAGCATGTTGAAAAATACGCCGCAACCTAGCTGAGGCCTCGAGTACACGGGGACTACTCTCGAGCATGAAGGAGAGTTACAAAGACCTCCTAGGACCTCTTGTCGACCATGCTGCGAGTATGGCTCAAGGGCAAACTCTTCTGAACTCGTGGATTAGGTAGCCGCAGTGGGACAGCCCCTTAATGCTCTGTATGCAGATCTAGTAGCAGTGCCTTTAGAAATATATATATTTGTCACATTCCTTAATTTTAAGGGGGCCACGTTGTTTTATCATTTGATTAAAACAAACAGAGTTCGAATTACACAATCTACTTTGCAATATAATTTAATATTGCTCAATTTCTGAGACTCTAATCCATGCAGTTAAATTCTTGGCTTGTTTAATCCTTGTATATTTTTATTGCCATGTTACTAAATATTAAAAGGAGTTTGGATGTCAGGCATTGTTTGTGAAGCTAATAAACCAGATTTTGTGCTGGATGATTTAATGATAGCATTATTATAATGGGACTGCCAGACTCCACTGGGAGTGGATAGGGTGGCCATGGATATACTGTCACTCTTTTATGGTAAGCTGGCGAACAGGAGCTGATACATCACAACCCATATGGTCCAAATTCCCCATACCGTCAACATTTATGGAGCACCATTTTCACGTTTTGCGAATATTACAAACACTTTCTTCAGTTGTTATTCACACTAATCTCAGGCCACCGATTTCTGTTTTAGTCTGAATGGTAGCTTTGTGAAAATTCATGAGCAGCATTTATTGTAATCAATGTTGACGGCCATGGTAATACACTTTTATTGTTTTCAGTGAGAATAACAGCAGAACAGCATATTTATTTTCTACAGAGATGCTACCTGTCCCGCTGAGTTACTCCAGCCTTTTGTGTCTATCTTCGGTTTAAACCGGCAACTGCAATCCCATCCTACATATTAATGGTGAACTGATAGAAGTGATAGAGGACGGTCAAAAGCAGCGGCGGGCCAGCCGATCATGGCTTCAGTGAGGGGAAGCCCACCCACCCGCGTGACAGTCGGCCAAGTGCGAGGAGGAGGCTGCTGGGCCCACAGCGAGTGGGCTGCGGGGCTTTTACCCCATAATCGCCCGATACACTGACGCATAGCCCCCAACTCGCAGGCACATCTAGAGATGAGGGGGGGGTAGAGAGTGTGGGCAGAGAGACAGAGAGAGATGGGCAGAGACAGAGAGAGAAGGGCAAGAGACAGAGGGAGAGGGGGTTGGATGGGGAGGAGGAGGAGAGGGAGGGTCGGTGAGGGGGGAGGAGGGTGGAGAGAGAAATGGGAGGAGAGAGAGAGGGGGGCTGAAGGGGGAAGAGAGGGGGAGGGGATGGGGAGAGGGGGGAAGGGAGGGGAAGAGGGGGGGAAGGGGAGGAGTGGAAGGGAGGGGGAGGGGAGGGGAGGGGAGGGGAGGGGTTGGAAGGAAGGCTGTAACGGCCGCTGCCACCATGTTCTATGATCGGGCGGGGGAAACGGAGAGGATTCAGAAGCAAGCTGGTGGCCTCCGATGGGCAGCTGTGAGCGTGCGGGCGGCTGTGAGCGAGCGGCGACTGTGGGCGAGCGGCGGCTGTGAGCAAGAGGTGGTGACCTTCGGATCTGCAGAACGCTCACTCTTTCTGCGCGTTTTGAATAACGGGGGGGGGGGGGGTGAAACGTGACTCATAGAAAACTGCACATGCGTGTTGAGAGCAGCTGCATTAATCCACAGCGGTGAGGGGGGCGCTGGGCCAGAAGGCAGGTGGGCCTCGATTGGTGGGCATGTGGGCATTGTGACTCTTTGGCAAGCGGCAATTTTTTTTTTAAAGTGAGTTTTGTGAACAACTTTATTCAAAATCTGGGGAAATAATTGACCACATTTAGAGAGTAGTGGATTTCCAAAATCATAAGTTAAATCCCGACTGAAATATGTAAAGATATGCGTGTTTTTGCATCTGATTTTCGAGGAGATACGTTTCGAAGGCAAAATGACACACACCTGCACACCCACCCACCCACACACACACACACACACACACACACACACACACACACACACACGCACACACGCACGCACGCACGCACGCACACACACACACACAGTTTTAAAAGTATATAGATAGATGGTGAAGGAAGATGTATACATTTGAAAGTAGTGTAATATAAGCAATCTGAAGAAGAGTCCCAACCTGAAACGTCATCTATCCATGGTCTCCAAAGATGCTCCCTGACCAGCAGAGTTACTCCAGCACTTTGTGTCCTTTTTGTAAACAAGCACCTGCACTTCCTTGTTTCTACATTTAATGTAAGGTGTCACTTTTGATAATATGGTCTTGATAATGACATCTTGCATTGTAAGACAGAAGTTTCAATGGTAACACTAAGAAACTAACCAAAATGGAGCAAAATGCTTGTTTTTTAATTGTGGGAGAAAATCATATTTTCAATATAACACACCACAAAGAGACCGTGTTTTTAAGGAATTTACCTTCATTTTTAAATGTGGTAAAAATTATCATCTATAATTGAGAGGCTCAGGTGGGGTTGGAGAAGTACTCCAGGTCATTCTTCAGCATCAGTGCTACAGTAGTAAGGGGAAAGAGACCATGAAAGCTGGAACTGCACAGAAGGCCAATAAGCTTGAAGAGGCAAATACTTTGGGTGGGCATTTTCCTGAGAATTACGTTTGATTCTTTGTCAGCGCCAGAAGTGTGGCGACTCTTTGTGTACTGCCTGGGTGTGGTCTGCTGTATGAGTTTACCCGACTGTATACACAAAAAAACAAAGAATTTCACTGTACTTAGGTACGTCATTGAACCATTGAACCCTACACACCGAAATGTAACTCCCATTCTCAATCCATTGATTGTCTTTCCAATATTTTCTGTACATATACATTTATAAACATTTGTTGTTTTTCACCCTAATAAAGAAATGAGCCAAGATTCAATTCATCCGACCATTCCTCCCTCCAAAATTGCCAACTACTTGAGGCTGTGTTGCCGGCTGGCACAGTCCAGACTGCAGGAGTATGTGCTGAGAGACACACTGAAGCTTGGAGCTGCCAATACGAAGGGTTTGTGGGGGAGGACCACAGTCCAGGGTCCTCCCACTGCTGGACATTGAGGGACTGAGTCCGGTGGGGACACCCCTCAAACAAGGGAAGGGATATCATCCCGGGGGGTGGGGCAGTGGCGTTTTGTGTAAGGCAGGTGCGAACACTGCAGTGTATGTCTATTTAATGTATAGACACTAAGAGTGCACAAAGAGTTTTTGCTTGGTTTTTGTTTTGTATATATTTTTTATTACTAATAAACTTTAATTTTGAAACAAGAAATCTACTTGAGGGCTAGAAATTTGCTCTATGTTGTGCTTTTGATACAGACCTCAGTGTTCTTAACCTTGTTTTCTAAAATTGTGCTGTGTTCTGCATTAAACAGAATCTGTCAAAGCAGCTGCAGATGGTGTTTGGTAATTTTTTTGGCAGAAGGCTGGTGATATAGTGTTACTGCAATATGGTAGGCCTTTGTTACCTTCTGCTATTAGTGTGAGGTTTATAGAATATATTTGTTTTGGAAGAGCTAGGGGAAATCACCAGAGCAGAAGAAATAACTCAGTATATTTAAAATAACTAGCATTCTATTACATAAAACACATGGGAAACAATTCATAATCTCATAGGATTTAAAACTATTTCAACTGCTGCTTCTGCAACATTTCTTTCCTTTAGCCTTCCCAAACAAATTTCTGTAAGAGCAATCCAGCCTCTGCAGATCAACCTCTGTTCCACACTCTCAACGCTGGAATTTTCAATTGGAAAATAGATGCAGGAAGATGTTCTGGTACATTGAGGACTCCAACAAAAATATGAATAAAAACATATTCAGTCCGACACTTATAATTCTAACATGGCTCATTTTGTGGCAATCAGGAGCCATAGTCCGGATATTATCATGGAGATGGGAATGGATTGCGAACAGGGGTGGGGCAAAGAGTCTGCAATGTTGCATAGGATGATATCTATAGTTGAGCTCCATCTTGGCATCAAACATCTGCTGAACTGATATCCACTTGCTACTCCAATTTCCTGGGTCTTGTTCAGTGGACTGAGGATAGAAATAATTAACTGGAGTTATTCACAGCAGCAAAATTCAAAAGAACACCATTAGAATAAGAGCAGAAGGTGATCTAGAACCTTCCGTCCTTACTATCCCATTTAAGGTGAGGGGGCAAAGATTTAATAGGAACCTTAGGGGGAACCTTTTTACACAAAGGGTGGTAGGTATATGGAATGAGCTGCCAGAGGACATGGTACCATGAGGCAAGTACCATGTTTAAAAAAACATTTGGACAGGTACTTTGATAGGATAGGTTAAAAGGATCTGTTTCCACACTGTATGACTCAATTACTCTATGTCTGTTTCCCTGGAGGCTTTGCCAAGTGCTCTGATGTTAAGTCTTACAAGTGTGATGAAAAATGTAACTATCTGCATGAAGAGGATATGGTTTAAACTAGTAACGGAAGAAGTGAGTGACATGGGCATTATCCGTAAATCAGTGTTGAAAACATAGCCAGTTTTGAAAATGTTTCAGATTTGACTTGGTGAGGAGGGGTTCTCTCCATCTCCTGCAGTCCAGCTATTCTCACCGTTCCTGCCAAAATACCCCTCACCTCTTGGTTTCCTTAAATGGAATCTTTCAATGCTTCACTTCTTATCCTATCTTCAAAAGCTCATTTCTAACATCTTATTTTGACCAATGACAAAAAATTCCATCATTATCCCCGTTCATCTGCACTCACCCTTAAGATTTATCATGAACTCATACCATTGCCATTTGGATCATCGGCTTGCGAACTCAGCAATCTCCTCTGCAACTCTACCCTTAACTACTTGATCCATCGACCACAATCAGTAAGGAAACATCCCCGCAATAATTCTCAGTACTGGTGCCTCTCCAGGACGCATTCTCAGCCCCTTACAATAATCCCTAAGCACTCACGAGTAATCGGCCAAATTCTGCTCTAAATTTATTAACATGTTTGTAGGTGACACCACTGTGGTGGGATGGATCACAAACAATGATGAGACAGAATACAGGAAGGAAATAGAAAGCTGTCACTTGATGCCAAGACAACAACCTCTCCCCTAATGTCATCAAAATGAAGGAACTGTTCACACCCCAATTTTTGTATTAACTGTGCTGAAGCAAAGATGGTTGAGAACTATGGTCAAGAAAGCCCACCAATGCATCTACGTCCTCAGATGACTAAGGAAATTCAGCATGACTTAAATAATTCTTACCAAATTTTACAGATGCACCATAGAAATTATCCTGGGTACACAAAAAGCTGGAGAAACTCAGCGGGTGTAGCTGCATCTAAGGAGCGAAGGAGATAGGCGACGTTTCGGGTCGAGCCCCTTCTTCCTATTGGTTTGCATCACAAATTGGTTTGGGAACTGCACCGCCAAAGACCACAAGAAATTGCAGAGCGTTGTGGATATCACACATTCTATCACACAAACCAACCTCCCCTCCCACCTCCACTCGCCCCCCCCCCCCCCCCCCCCCCTCCACTCCTCCACTCCGCCCCCCCCCCCCCCTCTCATTGACTGTATCTGCACTTCACACTGCTTCAGGCTATAGGCAACATTATCAAAAACCACATGGCAGAAGATACAAAAACTTGAAAGCACGTACCACGAAATTCAAGACCAGTTTTGTTCCCACTGTTAACCAACTCTTGAAAGAACCTTTCATAAGCTAACATTATTATTGAAATAATATAATTATTGAACCATATACGATTATAAAGGGTTTGGACACGCTTGAGGCAGGAAACATGTTCCTGATGTTGGGGGAGTCCAGAACCAGGGGCAACAGTTTAGGAATAAGGGTTAGGCCATTTAGAACGGAGACGAGGAAACACTTTTTCACACAGAGAGTTGGTAGTCTGTGGAATTCTCTACCTCGGAGGGCGGTAGAGGCCGGTTCTCTGGATACTTTCAAGAGAGAGCTAGATAGGGTTCAAAGATAGCGGAGTCAGGGAATATAGGGAGAAGACAGGTTTGGCCTACTGATTGGGGATGATCAGCCATGATCATATTGAATGGCAGTGCTTGCTTGAAGGGCCGAATGACCTACTCCTGCACCTATTGTCTATTGTCTATTGTCTATATAATGTATTCTTGATCTCTGCCTCCAGCACCACAGGGCAGATAAGAGTTCGTCTTGGCATCATGTTTGGCACGGACATTGTGTGCCGAAGGGCCTGTTCCTATGTATGGCATGATTGTAATGAGGCTTGAATGACTTCTCTGGGTAGCACACAAAACAAAGTTTTTCACTGTATCTCTCTGCGTGTGACAGAAATAATAATAACAATCCAAATAAATCATTGGAAGAATCTCTGGTAATAAGCAGCAGCACATTTGATTGCCAAAGATGTCGAGATTGGCACAGGGCACTGACAAGATGATTGAATCATCTGCGCACCTTGTATTTCACATAGAGAATGGATGGACATCAATACAAATCGTGCTTAAAATCATGAAAGGAATAGATTGGGTAGATGCACAGAATCTCTTGCCCAGAGAAGGGGAATCGAGGACCAGAGTACATTGGTTCCAGGTGAAGGGGAAAAGATTTAAATAGGAATTTGGGGGTTAACGTTTTCACACAAAGGGAGGTGGGTGTATGGAACAAGCTGCCAGAGGAGGTAGTTGAGGCTGGGACTATCCCAAAGTTTAAGAAACAGTTAAACAGGCACTTGGATAGGACAAGTTTGGAGGGATATGAACCAAGTGCAAGCAGGTGGGACTAGTGTAGCTGGGACATGTTGGCCGATGTAGGCAAGTTGCGCCAAAGGGCCTATTTCCACACAGTATCACTCTATGACTCCAATTAACAACAGTGTTCAAATTATTTTTTACTGCATTTTATACTGATAATAAATATTCTTTCCCCAATACATTTTCCAGAATTCAATGTTTAGATTCATGATTAAACAGATAAGATATACATGAATGCAATCAAGTCAAACTCAAGTACAATAGTTCTTCTTCTTCTTTCGTGTGGCGTGCACAGCGTGCACAGTTGTTGGACAAGTCGTTCTATTTGATCTTCCGTTTGTGCACGTCAAGTTGATTGCATTAGTTGAAACAGGGCGGACCACGTGAAGTTTCCACCCTAAGTACAATGGATAAACCAGAGGGGAAGATAAAGAAAGCAGAATATAGTTGACAGCATTGTAGCGCATTGCAGCTCGTCAGATTATGTAGACATACAATGTTTACATATTCACATATTCTGTTGTGCTGCAGCAAGTAAAAATTTCATTGTCCCGTCCGGGACATATGACAATAAAACGCTCTTGACTCTTGACTCTTGACTCAGTTCCATAGATACATTTCAATGTCCACAATGGGGATGAAATGAATCGGAGAGTCTTGGACCAGAAGACATAACATCAGGTTAAAAATATGTACCTTCAGAATGGAGATGAGAAGGAATTTATTTAGCCAGTGTGTGGTGAATCTGTGGAATTCACTATCACAGATGGCTGTGGAGGCCAAGTCCTTGGGTATTTTTAGAGCGGAGAATGATAGGTTCTTCATTATTAAGGGCGTCAAAGGTTACGGGAGAAAGGTAGTAGAATGGGGTTGAGACTCGATGTCTCCATTGTCTATAGATCTTATGATTTTATAATGTTTTAGCTTATGGACGGACTGTTCAGTAGTCTGATAACAATGGGGAAGAAACAATTATTAAGTCTGATGCCGGCCGCTTTTCACATGAATGTCACAAGCTCTCAGAATAACGCATATATGTTTGAGATTGCATCATTGTGGGAAGATAGACATAAAAAGCTGTAGTAACTCAGCGGGACAACAGCATCTCTGGAGAGAAGGAATGGATGACGTTTTGGGTTCATTATAGGGAGCATGCATTGTGAGCAAACTATCAGCACAGAGAATAGATTTTGTGGTCAGGTAGATGGAATGACGTCCTGTGCTTCGTATATCACAAGTGAGCAAGATAGTGATAGGAGGGAATTAAATAAAAATCTGTTTTTTTCTTTAATGCCTACTCAGTACAGAGATACTGAACCTAGCAATGAGCAGAAAAATATTAGAGTCATGGTTTATGTATTGGCAGATTTTCCGGACCCTGACAGTAATGTACAATAATTATAGGAGGCATGGAGTAAATGAGGTGCTAGAGGAGTATAAAGAATGTAAAAAGAATCTTAAGAAAGAAATTAGGAAGGCTAAAAGAAGATATGAGGTTGCTTTGGCAAGAAAGGTGAAAGTAAATCCAAAGGGTTTCTACAGCTATATTAATAGCAAAAGGATAACGAGGGATAAAATTGGACCATTAGAGAACCAGAATGGACAGCTATCTGCAGAGCCAAAAGAGATGGGGGAGATATTGAACAATTTCTTTTCTTCGGTATTCACCAAGGAGAAGGATATTGAACTCTGTGAGGTAAGGGAAAAAAGTAGAGTAGCTATGGAAACGATGAGATTCAAAGAGGAGGAAGTACTGACACTTTTGAAAAATATAAAAGTGGATAAGTCTCCAGGTCCTGACAGGATATTCCCTAGGACATTGAGGGAAGTTAGCGTAGAAATAGCAGGAGCTATGACAGAAATATTTCAAATGTCATTAGAAACGGGAATAGTGCCGGAGGATTGGCGTACTGCGCATGTTGTTCCATTGTTTAAAAAGGGTTCAAAGAATAAACCTAGCAATCATAGACCTATTCGTTTGACGTCAGTTGTGGGCAAATTAATGGAAAGGATACTTAGAGATAATATATATAAGCATCTGGATAAACAGGGTCTGATCAGGAACAGTCAACATGGATTTGTGCCTGGAAGGTCATGTTTGACAAACCTTCTTGAATTTTTTGAAGCGGTAACTAGGGAAATTGATGAGGGTAAAGCAGTGGATGTTGTCTATATGGATTTCAGTAAGGCCTTTGACAAGGTTCCCCATGGAAGGTTGGCTAAGAAGGTTCAATCTTTGGGTGTTAATGGCGGAATAGCAAGATGGATTCAACAGTGGCTGAATGGGAGATGTCAGAGAGTAATGATGGATGGCTGTTTGTCAGGTTGGAAGCCGGTGACCAGTGGGGTGCCTCAGGGATCTGTGTTGGGTCCACTGTTGTTTGTCAAGTACATCAATGATCTGGATGATGGGGTGGAAAATTGGATAAGTAAGTATGCAGATGATACTAAGATAGGTGGTGTTGTGGATAATGAAGTAGATTTTCAAAATCTACAGAGAGATTTGGGCCATATGGAAAAGTGGGCTGAAAGATGGCAGATGGAGTTTAATGCTGTCAAGTGTGAAGTGCTACATCTTGGCAGGACAAATCAAAATAGGACGTACATGGTAAATGGTAGGGAATTGAGGAATGCTGTGGAACAGAGGGATCTAGGAATAACTGTGCATAGTTCCCTGAAGGTGGAATCGCATGTAGATAGGGTGGTAAAGAAAGCCTTTGGGTTGCTGGCCTTTATAAATCAGAGCATTGAATATAGGAGTAGGGAAGTAATGTTAAAATTGTACAAGGCATTGGTCAGACCAATTCTGGAGTATGGTGTACAATTTTGGTCGCCTAATTATAGGAAGGATGTCAACAAAATAGAGAGAGTACAGAGGAGATTTACTAGAATGTTGCCAGGGTTCCAGCAACTATGTTACAGAGAAAGGTTGAACAAGTTAGGTCTTTATTCTTTGGAGTGCAGAAGGTTAAGGGGGGACTTGATTGAGGTCTGAGGCACTTAATAAAATTATCTCTAGGTATGCTACACCGGATATAAGTTGTTCTGTTCAGACTTAAGTTCTACAATTACCAAGGTGTATTGGTTGCAAACCAGACCCAAGGGCAGTAGCGATTGATGCATTCTCGCTGCATTGGGATAAATAAGGTTCTATATTCTACCCATTCTGCCTTGTCTGTCGATGCCTGCTTAAAGTCAAATAAGACTCGGGCTCGGGCATTCTAATTGCCCTGATAAGGCCACTAAGCCATGGTATCCACTCATTTTAGGTGTGGTCATGGAACCCTTATGGAGGTTCCTAAATGCTAGAACCTGCTCTCCACCCCATCACTGGGGAAGAACATTCCCTACATTATCAGCAAAAAACTTTGGTTTGCAGATTCTAAGAAGACCCTTTCTCGGGATCGGACTAGCTGACCGTACAGTGGACATACTAACCACGGCCTGGAGAGACAGCACTAAAAAGCGATATGTCTCCTACATAAAGAACTGGGAAGAATTCTGTTTACAAACAAACATCACGTATGAGACAGCGCACATAACTAACATTCTGGAATTTCTCTCAAAACTTCACTTTGATGAGAGGTTGAGCTGCAGTGCTCTGAATTGTGCCAGAAATGCATTGTCACCATATTTGTTGCCAAGCCTAGGTCATACGGTTGGGTCCCATCCATTAGTAGCCAGATTTATGAGAGGTATTTTTTAACTTAAACCCTCCAAGGCCCAGGTATATCAAAATATTGGATGTAGGTGTAGGTTTAACACTACTTTGCCAATGGGCTCCAGCCACATCAATGTCCCTTCTTCAGCTAACTTACAAAGTAGTGATGCTCGTGGCGTTAGTGTCAGCTCAATGGGTCCAGTCATTACAGATGCTGCGTCTGGATAGGATGGTGATTTCTGCCAGTGAAATAACGTTTTTTATATATGATCTAATAAAACAGAGCAGACCTGGTGTTACCAGTCTTAAGCTTCAACTCATGGCATACCCCTTGGACCCCCAATTGTGTGTGGTCACACACCTCCACCAATATATTAAAACAACTAAGGTTCTTAGGGGGTCAGAACTGACATTATTTATCAGTCACAAGAAACCGCATAAAAAGGTTTCAGCCCAGACCATTTCCAGGTGGTTAAAGCATGTTCTGGCGCATGCGGGTATAGACACTGATGTGTACAAATCCCATTCCACCAGGGTTGCAGCAACGTCCGCAGCAAGGGTCCTGGACGTCCCGTTGGACCAAATCCTAGCGGCCACAGGATGGTCCTCAGAACACACCTTCCAGACGTATTACAATATGCCTGTAACCAGGTCAAATGTTTTTGCAAATTCTATTTTAAGTTCTGTTTTGTAAACCCCTCTCGAGTGTAAGAGGTTTCTTGATTATAATTTGTCCATTAAATACTTTTTTTTTCAGCATGTTAAAAATTTATGTCACGACTTGATTTTCCACTCCTCCTTGGTCAATCATACAGTGTGTGACGCATGGACTTGTTCCACAGCATGAAGTCACAGAGCTTCAAAGTCTTCACGTAGTCACTCACTTGACTCCGAAGTAAAATAGTAAGATTAAACGAGAACTTACCAATTTGAAGTTTGATCTTTATTTTATGAAGAGTTACGATGAGCGATTACGTGCCCACCGCTCCCAAACCTCCTCATAAAACATAACTGGTAGTTCTAGTTCTCGAATCTTACTATTATCAGTTCACTAACTGTTATCTGTGACTTCACACCGCTGCTTCGAAGATTGACGAGCATGCGGGCTGACGGCCTTCTTCACGTTACTCATCGTTACTCCTCATAAAATAACTATCAAACTTCAAACTGGTAAGTTCTCGTTCAAATCTTACTATTATATACACATTGGTCATGATTTGAACTTCACTATCTGAAAGACGGTCAATGTAAACAAATTAATCCTGGCCTGGATAGAGTGAATGTGGAGAGGATGTTTTCACAAGTGGGTGGGTTTAGGACCAGAGGCTCAGAATAAAAGGACATACATTTAGAGGAGATGAGGAGGAATTTCTTTAGTCAGAGGGTGGTGAATTTATTGCCACAGACGGCGGTGGAGGCTAATTCATTGGGTATTTTTTAAATGGAGATTGACAGGTCCTTGATTAGTTTGGGAGTCATTGGTTATGTGGAGAAGGCAGGAAAATGAGGTTGAGAGAGAAATATAGATTAGCCATGATTGAATGGTGGTGTAGACTCGATGGACCGAATGGCCTAACTCTGCTCCTATAACTTATGAACATATGAACTTAGGAATCTGACATCTTGAAAGAGGAGACACAAGGAACTGCAGGTGCTCGAATCTTGATAAAACACAAAGTGCTGGAGTAACTCAGTGGGTCAGCGATGGGTAGATGATGTTTCAGGTTGGGTTTCAGTCTGAATAAGGGTCCTGACCCAAACGTCACCTCTCCATTCCCTCCACAGATGCTATCTGACTTGCTGAGGTACTCCAGCACTTCCTGCTTCAATCTTGAAAGGGGAATTGGGTTGGTAATTAAGGGAGGAAAGGTTTTGAGGCTTAATCAGATGAGTTAAGAAATAGGACTGACTCCTTGGTTCCTGCAGAGACAGGAAGAAATGGACTACATGGCCTCCTTCCATGCAGTAACAATTCCAGGATCCTATAATAACTATGATTATAGCAGGGTGTGGATAGATTTGTCTGTTCAAATTTATAATATGTCCGTCTCAAACTTTGGCATCAATCCTCAGCTGTTGATGAGGAAAAGGCTAACTGGGATGGGTGTGCATTGGACACATCCTGAATCTCTTCAATTTATTCATGTTACAGGATGTGGGCACTATTAGCCAGCACTCCCTGAACCATTTGTTAATAATCCTCAAGGAGATGATAGCGAGCCCTTTTTTTCAAAACATGGTCGTTTGCAGCCAAATAACAACCCCAGAATAGCTTCCTGGGCCAACTCAGAAGGCACGTGAGAGTCCACCAGTCTGGGTTGGGACCAAATCCACTCAGACCTGGGGCGATCAGCAGATTTAGTGAACTGGTTGTTACTTTGTGACAATCTAACATCTTTATGAACGAATTTTGTTTTCTTAATTCAAGTTTTCCAACTACCATGGTGGTATTTGAACTTGCTTTCTCTGCATCTTTGGCCCAGGACTCCGAATTACTAGTTCAGTAACATAACCACTGGAATAACAGTTGCCTTGAAAAGTTATATCTCAGTATTCTCCTCCCTCAGCAAAAATAATTATGTAGTATTTCTTTTTACGGTTAAAAGCTCTCACTTAAAAACTTGTCATCTTTCTTTCTCCTGCTAACAATCTCTCAAATCAGTGAAAACAAAATTTTAAACATCTCCATCACGCATGAATAAAATGTGCAGAATTTTAATTTTTAAATCTTTTTTTTATAGAAAGACGGGTTCAAATCCAAGGTAAGAATATTTGCTTGACACGAGATTTACCAAGGATCCAAAATACTTGATCTCCAAGAAGAGAAACAGGGAATGTGTGAAAGCAAATAATTTTGTCAGTCAGAATTCTATTTACCGAATGACCCTATACCCAATGAAGCTCACAATGTAGCAGTCCCCTGAGATGCACATTAATAGAGTTGTTAACTTTTGCCCCTTGCCTTCCTAATTGGAAACAGGACAAACTAAGACATGCTTTCAGACTTGTGAAATAGGCATTCAACATTTTCCCATGCATTTCCACAGATAACAACAAAAAGAGAGGTTCCGAACTAGATTAACTCTCAGAAAGTTTTATGAATACATCAGCCAATATTATGTTCCTTCCTTTGAATTTTGAAAGGTGTAAATGTTAATTTTAGAGATGTTATTTTTTTTTCCAAGATTTGTTCCGTGACAATAACTTGTTTTTATGGGTAATCAGCTGCAAGTTGAATGATAGATTCCAAAATATGGAAGCTACTATGTGGGGAAATGTATAGTTTCGCAATATTTTTGTATATTAAAATAATAAATCAATTGGACGATATTTGCCAATTGAATGCAGATCACAAGGAGTCAGGCAAACTCCTTGCATTGTTTTCAAATCGAAAGCTGCCCATATGGACAGGATGTACATAAACCAATGAATAAACTCTCTGTACCTCTATACATTTGGGAAATCATCCAAGAACTAAGAACAATGAGATAGTTATTGTGTGTGTTAAGCATTCTCTTTTGTGATGGCTGACCCATAAATAATGCTCAGTGTTATGTATAAAAGGTCACGATTACCTGTGAATGGGCGGAGCAGAGAATTGATAAGTTAGATATCATCTGTGTTGCAATTTGGGACTTTCTGTTCCGAATGTTTCTCTGCTAAAATAAAAAAAAGATTATTTTATTCTTGCATGATGACTGGTAATTTAAAATGTCTGGGGGTTCAGAAACAAAGCAGACAGCTCTTTATATACCCTTATAAATTAACAAAGGAATATTAGAGAGTCATTTTTAATGAGAAAATCTGCTTTCTTCCATAACTGAATTTTCAGGCAATAAAACAATAATTCCAGCATTTTCTATGTGGGATAGTCGTTGTAAAGTCAGTATTTCCCATTATTGATAAAGAGAAATGTGCATTTATACGTCATATTTATAAATATTTATATTTCATTAAGTCAGATAATGAAAAGCCAACGATTGGTATTTAAAAGGAAATACTTGCCATATATATTTTCTCTTTGTTCCTGAAATTTACTGCTTGGGGTGCTTTTTAGTTTATCATTCTCGCTAATAAAGATATATATATATTTTTTACTAACAAGTTCATTATTAAAACACTTGTGCACATTAGTTACTGCAACATCTGAAACATAAAGAATTAATCCTATCCATCGTAATCCCTCTCATCCACTGAATGCAGGTGAAATCAATATATGGGTTTGATTTTGTATTTTGTAGATCGACCAAAGGCAAGGAAGCACGGAAAGTAAAGTGCTTGACCCTGTGAATAAAACAGAGGGATATGACTGCATTTGTGAGAGTCCTTTTAGGTCTCTCAAAAGTGGTATATTCCCAGAAGTAGTTATTGAAGCTAATAATATTCTCAGAACCTAAGAAAAACATATTTTACGGAGAAATCTGCAGTGCCTAACCTTTTCTTCAGATCCATGGTTCTTTGATCCCACTGAAGCACTTGGCTCCTGTGTGGCACGACACTTGTTTTTTTTAAAAGCTCCTCACAGTTCAGAATGTACCATACTGTTTCACCATGTGTGAAGCCTTCAGTCAAGTCTTCCTGCTTCAGACCGCATGATAGATGATTGTGCTTCTCCTATCTCTAGTGGCGGTAGTGGAACCCCTTTTCCCCCTGACTAAGAAAAATAGATGAAGCTGCCAGGACAAATAACCGAAGAACAAAAAAAAACGGTAATGGTTCACAATAATTGTGGTGTTTATACATTCCCATGAAGTCCAGACAACAGTTCTGCAGCCCATGATATCTGGGATGTGTAGCATTCTTTTTAAATGACACAAACTCTGCAACAGCGTGTCAGACAGGGAGAAACAGAGACTCAAATTTCTAGAGATACGTTGATATGTATTTTAGTTCCTGAAGTCCAAGAGGACCTGGAATGTCGGCCTCAGAAGTACTGATGCAGACACCTGCCTTTTCACCTCCGCTCCCTCCCAAGAGCAGCTACTTAAGAGATTGGAAACTATATACAGCTGAGTTATTATTTTACCAATCAGTGTGATCGTCAGCTATTCCACACCAAAACATTTCATGCAAAGTGCTAATTTTAATGTAAATAATTCCTCCAAACATTGCCAGATGTATTCAAAGATAGCATTTCCTACTCTTTTGATACACAGAATCAACCCAACAGTCATTATTAACCCAAAAGGCATTATTAACCCGAAAGGCATTATTAACTCTAAAGACATAAAATACCCCCCATGTTGCCTTCTACATTTTCAACCTCAGATCTTGCAAAGCTGAAAATTCCCAGTTGTATTTCGATGCCACATCAATGTTAAGGGTAATTTTATTATGGGAATAAGCCATGTCCGACTAATATATTTGTCCAATCTCAACATATTGCCTCTAATAACTTCCTGTTGGCTAAAAGTAAACAACAGGTCTCTGCAGGTTAGAATGCTCTCAGGGAAGAAAAGTTATTGCTTTAGAAACATAGAAACATAGAAAATAGGTGCCGGTGTAGGCCATTTGGCCCTTCAAGCCAGCACTGCCATTCAATGTCTGATCATCCAAAATCAGTACCCCGTTCCTGCATTCTCCCCATATCGCTTGATTCAATTAGCCCGAAGAGTTATATTTAACTCTCTTGAAAACATCCAATGAACTGGTCTCCACTGCCTTCTGTGGCAGAGAATTCCACAGATTCATAACTCTTTGGGTGAAAAAGTTTTTCCTCATCTCAGTCCCAGCACAGTTTATTTTTAAACTGTGACCCCTGGTTCTGGATTCCTCCAAGTCGAACCATTCTTTCATCATATGTCAGTCCTGCCATCCCGGGAATTAACCTGGTGAACCTAAGCTGCACTCTCTCAATAACAAGAATGTCCTTCCTCAAATTAGGTAACCAAAACTGCACACAATACTCCAGGTGTGGTCTCACCAGGGCACTGTACAACTGCAGTAGGAACTCCTTGCTCCTTTACTCAAATCCTCTCACTATGAAGGCCTACATGCCATTTGCTGTCTTCACTGCCTGCTGTACCTGCATGCTTACTTTCAACAACTATACCTTCATGCCTACTTTCAGTGACTTTCAAGTGACTTTGACCACAGTACAGTGATGTCTGATGGAAATACTCATTGCTGAACAATTGATGAGTATTGTGTCAGAAGACTGCACCTGATACTCTTCACAGTTGAATAAGCTGCAGACACATGATATCAAGAATGGCCAGACAGATGAAGCCCCAAAAAACATGGTACATAGAACATAGCAGCACATGAACAGTGCCCTGCAAGGTTTGTGCTGAACATTACACTAGGTTACTCTAAGCTCCTCTGCCTACACATGATCCATATCTCTCCATTCCCTGCATATCCATGTGCCCATCTAGAAGCCACTTACATATAAGTGTGAGGTGTTGCACTTTAGGACGTATAACAAGGTCAGGACCTACACAGTAAATGGTAGGCCACTGGGAAGTGTTGTAGAGCAGAGGGATCTAGGAGTGCAGGTGCATGGTTCCTTGAGGGTCGAGTCGCAGATAGATAAGGTGGTTAAAAAGGCTTTTGGCACATTGGCCTTCATCAGTCAGAGCATTGAGTATAGAAGTTGGGAGGTCATGTTGCAAGTGTACAAGACATTGGTGAGACTGCATTTAGAATATTGTGTTCAGTTCTGGGCACAAAGTTATAGGAAAGATATTGTCGAGCTTGAAAGGATTCAGAAAAGATTTACAAGGATGTTGCCAGGACCACAGGGTGTGAGTTATAGGGAGAGGTTGATTAGGTTGGGTCTCTATTCGTTGGAGCGCAGGAGGATGAGGGGTGATCTTATAGAGGTGTACAAAATCATGAGTGGAATAGATTGGGTAGATGCACACAGCCTTTTGCCCAGAGTATGGGGAATCGAGGACCAGAGGACAGGGTTCAAGGTGAAGGGAAAACGATTTAGTAGGAATCCGAGAGGTAACTTTTTCAAACAGACGGTGATGGGTGTATGGAACAAGCTACCAGAGGAGGTAGTTGAGGCTGGGGCTATCCCATAATTTAAGAAGCAGTTAGACAGGTACATGGATAGGACAGGTTTGGTGGGATACGGACCTGGCACAGGTATGTGGGACCTGTGCAACTGGGACATGTTGGCCGGTGTGGGCAAGTTGGGCTGAAGGGCCTGTTTCCACACTGTATCACTATGACTCGATCACTCTCTATGACTCTAAATGCCACTATTGTATTTGCATTCACCACCACACCTGGCAGCGCATTCCAGGCAAACACCACTCTCTGTGTATAAAACTCCCAACACATCTTTAATTTTTTCACCATTCATCACAAAGCTGCGCCTCTAGACTTTGATTTTTCCATCCTGGAAGAAAAGTTACAGTCATAGAGTGATACTGTGTTGAAACAGGCCCATCAGCCCAACTTTCCTACACACACCGGCCAACAAGTCCCAGCTACACCTGCCTGCGTTTGGCCCATATCCCTCCAAACCTATCCATGTACCTGTGTAAATGTTTCTTAAATGTTAGGATAGTTCCAGCCTCAACTACCTCCTCTGGCCGCTTGTTTCATACACTGTTTATGTGAAAAGGTTACCGCTCAGATTCCTACTAAATCTTTTCCCCTTCACCATAAACCTTCGGCCTCCGGTCCTCGATTTACTTACTCTGGCAAGAGACTCTGTGCGTCCACCTGATCGATTCATCTCATGATTTTATATCCTAATTATACTCTAATAGGTTCTAATTGTCCATCCTATCTGTGCCTCTCATAATTATATATATATCTATCAGGTCTCCCCTCAGCCTCCGATGCTCCAAAGAAAACAGTCTAAATTTGTCCAAACTGTCTCAATAACTAATACTCTCTAGTTCCTGTACCATCTTGGTAAACCTCTTCTGCACTCTCTCCAAAGCCTCTACATAGGGTGGAGGTTTCCACATAGTGATTCCATTGACAAAACCTTAGGAGCACATGGTTGAAAAATGTGAGAGGGCAATTTAAACGTTTTAAATGCTGAAACGGTTGCTGCTGGAAATTGTAACAAAATTGAATAATATGGGAACATTCAGCATTTCAGGCTGTCATACCCACCCAACCTTCTCTATTAACCCTCTCCCCCCACTCCCACCCTCATACATATACACTATCCTGATCCTGATTTTACTGGTTTAAACTCTCTGTTAGTCATTGCCAATAATTAATATTTTTTTAGACTTCCATTTTATTCAACGATTCTTTCAGATTCTTTGACAGCAACTCCCGAAGCTATTACCTCCACCATACAGAAGGGTAAGTTTCAAAGAGGTCCCCCCTCAACCTTCTAAATTCCAGCGCGTAGAGGCCCAGTGCTGTCAAACACTCATCATATCCTAACCCACTTATTTGTGGAATCATTCTTGTAAACCTCCTCTGGACCCTCTCCAGAGCCAGCATCATCCTTCCTCAGGAGGGGACTTACCATCCGGAGCAGGGTCCCTCGCCAGGGACCCCCGGAGAGGAGCTCTGACCGCCGGCCCTGCAGTCTGCGGTGCTTCTGGCTGCGGCGTGGCGGGGACTTTAAATCGACCGCCGGCCTGCGGCCTACACCATCTTGAAGCCGCTGTCTCCGGTGGGGAGGCACCGATTCAGGACTTACTTGGACTTACCTGTCTGTACATCAGGATGCCCGCAGCGGCGACTGCGGAGGGTTGAGGTCCCGACCACGGGGGAAAATGGAGGAGGACTGGCCAAATTTTATGCCTTCCACCACAGGGATGAATGCTGTGGTGGATGTTTGTGTAAATTTTTATTGTTATTTTGTGTGTTCTTTTTTTATTGTACAGCTGCTGGCAAATTCATTTCACTTGCATTTACGTGCAAGCGACGAAGAAAACTTGATTGATTGATTGATTGATTGGGGCTCAAATTTGCTCACGGTACTCCAAATGCGGCCTGACCAGTGCCTTATAGAGCCTCAGCATTACATCTCTGTTTTTGTATTCCAGTCCTCTTGATATAAATGCTAGCGTTGCATTTGCCTGCCTTACTGCTGATTTGACTTGCAAATTAACATTTTGGGAGTCCAACACCAGGACTCCTAAGTCCCTTTGCACCTCTGATTTCTGGATTATCTCTCCATTTAGAAAATATATTAGTCACCAATAATAGCTTTATAATGAAAAAAAAACCAATAATAATCATTTATAAATAATAAATAAATAATGTTTTATTATTTATTTATTTATTTATTTATTATAATTGATAATAGCAATCTTCAGTGGGCTAGTTGCTTTGGGGACGAATTCCTGGCCTTGCCAGGAAGCCTTCATCAAGCCAATGAATAAAACAAATGATTATAAAGCAATTTGGAGCTAGCTTTTTGAGCCTAATAGATTGAAAACACAATTGGAATAAAAGCAAGTAAGGTTGGAAATACTCAGCAGATCGTGCAAGATCTTTGAAGATAATCTGCAATATAAACTCTGTTTCTCTCTCCGCAGATGCTGCATAATCTGTTGAATATTTCCCACAATTTCTGTTTTTTTTTAAATTTCAGACTTCCAAAATCTGCCATTTGTTGAATTTTGAAATCACAATCATTTTGATCACAAGTATAAAACATGAAATTATTAAACTGACAGCTCATTTTAGATACAATTAAAATGCTCAGAAATGTTTTTCAGGCCGGCCAATTTCCTGTCACATGTTTTACATTCAAAATTAAAGATATTACCATGTTAGAACAAAACAGGCAGGCTTTCCAAAACGACCATGGCACACCTAGCTGAACATTACATTTTATGTAGCAACATGTAATGATTTGCAAATCACAATGCTATGGTCTGGTGGTGCTTTTGCTTCTTAAATATAATCCAACAGTGAACAATGGCAAAATGATATTGATATTTTTCCCTTGTAATATCCTGATTTAAAACCAAACCACACTAAGAGAATAAACATCTGCTGATTATAATGATCCAATATGAATTGATTTTTGTGTGTTTTCAAACACCACCTCGTTTGTACTAATTAAGAGTCACTTGGAGGCTACACAGTGGCTGCTGTGGGAAATGGAAAATAAATCATCCTTATGTAGTTGGCACAACTAGTCTAAGGAAGGGGGCTACAGGATTTTGTTTGTCTGGCTTCACATACACTAGGGACTGCCTGATGAAATGATCAGAGCAGCTATTAAGATCCTGTTTCTTGATGAGCAAAATAATTTAAATTACAAAAGCAACTCAAACGTATATATTAAAAAACTGAGATTTTGAGATTCTGGGTAAAATTAACAACATGCATTTTTGGTTGGCTTCTTTATATGCTGGCAACAAACCAAACCAGCAAATGTTTCTGCACAGGATTATTTAAATATTTTGTAGTTATCCTAAATTATATTAAAGAGCATCTTTTAAAAATGATTCACATTTTAATGATAGACTACCTTCTACATCATAAACAAAGTAAAATGTTTCACAATCTATGAAAAAACACATTAGGGCGTCACGGTGGCGCAGCGGTAGAGTTGCTGCCTTGCAGTGCTTGCAGCGCCAGAGACCCGGGTTTGATCCCGACTATGGGTGCTGTCTGTACGTAATTTGTATGTTTTCCCCGTGACCGCGTGGAATTTCCCCGAGATCTTCGGTTTCCTCCCATACTCCAAAGATATGCAGGTTTATGGATTAATTGGCTTGGGTTTGTATACTTGGTATAAGTGTAGAATGTTGCTAATGTGCTGGTACATCGCTGGTCGGCGCGGACTCAATGGGCCAAAGAGCCTGTTTCCGTGCTGTATCGCTAAACTAATCTAAACTAAACATTTAAAAGATGACCTGCTTTGCTGCACAGGCAATATCAATCTCGTGTTTTTGTAATTGAACTTGAGTGGGAAATCATTATTTTATTTAGAAAAGTAGCTCCATTTTGAATGACATTTTCATCCACTTTGACAATTGTGTCCAACTCTCCATCTCTTTGCATTTTTACTGAAAATGTGTCTAATTTTGAGTAAGACATTTCAGTCTTTTACTGACATCTCCAATCATTTCTATTATCTATGTACAGTGTCCAAGGAAATCTTATTAAGCCAGTTCCTTCTGCACTTGTACTCCTCCAAGCTTATTTTGTTGTAACCCACCATAGACCTCGTCTGACCTTGTTGCTTCTTTTTTCTACCTCAACGACTGCCATAATTTTACACAGTCCTCTCCTCATAATCTCACTCACATCCCATAATGTCAGAAGTGATAGGAGCAGAATTAGGCATTCAGCCCATCAAGTCCACCCCACCATTCAATCATGGCTGATCTATCTCTCTCTCCTCACCCCATTCTCCTGCCTTCTCCCCTCAACCCTCACACCCGTACTAATCAAGAATCGATTTATCTCTGCCTTAAAAATATCCACTGACTAGGAAGAATTCCATAGATTCACCACCCTCTGAATAAAGAAATTCCTCCTCCTCTCCTTCGTAAAGGAACATCCTTTCATTTTGAGGCTATGACCTCTAGTCCTTGACTCTAACACTAGTGGAAACATCCTCTCCACATCCACTCTATCCAAGCCTTTCACTATTCAGTACTTTTCAATGAGGTCCCCCCCTCATTCTTCTAAACTCCAGCGAGTACAGGCCCAGTGCCGTCAAACGCTCATCATATGTTAAACCACTCATTCCTGGGATAATTCATGCAGCCCATAATTATATTTTTTGCATAGTCCCACCCCCTATATAAAAAAAAGAACACTTCCATCTGTGGCATAAAATACAGAATAGAAAACATGTTAGAAGTGAAATGGGCATGAAACTGAATAGTGTTAATGAACTTGTGGACATTAGAGAAGAAAGAGGAGTTACAAAAAAGTGAGAGTAGTTGAAAGAATCAAAAAAAAGGATCAAAGATGGATCATATTGTGTGGAGAGGTTTTACAGGTCATTAGGTCAGTCCACACGTCATTCTTCCAATAGACCATTGGCATTACGGAGGTGTCATCCTGGAGGATGTGCCAGTATTTCAATCGCTGGCCCATTCCTATCTTACCGTCACCTGCTAACTAAACAGGCCGGGTTGCTGTCACAGTTACCAGCAAATGTATTCAATGTCACTGTCCAAGGTCATTGGCATTTGAACCATTGCCAGCAGCCTTCTACCAGCCATGATAAGGTCACTGGGGCATCACTGATAGGAGGACTAGGACAGAAAGGAGCAAAGGAAGACTGCTACTGTAGTTCAATGGTTTAATGGTACTTTATTAAAACATGCACCTAAGTACAATGAAATTATTTTCTGCACACAGTTGAGTTACAACCCTGCTATACATTAGACACAATCATACTAAGAATAAGAGTGTAAGATAGTAGACCACACTGAATCCGTACACAAGAATCGCCTTGTTTTAAGTGGCATACTAAAGGTATAGAAACGATTGATATTGTATATATTTTTTGTATATATAGACATACATTTTTTGTAGCAACCTTTATGCTTATTGGGTCTAAGAGTTACAGAGAGAAAAAGCACAGACTGTAACAACACCTCCTACACTCTTGGGGCAACTTACCAAGAACGTAGAACATGAAACATAGAACAATATATTATTGCGTAGAACGTAGAACATGAAACATAGAACAATATAGCACAGGAACAGGCCCTTCGGCTCACAATGTTTGTGCCCAACATGATGCCTAGCTGAACTGATCTCTTCTGCCTGTACACTATCCATATCCCTCTATTCCCTGCACATCCATGTGCCAATCCAAAAGCCTCTTAATTGCCACTATCATATCTGCCTCCACTACCACCCTGGCAATGCATTCCAGGCCTGCACCACTCTCTAGATAGAAATCGTGCTCCACCCATCTACATTAAACTTTCCCCTCTTGCCTTAAGGCAATGCCCTCTAGTATTTCATATTTCCACCCTGGGGATAAAAGGTTCTGACTATCTACTCTATCTATGCCTCATACCTTTATATATATCAGGTCTCCCCTCAACCTCCTACATCCCAGAGAAAACAATCCAAGTCTATTCAACCTCCCTATAGCTGAAACCGTCTAATCCAGGCAGCATTCTGGTAAACCTCCTTTGCGCCTCTCCACAGCCTCCACATCTTTCCTGAATAGGGTGGAAAATAAGGTGTATAGCACAAGGTACACAAAAATGCTGGAGAAACTCAGCGGGTGCAGCAGCATCTATGGAGCGAAGGAAATAGGCAAAGTTTCGGGCCAAAACCCTTCTTCAGACAAAGAAACCCTTCTTCAGGTGTATAGCATACTTGCCTTCAGCTGTCGGGGCTTTGAATATAAGAGTCAGATGTCATGTTGTAGTATTACAAAAACGTGGTTAAGCTGCATTTGGAGCATTGTGTGTAGTTTTGGTCACTCAATTACAGGAATGATGTGATGGTTTTGGAGAGGGTGCAGGTGATATTTTGCAGGATTCTGCCTGGATTATAGGTTATCAGCTATAAAGAGAGGTTGCTAAAATCTTGGGAATGTGGAGCATAGGAGGCTGAGGAGATACCTGATGGGAGTACAATAAAATTATGAGAGACATAGAAAGGATAGACAGTCAGAACCTTTTCCCCAGGGTAGAAATATACAATACTACAGGGCAGGGCAAGACGATAGCTTAAAGAAGATGTGCAGAGAGTGGTGGGTGCCTGGAACACGCCGCCATGGAGGGTGGTGGAAGCTGATGCGATCATGATATTTAAGCTTTTAGATAGGCAGATGTATAGAAGCATAGAAACATAGAAACATGGGTGCAGGAGTAGGCCATTTGGCCCTTCGATCCAGCACCCGCATTCAATATGATCGTGGAGATCATCCAAATTCAGTACCCCGTTCCTGCTTTCTCCCCATATCCCTTGATTCCATCAGCCCTAAGAGCTATATCTCTCTTGAATACATCAATATATCATATACTTGTGTATGCAGGGAATGAAGGAATATGGAGGAGAACGGATCAGTTTTATTTGGCATCGTGTTTCACGCAGACATCATGGGCCGAAGAGCCTCTTCCTGTGCCGTACTGTTCTATTTTATTAGACAGGAAGAGATTTTAAAGGTGGAAGGTTACACAAGAATGCAGTCTGCACGACTGTTTTGCTCGCAGTCACTTCCTTTGCTTTGAAGCTGCAGTCTCTGAGCATTTAAGGGTATATTTTGTAATACATACTAAAGGTTTGAAGGGAACTCTGCATAGCTAAATAATAGATTTCCCTCTGGGGATTGCATGGTTCCTGTGCCTTTGAAGAAGTGGATGCATAGGACAGAGAAGGAGCGGATGGCTATCACACGTAGGCTGGAGCAGAATGCCAAGTATTGGCAACATTCTCTGCAAACAATAGAGGTCTTTTAGAGTCATACAGTCAGAGATCATTCCACGTGGAAAAAGGCCCTTCAGCCCATCTTGTCCATGCCGACCAATGTACCCCATCTAAGCTAGTCTTATTGGCCCATATAGCCCATATCCCTCTAAACCTTTCTTATCCATGTACATGTCCAATGGTCTTTAAAATACTGATATAGTACCTGCCTCAACTACCTCGTCGTTCCATATATAGTACCCATCACCTTCTGAGTAACAAAGCTATCACTCAATTTTCTATTCAATCTTGGCCCTCTCACCTTACATCAATGTCTGGTTTTCAATTCCCCTACCTTGGGTAAAACAAATTCCGTGCATTCACCCTATCTATTTGTGTCCCAAGCCGCTGTGAGGATTCTCCCGATGCCGGAGCAACATCATCCGGCGAGAACGGCCTGGAACATTGGGTTGCCGTAGCAGCGACTGCGGAGGCCTCAATAGGCCCGACTATGGGTGAACATGGGGATGGGACTGGACTTTATGCCTTCCCCCACAGTGGGAACCATTGTAGGGGGATGTTTCTATGTTTATTATTAAATTCTTAGTGTGGTGTCTTATCTTTATCTTTGTGCTGCATGGCAAGTCAAATTCCACTACACCAATTGGTGTATGTGACAATAAATGTCCTTTGTCCTTTGTCCTTTGTCCTATTTGTCTCATGATTTTATACACATCTATAAGATCATCCCTCAGCTTTCTTCAATCCAAGGAATAAAGTCCCAGCCTGTCCTACCTATCCCCATAGCTCAGTCCCCTAAATCCTGATAACCCTTATAAATCTTCACTACGCTCTTTCCAGATTAATGACATAAAGGTATTTTCTTTGTCAGGAAAGACTGTCTTTAATCTGCTGATTGACTGATTCCTCTCAACATTATCTGCAAGTAAAATCATGGTCTTGGAGGCACTCAACAAGTTCAATGGAGAGAGACACAGTCTTCATTTATGTTCAGGCACCCTTCATGAGAACTGGAAAAGTGGGGACACAAACATACTTTAAGTATATTAGAACAAGAAATATGTTAAAAAGAAGTTAAAATGCAAGAGATATGTAAGAAAGAACAGCAGATGCTGGTTTACATCAAAACTAGACACAAAATGCTGGAATAACTCAGTGGGATAAGCAGCATCTCTGGCGAGAACGAATGTGTGACATTTCAAATCCCTGACACCGGATTTGATGGACAGGTTACATGAATTGCTAAAAGTCAACATGCAGTGAAAACAACTTTGCAAGAAATACAGTCAGATTCAGCCTATAGCTATTTTGATTTCTGTGTTAGGGCATAGACTGAAATTGTGAATCTAGGAAATGCTTTAAATACTAGCAGGGGGAGAAAGAAGATATAAAAAAGAAACAAATGGGAATTAAAAGGATCAGACACATATTTACTTTATTTTAGAGAATACAGCGTAGGAAATAGGCTCTCAGCCCCACCGAGTCTGTCCAGCCAGAGATCACCCTGTACGCTGACACCATTCTACACACTAGGGACAATTTACAATTTTGCCAGAGCCAGTTAACCTACAAACCTTTGGAGTTTGGGAGGAAACCGGAGCGCCTGGAGAAAACCCATGCGGTCACAGGGAGAACGTACAAACTCCATATAGACAGCACCCGTAGTCAGGCTCGAACCCAGGTCTCTGGTGCTGTAAAGCAGCAACTCTACCACTGCGCAACTGTGCTGCCCTCAGGTAAGATTAAAATAAAAAGATGATTACTTGAAATTGTCGTGTTCAGTATTAAGCCCCCAAGCATCAATATGGGTGGGAGATGAGGTGTTGTTACTTGAATTCACATGGGGTACTATTGGTACACTGTAGACAAGCGAAAACAAATACATTAAAGTGAGAGTGGCTTGGAGCATTAAATGATTAGTGCTCAAAGTCACTCGTAAGAGCATTGAAAAAAACGTAAGCTCCCAGTTGCTTGTCATTTTAATTCTTCATCTCACTCCTATTCGGTCCTTTCCTACTTTGGCCACTAGATCCAAGCTCGATGACCAACACCTATATTCCGTCTGGACACATTGCAGCACTCGTGAATTAAAGAATCGAGCAATTTCAACATCTTCTCTCCAGAGTTGTGACAGTACCGGTAACATATCTGCGCTTATAGGTATGCAAAAAAGTAAGAACTGGAATACCAAGGATCCTTTGGACAAACATGAGATGCCTGGCAGGGATTTGGTGGGCAGGTTTCATGAATTGCTAAAAGTCAACAAGGTGTGAAAAGTATTTCGCAAGCAATACAGTCAGTTACAGCCTGTAGCTATTTTGACTAACGTTCATAATTCTTTATACCAGTGACACCTCGTTCTGTGGTCACAGAGACATCTTTTGTGTACACAACCGTCACTCTTCTAATCTGATGATTTGGACAAACATGCTTTTCTTCTGCTTCTCCTTAACATATCCTGGTCATTTTTTTAATTTTCTCCTGCCACATTCAGTGGAATGTCTTTTGCCCCCCGAGTAATGTTGCCTCAAGTAATTCACAGTACTGTCAAAGCAATTTACTGCAGTATTATCTATAGAGACTGCAAATGAGTGAAGCATGGAGACGTTAAAGTGTTCTTGTGCATAAAACATAAAAAAATTAGCAAGCAGTACAGACAGCAAATGGCATATTGACTATAAGTGTAAGGAATTGAGGAACATTACTGTTATACAATATTGATGACCTGGCGTAGTGTGTACACTTTTGATCACTTTATTTAAGAAAGGAATTATTTAAGAAATACTAAAATTATTTAATAAAATTATTTAAGAAAAGAGACACTACAATAGAAATTCACACAGCCAACTCCTGGGATGAGATGCTTGGTCTGTTTAGAATGTCTAAAAAAGTTAGATATCATTTCTTTGGAGTTGAGAAGAATGAAGAATAAGCAGGGTGATCGTTCAAAACAAATGCACAGAGGATTTTTTTTCTGCAGAGGGCGACACGGAGGCACAGTGGTAGAGTTGCTGCCTTACAGCGACAGAGACTCAGGTTCGATCCTGACCATGGGTGCTGTCTGTACAGAGTTTATATATTCTCCCTGTGACTTGCGAGGGTTTTCTCTGTGAGCTCCAGTTTCCTCCAACACTCCAAATATGCACAAGTTTGTAGGCTAATTGGTTTGGTAAAATTGTAAATTGTCCCTAGTGTGAGTAGGATAGTGTTAGTATGTGGGGATCGCTGGTTGGCGTGGATTCAGTGGGCCAAAGGGGCTGTTTCCATGCTGTATCTCTAAACTAAACTAAAACTAAACTAGATGACAATGATTGCCCAGAATTCTGCACGGAGGTGACTGTTGCAATGGGCCTTTATGGCCAGCTGTAGCTGGGAATTTGAAAACGACGCCAAAAACTGGCGACTCTTGCATATGGACTCAGTGCATTCTCTACTTAATGAGGATGCATTATCTATTAACTACTTTATGTATGTACTAATGAGGATGCATTATCTACTTTATGTATGGCAATAATCTCACTGATATGCAAAAATAGAATTTCACTGCACATTGGTGCATGTGATAATAAAGAATCATTGAATCATTGAATCATTGAATCATTGCAGAGGGTTGAAGACTTGAGACCATTGAAGATATTTAAAGATGAAGTAGATTAATGTTTGAAAGATCAGGGAATGGAGAGCTAAAAAAGGAGTTGAGACCTGGGGCAGGATCAACCATGATCATATTGAAAAGTGGAGATAGACACAAAAAAAACTGGAGTAATTCAGCGGGACAGGCAGCATCTCTGGAGAGAAGGAATGGTTGACATTTCGGGTTGACCGAAACGTCACCCATTCCTTCTCTCTAGAGATGCTGCCTATCCTGCTGAGTCTCTCCAGCGTTTTGTGTCTATATTCGGTTTAAACCAGCATCTGCAGTTCCTTCTTACACATATTGAAAAGTGGGGCAGGCTTGCGTAACCAAATGGTCCACTCCCACTCCTATTTCCTTTTGTTCTGTGTCCTTACGAGTTGGTAGGCAAATGAATGGTAAGCGTGCAGCAAATCAGATGTTAATGTTTCTGGCAGCTTTAACATATACTTAAATTAATCCACAGCCCCAAAGGTTTGCCATGGTAGAGTCATAGAGTCATGGAATCATAAAGTACGGACAGGCCCTTCGGTTCAACTTGTCCATGCCTACCAAGAGGCCCAATTTAAGCTAGTCTCATTTGTCTGCAATTGTCCCATATCCTCTAGACCTTTACTATCCATGTACCTGTTCAAGTGCTGTAAAAGTACTTGCCTCAATTACCACTTCCGGCAGATTGTTCCATATACCCATCACTCTCCTATTAAATCCCGCTCTTTAGTACTTTATATCACCTCCTTCAGTTTGAAAGTCACGTATACACAAACCACATGTATTACATCAGTTGTTCATATGAATTCCTTAAAATTTTGGAAGTTGAGTTCAAATGTATTGCGTGTCCATACGACAACATTCTTACTGTGAATCACGTAGCCAAACTTGATGCTCATATTTTCAGATTCACTTAAATTTATCTCTAGTCACATGATCCATTTCCTTATCTGCAGAGGAGGCGTAAGAATTAGATGATTCAGATGATGACACATGAAGGGAATCAGCCCATACCAAGAAAACCTTCAGGAGATGTATTTTATTCCACCAGGGGGCTATCTTATAAAAGACTTTCCAGTTTGCAAGAGTTATTTAAAATATATGAACAAAAAAGTTAACCACAGGAATTAATACACATTATTACAAGCATTTCACACTTTTAATGCAGGGTGGCAGGTGCATGGCTTCAGAACATTGGCATACATCTAAAAATTAGACTGAATATTACTTTTGTGATGCTACATGAATCAAATTTCTATAAAAAAATAAAATACGGACATTAATGGTGGGCCTACAGCATGAATCATAGAGTCTGCAATTATGGTCCTGGTTACATTGAGGACCCTCAATTGTATGGTTTCAGCCAGGGAAGTACAACAAACATCCTGGTGCCTCTTCATTAATTTTCATTTGCAATGGAACGAGCAGACAGGATTGTAGAGTATTCCTGACGATATATCCCTCCCCCAACACTCATCCTACCTAATTTGGTCCCCTCCTCCTCATCCCTATTTCCTTATGATTCTTCAGAACAGACCACCCCCTAGTCAAGTCAAGTCAACTTTATTTGTCACATACACGTGCAAGATGTACAGTGAAATGAAAGTGCCAATGCTTGCGGGATTGTGCAAAACAACAGAACAGAACTGAACTGAACCACTATTTACATTAAAAAAAAAGAAGACGCAACAGTATTTACGCCCTGGTGAGATCAGAGCTTACTGTCCTGATGGCCTGTGAAAAGAAACTCCGTCTCATCCTCTTTGTTTTTGCAGCGTGACAGTGGAGGCGCTTGCCTGCCGTAGCAGCTGGAACAGTCCGTTGCTGGGGTGGTAGGGTCCTTCATGATCTTGCTGGCTCTGGATCTGCACGTCCTGGTGTATAGGTAGGTATGTTACAATACTTACCTTCAGCGGCGCTGCAGTTCTGTCACTGGCCGTGTGCGCGACTTTGCCGCCTTTGAGAGGGGGGCGGGTTTAAAATGCAATTTTTCTCCAGCCTATTCAAATCGAATTTGAACAGACTGTTTAGTTGCTGAAGAAAAATCGCTTTGACTGCCGTTTTATTAAGTTTATTAAAATTAGCGCGGGATAATTTAATAGCAGTAGTAAATTAAAAATAATCTATTAATGCCGTCATCGCCAACAACGGGACGGATCTCTCGTAGAGGACAAGGCAAGGTACAGCGTTTATTTTTTCATATAAACGTGCTTCTTAGGATGCCTTTAATCAAAATTTCATGTTGCGAAAAGGTGACTTAGGACCCATACGAACCAGCAGTAATTTTCCTGCCAATATGGGGTTTAAATTCACCGCAACCGCAACGTTCCAATTGATCGCGTTCCACATAATCACACTCGCAAGATGATTAAAATGGCCATCAATTTACGGGAATTAAACTCTAAATTCCTTCCATTTGGCCTATAAATAAATTCATGACAATGAGATTTAAAAATCATGCTATATTGTGAATTCTTGTGTGACTGTTATTTGGACACTTAGGCTTTTTAAAAATGTTAACCTTTTCTTAAGAAATGGATTAATTTCAGATCATCCAAGTAAAATTGTTTCATATTTGTTTCAGAATGCTTCAATCTATAATAACTGAATATTTCATTCAGTTCTCTTAATTTTTAAGAAAGTTATGGGCTTTTGACTGTCCTTGATCACAGCTTTTGTGTTAAATCAATGGAAAAGCAATAGGGAACAAGATTCTAATTTCTGAGTATGAAAATGGCCATAACTTTTTTAATACTTAAGATTTGAAAGTTAATTAGGTGTCAAATTAAACTTCTTGTTATGCTTTATCTGATGGGATAAATTGCAGACTTGATTTTTAAAATCTCAAAATGTTGTAACATTGCTAGTATAGGTCCTGCGGGGGGTGGGAGTGTGGTTCCCGTGGTGCATTCGGCAGAGCATTCCTGTCCTGGGCAGAGCTGTTGCCAAACCAGATAGAGATGCTTCCGGTCAGGATACTTTCTACAGCACCAGAGTAGAAGGATTAAAGGATCCTCAGAGAGACTCTGAATTTCCTCAGCTGCCTGAGGTGGTAAAGGTGCTGCTTTGCCTTTCTCTCTAGTGCGGCAGTGTGTGTTGTCCATGTGTGTTGCCCACTCCCAATGCCTGATACTTTTACCCCATGACTCCTAAAGCCAAGCCTGAGCTCTGGACTTATCTAAGTTCCTTGAGTATTTGCATTGGTGAATTGTGTAAAAAACGGCCTTATTTCGCCTCGAATTGTTTGTGCCCACAATAATTCCCAACATAAATGTAGATTCCAGCAGGATTGACCCCACACATGAACCCCAGCAGCAGGGCAAGTTGACACCTTTGGTTCTGTGTTCATCAATATGGAGGCATTGAGTCATAGAATCATACAGCATGTAAACCTTCCCTTCGGCCCAACTTACCCATGCCCACCAAGATGCCCCATCCATGCTGGTCCCACCTGCCTGTGTTTGGCCCATCTCTATACCTATAAACATCTGATCGTGTGTGTGTGTGTGTGTGTGTGTGTGTGTGTGTGTGTGTGTGTGTGTGTGTGTGTGTGTGTGTGTGTGTGTGTGTGTGTGTGTGTGTGTGTGTGTGTGTGTGTGTGTGTGTGTGTGTGTGTGTGTGTGTGTGTGTGTGTGTGTCTGTAGTTCTCTTGCTTTCTCCTGCAACCTTTTTTAATAGAGCTTTCATTAAGCACCTTCCAACTTTCCAGCATCTCATTCGTGCCTAATCTGAGGTAAGACATTCTTGCCATAGAGGGAGTACAGAGAAGGTTCACCAGACTGATTCCTGGGATGTGAGGACTTCCATATGAAGAAAGACTGGATAGACTCGGCTTGTACTCGCTAGAATTTAGAAGATTGAGGGGGATCTTGTAGAGACTTACAAAATTCTTAAGGGGTTGGGCAGGCTAGATGCAGGAAGATTGTTCCCGATGTTGGGGAAGTCCAGAACAAGTGGTCAGTGTTTGAGGATAAGGGGGAAGTCTTTTAAGACCGAGATGACAAAAACATTTTTCACACAGAGAGTGGTAAATCTCTGGAATTCTCTGCCACAGAAGGTAGTTGAGGCCAGTTCATTGGCTATATTTAAGAGGGAGTTAGATGTGGCCCTTTTGGCTGAAGGGATCAGGGGGTATGGAGAGAAGGCAGGTACGGGATACTGAGTTGGATGATCAGCCATCATATTGAATGGCGGTGCAGGCTCGAAGGGCCGAATGGCCTGCTCCTGCACCTAATTTCTATGTTTCTATGTGCCTAATGATGATTCATATATCTCAGCCAGGGCTCCTGCAATTTATTATCTAGCCTCCCATAGCGTCCTCGGATATATCTGATCATTCCCGAGGGATTTATCCACCTTCAAATGCTTTGGGACATCCAACACCTTCTCGACTGTAATACAGACTGTTCTCAAGACGTCTCCATTAACTGTCTCAAGTTCCTCAGTCTTTATGTCTTTCTCCACAGTAAAAACAGAAGAGAAAAACTCATTGAGGATCTTGCTCGCCTCCTATGACTCCACATAGAGATGACTGCTATGGCTTCTGAGGGGCCCTATTCTCTCTCTAGTTAACCTCTTTCCCTTAATGTAAATAATCACTCTTGGATTTTCCTTAATATTATCTGCCAGAGCTATTTCCTGTCCCCCTTTTGCCCTCCTAATTTCCTTATTAAATATGCTCCTCAGTTCCTGACACTTCTCCAGGGAAACATTTGATCCCAGCTGCTTCTACTTGTCCCATGCCTCCTTCTTCATCCTAATCAGAGCCTAATTTATCTTGTCATCCAGGCTTCCTTACTCCCACCTGCTTTGCCCTTCGCACTAATAAGAACATACATACCTTGAACTCCTGTCATCGCACTGTTTAAACCAACCCACTTTCCAGATGTTTCCCAGCCTGCAAACAACCAACTCCATTCAACTTGAGGAAGTTCCTATCTAATACCATCAAAGTTCTCCTTGCCCCAATTCAGAATTTTAACTAATGGGCCTGCCCTGCTTTTGTCTTTAGTTATTTTAAGGCTAATAGAACTGTAGTTGCTGGTCCCAAAGGCTTATCCATGGACACTTCAGTCATGTGTAAGAAGGAACTGCAAATGCTGGTTTACACCGAAGAGAGACACAAATTGCTGGAGTCGCAGAGTCATAGAGTGATACAGTGTGGAAACAGGCCCTTCGACTCAACTCGCCCACACTGGCCAACAATGTCCCAGCTACACTAGTCCCACTTGCCTGTGCGTGGTCCATATCCCTCCTAACCTGTCCTATCCATGTACCTATCTAACTGTTTCTTAAATGTTTGGATAGTCCCAGCCTCAACTACCTGTTCTGGCAACTTGTTCCATACACCCACCCACCACCGCGGAAGTGGCAGCTCTGCCCAAGCAGTCCGTCTGTTTTTTTTCTTCTTTTTTTTTCTCTTTTGTCTTGTTGGACGTATGTTTTAGTTTATTTTTAGTTGTGTATGTGTGGGGGGTGTGGGGGAAACTTGTTTTAGTCTCTTCCTTCGGGCGGATGCGACCTTTTCTTTGTCATATCCCTGTCTCCTTCTGCGCTGAGGCCTAATCGCGGAGCTGGCGGCCTCCAACTGGAACCGACCTCGAGGCTCCGGAGGCAGAGCCAGGACTTACCATCGCGAGGCCGGCTAACTTCGGGGCTGTGGTGGCGCTGCGGCGGCGGCCCGACTTCGGAGCTTCAGAGGCTTCGGTGCGGACAACAACATCGGGAGCTCGCAGGCCCCAGGTTTGGTGACTGATTCTCTGGAGCTCCCGCAACAACAGCTTCATCCGCCGGACAGGAGGGTGGCAGCTTCGTCCGCCCCGGGCCGTGGAGTTTGAACCGGCCCGTTCGCGGAGCTCGGATTCGGCCTGGCTGGGGGACCCAACATCGAAAGCCTGGATCGCCTGAACGCAGAGGGAGAGCAAGGAAGGAAGAGACAAGGACTTTAAGACTTTTGCCTTCCATCACAGTGAGGAGGTGCCTGGTAGACTCACTGTGGTGGATGTTAAACTGTGTTAATTGTGTGTTCTGTTATTTTATTCTCTGTTATGACTGCAAGGTATTTAATTTTGTGCTAACTAACAAGATTGAATGACAATAAAGGATACTTCATACTTTACTTTATACTTAGTGTGAAAAAAGTTAAAGCCCTGTCCCACTGTACGAGTTCATTCCAAGAGCTCTCCCGAGTTTGCCCTGATTCGAACTCGGAGATTTACGGTAATGGCCGCTCGTAAGTACTCGGGGCTCTCGTGGACATTTTTCAACATGTTGAAAAATCTTCATGAGTCTTCCCGAGCTTACCTGCCGTTAGCGAGTCTTCCCGAGTACCTGCCGTTAGCGTTACGAGCCGCTAAGAGACGTCCCCGAGCTCCGACGTACCCGCTACGTTCATTCTATGTGCTTACCACGAGTTTGATTTTTTTTCAACTCGGGAGAGCACTTGAATGATCTCGTACAGTGGGACAGGGTCATCACCCCTCAGATTCCTATTAAATCTTTTCCTCTTCACCTTGAACCTATGTCCTCTGGTCCTCGATTCCCCTACTCTCGGCAAAAGACTGCATCTACTCGATCTATTCCTCTCATGATTTTGTATACCTCTATAAGATCTCCCCTCATCCTCCTGCGCTCCATGGAATAGAGACCCAGCCTACTCAACCTCTTCCTATAGCTCACACCCTCTAGCCCTGGCAACATCGTAAATCTTTTCTGAACCCTTTCAAGCTTGACAATATCTTTCCTATAACATGGTGCCCAGAACTAAACACAATATTCTAAATGTGGTCTCATCAACGTCTTATACAATTGCAACATGACCTCCCAATTTCTATACAATACTCTGACTGATGAAGGCGATTAAGTTCAGTCAATCTTCCTTCTTTGTTTACCTGTGGTCGGGGCCTTGAACCCTTCGCAGTCGCCGCTACGGACGGCCCAATGTACAAGCCCTCTCGTCGGGATGCTCGAATCTCCGACGTCGGGACGGATCAGAACACACTCCGCATCTTGGAGTTCCCAAATCGGCCGCTTCTTACCGTAGACCGTGGCTTCACGATGTTAACGGACCAGCAGTTGGAGCACTTCTTCTGGTGATCCCCGGCAAGGGAACACAAGCTCCGTGATGGTAAGTACACGCCGCGCCCGCGGCTAGAAGCTCCAAAGACCGCTGCAGTCTGCAGGCCCCCGCGCAAGGAGCTCCAACACTGGCGACCCTCGGCAAAGGATCCCAGGCTCCGCGATGGTAAGTCCACGTCGCGACTGCCACTGAAGCTCTGTGTCGGTCTCCGGTTTCCGGTCTGGAAAGGCCTCACCAAACCAGTTGTTAGGCCGCGAGGGGGGCGAAGATGCGACAAGGAGAAAAGCTGCATCTCTGTCGAGGTAAGTGGCTGAACGGTTTCCCCCTATTCTCCCCAACATCAGACATATCAAGAAACATTAAAATGTACAATTAGACGCACTAAAAATAATTAAAAAGTTGAAAGGACAGACAGCCGTCACCAGGGCTCCAGCAATTTCCTCTCTAGTTTCCCACAATGTCCTTGGATAGATTCAGATCAGGCCCTGGAGATTTGTCTACCTTCAAACACGACAGTACCTTCAGTACTACTTCGACAGTGCTCTCATGACACTTCCAGTGACTGCTCCAATGTCCTTCGTCCTACTGTCTTTCTCCTCGTTAAATACAGAGGGGAAATACTCATTTAGGACCTTGCCCATCTCCTGTGGCTCCACACAGAGGTGACCGCTTTGATTCCTGAGAGGTTCCATTCGCTCTCTAGTTACCCTTTTCCCCCATACGTATTTGTAAAATCTTTTGGGATTGTCCTTAATGCTACCCGCCAGAGCTATCTCCTGGCCACTTTTTGCACTTCTGATTTCCTTTTTTAGTTTACTCCTTACTTCCCGAAACTACTCCAGGGATGCACTTGACCCCAGCTGCCTATACCTGTCCCATGCATCCTTCTTATTTTTGACTAATGTCTCAATTTCCCTGATTAGCCAAGCTTTGTTACATTTGCCTGATTTGCACCTTCACTCTCATGGGAACATACACATCCTGAGCTTTCTTCAGTACACTTTTAAAAACATCCCAGTTGGCCGATGTTCCTTTCCCCTCTAATAACCTGCTCCAGTCAACTTAAGCGAAACCTTCTCTCATACCCCAAAGTTGGCCTTACCCCAGTTGAGCATTTTAACACGTGGATCCGCTCCGTCCCTATCCATAACTATCTTCTGGCTTACTGGAGTATCTCAGTGGGCCAGGCAGCATCTCTGGAGGAAAGGAATAGGTGACATGTCAGATCGAGATCCTTCATCAGTAATTTTCCCTTCCTGATTTTGTACGGGCAGGTGAAGCTTTGCTCTCTCACTTGTAGGACCCGCTACATGTCTGAGTCTCCTATGTTTGACTATGCATATGTGGAGGTTCTGACCTTGTGTCCAGTTAAATAATAAATGGCAGCATTTCTGCCAAGAACAATCAGCACAGTATTTACCAAAAAACACCTGGACCTTTATCACTGTGTTTTAAATGTGTGACTTTAAAGTATTCATTGAATGCAAAGCCAGATGCTTTATGACAGTTGGAGGCTGAAGGCTAAAGGGATGTTGACTGAAGTTTATAAGTTCATAAGTTCTAGGAGCAGAATTAAGCCATTCAGCCCAACAAGTTTACTCCACCATTCAATCATGGATGATCTATCTTTCCCTCTCAACTCCATTCTCCTGCCTTCTCCCCATGACCCCTGACATCCGCATTAATCAAGAATCCGTCACTCTCCATCCTAAAAATATCCATTGACTTGGCATCTGTGGCAAATAATTCCCACATTCACAACCTCTATCTAAATAAATTCCTCCTTGTCTCCTTTCTAAAGGAACCTCCTTTTATTCTGAGGCTGTGGCTTCTGGTGCTAGACTCACCCACTAGTGGAAACATTTCCACTCTATCCAGGCTTTTCACTGTTATCTTTTATAATCAGTCAAAGTTGTCAATCAGAATATTGATAATGTTACTGGCAATATCAAGTTTACATCTGACCATGAATTTAGATGACAATAAAATGAATTGGAATTAGTTAATATAAGAAATTATATCCTCAGAAGATGTTAACTAGATTGATAGTTTTTGAAAAGCTACGTGTACATCTGGCTGGCAGATGGGACAGGAGCTCACTGTAGAAAGAGGGATTGTAGTGCAGTGGCTAATATAACAGAATACATACGTACAGCTTGAACAGAGCCCTCAGCTGTGTTTCACTTCAGTTTTGAAATCTATTTAATAGTTCCCATGGGATTATTGAGTGTAATCATTTCAATGAAACAGGCGTAGTTAGATGACATGGGCAAAGAGACTGTCATTGAGTGTTGCCAATACACAACATTGAGATAAGTGGTTTTATTTCACTTACAATCTCCCTTTTCTTTATTATTTCTCTCCTCCGACAGTAATTAGAAAGTAATGCTAATTACTTCTGTTAACTTCTTGCTTTGTTTTACATTTTCAGTGGCAAGTAATACAATTAATTCACCCTCATCTGAAGACATTTGCCAATGAGAGATGATTAAGTTTAGTTTTAGACATGCAGTGTGGAAACAGACCCTTTGGTCCACCGAGTCCACACCGACCAGCGATCACGTACACTAGTTCTATCCTGCACACCAGGGGCAATTTACAGAAGCAAATTAACATGTGTGGGAAGGAACAGCTCAAATTGCTGGCCTGGTGGCTTTGGCACCGTGGGGGCTATGGTCCGCTGGAGCTTCTAGCCGCGGGCGTGGCGTGGACTTACCATCCGGAGTCTGGGATCCCTTGCCGGGGATCGCCGGAGAAGAGCTCCGAACGCCGGCCTGAGGCCTATAACATTCTGAAGCCGCGGTCTCCGGTAGGAAAGTGCCGATTCAGGACCTCCTAGCCGCGTAGTGTGTTTGACCGTCCCAACGTTGGAGTTTTGATCATCCCGACGAGAGGGCCTGTAAATCGGGCCGTCCGTAGCGCGATTACAGAGGGTTTATGGCCCCGACCACGGGTGAACAAAGGAGGACTGGCTGAACTTTGTTGCCTTCCACCACAGTGAAGAATGCTGTGGTGGATGTTTGTGTTAAATTTTTATTGTGTATTGTGTGTTCTTTTTAAGTGTATCGCTGCTGGACATTTCATTTCACTGCACCTTTGGGTGCATGTGACGAATAAAATTGACTTTGACTTTGAACTGCAGATGCAACTGGTTTACGCCGAAGGTAGACACAAAATGCTGGAATTAAATAGCGGGTCAGGCAGCAACTCTGGAGTAAAGGAATAGGTGACATTTTGGGTCGAGCTCCTTCTTCAGCCTGAGAGTCAAGGGAAACGGAAACTAGTATCTAAAACCTGCAAGTCTTTGGAGTGTGGGGGGAAACCGGAACACCTGGAGGAAACCCACGTGATCACAGGGAGAACGTACAAACTCCGTGCAGGCTGCTCCCAGTCAGAATCAAAATAGCTACTCTACTGCTGCGCCTCCCCAAAATGGTCATAGAACGAATATAGAACAAGTATTCTTTTTCCATCTGTATTTAAACTGAAAACCAATTTTACTTGCACAATGTCAGAGATTAAGCGTTGCTTTGTGCCAGATTGACTAAGAGGAAATAATAAGATTTTAGACCTTTTCACTCACTGATGCATAAATTTGACGACTAACAATATCCCTTGCACCTATGGCAATAAAGAGTAAATAAAAATACTCCTACAATCTAAAGCAGCCCATATCTTCTGTAATGATGGCTCACACTGCTCTACAGCCCACATAAAACTGTGTGCACTTTGTCATACTTGTTTGGCTGTTAATGTCCTGATTGATTCAAGTCTGCCTCCTTACCGTTCAGTCTAGGAATTCTGTTTTTGGCAAACTTTTGCAACTATTTGAAAAAAGTTCCAATCCCAGGAAGGTCCTCCATTTCCCAGGCCAATTAGTGATTCAGTTAGACTCCTTGGAAAAGGGAAATATTAAATTTACAGTTAGTAGTGCAGATGATGTAAACATTGAGGTGATCTAGTGGGAGTGGAAATGCATCAAAGTCCCTCATTGTCGGGAGGAGCTATTGATCTAGCTTACAGTCAGAGTCTGATCCGAATCGGGCAATGTAATAATGTTGATTTCAAATTCAAAGGGCAAAGGATAAATAAGTCAGAAAGTATGAAACTGTTTACCCTGATATTTGAAACATTGTTAAAATCTGCCAAAGATCCTCTATGAACAACAGAAAAGTTCAATAAACTCCTATGCTGGATTGAAACTGATGACCCTGTGATTAGCAAACCCATTTACTGTTACTTTATTGGAAAAGTTTTTAAAAAGTCACAAAGTGGTACTGATGAGAGAGTGGCAATAAATCAGATTTATAATTCTCTTTCAGTTGCTGCCAAATCCCTTTAATATTTGCACAGTTCCCACTTAGTCATCTATTTGTAACTTAACATCTAACTGATTGTATCCATAATCCTCAAGTGGATATTCAATGGACGTCAATGGACGTCGTGACTCACTGCAGAGTTCTAAAGATCAGTGTGTGGCCTGTTGCTGCCAAAATCACTGAAAGCTGCTGTTCGAAGTATGCCAGTGCCAGAGGGTTGGAACTAAAAAAGGTGAGTCACAGCACTGAAAAAATAAAATGGGTTTTTAATGATTTTCTTGACCAACTATGGAAAATCTTAGATCAGTTTTGATTTATCAGAAAAATGTTCTCATGGTCATGAAGCAAAAAGAACCATCTCTTTAATCAACAGCGCGTGTTCAGTGGCAGAATGCAGCGTGGGAATATGCAAGCCCGTTCTACGGCAACTAATAGTTGGCTGAGAAAAATTGAATTACGTGATGCATTGAAACATCCTGGATATTACAATTTACACCCATAAGTAATCTACATAGATTTCCAGAGTCTTCACACCCATGGTGGTGAGCAGATGAAGGGAGGAGAGACGAAGTACCAACCATCGAATAATGTTATCTAATTTAGTTTAGTTTACTTTAGTTTAGAAATCTAGCATGGAAACAGGTCCTTTGACCCACTGGGTCCACGCCAACCATTCGCACTAGTTCTATGTTATCCCACTTTCAATTCCACTCCCTACACACACCAGAGGAAATTTATAGAACCCAATTTTCCTATATTGGAATGTGGGAGGAAACCAAAGCAGTTCAGAGGAAATCCAGGTAGGCACAGGGAAAAGATGCAAACTCCACCAAACAACACCTGAGGTCAGGATTGAACACAGCTCTCAGGCGCTGTGAGTAACAGCAACTCTACCAGCTGCATCACTGTGCTGTGTCTGTGGATCTGGCTAGGAGCATCAGCAATCCAGTTTCACTTTTTATAATAATCTATCATTTTCATAATCACCATTATTAATTTCACAATTTATTGATTTATCCAATTAAATCATAATGAGGTCGAATCGGCATCACCAAATCCTCAGTCCAGGCTTTTAGATTGCTTGAACATTGACTTCATCACAATATTAGCACACCTCTATTAATGATGCTAATTTTGGCCAACGATAAAGCAACCCGTTTCAGATACTGGAATTAAGCACCATCTAGTTTAACAAAAACTACCTTCTCTCCAGAGCCCCGTCATTGGTTTTGTTTTTGTAAATGCAGCTCTTTACTGATGCAAAAACACCTGAAATAGGAAAGAGGGAATGGAGTAGTAAAGTAATGAGATTGTGGCTCATCAAACATGTGGATTTATCTCCTTTCCAAAATTCTCCATTCCCCTGAGAAACAAAAATCTTAAAGGTCCAAACACTCTGGGTCAGATAATTCCAATGCACCATAATTGCCTGAGAGGAGAAATTCCTTCCCATCTTAGTTCAGTAGATGATGCCTTAACATATAGCCATTTCCCATAGCTTTGTACCCCCCTAGGCAAAGCGTCTGTCCTATTCAGCCTTGCTCAGAATTTCGTGCCTCAATATCTGCCTGTTCAGTGGGTTCCTGACATCATGAGTAACTAAATGGGAATAAAGATTTTGCTATGCAATTGGCTTGAGAAATGTTCCACATCCATCAGTGTATCTTTGATTAAGAATGTCATTGTCCCATTCAAGGTAGTATTGTTAAAGCTTCCATGCCGATTTATAAACTGCCAAACTCTGATACCCTTTTTTCAGTGTGATCTTATAAAGATTCAGTTGCAAGCTCAAATTAAACCCTGTTTAATTAAACTATGATCAAAAGCAATGCCTTAGTGTACAAGTGGTACATGTGAAGTATGGCTAGGTTGTACTGTGAGAAAATATTGAAGTCAGATCTCAGTGATGCCTGGTTTAATTCCTGCCAGAGATCAGACACAGATTGTAATCACCTTTGGGTATCGATTGTTTTTATTCCAGTAAAACATATTAGCTGGGAGGCCGTGCAGTGTTTGCCTGATGACCCTGATACAAAAAAGGCAAAATCTTCTGGCTGACCAGGAGTCTGCATAACCCAGCGATTGTGTAATAAATATCTGGCTGTGTCTCCAAACTATAGTGTCATTGGAATGAGAGGTTTAGACGTCTGATATTGTGAAAATGGTTTGGAAGAAACGCTGAGAAATAAATTTGATTAATTGCCTAATTTATATTATTTACTGAGTAAGTAGGTTAAATTCCTACAAATTAATTGGCACATTGGAATTTTGATAGTAATCCCAAACATTTTGAATCCAATATAGAAACATAATACATTTGTTGAGAAAGACAAAATACTGTAGATCAATGGTTACAGATTTCCTCCTGAAATTAATGGCATAATTGTGGTTCTTTATGGCTTGTTATACAATAGGAATAATATATTTCACCTCTCTCAGTGTGCAATATTTCACTTGAGATCCTACAGATATTATTTCAAATAACTGAGCCAATGGCAAATGTAGTTTGACAAAGACAATGTGCATGGAAATCAAGTGAAAACATCTGTAAAGGTCTATATAAAAATAGCATGTAATTATATAGAGTTTCCATATGACAAATACAGAGGATTAAAGTAAAATTCTCACAAAATATGACAAAAGGAACAATGTTGCCACATGTTACGGTTTCGAAATCGATAAAATAAAAATAAAATTTAAAAAAGTACCACATATTAGTTTAGCACAGTGGAGCAGTTTAGCACTTTTAAACACTTTGGGCGGCACGGCGGTAGAATTAGTGCCTTATAACGCCGGAGACACAGGCTCCATCCTGACTATGGAAGCTTCTGTACTGAGTTTGCACGTTCTCCCTATGACCATGAGGGTTTTGTCCATGTGCTCTGGTTTCCTCAAACATTCCAAAGACATGTAGGTTTGTAGGTCAATTGGCTTCTGTAAATTGCCCCGAGTGTGCAGGACAGAACTAGTGATCGTTGGTCTGCATGGACACGGTGGGCCGAAGGGCCTGTTTCCATGCTGTATCTCTAAACTAAACTAAAATAAAATAAAATAAAATAAACTATACATTGAAGAGGGAGAGTACGCAGTGATCATGTAAAAAACAAACTGCTGGAGGAAAAACATTTGGTTCAATAGCCTCCTTTTAAATTCCTATGAATTCCTAGCTTTTCCAGCATAACGAAATTCTCATTCCTTTAATTATTTTAGAAAATGTCTTCGGCAGCCTCTTTAAACTAACTTTATATCTGACCTTAAGCCACATACTCCGATCCTCCAATTTTGAACAAACCAATGAGTTACAATAACTAATGATGATATCCGTACTCTACTGCCCTGCTCATGCAGTCTGGCTTATGTATGATAAAAATAGAAAATGTTGGAAATTCTCAGCAGATCAGGCAATTAGCACTGTTTTGGGTCAGCGATTCTTTGTCAGAATGGTTCTGATGAAGAGTCTTTGACCCAAGTTTCACAAAGGATCTTTATCTTGAAACGTTAACTCTGTTTTACTTCCCAGGGATGCACTTGATCTGTTGAGTATTTCCAAAATTTTCTATTTTTATTTTAGATTTACATTTTCACTGGTCTATATGATCCAGGTTACTTAACTGCATCTACTTCTTTAGAAGCCTTAGGTAGTTCAGCATGTCCCCAACAACTCTCACCAACTTCTACAGATGCGCTGTAGAAAGCATTTTATCGGGATGCTTCACAGCATAGCTCAGGGACATAGAAACATAGAAAATAGGTGTAGAAGGAGGCCATTTGGCCCTCCGAGCTCACACCGCCATTCATTGTGATCATGGCTGATCATCCTCAATCAGTAACCCGTGCCTGCCTTCTCCCCATGCCCCTTGATTCCGCTAGCTCCTGTAGCTCTATCTAACTCTCTTTTAAATTCATCCAGGTCTTTATTCTTTGGAGCGCAGAAGGTTAAGGAGGGACTTAATTGAGGTCTTTAAAATGATGAAAGGGATAGACAGAGTTGACATGGATAAGCTTTTCCCATTAAGGGTAGGGAAGATTCAAACAAGAGGGCATGACATGCGAATTAAGGGACGGAAGTTTAGGGGTAACGTGAGGGGGAACTTCTTTACTCAGAGGGTGGTGGCTGTGTGGAATGAGCTTCCAGCAGAAGTGGTGGAGGCAGGATCGATTTTAACATTTAAAAGTAAAGTGGATAGGTATATGGACGGGAAGGGAATGGAGGGGTATGGTCTGAGTGCAGGTAGATGGGACTAAGGGAAAACAAATGGTCGGCACGGACTGGAAGGGCCGAGAGGGCCTGTTTCCGTGCTGTAATTGTTATATGGTGTTATATGGTGTTATATGAATAGGCCTCTACTGCTTTTTGTGGCAAAGAATTACACAAATTTACAAATCTCTGGGTGAAAAAGATTTTTCTCAGTTTTAAATGTCCTCTCCCTTTATTCTTAGACTGTGGCCCCTGGTTCTGGACTCCTCCAACATTGGGAACATTTTTCCTGCATCTAGCTTGTCCTGTCCTTTTATAATTTTATATGTTTCTATAATATAACCTCTCATCCTTCTAAATTCTAGTGAATACAAGCCCATTCTTTCCAATCTCTCCTCATATATGTCCCGCCACCCCGGGGATTAACCTCGTGAACCTATGCTGCACTGCCTCAATAGCAAGGAAGTCCTTCCGCAAGTTAGGAGACCAAAACTGCACACAATACTCCAAGTGTGGTCTTACCAGGGCTCTGTACAACTGCAGAGGACCTCTTTACTCCTATACTAAAATCCTCTCGATATGAAGGCCCACATGCCATTAACCTTTTTCACTGCCTGCTGTACCTACATGTTTAGTTTCAGTGACTGATGTTCAAGGACACCCAGATCTCGTTGCACTTCCTTTTTTCCTAATCTGACACCGTTGAGATAATAATCTGCCTACTTGTTCTTGTCGTCAAAGTGGATAACCTCACATTTATCTACATTATACTGCATCTGCCATGCATTTGCCCACTCACTCAACCTGTCCAAGTCACCCTGCAACCTCCTAGTATCCTCTTCGCAGTTCACACTGCTACCCAGCTTTGTGTCATCTGCAAGTTTGCTAGTGTTACTTTTAATCCCATCATTTAAATCATTTGCATATAGTATATATAGTTGCAGCCCCAGCACCGAGCCTTGCGTCACTCCACTCGCTACTGCCTGCCATTCAGGCAGGGAGCTGTTTATTCACACTCTTTGTTTCCTGTCTGCCAACCAATTCTCTATCCATGTCAATACCATACCCCCAATAACATGAGCTCTAATTTTGCCCACTAATCTCCTGTGTGGGACATTATCAAAGGCTTTCTGAAAGTCCAAGTACACTACACCCACTAGCTCTCCTTCATCCATTTTACTTGTCACATCCTCAAAAAATTCCAGAAGGTTAGTCAAGCAGGATTTCCCCTTCATAAATCCATGCTGACTTGGACCATCCTTTTACTGCTATCCAAATGCGCCGTTATTAATTCTTTAATAATTGACTCCCGCATCTTCCCCACCATCGATGTCAGGCTAGCTGGTCTATAATTCCCCGTTTTCTCTCTCTCGCTCCTTTCTTGAAAAGTGGGATAACATTAGCTACCCTCCAATCCACAGGAATTGATCCTGAATCTATAGAACAGCTCCATCCAAGACCGCAAGAAATTTGCAGAGCATTGTGGACGTACCCCAGCCCATCACACAAACCAACGTCCCTTCCATTGACTCCATTTACACATCACACTGCCTCGGCAAAGCCAGCAGCACAATCAAGGATGAGTCGCACCCTGGCCACTCCCCTCTCCCATTGGGCAATAGGTATAGAAGTGTGAAAACACACACATCAAGATGCAGGGACAGTTTCTTCCCAGCTGTTATCTAGCAACTGAAAACATCCAGCCAACAACAAGAGAGCAGTCCTGAGCTACTATCATTGGAGACCCTCACACTATCTTTGATCATTTATTACTGGACCTGATCTTGCACTAAACATTATTCACGTTATTCCCTTAATCATGATTTGTACACTGTGGATGGCTCGACTGTAAGCCCAGTATGCCTTCATGGACAAGATGGGCTGAAAGACCTGTTTCCATGCTGTATTACTCTGCCACTGAAATGGAAAGGGATTGATAAGGAAGCTCGAGGGGGGGCACGGTGGAGCCGTCCGAGGACCCATACGAGCGGATGGTGGGGGGCCGGCCGAGGACGGGCTGCGGGGAAGATAAGCGGTCAGGATGAGGAAGGGCCGCGGAAGGTAAATATATCAGTGTACATCACATATATATTGTTACAATCATTGTACCCCCATAATTTTATGGCTTTTAAGAAAAAAAAATGTAAACAAAAAGAGTAAAGTAGGTGAAAAGAGTTGCGAAAGTGAAAGAGCGTGCCAAAGGGGAAAAAAAAACCCTTGGTCAAAGAATTAGAGAAAAGGATAAGAGACAGACCCTAGAAACGGAAAAGAAAAAAGAGAGAGAAAAAAAGAGAGAGGAAAAAAAGGCAGTTACTATATTATATATATCACGCAAAAGGAATCTACCAACTCGATAGTTTTTCATCCCCCCTTACCAAGACCAGAGGTATTGTTGCACCCTATCTTTGTAGCAATTCTATGAATGCAGACCATGTCTGATAGAAACGATCTGATTTTCCTGCCAGGCGGAGTCTCATATCTTCCAGATGTAGTGTTTCAAACATAGTTGAAATCCACATATTTAATGTTGGTATAGGAGCATTTTTACAGAATTTTAAGATTAGTTTTTTTCCTATTATTTATTCTCGATAATGTTTCATGACTTCGCCCTGTAACAGTAATCAACATATTTTTGCATTTTTGAACTGCTTAAAAATGTAGCTGGCTGATCCTGCTTATTCACTCCTGTCATAAACTAGTATGATTGTTTCCTCCGAAAGAAGGATCTTGGCCCGATACATCACCTATTACTTCTCTCCAGAGGTGATGCCTGTCCCGCTGAGTTACTTCAGCATTTTGTGTCTACCTTCGATTTAAACCAGCATCTGCAGTTCCTTCCTACTGTACAAATGATTGTTTCCCACCCAGGATTGAGTTTGTTGTGTTTGATCTGCTGAGTGTTCGAGTTTCAGACTAACAGTTTCAATCTCACTGAACATTTTGCAACAACTGCAGGGTCGCAATTCAATTTTTGTTCTTGTATCGGCTTCGGCTCAGTTGGCTCACTCTCACCTCAGCGTCATTACATTGTGCGGCCAAGTTCCTTGTTCCAGGAACTTGAGTGCACATGTCAGTGCTGAGGGAATGCTGGAATCTTAGAATTGCTGTCTTTGAGGTGAGGTGCTAAACTAAAGGACCTGTCCCACTGTACGAGGTAATTCAAGAGTTCTCCCGAGTTTCCCCTGATTCGAACTCAGAGAATTACGGTAATAACCGTTCGTAGGTACTCGGGGCTCTCGTGGACATTTTTCACAGTGCTGATAAAACGTCACGAGTTACCGCGTTTCCCGAGTACCTGCCGTTAGCATTACGAGCCGCTACGAGACATCCATGAGTTCTGATGTAGCCGCTACGTACATTCTATGTACTTACCACGAGTTTGATTTTTTTTTAAACTCGGGAGAGCTCTTGAATTACCTCGTGCAGTGGGAAAGGCCCTTAAGGTCAATGTCAGCCCTCTCAGGGTTTTCTAAAATATTTCACGAAATTATTACAAAACCAGGTAGGGATCCATTCCCCGGTAGAGTGGCAAATATTGATCCATTAGCCAATGTAATAAACAGATGATTCGTTGTTATCTCACGCTGCCTCGGCACCTCACGCTGCTTCAGCACCTCATGCTGCTTCGGCAAGACCAGCAGCAAAATCAAGGACAAGTCATTTCCTGGCCACTCCCTGCTCTCCCCTCTCCCATGGGCAAGAGATGAAGTGTGAAAACTCGCATCTCCAAATTGAGGGACAGTTTCTTCCCAGCTGTTATCAGGCAACTGAACAATCCTATTGCAACCAGAGAGCAGTCCTAAACACCTCAGACACTCTCCGTCGGCTCCGTGCATTCCATTCTCCAGGCCCCCATCCTCTCATCTTTACCATGGACGTACAGTCACTCTACACCTCCATCCCCCACCAGGACGGTCTCAAAGCCCTCCGGTTCTTCCTCGACCAGAGGAGCAACCCATACCCGTCCACTGACACCCTCCTCCGCCTAGCGGAGTTGGTCCTTACCCTCAATAACTTCTCTTTTGACTCCTCCCATTTCCTCCAAACACAAGGCGTAGCTATGGGCACACGCATGGGCCCCAGCTACGCTTGCCTCTTTGTTGGGTACGTCGAACAATCCTTGTTCTCGGCATTCCAGGCCCCATCCCCGACCTCTACCTCCGTTTACATCGACGACTGCTTTGGTGTCACCTCCTGCACCCACACACAACTGACTGACTTCATTCATTTCACCACCAACTTCCATCCGGCACTCAAATACACTTGGACCATTTCCGACATTTCCCTACCATTCCTTGACCTCACAATCTCTATTGCAGGTGATACACTCTGACCGACATCCACTACAAACCCACTGACTCCCACAGCTACCTGACTACTCTTCCTCCCACCCTGCTTCCTGTAAGGACTCCATCCCCTATTCCCAATTCCTTCGTCTACGCCGCATCTGCTCCCAGGATGAGGCGTTTCACACCAGGTCATCACAAATGGCCTCATTCTTCAGAGAACGGGGATTCCCCTCCCCCACTATTGATGAGGCTCGCACCAGGGTCTCCTCCATACCCCGCAACACTGCCCTCTCTCCCATTCCCCCATTCGCAAACAGGGCAGAGTCCCCCTGGTCCTCACCTTTCACCCCACCATCCGGCAAATACAACAGATAGTCCTCCGCCAGTTTCGCCACCTCCAACGTGACCCCCCACCCGCCACATCTTCCCATCTCCCCCCCTGTCTGCCTTCCGCAAAGACCGCTCCCTCCGCGACTCCCTTGTCAATTCTTCCCTCCCCTCCTGCTCACTGCTTCCCCGGGCACTTTCCCTTGCAACGCAAGAAATGCAACACTTGTCCCTTCACCTCCCCCCTCCCACTCCTTTCAGGGACCCAAGCAGTCTTCCAGTCCGACAGAGGTTCACCTGCACCTCCTCCAACCTCATCTACTGCATCCGTTGCTCCAGATGCCAGATGATCTATATCGGTGAGACCAAGCGGAGGAGGCTTGGCGATCGTTTCGCCGAACACCTCCGCTCGGTCCGCAATAACCAACCCACCCGACCTCCCGGTGGCTCAGCACTTCAATCCCCTCCCATTCCGTATCCGACCTCTCGGTCCTGGGCCTCCTCCATGGCCAGAGTGAGCAACACCGCAAGTTAAGTTTGCATCCTTTGGGCTTGAACATCGAATTTTCTCAATTCTGTTAACCCCTGCTGTCTCCTCCCCCTCCCACCTCCTCAGCCCTCGGGCCCTGGCATTCCCTCTATCTCTATCTCCCTCCCCCACCCTAGTCGCACTAGCTTTCTCATTTTCACACCACAAAGAGCTTACAATGGCTCGTTCCCTTTATCATCGATACTTTTTTGCATATCTTTCATTCATTGTTCTTTATCTCTCACATCACCGTCTATATCTCTCGTTTTCCTGATCCCTGACCAGTCTGAAGAAGGGTCTCGAACCCGAAACGTCACCCTACTTAGATGCTGCTGCACTGAGTTTCTCCAGCATTTTGTGTAACCCTCGATTCTCCAGCATCTGCAGTTTCTTCGTTAACACAGCAGTCCTAAACTACTGTGCAGGATGGAACTGCAGAAGCTGGTTTAAACCGAAGATAGACACTAAACTACTATCGGACTGTTTTTGATCAGTCTTTACTGGCTTTACCTTGCACTAAACATTATCACCTCGATTGTAATCATGAATGTCTTTCCTCTGGCTGGTCAGCATGCAACAAAAGCTTTTCACTGTACCTCGGTACACGTGAGAATAAACTAAACTGATCTCTTTATTATTGTTGGGAGCTTACATTATTTGCTATGACTCCTGTATTACAACAGTGACTATACCGCAAAAATATTTCATTAGTAGTTATGAGTTTTGGTATGACCTGAAATTATAAATATAAATTTCTCTTTCTTCCCATAACTTTCTCTAACTAAATATTGGCTGCTGTCTTGCAACACATCCAGTGAGCTGAATTGGCTGGCCCCAAGTAACACAAATTGAGTGTAAATCAGCCAATACATAAACTTCATACTGTCTGGTATCTTACACGATTGCTCTGTATAATAGCTTGTCTTTCTTACTGATTGGTGTTGCTAAATGATGTTGTAAATTAAATTAAATAAAAGTAATTTTGGTTATGTACTTAATGTCCGACGGAGTTTGTACATTCTCCCTGTGACCGCATAGCTTTTCTAGGTGCAGATTTGTAGGTTAATTGGCTTCTGTAAAATTATCCTTATCCTTAAACTGTGGCCTCTGATTCTAGACCACCCCAACATCGGGAACATTTTTCCTGCATCTAGTCTATCCAATCCCTTAAGAATTTTATATGTTTCTGTAAGATTCCCTTTCATCCTTCTAAATTCCAGTGAATATAAGCTGGAATATAAGCTCAGGCGATCCATTATTTCATCATATATCAGTCCCGCCATCCCAGGAATTAACCTGGTGAACCTACGCTGCACTCCCTCAATAGCAAGAATGTTCTTCCTCAAATTGGGACACCAAAACTGCATACAATACCCCAGGTATGGCCTCATCAGGGCCCTGTAACAAATGCAGTAGGACCTCCTTGCTCCTATTCTCAAATCCTCTCACTGTGAAGGCCAACATGCCATTTGCTATCTTCACTGCCTGCTGTACCTGCATGCTTACTTTCAATAACTTATGTACAAGGACATCCAGGTCTCGTTGCACCTCCTCTTTTCCTAATCTGACACCATTCTGATAATCTGCCTTCCTGTTCTTGCCACCAAATTGGATAACATCACATTTATCGACATTTTCCAGCATTTGCCATGCATCCGCCCACTCACCCAACCTATCCAGGCCACCCTGCAGCCTTATAGCATCCTTTTCGCAGCTCACACTGCCACCCAGTTTGTGTCATCTGCAAACTTGGAAATGTTACATTTCCAATGATTTAATGATTTAATTCCTTCATCTAAATCATTAATATATATTGTAAATAACTGGGGTCCCAGCACAGAGCCTTGCTGCACCCAACTAGTCACTGCCTGCCATTCTGGAAAGGACCTGTAAATTCCTACACTTTGCCTCCTGTCTGGCAACCAGTTCTCTATCCACGTCAACACCCTACCCCCAATACCATGTGCTCTAATTTTGCACCCTGATCTCTTGCGTTTTAGAATAAGATAACTTGAGGGTTGCATTGAACAGCACATTTGCACGTAACATAGATGGCCTTATTGTGAATATACAGCAATTTATTTCTATGGAGTCCAAGTATGGCACAGGACTTGCTGGAATTTACCTGGAGCAGACACTCTATTCGAGGATCCCTGCTCTAAATGTGACCTCATGCTGGACCCGCATGTCTTTGCACATAGGTTTTCAGTGGAAGGGAAGGTAAAGAAGGTTCATGAATATCTGGCATGGTGACCAAGTGATTAATAATGGCCTTAATATCAGCAAATAACCATCCTATTTTTCTATGACTCAGAGCCCTGTGAATCAAGCAAGCCATCATAGCCAACTCTATGTCATTTGGAGGATATCTTGTAGGATGAATAGTCAGAGATTGGAGTAGGTAAGTTAGTTGAAACAAAGATAGATACGATATTAAGTAAAATTAAAACGGTTGAATGTATTATGTATGCTTGCATTTCTTGAGTGTTGCCACTTAAGACAACTTTAGCACATAAAGATCAGAGTTAATTTACAAGTACAGATTAAAGTTGTGGGATTTAATAAAGTGAAGACTCGTGTCTAATGCCAAACCTTTGCTCATGGGCAGTGAAGAACATAATCCCCCAAAGAGTTTCTCCCTCCACAACACTGAAACAACTCTTACAATGGAAGCAAATGATGTCCTGTGTGACTCTGGCCAAACTTGAAGTGCCTGTGTTTTCTGCTGGACTTTGAGATGGAGTTTCAGATGAGATTGTTAATCCTGGCCAAATTGGAGAGGCTAGGACCCTAAAATTGAGTAAAGGCTTCTGGGCTGCTGGGGCCATTTGGTCAATTTAAAAGTGCTTTCTGTAGAAATGGGACAAGCTGCAGAATAGTGCCAGTTTGTCTAGAGCCTAGATCAGAGCTGCAGGAAGAAAATGGGAAGTCAAGTCAAGTCAAGTCAAGTCAAGTTACTTTTATTTCAATAGCACATTTAAAAACAACTGCTTTACATTGGTGGTGGTACTAATGTTATACAACAGTGGTTCATAGATTAAGTACATACATAAATACATAAATATAGCCCTCCCTCAGAGGACGTCAAGAAAGGCTTGAGAGTAAAGATGAGTTTTAAATCTCAACTTAAAAGGGTCGATGGAGGTGGCAGTTCTGATGGGAAGAGGGATGCTGTTCCACAGTCTAAGAGCTGCAATCACCCCTGAGCTTATGCCTAGACCGCGGGATGTTCAGTAACCCCAAGTCGGCCGATCTGAGGGACCTGGAGGTGATGTGGTGGGTAAGCAGACTTTTGATGTAGGTGGGGGTAAGCCCATTAAGGGCTTGGTAAACATAAAGAAGGATCTTGACATTTATTCGGAACCGCACAGGGAGCCAGTGGAGAGAGGCCAGAATCGGGGTGATGTGGTCCCTTTTTCGGGTGCCCGTCAGGAGTCTCACTAGGGCGTTTTGGACAAGTTGCAGGCGGGACAGGGAAGATTGGCTGATGCCAGTGTAAAGGGACTTGCAGTAATCAAGGCGGGAGGAGATAAATGTGTGGATGATGTTTTCGAGGTCGTCAAACTGGAGGAATTGTTTTATTTTAGCTATCGTCCGAAGCTGGAAGAAGCTTGCTTTTACCATGGCATTGACTTGTTTGTCAAATTTCAATGCTGAGTCAAATATCACGGCAAGGCAATTGACGTGAGGTTTGAGTAATAGGGTACTCTCGTTTAATTGGAGGAAGATTTGGGCCATCCAACACTTTATATCCTCGAGGCAGTGGATAAGGTTAAGTAGATTTGATTGGTTGTTGGGCTTCAGGGGGAGATAGAGTTGTGTATCATCTGCATAGCAATGGAAGGAAATGCCGTGCCTTTGAATGACTTGGCCTAAGGGGAGCATATACAGGGAGAAGAGAATGGGGCAAGGATAAACCTTGTGGAACCCCACAGCAGAGGCTAGCTGGGGAGGAGAAAGAGTTGCCTATGTTAGTAGAGAAACCCCTACCTTTGAGGTAGGAGATGAATCAGCTCAGCGCAGTGCCATCTGCAGACCCTGACAATTAGGTGCAAAATGCATAGAATGGATTGGATGAATGCAAACCAGACAAATACATTGTACATAATGTTGCAAACCTTTACTTTGCTGGATGTTGATTGGATTAAATATTGAGCCTTTCTGGTTTTCTTGTATATCACGGCACATGTTGCGATGTTTGTTTCCTCTGAGAAACACTGTTTGAATACAATGTATTAGCCACTGTATTATTGGGTTAGGGAAATGCCTGTCATGTATGGGGTTAATCGATATCTGAAATTGGATTGTAAAGAGACCACCCCCATGTGGTTCGGCCCCTCGAGGTTCGGGACCTTTAAAAGTCCGTTACCACGAGGTCCTGTGTCGATCTTCTGGGAGAGCGCTTAGTACTGCGTGACCTTCTGGAGTGTCTCTGTTTGAGCGAGGCCAGGAGGGCTTGATCAGGCAGATATGAGGATCGAACCCGCGGTGGTTAGGTACAGTGGTTGGAACTGTAATTGTGTTTTGTCAAAATAAAGTTTAGATGCGCAAGTGCTTGATTCAGTGATTTTTGACTGAAACTAGACTGGGGGAAGCTTAGAATGAACTATTTACAAGATTGTCATTTGCTATGCTTATTTAGCATGACAGCTTCATGACATGTGGCAAGGAAACTCAGAACTCCAACAAACTCCTGTCCATTTCTATCAAATTCACTCAGACATGAGGAACTGCTAACGGCACTGCTGCCTATTACAATAGCTCCTTGGAGACTAGCTTTGGAAGCTTTTACAAAGAATTTAACAGTTCAGAAGTATTACTTGGCATAGTACTTACAGAGGGAGAAGTCTTAAAGCAAAGGTGACTGTGATCTAACAAAAATAAAGCACAATGGTAAACTATCTTCCTTATCCTTCATAATAAAAATGCAGTTGCTGGCAATGCTGACCACACCATCCTCATCTGACACTCTCCTCCATTGCCCTGGGACTGGGTCTCACCCGGTTGCAAATACATCTGTCCACCATCAGCAGTGGTTGTTGCACTTACAGTTTAAACTCAGGAACCATTGTAACTATTCTCTAGCCTTCTGATTCTATTTAAATCTATACATAATTAGTTAATTTTGAGCCCAATTTGAGCACGCATTTCCAAAACATTTAAGGCTGTTCGTGAGCAAAATTTGGAGGAAAAAAAAGACACAAAGTATGGGAGTAATTCAGCTGGTCAGGGGGCATCTCTGGAGAACATGGATAGGTAATGTTTTGGGTTGCGACCCTACTTTTGACTTTTTTTAAGTCACCTGCCCGAAAATGACACCCGCCCAAATTTGACAGACTCTCTCTGGGTTACAGATGCCAGACTTACGGATACCAGTATGTGGATGAGCCACAAAGATCAGATGTTGGCTCTTTGTTGGGTCATTAAAATGTTCATTGTACCTGTACCTCACCATACTTGTGCAGGACAATAAACCACAAACTTGGCTTGACTTGATTTGACTTGATTCTCAGTCTGCTTATTTAGTTTTTTTAGCACCATTGCAACCAGCTCCTTCCCTGTAAATATTAGAGATTTGGAGGGTCTGACTCACACCAGGAGCCACACACTTGGGAGGATCAACTTTCAATCAATCTTAGATGACATTTGTAACTATTTACAAAATCAATGGCCAGCACTACAAATACTGAAAAGCTGAAAGAATACAACAAAAATGTTATAGAAAATAGACAAGGGACAATAGGTGCAGGAGTAGGCCATTCGGCCCTTCGAGCCAGCACCGACATTCAATGTGATCATGGCTGATCATCCCCAATCAGTACCCCATTCCTGCTTTCTCCCCATATCCCCTGATTCCGCTATCTTTAAGAGCCCTATCTAGTTCTCGCTTGAAAGTATCCAGAGAACTGGCCTCCACCACCCTCTGAGGCAGACAATTCCACAGACTCACAACTCTCTGTGAGAAAAAGTGTTTCCTCATCTCCATTCTAAATGGCTTACCCCTTATTCTTAAACTGTGGCTCCTGGCTGTGGACTGCCACAACATGGGGAACGAGGTTTCCTGCCTCTAGCATGTCCAAACCCTTAATAATCTTATATGTTTCAATAAGATTCCCTCTCATCCTTCTGAACTCCAGAGTATATAAGCCCAGCCACTCCATTCTCTTAGCATATGACAGTCCCGCCATCACGGGAATTAACCTTGTAAACCTACGCTGCACTCCTTCAATAGCAAGAATGTCCTTCCTCAAATTAGGGGAACAAAACTGCACACAATACTCCAGGTGTAGTCTCACTAGGGCCCTATATAACTGCAGACAGACCTCTTTGCCCCTCTACTCAACTCCTCTTGTTATGAAGGCCAACATGCCATTTGCTTTCTTCACTGCCTGCTGTACCTGCATGCTTACTTTCATTGACTGATGAACAAGGAACCCCAGATCCAGTTGTACTTCCCCTTTTCCCAAATTGACACCATTTAGATAGTAATCTGCCTTCCTGTTTTTGCTACCAAAGTGGATAACCTAATTATCCACATTAAACTGCATCTGCCATGCATCTGCCCACTCACCCAACCTGTCCAAGTCACCCTGCATTTCATAGCATCCTCCTCACAGTCACACTGCCACCCAGCTTTGTGTCATCTGTAAATTTGCTAATGTTACTTTGAATCCCTTCATCTAAATCATTGATGTATATTGGAAATATCTGCGGTCCCAGCACCGACCCTTGCGGTACCCCATTAGTCTGCCTGCCATTCTGAAAGGGACACGTTAATCCCTACTCTTTGTTTCCTGTCTGCCAACAAATTTTCCATCCATGTTAGCACTCGACCCCCAATACCATGTTCCCTAATTTTGCCCACTAATCTCCTATGTGGGACCTTATCAAATGCTTTCAGAAAGTCCAGGTACACTACATCCACTGGCTCTCCCTTGTTCATTTTCCTAGTTACATCCTCAAAAAATTCCAGAAGATTAGTCAAGCATGATTTCCCCATCGTATATCCATGCTGACTCGGACCGATCCTGTTACTGCTATCCAAATGTGCAGCTATTTCATCTTTTATAATTGACTCCAGCATCTTCCCCACCACCGACGTCAGGCTAACCGGTCTATAATTCCCTGTTTTCTCTCTCCCGCCTTTCTTAAAAAGTGGGATAACATTAGCTCCCCTTCAATCCACAGGAACTGATCCTGAATCTATAGAACATTGGAAAATTATCACCAATGCGTCCACGATTTCTGGAGCCACTTCCTTAAGTACCCTGGGATACAGACCATCAGGCCCAGTGGATTTATCAGCCTTTAGTCCCATCAGTTTACCCAACACCATTTCCTGTCTAATGTGGATTTCCTTCAGTTCCTCTGTTACGCCAGATCCTCTGGCCACTAGTACATCAAGAAGATTGTTTGTATCCTCCTTAGTGAAGACGGATCCAAAGTACCTGTTCAACACATCTGCAATTTCCTTGTCCCCCATAATAAATTCACCTTTTTCAGTCTTCAAGGGTCCAACTTTGGCCTAAACTAATTTTTTCCTCTTCACTTACCTAAACAAGCTTTTAATATCCTCATTTATATTCTTGGCTAGCTTACCTTTGTACCTCATCTTTTCTCCCCGTATTGTCTTTTTAGTTATCTTCTGTTGCTCTTTAATCATTACCCAATCCTCTTGCTTCCCGCTCATCTTTGCTATGTTATACTTTATACTGTGTCTGACGTCCTTTGTTAGCCATGGTCGCCCCTTACTCCCCTTGGAATCTTTCATACTCTTTGGAATTAACTGATCCTGCACCTTCTGCATTATTCCCAGAAATACCTGCTATTGTTGTTCCACTGTCATCCCTGCTAGTGTATCTTTCCAGTCAACATTGGCCAGCTCCTCCCTCATGGCTTCATAGTCCCCTTTATTCAACTGTAACACTGACACCTCCAATTTACTCTTCTCCCTCTGCAATTGTAGATTAAACTTGACCATATTATGGTTCTAAAGGCTCCTTAACCTCATGTTCCTTAATCGAATCTGGTTCATTACATAACACTAAATCCAGAATTGCCTTCTCCCTGGTAGGCTCCAATACAAGCTGCTCTAAGAATCCATCACAGAGGCCCTCCACAAACTCCCTTTCTTGGGGTCCAGTACCAACCTGATTTTCCCAGTCAACCTGCATGTTGAAATCTCCCATAGCAACCATAGCATTACCTTTACTACATGCCAATTTTAACTCCTGATTCAACTTGCACCCCGTATCCAGGCTACTGTTTGTGGGCCTGGAGATAAGTCCCATTAGGGTATTTTTACCCTTACAATTCCTTAGTTCTATCCATCTATATAGAATTAATTGGAATAAAAGTGAACTTATGCCAATAATGGGAAATAACTTACTTATATTACCAACAATATCCTTTTAAGATAGCAAATGAAAAAATCAAATATCTTGGAATTTATGTAACAAAAAGATATGATTCTTTATTTAAATCTAATTTCCCACCCTTATTGAATAAACTACTTAAGAATATCCTATATTGGAAAACATTACCTATTTCAATGCTAGGTAAGATTAATGCGATAAAAAATTTTTCTTCCACAATTATTATACTTATTTTCAAATGATCCCGATATATCTTCCTAAAATTTTTTTTAAGAAAGTGGACTCTATAGTTACTGTAAATGCCAAACACTTTACAAACTCTTAAAGTGTGCAACAACTTTTAATGATAGCACAGGGTATTCATACATCTTCAAGCACTAGCTACATTCTTCTACTGCTGCGCCCAGGAAGGGGAAGGCGTTATGATTGGTGTTAACTAGGCGGGGTTAATGGGACTGAGGTAACTATATTATTGGTTGCATATAAACCTCTACATCCTTCCCCTTAGAAAATAAAAAAAACAGATTGTTGTCACGACAACAGAATTAAACAGCAGAATTAAACAAAATCGCCATAGCGAACAGGTGGCTTGCTGATCAGGCCCGAGCGCGTACGGATGTCTCCCCCTTCCCCCGAAGGAGCAGAAGAAACAGAGGACGCGAGGCAGCTGGGGAACTAGGGAAGGGCAGTGGGGTGGAGAAACAGGAGAGGGAGAACCGCGACCGGCAACAGGGGACCCGCGCAGGGGGGAACCAGGCGCTCGAGATGGGGACCGAGGCATGCAGGGAACACCGGATGGCAGCTGGCTGCTGGTATGAGAGTGGTGGGGCATAGGGCCCCGGGGCTGCGGCTTTGGCTCATTAACCGCAAGCAGGTGTTGTCGGCTTCTTCGGTAGATTGTACCCTCATAGTCGACCAGATACGAACGAGGTGAGTCGGCCACCCCAACCACGGTGGCCAGACGGGAGTGACCACTGGCGGTCTGCAACCGAACAACCTGTCCAGGCAATAGAGGATCGAGTGGTCTGCATGACCTATCGTGGGAACGCCGCTGGCTGTCATGTTTCTCTTGAATTCGCCTCTGCACGGAGGCGGGCTTCAGCACCCGAGGTTTCAGCTGGCGCTGGGCAATCGGGATGGTAGATCTGGTCCGACAAGGTTGAGTAGGAGGGAGGTTTTAAGGGAGTCAGGATCAGCGCGGTGTGCGACGTTGACAAAGTGTGTGAAATCAAATTCAAACGTGGCCCAGCGCTCAGAGATGTCAGCATCAAAGACAAGCTGCGCGGGCTTTCTGCAAGAGGACGCCATGGCCAGAGAGATTAAGCACAAAAGCACAAATCAAAAAAAAGAAATAAAACCCGATAGACAGGAGACGCAAGTGTCATCCCACTTCTGACACCATGTAAATAAACACTTTACAAACTCTTAAAGTGTGCAACATCTTTTAATGATAGCACAGGGTATTACATACATCTTCAAGCACTAGCTACATTCTTCTACTGCTGCGCCCAGGAAGGGGAAGGCGTTATGATTGATGTTAACTAGGCGGGTTAATGGGACTGAGGTAACTATATTATTGGAAAACCATCTACAGTTACCAATTTTATTTGGGATTATAAGAACCATAGAATAATTAAAAAAACATCCTATGTAAATCAAAAATGAATGGAGGTTTTGCATTGCCTAATTATGTTTTATTATTGGGCAGTTAATATAAAAAATATGAATTTCTGGTTCGAAGAACTAGATAAACAACCAAATTGGTTAAAATGGAAAAAAACAACATAGAAACATCATCCAACTCAGTAAATTGGCCACATCCAACTCACTCTTAGCCAAAATGGAACCCTCTGTGGCAAGGTTCCAGAGACTCACCACTGTGTGAAAAATTTCACACTTCTGTGTGAAATTAGCTCGATTTTATTTGCTAACACTAAAATACATAAGAAGATTTATCGAGGAAACCCAATAATAGAAAGTGGTATACGTATTTGGGAACAATTTTAAAAAAAACATTAAAATTACAGAATATGCCACTAGCTCTTCCAATTGTAAACAATATTACTTTTAAACCTTCATTGATAAAGGTTTTTTTAAAAGGAAGAACTATGGAATAAATAAGATGGGTGATCTCTACAGGGAAAGTTTATTTCTCTCATTTCAGGAATTACAACAAAATTATGGATTACACTCCAAAGAATATTTTAGATATCTACAAATTAGTGATTATGTTAAATCAAACACACCAGATTTTAGGAATAGAAAGACAGAAATTTTTGATGAATGTCTAAATAAACATCCGAATACAGAAAAATTTATATCATATATTTATATCTTACTGGAAAATGATTTACCAAATACGGAAAAATATAGACAAGCAAGGGGACACGAATTAGGTCAAACAATTAGTAGAGAAGTATGGAATGGAAGCTTACAACATATACACCATTGCTCATTAAATGCCAGACACTCCTTGATACAATTTAAAGTTATACATAGATTACACTTCTCAAAATCCAAATTAAACAAAATTTTCTCAAATGTTTCCGCTATATGTGATAAATGTCAACAGTTAGAAGCTAATCTAACGCATTCATTCACAAAATGTACAAAAATTACTAATTTTTGGACAGAAATTTTTAAGATAATCTCGAATGTAGTTAATGCAAATTTAATTCCAGACTCAAAATTAATTATATTGGGAATATTAGAAATGGATCAGATACTAACAACACAACAAATAATTTTTATTGGTTATAGTTTAATAATTGGTAAAAAATTAATACTAAGATTTTGGAAAGGTCCCATATCCCCCACAATCATAATGTGGATTACAAAAATGTCAGACACTTCACCTGGAATGATTAAGACAGGTTAGATCAATTCAGAGGAATATGGTCTCCATTTATTGAATATTTAAAGGGTTAAGGTGGTCCAGTTCGAGGCCATGACTGAAGCCTGAATGAAGGAATAGATGAAGAATTATATACAATAGATCATGAATATATCTCCAATGAAGAATATCTTGCTGAATACTCCACTCATTTTATTTATCTCTTTCTTATTTCTTTTTCTTTTTATTACCCATCTTTATTTCCTACTGTTATAAAATAAAAAAAAATTTAGAAGTATAAATAAGATTGACTAAATTTAAAAAAATTAAGAATGTATGTGACGAATAATATTCTTTTTTTTTATTTTATATTATTTCTTAATATGTAATTACTTCTAATAAAAATATTTTACGGGTAAAAATAAATTGGATAGGTATATGGAAGGGAATGGAGGGTCATGGTCTGAGTGCAGGTAGATGGGACTAGGTGAGAGGGCCATAAGTGTTCGGCACGGACTACAAGGGCCGAGATGGCCTGTTTCCGTGCTGTAACTGTTATATGGTTATTGTTGCATCTTCTTGCATACGCCGTGCACACGTAAAGTTGTAGGACAACTTGTTCTATTTGATTGTGCACACCAGGTTGATTGCATTCGTCAAAACGTGAAGGTTGCAATCTACCACCCCTCATTGTTGCTACATTTTAAGTTGACACTGAGAGAAGAAAAACAGATATTTTGATCTAAAGAAGAAGGGTTTTGGCCTGAAAAGTTGCCTATTTCCTTCGCTCCATAGATGCTGCCTCGCCCCCTGAGTTTCTCCAGCATTTTTGTCTACTTTTGATCTACAGTGTTTGTTGCACTGTGGCAGCTCCTTATTTTCTTTCTTTAGGACAGAGATGGGGGGAAAAACTTTTTCACCCAGAGAGTTGTGAATCTGTGGAATTCTTTGCCGCAGAAGGCAGTGGAGGCCAATTCACTGGATGTATTCAGTTAGATATAGCTCTTAGAGCTAACGGAATTGCGGGATATAGGGAGAAAGCAGGAACGGAGTACTGATTTTGGATGATCTGCCATGAAGGGTCTCAATCCGACATGAAGAAGGGTCTCCACTCGAAATATCACCTATCCAAATTCTCCAGAGGTGCAGCCTGACCTGCTGAGTTACTCCAGTACCTTGTGTCCTGACAGACAAGGTACTGTATGCCCTCTTAAGTTTCAGATCATGATTCCAAACAGGAACTGAGGCAGAATTGCAAAATACAGAAAAATTATACTGAAATCCTGTTGCATCGTATCTGGCTCACCAGGTAAAGTTGTCAGCAAACCCGTTCACTTGCTCAGGCCACAGTTCCTGCACACCCTCTAACATGCTGGGGCTTTGGTTCCCAGCCTCTCTTCTCACTCACCGGGGCTGTGGTTCCTAAGCTCCCACAAACATGCCAGAGCCCTGGTTTCCACACGCCCTTCCTACTCAGTGGGGTCCTAATATCCGCACCTTCTTTCAACATTCCTGAGCCACTGCTCCTGACCTCCCTTTCATCTGAAGAAGGATCATGGCCCAAAACATTGCCTGTCCTTTCCTCCCCAAATTCTGACTTTCCTGTTGAGTTCTTACAGCATTTCGTGTTTTGCCAAAATTCTTGCATCTGCAATTTCTTGTGGCTCTTTCATCTTATCTGGTTCACTGGAAAATGTATTATTGTACTGCATAATATCTCAAAAAGAATTAATAGAAACACATCTACTATTCTGAAAAATCCTCCAATCTAGCACAACCAAAATCCCAAACATGCTGGATTACGTGCATTGAAAGCTGTGCTACCACCTGCGATATCACTAAAAATGTAACTAGTATCCCAGCAGTAGTTCCACAGACTGAACATCCCAGGGCAGGTTTGCAGGCCTCCCAGTATTGTGTTTGAGTGTTTATCGCTGCTCACTGCACCCTCCACAATGTTGCTGTCATGAGATTAAAAGAGATGTCAGGGACAAGTCCTTTACACAAAGAGTGGTGGATGCCTGGAACATGCCACAAGAGGTGGTGGTGGATAGCTATATCATAGTGGCGTACAAGGGGCTATGCAGGGAATGGAGGGATATGATCATGTGCAGGCAGATGGGATTAGCTTATCTTGGCACAAGCATTATTTGCCAAAGGGCCTTGTAGATTGGCTAACTTCCCTCCCCTAACTTCCATCAACATGTCTCCTGCTGCACCAGAGGACCAAACACCCTCGACCACTGCTACACCACCATCAAGAATGCCTATCGCTCTATCTCTCGCCCTCACTTCGGTAAATCCAACCATACCACGGTGCTGCTTCTTCCTGCCTACAGGCAGCAATTAAAGAGCGCACCCCCAGAGGTGAGGACAGCACAGAGCTGGTTGGGGGGGGGGGGGGGGGTGGTTGGGGGGGGGGGGGGGGGACTGTTTGGAGTCTGTAGACTGGGCAATGTTCAAGGACTCGGCAGCGGACTTGAACGAATATGCCACAGTTGTTACAGACTTCATTAAGAAATGTGTGGAGAACTGCATCCATACAAAAACCCTCCGAGTGTTTCCCAATCAGAAACCTTGGATGAACTTTGAGATCTGCACTCTTATGAAGACCAGACACCGGACATTCATGTCTGATGATACAGTGGTCTACAAGAAGTCCAGATATGACATTGGTAAGGCCATCAAAAAGAAAAAATGGGACTTCTGCTCCAAACTGGAGGATGAGACGGATGTTTGGCAGCTGTGGCGGGGCCTGAATGCAATCACCTCCTACAAGGTAAAATCAGGAGGCAGCATGAATGTCGGCGAAACATCACTCCCTGATGAGCTCAATGCGTTTTACGCACGCTTTGATAGGGAGAACACCGATGTGCCTTCCCGAGCCCCCTTTCGCTGTGATGGTATTTCAGTCTCAGTCACAGAGGCCCATGTCAGGAAATCTTTCGGAGGGGTGAACCCTCGAAAAGCACCAGGTATACCCGGTTGTATTCCAAAAACCTGTGCGGACCAATTGGCTGGAGTTTTTAACGGACATTTTCAACCACTCACTTCTGAGGTTCCCACCTGCTTTAAAAGGGCATCAATTATACCAGTGCCCAAGAAGAGTAAGGTGACGTGCCTCAATGACTATCGACCAGTGGCACTAACACCTGTGGTGATGCTTTGAGAGGTCATGGCGCAAATCAACTCCTACCTCGACAAAAACCTGGACCCACTGCAGTTCGCTTACCGCCACAACAGATCAACGGAGGATGCGATCTCGCTGGCCCTCCACTCCGCTCCGCTCTGGACCACTTGGACAACAATAACTCATATGTCAGGCTGTTATTCATTGACTACAGCTCGGCATTTAATACAATCATCCCCTCCAAGCTGGTTACCAAACTTGCAGAACTGGGTCTCTGCGCAACCCTCTGCAATTGGATCCTCGACTTCCTCATTCACAGACCACAGTCTGTTCGTATTGGTGGAAATGTGTCAGACTCGATAACAATCAGCACGGGAGCACCTCAAGGTTGCGTGCTCAGCCCCCTGCTGTACTCTCTCTATACTCATGACTGCGTAGCCGGTCATAGTGCGAACTCCATCATCAAGTTTGCTGACGACACCACTGTTGTGGGACGTATCACTGATGGGGATGAGTCAGAGTATAGAAGAGAGATCGAGCAACTGTCCATATGGTGCCAGCACAACAACCTGGCCCTAAACACCAGCAAAACCAAGGGACTGAGTGTGGACTTTGGAAGGAGTAGGATGGGGACCCACAGTCCCTATATATAAATGGGTCGATGCTTGAAAGGGTCAAGAACTTCAAATTCCTGGGCATGTACATCTCTGAAGATCTTTCCTGGTCTGAGAACACTGATGCAATTATTAAGAAAGCACATCAGCGCCTCTACTTCCCGAGAAGATTACGGAGAGTCGGTTTGTCAAGGACGGCTCTCTACAGGTGCAGAGTAGAGAGCTTGCTGACTTGTTGTATCGTGGCTTGGTTTGGCAACTTGAGTGCCCTGGAGAAGAAATTACTACAAAAAGTAGTAAACACTGCCCAGTCCATCATCGGCTCTGACCTCCCTTCCATCGAGGGGATCTATCGCAGTCGCTGCCTCAAAAAGGCTGGCAGTATCATCAAGGACCCACATCATCCTGGCCACACACTCATCTCCCCGCTACCTTCAGGTAAAAGGTACAGGAGCCTGAAGACTGCAACGACCAGGTTCAGGAATAGATACTTCCCCACAGCCATCAGGCTATTAAACCTGGCTCGGACAAAACTCTGAACATTAATAGCCCATTATATGTTATTTGCACTTCATCGGTTTATTTATTCATGTGTGTATATATTTATATAATGGTATATGAACACACTGATCTGTTTGTAGTCATGCCTGCTATGTTCTGTTGTGCTGAAGCAAAGCAAGAATTTAATTGTCCTATCAGGGACAATAAACTCACATTAAACTCTCTAAAAATCTCTTGAATCTATAGCATGTTAGCCAACTAGAATGCTTAGTAATTATAACCCCGCCTAATTATAACATTCATAGTGTAAGATCCTACCCACTGTCTGCCAGTAGGAGTAGCAGTGTGAACGTGTGATGACCTGCTCAGTAGTTAATGACCTGAACAATAGAGACACTTGTATTTAAACCTGTGTGAGTTTGAGCTCTTTACATGGTGTCAGAAAATCGGTTCTACCCCGTGTCTGTTTACTGGGATTTATTTCCTTTACCAGTTTTAATTTGTGAGGTTTGGTCGTGATTTGAGGACATGGCTAACTCTTGTCGAAAGCCTAGCCCGTTCGTGTTTGATTCCGATATCACCGAGCTATGGCGAATGTTTGAGAAGGACTGCTCTCATTATATGCGCATCGTTCACCTAAACGGTCCCGATGATTTGAAAGCTTCCCTGCTTTAATTTAGCAGGTCCGAAAGCTATGATCCGCGCTGAATCATTTGAATTTGCATCAGCTCAACTAGATGGGAATGGTCTGGTAGTGGTGCCGGCTGAGTCTATTGACAACTCGATGGTTTTGCTGAGGAAGTTTAGAGAACTGTGTAACCAGCCGTCCAACAGAATCCTCGAGAGAACGAGATGTTTTGCTCGATGGCAACAGGCTGACGAGCCTGTGTAATGATTCATGAGCGACTTGAGACATATCAGCTCTCGATGCAGATTTGGTGAGTTGACAAATGAGCTAGTTCGTGATAAAGTTGTGGGAGGAAAGAGCGACCGCAAGCTGCGAGCCGAACTGCTGCGGAACGCTGAACTGACTTTGGATGGCTGAGACTGTAGCACCACTGGCTGATTTTGATAGTGTGAATGCTAGTCAACAACTGAATGTAAATCTGGCTAGCTATTCTCCACAAAGATTTCTCAATGCGTCCCGCAAAGATCAGAACATGCCTGCCATGAGGTGCATCAACTGTAACTATTTCCACCCCAGGGTGTGCCAATTGTGCGTAGCCCATGGGAAAGTATGTCATAATTGCAAGAAACTCAACCACTTTGCTAATTATTGTCGATCTAGTGGGAGTACAGCGTCAAGGACAAAGCTGCACCTGATTCAACAAGACCCGTCCGATTCTGATTCCCATGAATAGGACGAATCTTCCATTGGGAACGACTCTGATAACACAGACACTGAGTCTACCGTACTTTCCCTAAACCTGCGCACCCCAGGCAAATTGGCTGATCCTGCAGTGACCATGATAATCAATAACAAACCTCTGATCGCCAATGTCACTCACAAAGAGTAAATGTCATGTCACTCAAAGTGTTCAACAAGATAAGAACCACTGAGCTCATGAAAAAAGACTCCTCCACTCTACATGCTTACGGAGGAGAAATTATTCACCCGCTGGGTAAAGCTGATTTCAAATGTACCATCAATGAACAGACCAAGAACTTACTCTTTTAAATCATTCAACCAAGTTCTGAGACCCTCCTAGGCATCAATGCATGCCATAACCTGGGTCTGGTCTATTTCGGGCATGCTGTCCACAAACTCTGTCTGACAAAGGAACCAACGAAACCGATGCTATCCAACTACAAAGACTTGTTTGACGACAAACTCAACAAACTACCTACAATATACAAGATCATTGTTGACCATACAGTCACCCCGATCGTACGTGCCCCTCACCGTGTCCGGCATGATATGCGTGAGGAAAAATACACGATGTACTAAAACGTATGGTCTCTATCGGAGTTATTGCCGAAGTCAGCAAACCCTCTGACTGGGTCTCCACCATGGTCGTCACCACAAAGAAAGATAAAAAGGAGTTGCGCATCTGCATCAATCCTAAAGATTTGAACACAGCAATCAAACGGCAACACTACCCAATGAGAACTACCGAAGACGTAGCGGCACAAATCGGTAACGCAACGGTGTCCTCAGTTCTGGATGACAAAAGCTCTTTCTGACAAATCCCGTTAGACCGTGTCTCATCGGCGTTAACAACTTTTGCCACCCCATTTGGCCTTTACCAATTCCTAAGAATGCCCTTCGGTATCAACTCTGCTAGCGAAGTCTTCCAGCGTGCAATGGAACAACTGTTTGCAGAATGTCCTTGTGCCATAATTGTTGACGTCGTCCTAGTTTATGGCCGAGATGCGACCGAGCATGATGCCAACCTACGCAAGGTGCTGGACCGTGCCAGAGACATTCATTTAAAACTTAACCCTCTGAAGTGCAAGTTCAGAGTTCTCGAAGTCACCTACATAGGTCATGTGTTCACCAGCAATGGGCTCAAACCTGATCCGCTGAAGACTGCAGCAATCAACGAGCTGCCAGTACCAACTGATGTCACCAGCCTACAACAGTTTTTAGGCATAGTCAACTACCTGGGGAAATTCATCCCCAATCTCAGCGAATTGTCAGCCCCTCTGCATCGACTAACCCACAAGGACAACACCTGATCCTGGTACCCTAACCACCAGCGAGCCTTCGAGACTTTAAAACTCCAGCTTGCCAGTGCACCCACCCTGTCTTACTTCAACATCAATCTGCCAGTCACAATCACCTGCGATGTATCCCAGTGTGGACTAGGCGCAACATGCCTGCAGACCTCCTTCAATGGCGATGTCATGCCGGTATGCTACGCTTCACGCACCCTAACGGATACTGAGCAGCGCTGTGCACAGATGGAGAAGGAACTGCTTGTCGTAGTTTTTGCCTGCTCCAAATTCAAAGACTTTATTTTTGGCAAAACCTTTACGGTAGAGACTGATCACCAGCCGCTTGTCACCATCCTGAGCAAACCAATCCATGCTGCCCCAGCAAGACTTCAACGCATGATGATGCAGCTACAACGGTTTGATTTTCGCATTGTCTACAAAAAAGGTAAAGACATGCACATCGCAGACACTCTATCTCGAGCATCACGCGCCATCAGCGAACAACACCCAATCGAACAAGACAAATTCTCCGTTCTGAAAGTCTCGTTTGTCCCAAGTGACTGCTTGCGCCGCCTTGCCGAACACACGGCTGCAGACAAAACCTCACAGCTGCTAACTTCAATCATTAAAGGCGGGTCTTCAGGCCCGGAATGACCAAATACATTCGGGAGAAAACAGAATGATGTGTGATCTGTAACAGACAGGCACCCACACCAGCACAAACAACCCCTGCTGTCTCAACCTGTGCCCTCTCTACCATGGTCGTCTGTGGCTGCCAATATCTTCAACTGGCACGGGAAGCACTATCTCCTGTTAGTAGACTCGAACTCGAACTGGTTTGAAATTGACTTCCTGCCAACCATCTCCTCAGAGATAGTCGTCCAGAAGCTCCGACAACATTTCTCTGTACATGGCATTCCAGCTCGTCTTCAGACTTACAAAGGGACCCAATTCACCAGCCATAATGGAACTTTCAACATGTCACCAGCAGCCCACAATACCCACAGTTCAACGGACTCGCCGAAAGCTCTATTCGGAGTGCCAAACAATTCATGGAGCGCTCCTATCTGGCGAAATCTGACGTCTACCTGGACTTGTTGAACCTGAGAAATATTGTGAGCTACAATGTTTTAGGCTCTCCAGCCCAGCGCCTGATGTCCCACCGAACGCAACCTCCACTGCCCGTGACACAGGATCACTTAAAGCCCAAAGTTTTCAGCCCTGCTGTAGTTCAATAGCCAGTGCAGTCCAATCGCGATGCACAAAAACGTGCCTATGATAAAACCAGCAAACCACTTAAGCCACTCATCCAAGGCCAAGTGGTCCGACTACAGACAGACAAAGGACATACCAAACTGGGGTTCATTCATGGCCCCGCAAAGGAACCACGTTCCTACCTGGTCGATGTTGTTGGTACCATCTACAGACGCAACCCTCAACATCTCCTTCCAGTGAAGGAATGGTGCCCTGTGCTCCAGGGTCCTGATGCATCTCCACTCAACTTTAAAGTGATCGCTGTTCCAGCCGTTCCAGTACCTGCAGGTGCTAGCCCCACCCACTCCCCGCTTCGGTCTGTTTCCCCTTCCCTTTTGTAACCGGTTCACCAGTGTCCCCGCGACGGTCTTCCCCCACGGCATCTCCCCACAGCCCCTTGGGCTCACCGAAACACGTCCTCAACTTTTCGGAGGAAAAGGTTGATGAGGCAACTCCTTACCATACGAGGACCGGGCGGGTTGGCAAGCCACCTATTAGATATGGCGATTATGTTTAACCCCATTATTATTAGATGTGGCGATTTGGATTTAACAATGTATTTACTCAATGTAGTCGTAACGCTTTACTTTTACTTACTTTTCATTTATACAAGAAGGGATGTAGATTGGCTATTGCATGTTAGCCAACTAGAATGCTTAGTAATTATAACCCCGCATAATTATAACATTCATAGTGTAAGATCCTGCCCGCTGTCTACCAGTTCGAGTATCAGTGTGAACATGTGATGACCTGCTCAGTAGTTAATGACCTGAACAATAAAGATGCTTGTGTTTAAACCTGTGAGAGTTTGAGCTTTTTACAGGCCTGTTCCTGCTCTGTACCTTTCTATGTTTGATGTTCTATGAGGCCCCAGGTGTTGGCACCAAGAGATGTGGCAAGAGGAGGATGAGCAACATAATGATTTGGAATGGTATCAGCCAAGAGTTTGTCCAGTTTTTAGAGATCTCAGTGAATAGTTCTTTCAATGGGGCTTTTTTTTGCAAACTAACCCTCCCAGATCAAACAGCCCATTTATCGGGCAATTTTAGTACATATCTATCTCATGGTTTCAATAGAAGTATTTATGAATCAGCCTTATGTTACTTTTTAATTTCGGTCTTGTGCGTTTGTTTATGTTTTCTCTGGTTCCGCCTAAGCGTGTCTCCACTGCATGCACTGGGTGGCAGGAGATTGGTGAGAGCGCATTGGACCTCTGTGGTAGGTGGCCTTGAAATACATTGAGGCTTTAGGTTCCAGCTGCGCCATAGTCAGCTTGGCACAAACAAAAGTCACTGATAGAAAGGAGGTGGCAGCAGGCTTGATATTGAGCAGGAAGAAACTGGCTGGTGCATCTTTACATTCTCATACCTCTTACATCTTGGCATGTTTGTGGCTCAGCATGAGAGCAGAGTGCAATGTGCGATGCCCTGGATGTTCATGTTAATGATGACACCTGAGTTAACATTAGGCGGAGTGAGATTAAACAGGATTCCACCATGCACTGTGGATCTGTAAACCAGCTTTCAGATCACCTTGTCCAGTATTCGTTGATGGTCTCGCTTCACAACACACTCTTCTGCAATCAGACAAATGTCCTCTAGCAAGCTGGCATCTGTAATGTCCTCTGGTGTAGTTTGAACAATACAGCTTCAGCAATGTTTCCTTTTATAGTGGAGGACATGCTCTGTCTGTCCTGCCAGGCATGTCTTCCTGCTCTGAATTTCACAACTCCACTTTCTTTTGTCTATGATCCTTTTGTCCACATTCTCACTCTCTAACTTCTCAGATCTACTCATTGACCATTTAATCTTGTTTACAGCTTACCTCGACGGTCAACCTGGTTTCACCCGATCAGAGACATCTTCCTCCCATACAAGCTACAACAATTGTTCACCCCAGTTTGGCAAAAGAATAAATCAGGGAAGGTTGTGCATCCGTGGATAACAAGGGAAATCAGGGATAGTATCAAAACAAAATATGAAGCATACAAATTAGCTAGAAAAAGCAGCCTATCAGAGGACTGGAAGAAATTCAGAATCCATCAGAGGAGGACAAAAGGCTTAATTAGGAAAGGGAAAATAGATTATGAAAGAAAACTGGCAGGGAACATAAAAACTGACTGCAAACGTTTTTATAGATATGTGAAGAGAAAAAGATTAGTTAAAACAAATGTAGGTCCCTTGCAGTCAGAAACAAGTGAATTGATCATGGGGAACAAGGACATGGCAGACCAATTGAATAACTACTTTGGTTCTGTCTTCACTAAGGAAGACAGAACCAATCTGCTGGAAATAGCAGGGGACCGGGTGTCAAATGAGATGGAGGAGCTGAGTGAAATCCAGGTTAGTCGGGAAGTGGTGTTGGGTAAATTGAATGGATTAAAGGCCGATAAATCCTCAGGGCCAGATAGGCTGCATCCCAGAGTACTTAAGGAAGTAGCCCCAGAAATATTGGATGCATTGGTGATACATTTTCAAAACTCTTTAGATTCTGGAGTAGTTCCTGAGGATTGGAGGGTAGCAAATGTAACCCCACTTTTTAAAAAGGGAGAGAGAAAACGGGGAATTACAGACCAGTTAGTCTAACACCGGTGGTGGGGAAAATGCTAGAGTCAGTTATTAAAAATGGGATAGCAGCACATTTGGAAAGTGGTGAAATCATAGGACAAAGTCAGCAAGGATTTATGAAAAGTAAATCATGTCTGAGGAATCTTATAGAATTCGTCGAGGATGTAACTAGTAGAGCGGATAAGGGAGAAACAGTGGATGTATTATATCTGGACTTTCAGAAGGCTTTCGACAAGGTCTTTTGACAATATATATGAATGATTTGGATGAGTGCATTTCTATGAAACATCTCCAAGTTTGCAGATGTCAAGAAGCTGGGGGGCAGTGTTAGCTGTGAGGAGAATGCTAGGAGGCTGCAAGGTGACCTGGATAGGTTGGGTGAGTGGGCAAATGCATGGCAGATGCAGTATAATGTGGATAATGTAGATGGTGTAGAGCCGCCTGCTCTACACCATCTACACACATGACTGCACCCCCACCCACCACAGCAACACTATTGTCAAATTTGCGGATGACACTGCCGTGGTGGGACTCATTTCCAGGGGGGACGCCTATCGGGATGAGGCGGAACAGCTGACAGTGTGGTGTGGAGAAAATAACCTGCTCCTCAACACCTTAAAGACCAAGGAGATAATAATAGACCTCAGGAAGAACAGAACGGGCATGGTACCACTGATCATCAGAGGGGACTGTGTGGAGAGGGTGGCGGATTTCCGTTTCCTGGGAATCCATATTGAGAAGGACCTGACGTGGAGCGTGAACACTTCTGCGCTGCTGAAAAAGGTCCAGCAGAGACTACACTTCCTGAGGGTGCTCAGGAAGAATAACATCACTCCGAGACTGCTGCTGTCCTTTTTATCGGTGCTCCATAGAGAGCATCCTAACATACTGTGTATGCGTGTGGTACACCAGCCGCACAGCGGCTCAGAGGCAAGTGCTCCAGAGGGCCATTGACAATGCCCAGAGTATTGTCAGCTGCCCTCTCCTTCCCTTGGAAGACTTACACAGTTCCCGCTGCATCAAAAAATATTATAAAGGACATTTCCCACACCGGACTCTCCCTGTTTGAACTGTTGCCATCAGGCAGACGGTACAGATCTACAAGGACAAGGACAAACAGACTTAAAAACAGTTTTTACCCCACTGCTATAAAGGCACTAAATGTAGCCGCCAAGGGACTAAGGGACTGTGGTTGGTACACTGTGAAATCGACAGAAGGATGTAGGGTTGGGTGTTTATGCGTGCTATTTTCATGTTTATTTTAGTGGTTTATCTTTTTTAATATTTTACCTTGTATGTATCGTTAGCTTTTAGAAATTTTTGAATGGTGCACTGACTGGCTGACATTTTTTTAATTTCGTTGTACATGGTTCGTGTTACAATGACAATAAAGAAACTATTCTATTCTATATTCTATAAATGTGAGGTTATCCACTTTGGTGGCAAGAACAGGAAAGTAGACTATTATCTGAATGGTGGCCGAATAGGAAAAGGGGAGATGCAACGAGACCTGGGTGTCATGGTACACCAGTCATTGAAAGTGGGCATGCAGGTGCAGCAGGCTGTGAAGAAACCGATGGTATGTTAGCATTCATAGCAAAAGGATTTGAGTATAGGAGCAGGGAGGTTCTACTGCAGTTGTACAGGGCCTTGGTGAGACCACACCTGGAGTATTGCGTACAGTTTTGGTCTCCAAATCTGAGGAAAGACATTCTTGCCATAGAGGGACCATACAGATAAGGTTCACCAGACTGATTCCTGGGATGGCAGGACTTTCATATGAAGAAACACTGGATAGACTTGGCTTGTACTCGCTAGAATTTAGAAGATTGAGGGGGGATCTTATAGAAACTTACAATGTTCTTAAGGGGTTGGACAGGCTGGATGCAGGAAGATTGTTCCTGATGTTGGGGAAGTCCAGAACACGGGGTCACAGTTTAAGGATAAGGGACCAAGATGGGAAAAACATTTTTCACACAGAGTGGTGAATCTGTGGAAGTCTCTGCCACAGAAGGTAGTTGAGGCCAGTTCATTGGCTATATTTAAGAGGGAGTTGGATGTGGCCCGTGTGGCTAAAGGGATCAGGGGGTATGGAGAGAAGGTAGGTACAGGATACTGAGTTGGATGATCAGCCATGATCATATTGAATGGCGGTGCAGGTTCAAAGGGCCGAATGGCCTGCTCCTGCACCTATTTTCTATGTTTCTAAGCTTCTTTTGTCTCCTTTCCAGTTGTGAAAATACTTCAATCTGGAGTGGTAACCCTGTTTCACCTCCCACAGATCTGGCCTCACCTGCTGAGTATTTCTAGCATTTTCTTTTTTTTTTAATATTTCAGCTTAAGCAACCCTACTAGCTGTTAGCATCACGAGGGGCTGACAAGTTTACTGCAATGCAAGTTGAGCAATGAATATGAAGGAACTGCAGATGCTGTTTTAAACCGAAGATAGACGCAAAATGCTGCAGTAACTGAGCGGAACAGGCAGCATCTCTGGAGAGAAGGAACGGGTGACGTTTCGGGTCAAGACCCTCCTTCAGACTGACAGGCAGCAACTCTGGAGAGAAGGAACGGGTGACGTTTCGGGTCAAGACCCTCCTTCAGACTGACAGGCAGCAATTCTGGAGGGAAGGAATGGGTGACGTTTCGAGTCAATACACCTTTTTCAGACTGAAGAATCTCGACCTGAAACGTCACCCATCCCTTCTCTCCAGTGATGCTGCCTGTCCTGCTGAGTTACTCCAGCATTTTGTATCCATCTCAAGTTAAGTCTCGAGTTGGATTGGCTTCATGACAATTTCCTACAATAATCATCAGGCCTGTATTTAAATATTATTATCACCTATTAGAATTGTTTTAGTATGTTTGATGAAGGCCTGATACACTGGCCGGATTAATTGGCAAACGACACTCTTCCAGAAAGGGTTGGCTGCCTGTCTGACACGTTTTATCGGACATTTAGAGACCCATTTATGTCTGTAAAGTGAGTGCAGCAGCAGCATGTGGCGAGGTCAAGGAGGTCTTACTGTGTCCCTCTTAATACATCTAACCAGTTTGAAATACTTTTTTTCCTGTCATTAGAACCACAGCTACACACTTATCCGCACAAACTGTTGCTCAATGCAGTGATCTATTGGTTTATGGTAAAAAAATAAGATCACTGTTTGAGACACTTCTTATCCCAAGATCTTAATTTCGGCAGGCTGAGTGGGGTGCTATTAAAATTACAGCTGTCCCTTGTGCTTTCTGGAAGGTTATGAACCATGGCACTGTATGGCTGTGTTGTGCTTTTATTATCTTCACTTTAATGATTTTGTGCATGATCAAATTACAATTATTATCCTTCATATTAAACTCTCTGTCACACATGCCTTAATTTACATTTTAGTTTGGCAGACTTGAAAAAGTGAGTCTAGAATGACTTTGAAACTGCTGGAGGCAGCTTGAATTTCTGGCATTGCAACAAAACTGCCCTTTAAAATTAAACTTACTGATGGCATCTCACAATAAAAGTTCAATATTTTTCAAACTGGCTCATCAACACTGACAGGTGTTGCTGTAAAACTATATTTACCATTAAACTTCAAATATCTTAACTTCAGAATCACTTTCCCAAAAAACTCAGCCTAAAACACTGGTAAGATTTTATCAAATAAAGTGTCTTTAAAAATGTGTTCCTGACGATCAAGTTTTTTTCGTTATTTACAATAAAATACATGAAAGTGTTTGTCTATTATCCTGTAGTTACAATTAGTCCTAATCTATTCAATTTGGACTTAAACAAACTTCAGCTGCAAAAAAACTTTTTCCATTTTGACACAAGCAAGTTTTGTGTTCAGTACAGTGCAAGATAGAATCATAGTCAGAGTGATACAGTATGGAAACAGGACCTTGCAGAAATAATTAATTTTTATTTTGAACTTGTCCTATTCTATTCGGGTTTGAACAGCAGACCTGTGTCCGAAAATCAATTTGATGACCGATTTATTGGTGTTAAAGGAACATAACATAACCTAAAGCTAAAAGTTCATCAAATTCTTAAAGTATGTTCCCTGGATTGGTGCAGTTTTTAAAGCATTTGGATTGTGAAGATACAATGTCAACTGCTGGAACCATCATTACTTAGCATATATGCTGCCAATCACACTTTCAGATTCACACTCGTTTATTGTCATATACGCCAGAGTTCAATTCAATTACTTGTTCACATGAAGCTGGCAGAATTAACCATACATACATTCCCCTACATTCCCATCAACTCCACCAGATTCTTCCACTCACCTATCTACTCGCTTATAAATAAGGGGTAGTTTGCAGGGGCCAGTTAACCTACCGGTCCTCTGAAACAATTCAAAGAAATGGGCAATACATTCTGGTCCAGTCAATAACTAACATAAAATATGAAAGAATAAAAGATTCCCAGTGGATAATTTACTGTGCTGCAGTGCTTTCATCTCTGATATTGAAGGAGTCAAGGAATGTGGGATGAAGGCAGGAACAGTGTGTTTAAGTGGAAAATCAGCCCTGATCATGTTCAACATATGGAACATATACAGTAGACAGTAGAGCACGGGAAGAGGCCCTTGTGCCCACAATTCTTGTGTCACATGGTGCATATCACTCTATTCTTTGCCTGTTCATGAGATAAAAGGTAGGAATGGTGAAGCAGAGACAAATGCTGATGAGACTCCTTCTGCTCCTATTCTCTATGTTTTGTATTTCTATACTACAACTTGCTCTAAATGTTATTCCCTTATCATGTATATATACATTGTAAATGGCTCAATTGTAATCATGTTTTGTCTTTCTGCAGACTGGTTAGAACACATCAAAAGGTTTTTACTGTACCTTGGTACGTGACAATAAACTAAACTGAACAGCAGTTATCTTTATATTTGCAAAATTATTGTAACAATTTGATGAGAAAAATTAATCACATCCATAGCGCAATCAATTTAATCAGTTGCTCAGGATAACTGGAAACAAATCTCACTTACAGGGTTTACAGTTTCACGGGAGAGGGGAGCAAGTTGCACACAATTAAATAAAAGTTGCAGCAGAAAACATGTGGCCGCAACTAATCTCTGCTGGTCAAACACACAAAGTGCTGGAGTAACTCAACGGGTCAGGCAACATCTGTAGAGGGAATGGATAGGCGGCACAAGGAAGTGCAGATGCTGGAATTTGGAACAAAGTGCTGGGGTCCTCTCCTTTCACCCCACTAGCCTTCACATACAACAAATAGTCCTCCGTCATTTTCGCCACCTCCAACGTGACCCCACCACTGGCCACATCTTCCCATCTCCCCCCCCCCCCCCCTCTGCTTTCCGTAAAGACCGCTCCCTCTGTAACTCCCTGGTCAATTCTTCCCTTCCCTCCCGCACCACCCTCTCCCAGGCACTTTCCCTTGCAACCGCAAGAGATGCTACACTTGTCACTTTACCTCCCCTCTTGACTCCATTCAAGGACCCAAGCAGTCGTTCCAGGTGCGACAGAGGTTCACCTGCATCTCCTCCAACCTCATCTATTGCATCCACTGCTCTAGATGTCAGCTGATCTACATCGGTGAGACCAAGCGTAGGCTTGGCGAATGTTTCGCCGAACACGTCCGCTTGGTCTGCATTGACCAACCTGATCTCCCGGTGGCCCAGCACTTCAACTCCCCCTCCCATTCCGAATCCGACCTCTCTGTCCTGGGCCTCCTCCATGGCCAGAGTGAGCACCACCGAACATTGGAGGAGCAGCACCTCATATTACACTTGGGCAGTCTGCACCCTAGCGGCATGAACATTGAATTCTCCAATTTCCAGTAGCCCTTGCTGTCTCCTCCCCTTCCCAGCTCTCCCTCAGCCCTCGGGCTCCTCCTCGTCCTTTTTCCTTTTTTATCCCCGCCCCCACCAATCCCTCCCCCTCCCACCCCCCTACATCAGTCTGAAGAAGGGTTTCGGCCCGAAACGTTGCCTATTTCCTTCGCTCCATGAGTTTCTCCAGCACTTTTGTCTGCTGAAGTAACTCAGCGGGTAGGAAGGCAGACAAAATACAACGTGCGGGAATCGGTGAAGGTGTTTATTATCCATGCAAGAAGTATTTGTCCTATGTATCTACTCTGACCCCATATCTTTTATATGATTATTCTCAACTATCTACCTAATCTATGCTTAATTGCTGCTTTAAAGGATAGGGGCTTACAAAACTTGTCTTCTTCTGAAGACACTACTGATGTGAAGAAATCAGTTCTTGGTTATGTTCGCCAATTGCATTCAGTCCCACTGACTTCAGTGGAACTGAATGCTCAGAGTAGAGTACAAGCTCTAGTCAATGTTTCTGTGCTCATTTAATATTTGTGTGCCAAATACAAATTCCTCTCCCAAGAAGCATTTTAATTTACTTCACAATTACCATCAATGAATCTTATCTGCAATGTTTTTTTCTCTTTCTTCATGTCGCTTTGTACATGGCAAAATTGCAGGCAAATTTGTGAAATGTGTAAACTATTACATTTCTTTTAATGGTATAGTTTTTTTCTTCTATATCTATGACTCTCCTTCTTCGGAATTTCCATTGTTGAGCTGACAACTAATAAGATTATGGGGGTGGATAGGGGGAATGGTGGAAATCACTCCAAAGAAAAGATTTGGTTCTGTTGATCCCACCATTTTTCATATAAAGGTATCTCCTTTCTTTTCCCTGAATCGCATATAATTTTCTTGGGAACACTTACTGGCTTCAATTCTGGACTTGGCAAGTCCCACAATGATGGACCTTGGGCTCAATTCAAATTTTAATCAGTCTGGGAGACCATTTGTTATTAATCCTTTGAGAACTGTTACAAAGCCATGCATTCTTGAGTACATTGCCAGTCAAATTAGATTGATTTCCTTATTTGGGCTCAAGATGGGGACAAAGGAGCTTGGTGTGTGCGTCTACACTAATCAGATGTTTGACTGTGCACTCAGCACTGGGGAAAATGAGCTACAAAATGGGGCTACATGGATCGAATACCGGATCTGAGGTCTTCCAAAGATAGACACAAAATGCTGGAGTAACTCAGCAGGTTAGACAGCATCTCTAGAGAAAAGGAATTGATGGCGTTTTGGGTTGCAAGAAGGTTCTCGACCCAAAATGTCACCTATTCCTTTTCTATATAAAAGCTGCTTGACCTGCTGTCAGGCAGCTTCTTCAGTGTTAATCAGCATCTGCAGTTCCTTCCTACACATGAGGTCTTCCAAATTCATTTGTTTCAGTTCTTTAAAATTGGCCAACCGCAGCAATATTTTTACACAGTGTCCGGACGCGCTGCCAGGAGTAGTGAGGGAGGCAGATATGATAGTGATGTTTACCACAAACAGCTTACAATGGCTTGTTCCCTTTATCACCGATACTTTTTTGCATATCTTTCACTCATTGTTCCTTATCTCTCCACATCACCGTCTATATCTCTCGTTTCCCTGATCCCTGACCAGTCTGAAGAAGGGTCTCGGCCCGAAACGTCGCCTATCTCCTTCGCTCCTTAGATGCTGCTGCACCCGCTGAGTTTCTCCAGCTTTTTGTGTACCCCCATAGTGATGTTTAAGATGCTTTTAGATAGGCATATGGATATGCAGGGGAAAAGGAGATATGGGTCATGAGCAGGCAAAGGAGATTAGTTTATGGTTGACATCATATTTGGCACAGATAAACAAAGGGTCTGTTCCCGTGCCGTACAGTTCCATATTCTATGAGCTGTGTAGTGAAATAAACATGCCCAAAGGATTAAAATGTACATCAATTCTCATAGCAGAGGATGGACCTCTGGCAATTTTTTGGTTGGTGACTTCCTTTTAAAAAATGAATAACACCACTACCAGATAAGGAGGGATAAGCATTCAACTTAATGGGGTCAAGAGACAGGAAATTAATCTGAAATGCAGAATCTTGTTCTTAATTCACTCAGTGAATGTGGATAGTGCTGGCAAAACTAGTATTGCTATGCTTAATAAAAGTACAATAATTAACTAGGCCATTTAAGAGTGCAATTCAAAATCTGAAATCACACATTGGCTTGACATGGTAAGAATGCAGGGGAATAGGTAGGGTGAATGCACAGTCTTTTACATAGGACTGGAGAATCAAAAAACAGAGGATATAGGTTTAAGATGAGAAGGGTAAGATTTAATGTGAACCTGAGGGGCAACTTGTTCATTCAGTGGGTAGTGGATATAGGGAAGGAGCTGCCAGAGAAGGTAGTTGAGGTAGGTACTATGACAGCATTTAAAAAACATTTGGACAGATTAATGGATAGAAAAAGTTTAGAGGAACATGGGCCAAACATGGTAATTAGGACTAACCTAGATGAGCATCTTAGTCGGCATGGACGAGTTGCGACAAAGGGTCTTATTCCTTTATGAGTTTATGATGAGGATATTATTGAAATAGACACAATATGCTGAAGTAACTCAGCAGGACAGGCAGCATCACTGAAGGGAAGGAATGGATGACATTCTTCAGACTTTTGTCAGGGGAGTGGGAGATACATAGATAAGGAAGTGTGAAGGTGTGAGAACAGGGCGAAGGGAATGGAGATCAAGGAAAATGTAGAATAGATCATTGTTAGCTGAGAGAATGTAACAACAAAGCAAACAGATAAAATGTCATCGGAGACAGTAAGACTGGTTGGAGAACTGGGAAAGGGGAGGGATGGAGAGAGAGCGAAAGCAAGGGTTACTTGAAGTTAGAGAAGTCAATGTTCATACCTCTGGGGTGTAAGCTGCCCAAGCAAAATATGAGGTGCTGTTCCTCCAATGAAATAGATGTGTCTTGAGGCAAGTCCAGAAGTCGCACAAGAGCTTAGGTAAACTGGTAAAAATATTTCCACCATTTCGTGAGTGAAAGGACAACTTTGTTAAATATTGTCAGACAGAGAGTTGTATAATACTTGAGTGGCGGTCGAAGAAGTTATAAACACTTCTAGAAGATGAATAGTATATGTATTTAAAACAAAATTGAAGGACAGAGTCCTGCCATAATAAATAATTATCTGAACAAAATATCCCTCCTGTTGCAATGAGAATTGAATTCATGTATCTTGTATCTGGACAAGGCTTTTGAATACTTAGTCCAAGATTCTGCCAGATGTACTGGATATTTCCAGCATTTTATGTTTTTATTTTAGATCAAAAATTTCACCTTCCATAAACTCCCCTTGAGATAAAGCTTTCCTCCTGGGACAGATAGAATGTTGTGTCATTCTTGTGGACAAATTGATGCTGTGAGTTGCATACGACCTTCACTGCAGGTTCTCCATCAGGAAATATGCCATTGTGCAGTGGAACCGCGTACATGCAGCGGTATCCAAAGTTATACAATGAATACCTAGATGTCACATTTATGATCTTCTTGCAGAGACCAAGCAGACCTCTCTTTCTGACTACGCAAAATGCTATCCCTCCAATCATCACATCCTGGCTACTGACTCTTTACCATGGCTCCCCCTACCAATCCCTGCCTCAGTCCTTTTTTTATTATTGCTTTTTCTAATCACTGACCTCCACCTAATCCACTCCAGTTACCCCCCTCCCCAAGTCTTCCATGGCTCCTTGAATCTAGCCCCAGCTCCAAGCTTACCTGATCTCCTTTTTATTGCCCATAGTAGCATAGTGTGCAAAGGTAAGGCCTTTGACGGTACTTGTTTAAGTGTATTTTATGGCTGATGCTGAGACGCACACTAGCGTTTTGCTTGACAGCCTCTCCCCAGGACAATCCCATTGAACACAAGATCCAAAATGTTTTGCGCTGCCGGACAGCTTCATACAAAGGCATTTACTTGTAATGTGATGCAGTCTAGGATGATACAATCTAATCATGATTATTTAAAATTTATAGCTTTGAATATAGCGACAAAATAACGGGGAGAATTCACACTCGAGAATTCACTGCTAAATTACTGCAAGCTGTTTTATCTTTGGATGATATGCCTGTATTAGCTCGTGCACATCGAGTCGGCAGAAGACAGACCAGTACAAACGCCCCCCCAAGACAAATGATTGTAAAGTTACAATATGATTTTATTCTCGAGGATATTATGCGGAGAGCCTCGAGAACAAAGAATCTGATGTTTCAAGGACAAAGAATCAGTATCTATCGAGACTATCCCCCAGAGGTCGCCAGAAAACGAAAAGCGTTTAACGAAGCCAAAAACCTTATGAGGGGTTGTAGAAAACTTGAGATTCGGTCTGAATTACCCAGCCATCCTAAGAGTTACTTACAACAGCGTGGAACACTTTTTCAAGACTCCAACAGAAGCAATGGAATTTGCAAAGCAGTTTGACACTTGAAAACCATCTACAAGCAAATATACTGTCTTTTACTATTTTTAAAGACCTAGTACGGTCTCTTAACATTCTATGAGACTTTATACGACAATATGGAATTAGAAGAAATTAGAAGGAACGGACAATGTCGTATGGAACGAAATGTTTTCCCGGATTGGAAGAAGCTCACCGAACATTGACAATTACTCATAATATATAACTAACACAAACAAATAACACACATACTAAAATTATAACGCGGTTTTTATTATTACTATGACTGTTATTAACCAAGACTGTTCACTATTGCTAATTAATACTACTAATAATTAATATTTTATGTCTTGTTACATTTGGAGATACCCTCCCTTAATGTTTTTTTCCTTTTTTAATAATGATTTCTATTTTTTGTATTAAAAAAAAACTCTTTATCTGTGGCTTTATAATTAGATTTTTAAACTAATTTTAGATATATATACTTTTATGATGATTAATATCACTCCTTTCATTTCTTTAATATTATATCCCCGTTAAAATATTATCATGGAATAATAATTCCTTAAAATTAGGAGCTGGCTAAATTAATAACATCAATGCCGGAAGCCTTTAGATTAATAGCCAATATAGTTTGGCTTTCACAAACTACAAATATTTTATTTGTAGTTTTTCTACTCTTTATGCACTCTACTAAGCTTTTTACCTACTCTTCATTATTCTTTTATGTTTACTATATCTTTCAGTTTGAATGGAGCTATACACTGGAACAATGGAGATATATTCGTGAAGTACATAAAAGAGATCTAAAATTCATCTATTCGGTGTTCGGGTGTAAGGTTAGGTCTACTGCGCGGACCCTTGGACCCTATTCTAGATTCCTATTCTTGAAGAGTAGGTAAAAAGAAATATGGGGAACGAGGGATTAACCTTTTGCAGTTGGAATGTTAAAGGTATCAATGAACCAATAAAAAGAGGAAAAATATTGACACACTTAAAGGCAATGAAAGCTGATGTAATTTATATTCAAGAAACTCACCTAAAGAAAGACGCTGAAAATAGGCTGAAAGCTAAATGGATAGATAAAATATATCACTCTTCCTTTACGCATAAATCAAGAGGCGTAGCAATATTATTTCGTAAAGGTACTTTATTTAAGCATACATCTACTATATCTGATAAAGATGGCAGATACATTATTGTAATAGGAGAAATAAATAGGGAAAAAATGATTTTTGTTAACATCTATGGACCAAATTTTGATAGTCCTTTATTCTTTAAGAAAGTACTTAATAATATTCCGGAATTAACACATTACAATTTGATAATTGGAGGAGATTTTAATTGTACATTAGACCCTTATTTAGATAGATCTTCAAAACAAAGGAAAAATTAAATCGCATACTAGTGATTTATTAAACGCATACATCCAAACGACTAACATTAAAGATGTCTGGAGAACAGAAAATCCTACTGGTCGAGAATATTCCTTCTACTCGCCAGTACATAAAACTTATTCAAGAATAGATTACTTTCTGGTAGATGCAAAGCTTATTTCACTTACTTACGAATCCAAATATCATAATATTATAATTTCAGATCATGCACCATTAACATTTAAAATTAAAATAAATGGTAAAACAGAAAATCTAGGACAATGGAAACTTAATCCACAAATTTAAAAAAAATAAAACCACTCAGGAATACATTATAACTCAGATTAAGATGTTTTTTGAAATAAATGATCAACCAGAAATATCTCGCTCTTTATTATGGGAAACATTTAAAGCATATCTTCGAGGAATTATGATTTCTTCACAAGCATTCCATAATAAGAAGATTCGGAAGGAACAACAGGACTTAGAAAGGGAGATTAAACAATTAGATATACAGAATGCAACAAAATCAGATATAATAATACATAATAAAATTGTAGCATTGAAGTATAAAATTAAATAAAATATATACTGATCAAGTTTTAAAATACTACCAACATACTAAACAATTGTTGTTTGAATTTGGAGACAAACCACAAAAAACTATTGGCTCGACAATTAAGGAAAATTGAAGCTGAAAAAATTATACATAGGATTAAATCACAAAACGGTGAATTATTAATACAACCCAAGGATATTAATGAAAGATTTATGCAATATTATAAAAATTTGTATACTGGTAACACAACAGTAAATAAAACAGAAATAGATGCCTTTTTAAATGTATGTAACTTAAAAGAATTAGATTTACAAAATAGAGAACTATTAAATGCCGATATTTCAATAAAAGAAATCCAAGAATCTATTAAATCTTTAAAAAATGGTTAAAACTCCAGGACCAGATGGTATAGGCTCGGAATTTTATAAAATTTTTCATGACCAAATGGTCCCATATTTAAAATCATTATATGAACAGATATATACACAAGAGAAATTACCAGATACATTGAACGAATCTATTATAACACTTATACCCAAAATAAATAAAGATTTGGATGACCCAGGATCATATAGAGAATTGCTTTATTAAATACGGATCAAAAAATTTTAACAAAGATTCTTGCACAAAGATTAAGCAAAATTGTTAACGAATTAATTCATCCTGATCAAACAGGATTTATACCTAAAAGATATTCTTCATATAATCTAAGACGGTTATTTAATATCATATATTCGAAAAGAAGTGATAAAAAAGACTTAGTAGTCATCTCGTTGGATGCAGAAAAAGCTTTTGACCAGGTGGAATGGCCTTATCTATTTTCGGTGATGGAAGCCTTTAAGCTTGGTGATAAGTTTACTACTTGGATTAAATTATTATATGCAAACCCAACAGCTAGAATAATAACAAACCATATGTTATCAACTAAGTTTAGTTTATCTCGAGGTTGTAGACAAGGCTGTCCTTTATCACCATTACTGTTTGCGTTAGCAATCGAACCTCTTGCTCAAAGGGTAAGATTGCACCCGGAAATATATGGATATGATACTAAAGATACTAAGAATAAAATCTCGTTATATGCGGACGATATATTACTTTATATTACTAAACCGGAAATAAGTATCCGTAATTTGTTAAAACTAATAACGGAATTTGGTTTTAATTTCAGGATACAGTATCAATTGGAATAAAAGTGAACTTATGCCAATAACCATGAATAACTTACAGATATTACAACAATTTCCTTTTAAGATAACAAATGAAAATATTAAATATCTTGGTATTTTTGTTACAAAAAGATTTGACTCTTTATTTAAGTCTAATTTCCCGTTATTATTGAATAAATTAAATAAAAATATCTTATACTGGAAAAGCTTACCTATCTCAATGTTAGGTAAAATAAACGCAATAAAAATGATTTTCCTCCCACAATTATTATATTTATTTCAATCAATCCCGATATATCTCTCTAAAAATTTTTTTTAAAAAGTAGATTCAATAGTCACTAACTTTATCTGGGATTATAAGAATCATAGAATAAATAAAAAACATTTATGTAAAGCTAAAATAAACGGGGGTTTAGCTTTACCAAATTTTATGTTTTTATTATTGGGCAGTTAATATTAAAAATATGAATTTCTGGTTAGGAGAAACAGATAATAAACCAAATTGGTTAAAAATGGAAAGAGAAGACTGTTTTCCATTTGAAAATTAGCTCTATAATATTTGCTAATATTAATGTACCTAAGAAAATTTATAGTGAAAATTTGATAATAGAAAGTGGAATACGTATTTGGAAACAAATAAAGAAAACACTAAAACTAAAATTTATACCGCTAGGTCTTACAATTGCCAACAATTTTACGTTTAAACCGTCAACGATGGATAAGGCTTTTATACAATGGAAAAATAAAGGAATTTTAAATATAGGGGATCTTTATAAGGAAAATTCTTTTCTTTCATTTCAAGAATTACAACAAACCTACGGGTTTCATAATAATGAATATTTCAGATATTTACAAATCAGAAACTATATCTCTGCAAATACACAAGAACTCAGAAATAGAAAGAGTGAAATTTTAGATGAATGCTTGAATAAACATCCAAATACAGAAAAAATGATATCATACATTTACAATATTTTGTTGGAAAGTGATATTCCATCATCGGAAATACATAGACAGCGTTGGGGAAAATGAATTAAGTCAAATAATAAGCCCAGAAATATGGGAAGAAAGCTTACAAACATATACATTACTGTTCTTTAAATGCTAAACATGCTCTTATACAGTTTAAAATTTTACATAGATTACATTATTCTAAATCTAAATTACATAATATATTTCCAAAACTATCACCTATATGTGATAAATGTCAAATCTTAGAAGCAACTTTGTCACATTCATTTACTAATTGTACGAAGATTCTAGAATATTGGAATGAAATATTTAAGATAGTCTCGAATGTTATTAATATTACTATGATTCCTGACCCAAAGTTAATCATACTTGGAATACCGGAAACGGAACAAATAATTACAAGGAATCAAAGAACTTTTATCGACTATTCTTTAATAATTGGGAAAAAATTAATATTAAAATTTTGGAAAGGCCCTGTATCCCCAACAATTAAAATGTGGAATACAGAAATGACGGAGACACTTCACTTGGAGAGATTGAGACTTGTCCTTATGGACAGGTTAGATCTCTTCAAAGGGATATGGTCTCCCTATATTAAATATTTACAGGGTCACAATGGTTCGGCGCAGGGACTTGACTGAGGCCTGAATATCTGAATGGATGAAGAAATACATATAATAAATCATGAATGTATCTCCAAGAATGGATTATTTAGTAATACTTCAATCTCCATCAAACTTTTCACATTTTCTTTTCTATTTTTCTATTCTCTTTCTATCTTCCTATCTTTAATTAAGGAAAAAAAATATAGAAACATATTATATAAATTTTTAATATGTACACACTTATTTTTATTCGTATGAAAAGATTATAGATGTCTTAAACTTGTAAATTATATAAAACTATGTATTTTCAACTATACAATAATTATGAAATATAAAGTTAACAATAATACAAACATTATTAATATTTTGATAACATTATGAATATCATAAAAACTTTGTTTAAGATTGGGTATTACGTAGTTATATTAGCGGGGATTTGTATTTGGTAATTAGAAGAATATCTATGATATGAGAAATCTGAGTGTATTGCTTATTTTAGGAATATACTACATATACTCCCAATTTATATAAAAATAAATAACCACGAAATGTATAATGGATAATATTACAATTAACATAAACAGTATTAATCGATAATCAATATTATATAATTTTGTATATTATACAACTCTCACTGTCGTATAAGAGTGTACTCGGTATATATTGTTTCTACAAAAAAAAAATTTAAAAAAAAATAAATAAATCGACAAAATAACGGGAGCATGAAAAGGGAAATAAAGACCACCAGGGGCACCGGGGGAGATGGCAGCCCTGCCGGAAATCTGTTCGTTTTTTTTCTATTTGTTATTTTTTTAGTTTGTTAAAAGTTGGTCTTAATGTTCTTCGGTTTATTTTATGTGGGGGGAGGGGATCGAGGGAAACTTTTTTCAATTTCTTACCTTCCCGGAGATGTGATCAATTTTCAGATCACATTCTCCAGGATTTCTTACCATCCCTGGAGCTGGGAGCCGCCTCGGACTTTCGTGAGCCCCATCGCGGGGCGCGGACTTAACATCGGAGCGGATCCCTTGCCTGGGATCGTTCCCACACCGCGACTACCATCAAGGGCTCGCAGTCTCGGGAGAGGCTAGTTGGGAGCTCCAACGCCGCGGAAGGTTCGACCAGCCCCGAGGCGAGGTTCGATCACCCGGGCGGGGGAGCTGACATTCCCCTAATGCAGGAGCTGAACTCCTCGATGCGGAGAGTCAAGACCGTCCCATCAACGGAGGGCTCGAGGCCCCCGACTGAGGAAGAACATAAGGAACTTTATTTCGCCTTCCATCACAGTGAGGAATGTGTAGGAGTCACTGTGGTGGATGTTCATGTTAAAATGTGTTTTTGAGTGATTTGTTGCTTTTAATTGTATGACTAACCTAGCTAATGAAATTCCTCGTATGTTGTAAAACATACTTGGCGAATAAAGTGTGATTCTGATTCTGAAATTGAAATTAAAAGGAACTGCAAATGCTGGTATATACCAAAGATAGATGCAAAATGCTGGAGTAAGTCAGTGGGTCAGGAAGCACCTCTGAAGAAAAATCTGGAGATAGGTGATGTTTCGGTTCGGGATCCACATAGGTTAATTTTTGATGAACTTTCAATTTTTCATTTTGTGTGCAATGTTTAGTCACAGCCATAAGAAACTCAATTATTTCCATCTGTTGTCTCAAAATTCTGAAGGTTGAAATCCTGAGAGAAACAAGCAACAAAGGTGTACAGTAATGGATTGGTCATTTAATCGGAATGCCAAATTTAAACTATCTAAGCTGATAAAGCTCGTTTTCATCATCAGTTGAGAGTGCATATTCCCTGAAGATCAATCTAAACTATTGTGGCATCTCAACAGACTTGTGAGTATGTGATGGGTTTGCTGCGAAAATTCAGTAAAACGAGATTCACAATCGCTTAACACATTTACAGTATATTCAGTCTACACAAAGAAAATAAATCCAAAGGATATAATTAATCCTATGACCTAAATGCTGCACATCTTTCCTTGCAAAACATTGCCTTTACCATTACAGGAAAGCCTACAACCTGTATTGATTGTATAGGAATCATTTGATACTGTCGGACGAATAACAAAATTCTCCTCATTCTCTTGATCCATTCTTACATTATTGAACCACATTTATAGGCAAGAACTAGAGTCGTCGAGTGATGCAGTGTGGAAACATGCCCTTTGGCACAACTTGCCTACACCGGCCAACATGTCCCAGCTACACTAGTCCCGCCTGCGTTTGGTCCATATCCCTCCAAACTTGTCCTATCCATGTACCTGTTGTTTCTTAAACGTTGAGATAGTCCCAGCCTCAACTACTTCCTCTGGCAGCTTGTTCCATACACCCATCACCCTTTGTGTGAAAAAGTTACCAGTGAGATTCCGATTAAATCTTTTCCCCTTCACCTTGAACCTATGTCCTCCGGTCCTCGATTCCCCTACTCTGGGTATAAGATTCTGTGCATCCACCCGATCTATTCCTCTCATGATCTTATACACCTCTATAAGATCACCCTTCATCCTCCGTGGCTCCAAGGCATAGAGACCCAGCCGACTCAACCTATAGCTCAGACCCTCTAGTCCTGGAAACATCCTTGTAAATCTTCTCCAAAGCCTTTCAAGCTTGACAATATCTTTGCTATAACTGGTGCCCAGAACTGAACACACTACTCTGAATGCGGCCTCACCAACATCTTATACAACTGCAACATGATCTCCCAACTTCTATACTCACTACTCTGATGAATGATGAATGATGACTGATGAAGACAAATGTGCCAAAAGCCTTTTTGACCACCTTCTCTACCTGCGACTTGACCTTCAAGGAAACATGCACCTGCTCTCCTTGATTGGTTCCTTTGCAAATCTCACAAGATTTATTTTTCCAACACTTTTCCATTGATATTTTTCATATATTTGTCTTCAAATGCTGTTTCAGAACAAAATATTACATCAACTAAGTATCTCCTAATTTTAAACACCTCCACCTTACTTCTGTTCATGCATTTCTTTCCATCAGGCAAGAGACATTGGATAGCCAACACTTCCACAAGCATCATTCCTGTAATTTATAAACATGCACTTACCCTGTACTCTCTCTTGCAATAGACCTGGAGAGTCCAATTCTAAACAATTCTACAACTGTGGTTACATTAAATCAAAATAAAATGTTTATATGATAAACCGATTGTTATCCAACCGAACAATATATTTGTTTTTAGGGTTTTAGTGAGGTTTGCACTGATTGTTTTAGTGATCCATCCATTTACATCCAAAATTTTGCTCCTGTTATGATACCCAAATGCATTCCCATTTAACATACAAAATGCTGGATTAACTAATTGGGTCAGGCAGCTTCTCTGGAGAAAAGGAACAGGTTACGTTTTGTGTCGGAACTTCTTCAGACTGAAATGTTCTCAGGTTGAGAGCCTTCTCCTTCATCTCCCCCTTCCCAGCTCTCCCACAAAGCCTACTGTCTCTGCCTCCTCCTTTCTTTTTCCCCACCGAAACCCGAAACGTCACCTATTCCTTCTCTCCATAGAAGCTGCCTCACCAGCATTTTTTGTCTACATTCCATTTTTCCAGATCTTTCTTAAACATAGGAATCTGAGGGGTAACTTTTTCACACAAAGGGTGGTGGGTGTATAGAACACGCTGCCAGAGGACGTGGTTGAGGCTGGGACTATCCCATCGTTTAAGAAACAGTTAGACAGGAACATAGATATGACAGGTTTGAAGGGATATGGACCAAGAGCAGGCAAGTGGGACTAGTGGAGCTGGGACATTGTTGGCGAGTTTCTACACTGCATGACTATGACAGATGTCCTGGTATAGAACACCTCATCTTGGGCATAGATATATATATATATATATTTTTTAATTCTTTATTTCGAACAGAATAAAAGAATAAAAAGCAAGTGTGAAACAGCATACAAAAAACAAAACAAGAATATTTATAAAGTGTCATAAACATTATCTATAAATAAATGAAATTGTATGTGTCCGAAAAGGAGCAGGCAGAAGCCAAAGCTTATTAATTCCCACCCCTTATTCCACTGCTAATAATTATCTTATACAAATTTAGCAGCTATATGTACACCATATGTACACAAGTAGCTATATGTACACCAAATTATTTGCATTTAAACACTAATCAAATATTTACAAAGCCATACCAAAAAAAGAGAGAAAAAAAGAAAAAAGAAAAGAAAAAAAGAAAAAACCCTCATATACAATACAGTATCTCTTAGTCATATATACAACCCATCACCCTATAATCACCCTTCCCAATACAATCAGTATAACAAATATTCCACTCACAATCACCTATCCTCATCCCAATATCCTTTTAAAAAGTGTTTTTGTACATCTTTTTAAACTGAATTATGTTTGTGCTAAGTTTTATCTCCTGTTCCAGACCATTCCACAAATTCACCCCACAGATTGCAATGCACATACCTTTAAGAGTTGTTCTGACTGAGCTTCTTTAAATTATGTTCCCCTCTCAAATTATACCCACCCTGTCTCTCCATAAACAGTTTTTGTATATTTCCTGGAAGTAAATTATTTCTTGCTTTGTACATGATTTGTGCAGTCTTAAATTTAACCAGATCGGTGAACTTCAGTGTATGTGACTTTAAGAATAATAAATTGGCATGTTCAAGATATCCAACATTATTGCTAATTCTTATTGCTCTTTTTTGTAATGTAGGTTGGTTTTGTAGGTGTTACCCCATATCTCCACACAGTAACTCAGATATGGCAATATGAGTGTATTATACAGAGTATGCAATGATTTGTGATCCAGAATGTGTCTTGATTTTCCCAATATTGCTATAGACTTTGCCAGTTTGGTTTGACGTGGTTTATATGTGGTTTACAGCAGATTTTGTGGTCTAAGATCACACCAAGAAATTTAATTTCATATACTCTTTCTATACTTATGTTATCTATTTTCAATTTTACTTGAGGGTTTGTTTTATGTTTTCCAAATAGCATAATCTTTGTTTTGCTTAAATTTAGAGACAATTTGTTGACATCAAACCACTGTTTTAATTTATTCATTTCTGATGTGATGGCCTCCAAAAGCTGCTTCAAATTGTCACCAGAACATAAAATATTTGTATCATCGGCAAATATAATCAATTTCAGCATATTTGATACTCTGCATATGTCGTTAATGTATATTATGAAAAGCTCTGGCCCTAACACAGACCCTTGAGGTACTCTACAAGTTATATTCATGTAAGTTGATTTATGTTCACCTATTTCTACAAATTGTTGCCTATATCTTAGATAGCTTCTCACCCAATCCAATCCAACCCCTCTGATGCCAAACCTATCCAGTTTCATGAGTAAAATGTTGTGATTTACGGTATCAAATGCTTTTTTTGGTCTATGAATATTCCCACTGCAAGTTTTTTATTATCTATGCAATTTGTGATTTCCTCGATTAGTTCCATTAGTGCCATAGATGTTGATCTGTCTGCCCGGAATCCAAATTGACTGTCGACCAAAAGCTTATGTTTTTCAATGAAATTGTCAAGTCTTTCTGTAAAAAGTTTTTCAAGGATCTTGGAGAATTGGGAGAGTAAAGAAACAGGCCTGTAATTTGTGAAATGGTGTCTATCCCCAGTTTTATATAATGGTATTACATTTGCTATTTTCATTTTATTTGGAAATTTACCGGATTGAAAAGACAAGTTACAGATATGAGTTAATGATTCTGCAATTTCTTCAATAACGTTTTTTATTATAATCATATCGATATCATTCCAATCAGTAGAGGATTTGCTTTTACATTTTCTTACAGTGTCTATGATTTATTTTCGTTCGACTGCTCTCAGGAACATAGAGCTAGGTATTTCTATCCCAAAGATCAGTATCCGCCCCTTCTTTTGTTCCTGAGTCATTAATTTTTTCTGCCATATCTGGTCCCACATTTACAAAGAATTTGTTAAAACCATTAACCGCATCATCCATATTATTTATTGTCTTGTCTTCCTCAATAAAATACTCAAGGTAGCCTGTATTTTATGATCCATTTCTAATAATACTATTTAGCACGTTCCATAAACCTTTCATATTGTTTTTATTATTCTCTAATATTTTATTATAGTATTCTTTCTTACATATCCTCAAAATATTGGTCAATTTATTCTTATATTTTTTATATTTATTTTCTGCTTCTGAAGTTCGATATTTTATGAATTGTCTATAGTGTGTGTTTTTCTTTTTGCAGACATTTTTTAAACCCTTAGTGATCCATGGACTATTTGTTTGTTTTTGTCTATCACTATATTGTTTCACAGGACAGATTTTGTCATAAAGTGATTTAAAAATATTTAGAAATCCATTGTATGCTTTGTCGACATCTTCACCCTCATATACTACCCTCCAATTCTGTTTCAGTAATTCATTCTTAAATGCATTCATGTTTTCTTCGGTTCTCACCCTTTTGTATTTGAAATGACTGGTGTTCTTAGGTTTCGTATAACTACAGTGTTAAACAATAAAAACAGGTAAATGGTCACTGATGTCACTGTATAATAATCTGCTTACTGTATTGTTTTCCATAATGTTCGTGAATATGTTGTCTATTAATGTCGCACAATGAGAAGTAATTCTACTAGGTCTGGTTATTTTAGGATATAAACCCATACTGTACATGGTATTAATTAATTATTCTGGCATTTTATGCTTTTTTGGATTCAACAGGTCAATATTGTAATCCCCACAGATGAACATAGTCTTTTGTAATGATTTTGTAAACATGTTTTCCATCCAATCTTTAAATATTTCAATACTGGATCCCGGAGCTCTGTATATACATCTCACAATAACATTTTTGGTCTTTTCCATACAAATCTCTACTGTAATACATTCCAGCAAATCGTCAACAGCTGTTGTCATGTTTTCCACCACCTTATATTTCACTCTTTTATCCACATAGATCGCCACACCTCCTCCACTTTTTTTCCATCTGTTTACATAATTCAGTTCATAGCCATCCATGTCAAAGTCCACACCTTTCTCAGGGCTGATCCAGGTCTCTGATATTGCTATGAGTTTAAATGGGTTCTTCAACGGTCTTAAATATTCTTTTATGTTGCGGAAGTTGGCATATAGACTTCTGCTATTAAAGTGGATAATTGATATATTATGGTCTGATTGGAATGTTATATTGAATTGCTCATCTGTGTAATAACTGCAGCTGTTGTTGATATTGTTAAATAAGTTATTTTCCAGATCAATATCATTTTCTATGTCATGTGTGTTATGCTCTGTATATGCAAAGGATAATCTTTAACTCTAGTCAAAGACTCTAGTCCTGATAAAGATATATATTTTTTGTCAGAAATTATCATGGTTGTGGTTTTTATTTTATATATTCTTTAATTGCTACTAAGTATAGTCCATTACCTTGTTGCGGTTTGTCACCTTGGTATTTATCCAGTTCATCCAGGTCCCTAATGACTAATACTTTGGCTTCTTCTGGTGGTCCGTTCAGCTTGATGAATTTCAGTCCATATAGATTGAATTTTCTTCTGCTTTCTCAGGAATCTGGCCTTTTTCAGGAATCTGACCTATATTTGAGTATAGGAGCAGGGAGGTTCTACTGCAGTTGTACAAGGTCTTGGTGAGACCATACCTGGAGTATTGCGTACAGTTTTGGTCTCCAAATCTGAGGAAAGACATTCTTGCCAGAGAGGGAGTACAGGGAAGGTTCACCAGACTGATTCCTGGGATGTCAGGACTTTCATATGAAGAAAGACTGGATAGACTCGGCTTGTACTCGCTAGAATTTAGAAGATTGAGGGGGATCTTATAGAAACTTACAAAATTCTTAAGGGGTTGGACAAGCTAGATGCAGGAAGATTGTTCCTGATGTTGGGGAAGTCCAGGAAAAGGGATCACAGTTTAAGGATAAGGGGGAAATCTTTTAGGAACGAGATGAGAAAAACATTTTTCACACAGAGAGTGGTGAATCTCTGGAATTCTCTGTCACAGAAGGTAGTTGAGGCGAGTTCATTGGCTATATTTAAGAGGGAATTAGATGTGGCCCTTGTGGCTAAAGGGATCAGAGGGCATGAAGAGAAGGCAGGTAACGGAAACTGAGTTGGATGATCAGCCATGATCATATTGAAGGGCCGAATGGCCTACTCCTGCACCTATTTTCTATGTTTCTATGTTTCTATGTTTCTATGTTTCTGGCGGTGTCAGCATTTTTCTTTGTCAGGTGTTCATTCAAATACACATCCGAGCCCTTTAGCCGTCTTCCCTGTTTCAGCAATTCAGTTTTGTGCTTCCTGTTAGCAACCCGAATTATTATGGCTGGTTTATCCATCTTACTTCTCCGTGTGAGCAGGTGACAAGCCTCGATGTTGTCCCTGTCCAACTCAATCCCTTTTGAGTGGAGGTACGCCGTCACCTGTTGCTCCACAGATGCAGCGTCCTGCTTGCTCGTCTCCCCTTCGTTCTGCGTTGTCACCGCCCGTGCATATGAGCGGGGTTTCGTCTCCAGACCAGTGACAATTATATCATTCATTCAGGTATACTGCTCCAGATCAGCCACCCGGTTCTCCAGCAACATAATCCGCTTGTCCTTCTCGGAGTTTTCTAGCCTCAGGGCTTTAACTTCCTCCACCAATTTCATGATGGTTTCCTGCTGTTGTCTAACAACAGAAACCTCCTCCGTCAGCATGTCGAGCAATCTCTTAATATTGTCAACCTCCTCAGCAGATGCGGGATGTTTTTTTGGCGACATGGCGTCTGTACACCTACGCTTCAGCCCGGCTGTCCTGACTCTCCGGCGTTCCTCGGCGAGCTGCGGATTCTCGCAGATAACCCCAGCTGGTCTTAGCTGTTCCTGCAGCAACAAAAGGGATTTCTGCTATCTGTGTTGCTGGAATCCCCTTATCTCCGCTGTTCTTGCCGAGAGAAAGGAGGCTTCATCAGCTCCAGCTTTCAAGGCCGCAGAAAGTACTGCTCCAGATCAGCCACCTGGTTCTCCAGCAACATAATCCGCTTGTCCTTCTCGGAGTTTTCTAGCCTCAGGGCTTTAACATCCTCCACCAATTTCATGATGGTTTCCTGCTGTTGTCTAACAACAGAAACCTCCTCCGTCAGCATGTCGAAGCGATCTCTTAATATCGTCAACCTCCTCAGCAGATGCAGGATTTTTTTTTGGCGACATGGCGTCTGTACACCTACGCTTCAGCCCGGCTATCCCGACTCTCCAGCGTTCCTCGCGGATTCTTGCAGATAACCCCAGCTGGTCTTAGCTGTTCCTGCAGCAACAAAAGGGATTTCTGCTATCTGTGTTGCTGGAATCCCCTTATCTCCGCTGTTCTTGCCGAGAGAAAGGAGGCTTCATTAGCTCCAGCTTTCAAGGCCGCAGAAAGTCGAGATGGTGTAGAAATCCTCCCACACCACACAAAACCAGACCAGCCCAGTCAGTAATGATGAGGCAATAAGGATGGTTGTTCTGGACAAAGGTGTAAAGTCCAGAAACGTTGTTCTCTCCTATTTTTGGGGTCGATAGAGTTTTAGGCAGGCTGCCAGCGACAGTAGTGGGAGCTACACAGTGTGGTGATAACACCGCACACAGCCCCAAAACACGCATAAACTTTTTCAAAGAAATTTCTGCAGTTGCAGCGATACACAAGATGTTTACAAGTATTGCTGTGCCTCCTCCGACATCCCAAAGATGTTTGAAACACCAAAATTGTGTGATTTCCACAAGAGCACTGATACACGCACCTCCGAGCTCCGTTCCCGTTCAGTGTAACTATATGGCGTAGACTGAGGAATTGGGAGTAGGGGATAGAGTCTTTGCAGGAAGCAGGATTGGAAGAAGTGTAGTTGAGATCATTGTGGGAGTAAGTGGGTTTGTAATAGGTGTCAATCGACAGACTATCCCCTGTGATGGAGATGGGAGATCAAGGAAGGGGAGGGAGCTGTCGGCGATGGTTCAAATGAATTTGAGTGCAGGATGGAAATTGGTGGTGAAGTAATGAAGTCAAATTGTTATTTGTTCTATATCTCTCCACATCATTGTCTATATCTCTCGTTTCCCTTTCCTGTGACTTTCAGTCTGAAGAAGGGTCTCGACCCAAAACGTCACGCATTCCTTCCCTCCAGAAATGCTGCCAGTCCCACTGAGTTACTCCAGCATTTTGTGTCTATCTTTGGTTTAAACCAGCATCTGCAGTTCCTTCCTACTCATCTATATTGCCCAGCACTGTTTCAGAACTGATAATTTGACATATCGTACTATTAAACGACATCTGTCATTTCGCTGCCAACCGATTGAACTTGTCATAGTCCTTCGGAATTTGTGAACATTGATATTTGTCGTTTGCCATTGTGCCAATCTGGCATCATGGTATACACTTTGAGAATGTTACGTTCCTCAAATAATTCAAAGCATATGCAGTGAAACATCAATGTATAGTGACACACAGGCTGATTCAATTCAAGATAATGCTCTTTTTGTCCATCCTGCATTGCCCCTTCTCCAGCACATAATTCAAGAGGGTTTTATTGTCATGTCCCGAAACACAACAATAACATTTTTACTAGCAGCAGCACAACATATAAGTGTGGTATACATAGGTCGGATCTTGAAATTACATTATCTCTTCTTGAATCATTGTCCCTGTGGGTATTAGGGGTGGGGATAGGGGCTGTGAAGTTGGTGTTTTGGTTGGGAACCGTGTGGAAGAATGAAGGACAAAGATGCCACAGTCGACTCTTATTCTCAAAACTAGTGTGGAAGTAAACCAGACGCAGAATACCCAAGACTGCTGCACAGTTATTCTCAGCTGCTGTTAAAATAATTCAAGCAGCTTTTGTGAGCCATCACTATTGCAATGACTATAAAATTCCATTGGTTCCACATACAAAAAATATAATCTCGAATTCCCATTTTGTCTAGTCTCCGTGAGACTCTCTTGCCATTATCAGGCCAATGTAGGACAATCTTTACTTTAGACTTCAGACTGTAAAGGTACAGCATGGAAGCAGGCCCTTTGGCCCATAATTAGAGATCGGGTGACATTATTTTTATACACAATTAAATCAATAAATGTATTCCCCCCAGGCTTCATCCACACCCTAAATTATAAAATAGGACACCTTTCACATTGTTTGATGCCTTTCTTAAGAATCTTAAGAAAGAAATTAGGAAGGCTAAAAGAAGATAAGAGGTTGCTTTGGCAAGAAAGGTGAAAGTAAACCCAAAGGGTTTCTACAGCTATATTAATAGCAAAAGGATAACGAGGGATAAAATTGGACCATTAGAGAACCAGAATGGACAGCTATCTGCAGAGCCAAAAGAGATGGGGGAGATATTGAACAATTTCTTTTCTTCGGTATTCACCAAGGAGAAGGATATTGAACTCTGTGAGTTAAGGGGGAAAAGTAGAGTAGCTATGGAAACTATGAGATTCAAAGAGGAGGAAGTACTGACACCTTTGAAAAATATAAAAGTGGATAATTCTCCAGGTCCTGACAGGATATTCCCTAGGACACTGAGGGAAGTTAGTGTAGAAATAGCAGGAGCTATGACAGAAATATTTCAAATGTCATTAGAAAACGGGAATAGTGCCGGAGGATTGGCGTACTGCGCATGTTGTTCCATTGTTTAAAAAGGGTTCAAAGAATAAACCTAGCAATTATAGGACCCTATTAGTTTGACGTCAGTGGTGGGCAAATTAATGGAAAGGATACTTAGAGATAATATATATAAGCATCTGGATAAACAGGGTCTGATCAGGAACAGTCAACATGGATTTGTGCCTGGAAGGTCATGTTTGACAAACCTTCTTGAATTTTTTGAAGAGGGTAACTAGGGAAATTGATGAGGGTAAAGCAGTGGATGTTGTCTATATGGATTTCAGTAAGGCCTTTGACAAGGTTCCCCATGGAAGGTTGGTTAAGAAGGTTCAATCTTTGGGTGTTAATGGCGGAGTAGCAAGATGGATTCAACAGTGGCTGAATGGGAGATGTCAGAGAATAATGGTGGATGGCTGTTTGTCAGGTTGGAAGCCGGTGACCAGTGGGGTGCCTCAGGGATCTGTGTTGGGTCCACTGTTGTTTGTCATGTACATCAATGATCTGGATGATGGGGTGGAAAATTGGATAAGTAAGTATGCAGATGATACTAAGATAGGTGGTGTTGTGGATAATGAAGTAGATTTTACTTCGGAGTCACGTGAGTGACTACGTGAAGAAAGCCCGCCTGGCGCTGGAACGGCATTACGTCGATGCTGACGGCAGAAGCAGGAGTTGCAAGCGCAGCTCCTCGCAGCGGTCGGAACGGACCCGCAGGTAAGTGTAAGGGAAAGTGGGGACGTTCTAAAAAAGACGTTACGCTGGTAAAACCAGCAAAAAAGTGAAAGTAAAAATCAGAGTCACGCTGGCGTACTGATTTAGCCAGATAAATGGAAAAGAAAATGGAGAAATCTCAAAGAAAAATTTTGCGGGTAAAAAGATCATCCCGGGGTGAAGCTAAAAATACGGGACAAGAGATTAGTGCGGATCCGGTTCCGATACCGGTGGCCGCTGATTCACCCGTTAGTGAGATTATAATTTCTCCAGAAATACTAACCACGGAGGGAAATGTTCCTAAAAAATGTAAAAGGAAATCCGTGAGGCCCGTGGTTTCTGATAATGACTCTGACAATGAAAGTCCTCCGGATAATAAAGCTACGTGGCTAAAAATGGAACATATGGATAAAGTACTCCAAAATATAATGAGACAATGGTCACAGTACCAGAAGTTTCCCCAAAAGACCCTGAGGGGCTTGAATATACAGAATATGGCTATGTGCCAAATTGGGAATTTGAAACTCCGGACCCAGGATTTAGGGCGGAGGAAGTCTCATGGGATATAATTCCAAGTGGATCAGGGCTGCAAAAGACACACCCTGCAAGTGGTGATGTGGATTATGAAATGCACACCACAAATAAAAAGAGAAGGCCAGATGTGCCTGAGATAGCAAAAGATTTTGCTATACTGATGGAAGTGGTGAGGCTTATGGAAGAAAACCTAGCTGCCAACATTAATTATATGGTATCTCACCAACTTCAAGATTCTGTGATGATTGAAACAGCAGAATTATATAAAACACCGGATAATTGCACCTCATTGAAGGTACCTACGGTTATCCGTCTATATGGACATCTATGACCCCAGGCATGAGAGGACAAGAAATGAGATTTCAAAGAATCCTCAAATTAATTTCTGCTGCCATTACTGCTTATGGAAGACAAATGGAGGGGTTGGAGATGGATAAATTCAAAAAGATACTTTGGGCTTATTATGCAATTCCTTCTATGAAATTAATTGTATGAGAAAGATTGCGATTCGGCCCATATTTCATCCAAGGTTTGCAAGTCTCTGTCGAGCAAGTGGTGTTCAAGCTCCTGGTTATCTATTTGGAGAAAACCTGCCTAAACAAATAAAAGATATGGATGAAGAGGCTAAATCTATTAGGCCACATGAGACCTTTTGTCTTTGGACAAAGAAGGTATTTTTCGCCAAGAAGGGGATTTGATTTTGGAAACAGAGGCAGGAATATGATAAGAAAATATTATCAGCCGACACAGCCTAATGTTTACCCGTATACGGGGAGAAGGAGACCACCACGTTCATATGGAGAGGTACAAAAGATTTATTCTATGTTTAAAGAAACTGTGGACAAATCTCCAGTTGGAGGGAGATTACAAATGTTTTATGATGAATGGCTTACCATCACATCTGATCGGTTTATTTTACAAACAGTTTCAGGAGCTACTATTACATTTAAAGAAGGTGTTAACTCTCCAGTACAAAATAAACCTGCTTATGGTTTCATGTTTTCTGCAAAGGAAAAGGCAGAAATTAAATGGGGAAATTGACAAATTGTTTAAAAAAGGTGTTATTGAAAAAACTTTTTTTTTTAAAGAAGGAACTGCAGATGCTGGAGAATCGAGGGTACACAAAAAGCTGGAGAAACTCATGCAGCAGCATCTAAGGAGCGAAGGAGATAGGCGACGTTTCGGGTCGAGACCCTTCTTTATTTGAAAAAAACTGTTGAACACGAGCATCAATTTGTGTCAAATATATTTCCAAGAGATAAAAAAAGATGGTGGTTGCAGAATTATTCTGGACCCTTACAAATCTTAATAAATTTGTCGAATACAAACATTTTAAAATGGAAACGTTTAATACTGCAAGACATTTGATATCAGCAGGTTGTTATATGGCTACAATTGATTTAAAGGACGCTTATTATTCTGTATCAATACATCAGTTCTTTCGAAGGTATTTAAAATTTAATTGACTGGGACAGCTGTGGCAATTCAGAGCTTTACCAAATGGGTTAAGTTCAGCTCCCAGGCTCTTTACAAAGCTGTTGAAACCAGTTTTAGCACAATTAAGAGCACCAACAACACATCGTTATGGCTTATCTCGATGACATTTTAAACATCAATGACAATCAGGAATCAGCTGGAAAATCAGTTTCAGCAACTAAAGCTTTATTTGAAAAGTTAGGTTTCTTGATCCATCCAATTAAGTCCCAGCTGCAGCCGGCACAGTCAATTAACTATTTGGGGTTTGTAATTAACTCAGTTACTATGTTAGTAACTTTACCAACAGATAAGATTGATGATATTTTGGTGACTTGTAGGGGTCTCATTCACAAACCTTATCCCTCCATCCGAGAAGTAGCAAAGGTTATTGGTAAGCTAGTAGCAGCATTTCCTGCAGTGGAATTTGGTCCATTACATTACCAAAACCTTCAAAGGGACAAAATAAGAGCTCTAAAAAAAGAGAGCAGGCCATTTTGATAGGCCTATGCAATTAACAAAAGAAGCTTTATTGGAATTACAATGGTGGATTAAAAATGTCCCACAAGCTGCTAAAAACATTCTGATACAACAGCCTGAAGTGATTTTACAAACAGATGTTAGCGCTCTCGGATGGGGGGGACAACAGATTCATTCTCCAGTTGTGGAGGTAGATGGACTATCCAAGAGGAAATGTTTCTCCAAACAAATGGTATTAACTATTTAGAATTGTTGGGTGCTTTTTATGGACTGAAGGCATATTGTTCTACAAAAAAGAATCTACATGTACTAATACAATTAGACAATAAAACAGCTGTTGCATATATTAATCACATGGTCGGAGTCAGATCGGTATCATGTGATTGTCTGGTCAATCAGATATGGCAATGGTGTATTAACCACCAAATTTGGATCTCGGCAAATTACATTCCAGGTAAAGATAATGTGGTGGCAGATAATAGATCAAGGATATTTAAAGATAACACAGAATGGATGCTGAACCCAGTAATTTTCAGTAAAATTGTGACTCGATATGGGTTACCAGACATTGATCTGTTCGCATCAAGACTAAAGCATCAGTTGCCTAAATATGTGTCTTGGGAACCAGACCCAGACGCAGTAGCAGTAGATGCTTTTTCATTACACTGGGGGAATATGTTCTTTTATGCTTTTCCACCATTTGCTCTGGTTCAGCAATGTCTGAAGAAAATAGGACAAGACTCTGCCACAGGATTGTTGGTAATCCCAAATTGGCCGACACAACCTTGGTTCCCATTGATGTTAAACATGATTAAAGAACCATATATGTCAATTCCTAACAGCAGTGATTTATTGATAAAACCAGTAAACAAAGAAATTCATCCATTACATGCTTATATGAATTTGTTAATCTGCAGGTTTTGACCAGACCACTACAGGAGCTTAGATTGTCAGATAGAACTATGGATGTTAATAGCCGCATCATGGCGAGATAGCACACAGAGACAATATATGACACATATAAAGAAATGGGAAGGATTTTGCAGACAGTCAAATATATCTTATCATACTGTGAACTGCAAACGTATTGGAGTTCCTTGCCGAGTTGCATTTTGAACAACACTTAAATTAAAGTGCCATTAATAGTGCACGTAGTGCCTTATCATCTTATTTAGGACAAATATCTGACCAGAAATCAATTGGATCACATCCATTAATATCCAGATTTATGAAAGGAATCTTTAACAAAAACCCGCCAAAACCAAGATATACAGAGATTTGGGATGTTAGCATTGTACTTACTTTACTTAGGCAATGGACTCCAATCGAAGGTTTGTCATTGGAAAGATTAACATTCAAATTAGTAATGTTAATGTCATTGGTTTCAGCTCAAAGGGTGCAAACATTACAAATGTTGCGTTTAGACTGTATGCATGTGACTACAGATAACATTGTGTTCGATGTTTACGATCTGATCAAAAACAAAGCAGACCAGGAAGAACTGGAGCAAAGGTAACCTTTCAAGCTTATCCTATTGATCCAACATTGTGTGTAGTTAGACATTTGAACCAATATATAAAAATTACCAAAACTCTTCGAGGTAATGAAAAAAACATTAATGATTACGCATAAGAAAACCACACACAAAAGCTTCAGTACAAACAATCTCAAGGTGGTTAAAACAGGTGTTACTTTTAGCAGGAGTAGACACTGATGTGTTCAAATCTCACTCCACCAGGGCAGCAGCTACATCCGCGGCGAAGGTACAGGACGTACCGCTCGAGCATATTTTAGAAACCGCAGGGTGGAGTAAAGAAGAAACTTTTTCAAAGTTCTACAATAAACCTGTTCACAATGACAGGCTTTGGACACGCGGTGTTGGGTTCACTATAGTCACCTGCTTTGTTTCACTATTGATTAATATGATCAATTATGTTATCACTTATATCTTTTATCACTTTGTAATGGTTCCCTCGGGTATAAAGAGGGTTATTATATGTTCTTTTATCATTAAAAAATTTTATGGAAAGAACTAAAACTAGTCTGGTTTTCTCATGTATGTGTTGACCTAGCCGGACTGTCGTATGGAAGAATTCTACGACATGAAAAACACAGAAAGCTTCAAACTCTTCACGTAGTCACTCACGTGACTCCGAAGTAAAATAGTAAGATTAAACGAGAACTTACCTGTTCGAAGTTTGATCTTTATTTTATGAGGAGTAACGATAAGGGATTACGTGCCCTCCACTCCACACCCTCATAAAATGAATGATCATCTGGTAGTTCTAAATCTATAATGAGCCTTACTATCTTACTCCGGCTATTGTGTTCTGTGTTTTTCATGCCGCTGCTTTGAAGTATGCCGTTCCAGCGCCAGGCGGGCCTTCTTCACGTAATCCCTCATTGTTACTCCTCATAAAATAAAGATCAAACTTCGAACAGGTAAGTTCTCGTTTAATCTTACTATTTTCAAAGTCTACAGAGAGATTTGGGCCATTTGGAAAAGTGGGCTGAAAGATGGCAGATGGAGTTTAATGCTGTTAAGTGTGAAGTGCTACATCTTGGCAGGACAAATCAAAATAGGAAGTACATGGTAAATGGTAGGGAATTGAGGAATGCTGTGGAACAGAGGGATCTAGGAATAACTGTGCATAGTTCCCTGAAGGTGGAATCGCATGTAGATAGGGTGGTAAAGAAAGCCTTTGGTGTGCTGGCCTTTATAAATCAGAGCATTGAATATAGGAGTAGGGAAGTAATGTTAAAATTGTACAAGGCATTGGTAAGACCAATTCTGGAGTATGGTGTACAATTTTGGTCGCCTAGTTATAGGAAGGATGTCAACAAAATAGAGAGAGTACAGAGGAGATTTACTAGAATGTTGCCAGGGTTCCAGCAACTATGTTACAGAGAAAGGTTGAACAAGTTAGGTCTTTATTCTTTGGAGCGCAGAAGGTTAAGAGGGGGACTTGATTGAGGTCTTTAAAATGATGAAAGGGATAGACAGAGTTGACGTGGATACGTTTTTCCCATTGAGGGCAGGGAAGATTCAAACAAGAGGGCATGACATGAGAATTAAGGGACAGAAGTTTCGGGGTAACGTGAGGGGGAACTTCTTTACTCAGAGGGTGGTGGCTGTGTGGAATGAGCTTCCAGCAGAATTGGTGGAGGCAGGATCGATTTTAACATTTAAGAGTAAAGTGGATAGATATATGGACGTGAAGGGAATGGAGGGGTATGGTCTGAGTGCAGGTAGATGGGACTAGGGGAAAACAAATGGTCGGCACTGACTGGAAGGGCCGAGAGGGCCTGTTTCCGTGCTGTAATTGTTATATGGTTATATGGTTACAGTACACACTAAACCATAAATATATGGCAAAGATAACTGCGGTTGATTGCATCCAGTTTTATAATAGCTGTGGATTGCAATTCAATCATTGTGATCTATCTGTATGATGAATATGCTTTTGACCAAGAATCATATCAATTAAGCCCAATTTATAAAACTAATTCCAGCTGGTCAAAATGTAATTAACGTCACTATCATAAAAAGTTTAATGGTAGGAGAGTGGGGAGAGTTCCAATTTAATTGAATATATCTTTTGGCTTTAGATAATAATATATTTCATATCTTAAGTTTCTCAAACCTGCATTTAATTAGGGCTGAGGCACGAAGCCCAGAAAGAGATCAGCTCTGTCTTATCTTTCATGTTTCATGTGTTCAATGGTAAATCAATTGCAAAACTACACCAGTTAAAGAATTGCATCTTGGACCAACATAGATACAGAATCACAAAATATTTATGACTACACTTTACCCATCAAGACTATGGGAGCTCCATGTAAGAGCAGTTCAGCTAGCGGATCAATCTCATAGAGTTATAACATGCATCATAAAAACAGGTCCTTCATGCCGACCAAGATGCCTATCTAAATGCCTTATTTTTCCACTACTTTATATTCCTCTAAGCTTTTCCTATCCATAACCCTCTGAAATTTTTACTTTTTAAGTATTTATTGGTGCAAAACATGACAACAGCTGTTGACGATTTGTTGGAATGGATTTATCTATCTATCTATATCTATCTATCTATATTACTTAAAGTCTGATCTTGACCACTTCCTGTTGTTCTGTATATTGATTTTAGAAAAAATGCTGCCATTTATGGCTATGATTAAAATTGCCTAGCCTAATTAAAGTCCCCTTGCCAAATTAAAGTTGCCTTGCCTAATTAAAATTGTTTTGCCTAATTAAAGTTGCCTTGCCTAATTAAAGTTGCCTATGTAGCGATTTTAGAAAGAACGCTACCACGTACGGCTGTGATTTTTGGCCATATTACTCAGAGTTCCCCTCCGCTTATCAGGTGCCAAGGATTTTTCCCATCGATGAAAAATAAAAGGGTTATTAGTGTTTAAAAACTGTTGAGATTCTCTCTCCTGTCAATCACGCCATGCAAGCCACGCACCTTCTGGGGGGAGGGGGGAGGGTCTATAAATCCAGAAGTGTTGGCGTGGCAGTCTCTGCAAGATGGAGGAGGGAGAGGTCATGACTCGCCGTCTTTAGAGGCCTTGCACGCTGCTTGACATGGTATGAACTGCACTTGGATTTGGTGGCCTTGCACCCTGCTTGAAGTGGTAAGAGACTACACTTGAATTTGGTGGCCTTGCACCCTGCTTGAAATGGAATTTCAAGGAATAGCTGTGTCAACTGCCAGCCCACCAGCCGTGAGTGAGTGAGCTGCCAGCACAACAGGCTTGAGTGACTGAGCCGCCAGCCCAAGAATCCATTTGGCCCACAATAAATATCTTCCTGTCGCATTGCAACCTATATTTCCCAAGTTACTAATTTTTTTAAAACAGTTTCAAAATACGAATGTTTTTCAAGCTCTCATTTTGAAGAAAGCCTGACGTCACAATCCACACACACGATCCGGGCGCGAGGGTCACTCCAGCATTCCAACCCGCTCGGCCCAGCTGGGATCCCTCACACTCTCCATCTCTACCCTCCCTTCCCCGACTCTGCCTCCCTCTCTGCGCCTCTCCCTCTCCACCCCCTTCCCCTCCACCTATCCTCCCTCTCTACCCGCCTCACCACCCTCTCGATGCCCTCCCCCTCCCTCTCTACCCCATACGAGGGGAACTACAGCACTCCAACCCATTCTGCCCCGCTTGGCCCCGCTGGAACCCGTTCGGCCTGGCACGCTCGGCTCCGCTGGGAGCCGTTCGATCCCGCACGTTCGGCTCCTCTCGGCCCAGCTCGGCTCGGACACGCTAAGCCCAGCTACATTGGCTCCGCTCGAAGAAGTGAGGGAGGGATTGTGGGAGTGGAGGAAAGGAAATAAATCCTGGGGAGTTGAGGAGGGAAAGTAGAGGGATTGAGGGAGAGGAGGGGGTAGAGAGATTTGTTCAAACATTAACACTCCCTTTCACATGCCATCCCTCTCTACCCCCCTCCCTGTACCCCCCTCCCTCTACCCTCCCTCTACCCTCCCTCCCCCCCCCACTCTACCCCCCTCCCCTGACTCACCTCCTTCCCCCTCTCTACCAGGCACATGCCGTGAGTGATTACCCAGGGTAGGCACTCAGTCGACTTTTTAAAAAATTAAACCGCGCTTGCGCAGATTGTTCTCTCCGTAAAAATAAAAAATAAAAATAAAAACAGTAACAATTCAATTTTCCCAAGGCTTCCTAGTCTCCTTTATTCTGAATTACTGAATGGGTGGGTGGTGAAGATTGATGGCAGGTGGAGAGATGGTTGGAAAAACGGGAGTACAGGGAAAAGTTGAATCAGTTATTGAATGACAACACTTGTTCAAGGGACCAATTGGGGGAAGAGTTCCTTTCACAGCGTGTGGAGAGTCTGTGCCAGGGGTAAAGTTGTGGGGAGAGCAGGAGTGTTGAGTCGGAGGGGGTCGGGGATAATGGCAGTAACTCACTCACTCACTGCTACTGCAGCTCTCAGGGCGCGAAGCCACGCACTGTAGCCGGGGATAGAAGCAGGTCGGGGAGCTGCGAGCGCTCACCGGGATCCGACAGCAGAACTGGCCGCCACTTCAGCGCCTTCTGCCGGCCCGCTCACCTCTGGCAGTGCTCTCCATCTGAACACCTCTCACCTGCCGCTCGCACATGTCAGCTGCTTTCTGCAAATCCTTAAATTCCCACAGCCGAGTAACCTCAATTGCGATGTCGGAATTTAAGGACATGAGTGAGGCCAGCGAGCGGCAGGAGAGAGGTTTTGCACGCCTCCGTGCAAGGAGCGTCGCAAGTGGCATTATCCCGATCCCCTTCTTCATAACATTCGTGCCTTCCCCGACAGACTCCCCAAACGCTATGAAAGGAGCTCTCCCCCCACCCCCACACCCTGGAAATATGGTATTTAAAAACATCACCAACAAATGTACTTACCACATCACAGGGAGCTCCATTCTTCTCTCCCTGTTTCCAAAGATACACTTAAAATAATGTCAATCCATATTTGAAAACCCCGCCAAGAAACTAGCGCTGCGCATGTGCAGTAGGCTGCTGTGCATGCGTAGTGTTGCAAAGGCTGAATTTCTGCTGCCTTCAGCCCGGATTGAAAGTAACGGATTCAGGCAGCACTGACGGCACGTGGGCTGCACAGAGCTTCCTGTGTTACAAGCGCTGCGGATGAAAGGCACGGGGAATTATGCCTACCTAAGAGATCAATTTCTTAGATAGGCATAATTCTCCCATGCTTTTACTATTTATATATAGTAATTACTATGTTGTAATTTTCAGTGCCTACCTTGCCTACCCTGACGGCACATGCCTGCTCTCTACCCCCTCCATCTCTAACCCCTAATATCCCTCTCCCTCTCTACCCCCCTCCCCCTCCCCCTCCCTCTCTAACCCTTCACCCTCTCTACCCCCTCCCACTCCCTCTACCCTCCCTCTCTATCCCCTTCACCCTCTCCCTCCCTACCCCCTCCTCTCCCTCTACCCTCCCTCTCTACCCCCCTCACCCTCTCCCCCCTCCCCCTCTCTCTCTGCCCCCCTCCCTCTCCCTCTCTAGCCGCGCCTGCGCAGTTGGGGGTTATGCAAGAGTGGATAGGGCGGAGGATGGGGAAAAAGGAATGAATTAAAGTGTTACTTGAAATTAAAGAAATCAACGTTTAAATCCTGGGTTATAAGCCTGCAAAGAGAAATCAAAGGTGCTGTTCCTCCAATTTGCGTTTGGCCTCACACTGAGAGATGAGCAGGGCGGGACTCAGTTTTGGGATGGGCAGGGGAGTTAATTAATTGACCTGCTCCATTATAATACATTTGACATCAACACTACATTCGTAAAGGTCCCAGAACCTGACAATCAATCAATCAATCAAACAAACTTTATTGTCATTTAGAAATACATCGATATATGCAATTCCAAACGAAATTAGTTGCATTTGGCTCCCCATGCAACACGATAATAAACAGAAGGATAAAATGGATAAATGGATAAAAGGATAAAATGGATAAAAGGATAAAATAGACAATGGTGGCAGCCCATTACATGGCATTCAGGAGTCTGATGGCTCGTGGGAAGAAGCTGTTGCAGAACCTTGATGTTCTGCTCCTTATGCTACGATATCTTTTGCCCGAGGGCAGCAGAGTGAACAGTCCATGATGGAGATGTGTGGGGTCCTTTATAATATTGCTGGCCTTAGACACGCAACGTTTGGTCGCAATATCCCTGATTGAGGGGAGAGAAGTCCCGATTATATTTTCAGCCGTCCTCACCACTCTGTGCACGGACATCCAGTCGGAGGCTTTACAGTCCCCAAACCAGACAGAGATGCAGCTGGTCAAAACACTCTCTATGGTGCCCCTGTAGAAAGTGGTGAGGACGGGATGGGGGAAGGTGAGCTCTTCTCATTCGGCGCAGAAAGTGCAACCGCTGCTGTGCTCTCTTAACATTTGATGTGATATTATTTGACCAGGTCAGACTGTTAGTGATCTGCACCCCCAGGAGCTTAGTGCTACTGACCAACTCCACATCGCTGTCATTGATGTGAAGTGGTGTGGGACTGTACCGGTTTTCCTAAAGTCGACGATGACCTTCTTTGTTTTTTCGACATTCAGGATCAGGTTGTTCGTATTGCCCCAGTCCACCAGTTGTTTAACCTCTTCCATGTAAGCCAGCTCATTGTCGTCCGGGATGAGGCCCACCACTGTTGTGTCATCTGCATACTTCATGATGTGGTTTGTACTAAACCTGGCACAACAGTCGTGGGTCATCAGGGTAAACAGCAGTGGACTCAGGACACAGCCCTGAGGGGAGCCGGTGCTCAGAGAGATGATGTTAGAGGTGTTGTTTCCAACCCTCACTGACTGGGGTCTATCAGTGAGGAAGTCCAGTAGCCAGATACACATGGGGGTACTGAGGCCCAATGGACCCAGTTTGCTTATCAGGTGCTGAGGGATGATTGTGTTGAACGCTGAACTAAAATCCACAAACAGCATTCGCACATAAGTGTTCTTCTCCTCTAGATGTTCCAGGCTCAGATGGAGTACGGAGGATATAGTGTCCTCTGTGGAGTGGTTTGGCCTGTAAGCAAACTGGTATGGGTCAAGTGTGGAGGAGAGTCTGGTGGTAATATGATCCCTGACCAGCCTCTCGAAGCACTTCATCATTATGGGAGTGAGTGCTATAGGGCGGTAAAAGTTGAGACATTGTATTTTGAATTTTGTTGGCACTGGTATGATGGTGGCATCTTGAAACACGTTGGGACAACAGCCTGGTTCAGCGAGGTGTTGAAGATGTCCGTAAGGACATGTACCAGCTGATCAGCACATTTCCTGAGCTCCCGTCCTGGTATGTTATCAGGGCCTACCGCCTTCCGTGTGTTCACTCCTTTTACATTCTGGAACCTGAACTGCTGTTAGACAAAGCTTCCAGGTTTAATATATTTAGATTAACAGTCTGCAGACTTCAATTTGGATTTGTGTCATGATTATAAAACAAACAATGGAAAATCAGTTTGAAGAGAACCATAGACCAGGTTCCAGAATGTGAATGGAAGAAAGCAGATGGGGAACTGATTTCTTATACTACAAACCTTGCAGCACCATCCACCTTTGACGCTGAGGATTCCAAGTGCTCCATGGTCACTTTGTGCCAATGCCACTAATTTACTACAACATTTCAACATTGGATATTTTCTAAATTGGAATTGTCAGATTTACTCCACAGGTCAATGTTCCTGATCAGTAAACTATGTCCTTGATAGTTCAGGGAACCAGAGAGAGGTGTTCAAATCCCTCTAAGGCATCAGTGGGATTTAAATCTAACTAACTAAATAAATCTGAAGAAGGATCTTGATCCAAAATGTCACTTATCCACGTCTTCCAGAGATGCTGTCTGACCCACTGAGTTGCGACACCTTGTGTCTTTTTTGGTAAACCAGCGTCCGCAGTCCCTTCTGTCTCTCTTCTAATTAAATATTAATTAATATTAATTATAATATTAATATAATATAAATGGGGGGGGTTGTGTGTGCGTGTGGGGGTGGTTAATGTGTGTGTGTGAGACGCCATAGGTCGATCCCCCCGCAACCGCGCATTGAGGGGACGGGACCCAACAGGTCCCACTTGGTCTAGTGTCACTGCATTGTATATATATCTGTATACTTTTAAAACTCTCTTTGTGCATTGAGGGGACGGGACCCAACAGGTCCCACTTGGTCTAGTGTCACTGCATTGTATATATATCTGTATACTTTTAAAACTCTGTTTGTGTGTGTGTGTGTGTGTGTGTGTGTGTGTGTGTGTGTGTGTGTGTGTGTGTGTGTGTGTGTGTGTGTGTGTGTGTGTGTGTGTGTGTGTGTGTGTCTTGTGGGTGTATGCCACATTCCATTTTTTTTTCAGGTAAGATCTTTGGCCTTTGATTCCATGGTCCGCCAAAACCAGACGCGAAAACGCCGTTATTTTTTCCATTTCGCTAGCGATTTCGCTTCTACGTGCACGGATTTACTCCTCATTACATTTAGACATTTTTATATACACATTTTTTAATAAAAGCATCCCCCCCCCCCCCCCTCCCACACTCACTCATTTTAAAATCGAGACGGCACGTCACGAGCTGCTTACGTCACAATCACACATGCCGACCAATCCCAAGCCGCTTCTCTCTCTTCATTTGCCAGCCCGGCTCTCCCTCCCTCCAACTATGCTCGCGCCGCGCCTCCCGTAGCTCGAATCAAAGATTCCTTTGGCTGGAATCGCTCACGCGCTCAAACCCCCCACCCCTCCATTCTCAAAATGCTCTGCCGATCGGGAGGAGAGATAAGGCGTCAGTTCCGCGAAGCTGGCGCAGCTCGCGAAGCCCCGCCCGCCTACGGCCCACCCCATCCCCTGCGCGCTCCAGGGAGTCACAAGCAAAGATTATAGAGGAGCGTGGTCACAAGCAGGATCTTTGGTCAGAACCCTGCAGCTCCACTCTCACGCCGGCCTAATGTTGAAGCACGTTCCATTGTGTGATCTCACAATGCCATCCCTCACAGATGTACAATCGGAATGGATCTCATTTACATATGCCTTTCCCCCCCCCCCCCCCCCCCCCCCCGCCCCCCCCCCCAGCCTGTGTCGAAGCGCGTGAGGGATCATGTGTGTGGGAATAGAGCAAGAGGATTGGGGGTGATAGGGAATGGGGAATAGATGGACTGCCCCTACCCCTCCCCCTTCCCCCTCCCACTCTAACTCCCACTCTTTCCCCTCTCTCCCCCCACCTCTCTACCCCTCCCTCCACACTCTTCCCCTTCCCTTCCCTACCCCATCTCCCCTCTCCGCTCCCTCCCTCACCCCTTCTCTCCCCCCTTCCCCATCCCTCTTCCCTCCCCCTCCTCTCCCCTCCCCTCTCCTCCCCCTTCCCCCCCTCCCCCCTCCAACCCCTCCCCCTCCCCCTTACTCTTCCCCCCTCTTCTCCCCCTCTCACCCCCCTCTCCCCTCCCCTCTCTCTCCTCCCCCCTCTCTCCCTCCTCACCCCTCTCCCTCCCCCTCCTCCCACCCCCATCCCTCTCTCCCCCACCCCCCTTCCCTCTCTCCCACCTGCCCCTTCTCTCTCCCCCTCTGTCCCTCTTCCAACCCTCTCCCACTCCCTCCCCACTCTTCCACTTCTCTCCCCATTCCCCCACCCCTCTCCCTCCCCACCCCTCTTCTCCCACCCCCCCCTCTCTCTCCTCCTCCCTCCCCCTCCCTCCCTCTCTCCCTGCACCCCCCCCTACTCTCCCCCCTACCCCCCCTCCTCTCCCACTCCACCACTCCCCCTACCCCTCTCCCCATCCCTCCCCACTCTTCCACTTCTCGCCCCCCTTCCCACACCCCTCTCCCTCCCCACCTCTCTCCCTCCCCCACCCTCTCTTTCCCCCTCCCTCCCTATCTCCCCCACCCCCTCTCCCTCTCTCCCCCCTCCCCCCTCCCCCCCTCCCCCCTCCCCCCCCCTCCCCCACTCCCCCTGCCCCTCTCTCCCCTCCACACTCCACTTTCTCTCTCCCCCATCCCCCAACCCTCCCCATCTCTCCCCCCCCCTCCCTCTCCCCTTCCCCCCTCTCTGCTCTACCCCCCCCTCCCCACTCTTCCCCCTCCCCCTACCACTCTCCCCCTCCCTCCATACTTCCCCCCTCCATCACCCTATTCCCCCTCTCCCCTTCCCCCTCTTCCTCTTCCCTCACCTCCCCCCTCCTCCCTCTCTCCCCTTCCCCCACCCCCTCTCCTCCTCTCCTTCCCCCCTCTCTTCCCCTCTCCCCCTCTCTCCTCACCCTCTCCCTCCTCCCCTCCCACCCCTCTCTCCATCCCCCTCCCTCCACCCCCTTCCCCTCTCTGTTGCACCACTCTCTGCTACCCCTCACTCCCCACTCATCCCCTCTCCCTCCCCCTCCCCACCTCTCTCCCTCGAGGCAGCGAGTGCGGCGCCTCGATAAAGGCCTCTCGCTGCGTTCCCAGTCCGCAGCCGCAGCCCGTCGGGAATCCTTCTGGCCCCGCGGCCCGTCAGGAAGCATTCTGCGCTGTATTTCTAAGGTCTAAAGTCTAACTAGTCAGAGTTTCCAGCCATGCTGTTCCAAAGCAACAACAGTGATGTTTTCCTAATGTAATTGTGGGAAATCATTCAGCCCAGCCCCAAGAATCACTCTGGAAGTTCCCCAGGGCAATATCTTAGGTCCAACCATCCTCAACGTCTTCATCAATAACCTTCCCTCCATCATGCAGTTTGTGTAGATAATTGCACAATGATCAATCCTACTCACCACTTCTCAGTAAATGAAGCATCGACACCTGCATCAGGCAACTTTCAAGCATGGGCTGGTAGTGAAAAGTAATGATCATGCCACAAAAGTGGCATACAATGACCATTTCTAACAAGAGAGAGTCTAACCATTCACTCTTTATGTTCAATGGCATAACCATCACTGAATCCTCATTGGCATCTTTCTAGGGTTCACCATCAATTAGCAACTCAAATTGACACATACAGTAGATACAAATGCAGGTCAGCGGCTGTGAATCAGGTCGCAAGTGACTCACCTTATGAGAGTCAAAAGCCATCGTATTTTCAACTCAAATCAGGAATGTAATAGAAATGTATTCTATATTGCCTGGATGAGTGCATCTCCACTATTCAAGAAGCTCGTCCCCACCAAAGACAAAACAGTCCACGTACACCATCAACTGCCCTACATTATTCCAAACTAACACACTGTGGATCATCTACCAAATGCAGTGTGGATCATCTACAAAATGCACTGCAATTACAGTACATGTCTAAGCTATTCTAACAACATCTCCCAAATACATGACCTTAGGAATCAAGAAAAGCAGCAGCTCTGCATGTTCCCCTCTAAGCTGCTCACCATTTTGTTTTGGTAAAATTAGCGGTTCAATCGTCATTTGTTTGACTAACTCCAGAACCTGCTCACCAATGATGCTGTTGGAGTATCTGCAACGGAAAGACTATTGTAGTTCAAGAAAATCTGTGATACCATTTTCCCAAGAGCAATTATGGATGGACAACAAATACTACAATTGCTAATGATATCTAGAACCTGACGTTGGCTAAAAGGGAATAAAGTGGTTAATTTTAAGGGCCTATCCCACTGTACGAGGTAATTCAAGTTCTCCCGAGTTTCCCCGATTTGAACTTGGAGAATTATGGTAATAGCCGCTCGTAGGTACTCGGGGCTCTCGTGGACATTTTTCAACATGTTGAAAAAACTTCACGAGCTTACCGCGTTTCCCGAGTACCTGCCGTCAGCGTTACGAGCCGCTAAGAGGCGTCCCGAGCTCCGACGTACCCGCTACGTACTTACCTCGAGTTTGATTTTTTTTTTAAATTCAGGAGAGCTCTTGGGTAAACTCGTATAGTGGGACAGGCCCTTTAGATGTGAGCATAAAGTTCAATATTTCCCTTTATAGCAAGTCAAGTCAAGTCAAGTCAAGACAATTTTATTTCTATAGCTCATTTAAAAACAATTCTCGTTGATCAAAGTGCTTTACATTGGTGCAGGTACTAACGTACTATAAACAGTGGTACATAGATCAACAATACATACATAGATACATTCATACAGCGCTCCCTCAGAGTTGGTGGAGGGGGCAGTTCTGATGGGAAGAGGGATGCTGTTCCATAGTCTAGGAGCTGCAACCGCAAAAGCGCGGTCGCCCCTGAGCTTACGCCTAGACCTTGGGATGGTCAGTAACCCCAAGTTGGCCGATTTGAGGGACCTGGAGGTGGTATGGTGGGTGAGCAGATTTTTGATGTAGGTGGGGGCAAGCCCATTAAGGGCTTTGTATACATAAAGAAGGAGCTTGAAATTGATTCGGAACCGCACAGGGAACCAGTGGAGAGAGGCCAGAATCGGGGTGATTTGGTCCCTTTTTCGGGTGCCCGTCAGGAGTCTAACTGCGGTGTTTTGGACCAGTTGCAGGTGGGACAGGGATGATTGCCTGATGCCAGTGTATAGGGAGTTGCAGTAATCGAGGTGGGAGGAGATAAATGAGTGGATGATCTTTTCTAGGTCGTCAAATTGGAGGATTTGTTTTATTTTAGCTATCGTCCGAAGCTGGAAGAATCTAGCTTTTACCACGGCATTGACTTATTTGTCAAATTTCAACGCGGAGTCAAATATCACGCCAAGGTTTTTGACGTGAGGTTTGAGTAATGGGGTAAGGCTTCCAAGGCTGCCTGCTATCGTTTTGATTGAGTCTGAGGGGCCGAGTAGGATGACCTCACACTTACTCTCATTTAGTTGGAGGAAGATCTGGGCCATCCAGCACTGTATATCCTCGAGGCAGTGGATAATGTTAAGCAGATTTGATTGGTTGTTGGGTTTCAGACGCAGATAAGGTTGTGTATCGTCTGCATAGCAGTGGAAGGAAATGCCGTGCCTTTGAATGACTTGGCCTAAGGGGAGCATATACAGGGAGAATAGAATGGGGCCTAGGATGGAGCCCCACAGCAGAGGCTAGCTGGGAGGAGAAAGAGTTGCCTATGTTTGTAGAGAAACTCCTATCTTTGAGTTAGGAGACGAACCAGCTCAGGGCAGTGCCATCAATACCAACCCCATACCGAGACAGTCAATTAGGATGGTGTGGTTGACTGTATCAAATGCTGCGCTGAGGTCGAAAAGGAGCAGGATTGCACAGTCGCTGGAGTCAATGGTGAGAAGTAGGTCGTTATGTACCTTCAACAAGGCAGACTCTGTGCTGTGGTGCGCCCTGAAACCTGATTGGAAAGTTTCCAGGAATGGTATTTCGGTGAAGGTAAGGCTTAAGTTGACTTAAAATTACCTTTTCAAGGACTTTTGAAAGGAATGGCAGTTTGGAAATAGGTCTGTAGTTGCTAGGCGAGATGGGGTCAGGGTTAGGTTTTTTTCAGGAGGGGCTGGACCACCGCGTGCTTGAAGCAGGTAGGAACAGTGCCAGTGGCCAGAGAACAGGTGATGATGGCGAGGATGCTGGGATCGGCTATTGCAGACATCCTTCAGAAGGGCAGAGGGGATGGTGGAGACCAGTTTTACAAGGGAGGGTAGAGTAACGGGTTGGAAAGAGTCTAATTTTGAAGAACAGACCAATGAGGCAGCTAGGTCACGGATGGGAGGGGAAATATTTGATCTGATGTCTTAACTTTGCTGGTGAAAAATGTAGTAAATTCTTCGCACTTAGTAGGGGACCCAGCTAAGCTGGTACTAGGGGCAGGACATATGATAGAGGTAATGGTACTAAAAAGGACCTTGGAGTTATGGGCGTTTTTGGAAATAAGGTCGGAAAAGTATTGTGTTCTCGCAGACTTTACTGCTTCCTATCTATTTGCGAAGATTGTTTCTCAGACGTTCAAAGGAAATTTGAAGCTTATCAGATTTATACTTCCATTCTGATTTTCTGCACTCTCATCTTAGGGATCTGGTGGTGTCATTGAGCCAGGGTCAGCCTTTAAGCTTAGGCTTTTTCATTTTAAGCAACAGAATCCAGGACGGAAGAGAAAGTGGTATTGAATAAAGAAATGAGGTCGTCAGTGCTGAGGTGGAGGGGAGACGCCTCGATGGTGCAGATGTCGGGGGCGGATATGAGAGCCTCAGAGATCTTACTGGCAGTCGAAGAGGTTATGTAGCGGGAGTAGCGAGCAGGGAGATGGGATTTTGAGGGAGAGAAAGGCAGAGATGCATCGAATATAATTGCACTATGATCAGACAGACAGGCATCAATAATTTCTGTATTACAAATTGGGAGACCAAACGATAGCACCAGGTCGAGTGTATGGCCAAGCTTGTGCATGGGTCCAGTGGTAAGTAGAGTCAGATTGAAGGACTCAACCAGGTTCATAAATTCACTCACAAGAGGCTTAGTGGGATAGCAGACATGAATGTTAAAGTCACCAAGAATCAGGACCCGGTCAAATTTGGGCAACAAGCTAGCGATAAGATCAGCAAATTGTGAGATAAAGTCCTTATGCATTTTTGGTGGGCGATACACAAGAACAATTAAATGTGGACAGATTAGACCAACTATGATTAGTTGATGTTCAAAACTGGAGAAATGATCAGCGTTCAGGAGGCGGCAGTTAAAATGTTTCTTAAACACAGTGGCTAGGCCCCAACCCCGACCGGAGAGCCTAGGCGAGCTGAAAAAGTTACAGTAATCAGGACAGAGTTCCATGAGTGGAGCAAGCTCACCAGGATTAAGCCAGGTTTCTGTGATCAGTAGGAAGTCCAATCCACGTGCGGTGAAGAAGTCGTTGAGGATGAAGGTTTTGTTCAGCAAGGATCTCACGTTGATCAGAGCCACGCAGGTGAGTTGTGGTCCGGTAGTGGCTCCCACGGCAGCGGGCGAGGTTCAGGGAGACCAAGTCGCTGCGTTTCACACATGGCCTGGCTGGGAGCCCGCGGGCCGACAGACCGGGGACCGGGAAGATTGACCGGAGAGAGGCAAACCTGGGCTCGAGGGGCCGCCGATGGATGGAGCGGTGGGGCCAACCAGATCTGTCTTCACAGCGCTGGGCGAGGTAAGCTGATGTTGAATACACCCAACGGGAGCCAAGCGAGGAGCGAGCAGTAGGAGAAGCTTTGTCCGGGGCTCAGTCCGGGGCTCAATCCGGAGCCTTGTCCAGGGTCTCGGATGAAGACCTCGACGACCGAGGCTCGGATGTCGAGAACTGTTTGCCATTCGTAGAGCAGCTTTGACTGCAGGCCATACGAACGGTTGAGGTTTCCTTGTTCGGGGCTTTGTCCAGACGGTAGACGACAGGCAGCCAAACACAACGGCGCGGCCATCTAGCATGAACTACTTTATTTGTGGAAGAAAATATATTAAAAGTCATCCCTAGTCAGTAGTTTAAATGCATTATATATAATAGCAACTGGGTGTTGTACACCTTTACACTTTGTTTGAGACTTTATTGTTAACTGAATTTCCAAAGCCAAGCAGATCTAATGCAGATGGGGCATGTGGGTTGGTGTTGGCAAGTTGAGACAAATAGCTTGATTCCAAGCTGCATGATTCTATGACTCTAAATGAATATGCAGCTGCTACTGTGCATTTAGCTCTCCTGACCTGGATAAATTTCTAGACTATGAGACTCAAACTAGCATCGATTCAAATTATGAGAATCATTTAATAATGCACAATTCAAAATATTCTCAAATCTACAAGCCACTGATTAATATTAGAACCACATTTGAGATTAAAATAGTTCAGTGACAAAGTGGACGTTGGGGAACAATTTGAAGTAAATTATACGCATTGCCTTGGATATCTGTCTGATAGATTATAAAATGGACAGTTGCCTAAAGTTATGGAGCAGAGAAATAACTTCATGGCAAAGTTATGAGAGTAAGAGTTCATTTATAAAGGAGTCTTTTTCAATGAAGTTAGTTTGGAACATATCTGAACTTAGACTGCAGTTTGCTGTTATATTGACAGTTTTAAGAACTTGCTAAGTGTAGATTAATAATGTGCATTCCAAATTTGCATCCAACAATGAAAATTAATATCTACAAAGCCAATGCCTTGAAACAAACAAGCAAGGAATAGAGAAGATTTGGTGGAAGTATTAGAAGAAAAGGAAGAATAAGGAAGATGAGAAGCAAACAAGGATGTTGCCAGGACTCAAAGGCCTTGGCTATTGGGAACTTTTGAGAGTCAGGATATTTGCCAGCAGTAGACATAGGACCAAATTGACAATTAGTAACCAATGGATGCATCTCATTTCCTATGCTGTGTAGTTTCCACAGGAAGCAATGAAAATATACTTTCAGTCGCACAACCCAGGACTAACATTTTGGTTCCTTTGGGACTCATTATATAAGGAACCAGGGTAGTAATTTAAAATATATACTTTCAAAGTTTTCTACCGGGGGTATAACATTAAGGGAAAAAAAAAGAAAGAGTAAAAGAAAAAAGGGAAAAAAGAAAGGGAAAAAAATTAATTAAAAAAGGGCAAAAAAAAAAGAAACATTTATCAAATTATACTGATTAAAGATATAGCAGTGTCTATATCTGAAATTAATTAAAAAATCTAAGTAATGTTAAAAATGAAAAATGAAAAAGCTATAAAAAATAAAATAAAAAACCCCATAAAACAAAGAGAAAAACAAAAGTTCAAGGTGAAAATTGCTGTTATAAAGAAAGATCTCCAAGTGAAATCCATCCCTATATGTGACTCTATTCATTCCTACATAAATGAACATTAGTTGTTAATTATTAATAGTAGTGATTAGTAATAGTGAGCAATCTTAATTAGTAAGAATAATACTGATAATGATACCGCGTTGTGGTTTTAATATTTGTTAATTATTTATTTATATTAGTAGTGTGATTATACTAATTATTAGTATCCAGGTAAGGTCTTCCGATCCACTTCTTTCTCTCGCTTCCATCCGACATTGTCCAATCCGTCCAGTCCAACGTTATCTTGTGAAGTCTTACAGAGTGTTGAGGATCCTTGTAAAGTCTCTAAAAGTATGTGAAAGTCAGTGTGTTCAATGGTAGATATTTCTCAGGTCTTGATCTGCCGGGCGAAGTCCAGTGCTGCTGTTGGGCTGGCAAAGAAATGTTCCGTGTTGTTAAAGGTAACTCTTAAAGTAGCTGGATAATTCAAGCCGTATCTCAGATTGTCCACACCCCTCATGAGACTTTTAGCTTCGTTAAATGCTTTCCGTTTCCTGGCAACCTCTGCTGGATAATCTCGGTAGATGCTAATCCTTTGTCCTTCAAATTCCAGGTTTCTGTTTCTCGAGGCTTTTCGCATAATCTCGTCCAGGACAAAGTCATATTGTAGCTTTATGATCATTTGTCTTGGAGGGGCGTTTGGTCTTGTCTGACGTCTCCTGACTCTATGAGCACGGGCTAATAAAGGCTTTTGTTCCAGAGATAGAACACGTTGCAGTAAATTCGCGGTAAATTCTCGAGGATCTTCATCTTTCTCTCGTCCTTCGGGAATACCCGCAATTCTTAGATTTTGTCTTCTCTGGCGTCCTTCTAGCTCAGTACATTTCTCAGTTATTTTAGTCAGCAAGTTCGTTAGATGTTCATTTTCTGTAAACAACTTTGCTGTAGTCAAAGCACTTGTATCAGCTAATTCTTCAAGGTTCTTTATACCAGCCGTCTGTTGTTCCAGTACCTCCTCCATAGGATTCATCCTATGTTCAAAGTCTTTTTTGACCTTTTCAATTTTTTTGTCCATCTCCTTTGTCATTTCGTTAATCATTTCTGTGAATTCTTTCTTCAAATCTTCCGATAATTTCTTGATCTTGGTATTAATATTTAAATTTGTTTCCTGTTGAAATTCTTTCAATTGATTGTTCATCTGGTTCATCTGACTGTTCATCTGGTTTATTTCTTCCCTTAAACCAGCAATCTGGTGTGAAATAAAAGTTTTCAATTCCTCACCTTCCGTTTTTTTCCCTATTCTTTTTGATACATCTTCTTGGGATGAGGCCCTACTCGAGTCCGAGGCTTCAGTTTGGCCTTCTGCCGGTCTCTGCCGGGTTGGTCGACTTTTCGATTTTTCGGTAGGGCTGCGTGTTGTAGACATAACTAGTCGCGCGCCTGATGACGTCACTCACAACAATCGTTGCAGAAACGGCAGGCAGCAAGCAGCAGGCAGCAGGTAGGTCCGTTAATCCCCCGTTTTTTCCCGTTTTTTTCGTGGAGCTGGCTGGCATTATCCTCTAGCCCTCCATAGCGCCACCGGAAGTTAATGTACCTTAATGTTATACCCCCGGTAAAATATTTTTTTTCCCTTAATGTTATACCCCCGGTAAAATATTATTATGGAATAATAATTCCATAAACCTGGGAGCTGGTTAAGTTAATAACATCAACGACGGAAGTCGGTAGATGGTTAGCCATGCTAGTATGGCTAGCACTAACTGCAACAACTCTAGATGTAGTTTTTTCTATCTTTAAGCACAATACTAACCTCTTAATCTATCCTTTACTTTTCTTTTATATAATCTATTGTGTTTTTCAGTTTGAATGGAGTTATACATTGGACCAATGGAGATATATTCGTGAGGGACATAAACGAGACTTAAAATTCATCTATTCGATGTTCGGGTGTAAGGTCGGGTCTGTCGGGCTGAACCATAGACTCTATTGTAGACCTCCATAAACATAAGATGCAAGACTCAAAAATGAATACGGGGAATGAGGGACTAACGTTCTGTAGTTGGAATGTCAAAGGTATTAATGAACCGATAAAGAGAGGAAAAGTATTGGCACATTTAAAGGCAACTAAAGCTGACGTAATTTATATTCAAGAAACTCACTTAAAAAAAGACGCTGAACATAGGTTGAAAGCTAAATGGATAGCTAAAATGTATCACTCTTCTTTCACGCATAAATCAAGAGGCGTAGCAATATTATTTCGTAAAGGTACTTTATTTAAGCATACATCAACTATAACTGATAAAGATGGCAGATACATTATTGTGATAGGAGAATTAAACACAGAAAAAATGATTCTTGTTAATATATATGGACCAAATTTTAATAGCCCATTGTTTTTTAAGAAAGTACTTAACAATATTCCGGAACTAACACAATACAATTTAATAATTGGAGGAGATCTTAATTGTACACTAGACCCCTATTTAGACAGATCTACAAGGCAAAGGAAAACTAAATCACACTCCAGTGATTTATTAAACGCATATATGCAAACGACTAACATTAAAGATGTTTGGAGAATAGAAAAACCCTACTGGACGAGAATACTCCTTTTACTCGCCAGTACATAAAACCTACTCAAGAATAGATTATTTTTTGGTGGACGCAAAACTTATTTCACTTACTTATGAATCCAAATATCACAATATTATAATTTCAGATCATGCGCCATTAACATTTAAGATCAAAATAAATGGTAAAACAGAAAAATCAGGGACAGTGGAGATTTAACCCACAAATTTTAAAAAATAAAACTACTCAGGAATATATCACAACACAAATTAAGATTTTTTTTTAAACAAATGATCAACCGGAAATATCTTGCTCCTTATTATGGGAAACATTTAAAGCATATCTCCGGGGAATCATGATCTCTTCCCAAGCATTTTATAATAAAAAGAATCGGAAGGAACAACAAGATTTGGAAAGGGAGATTAAACAATTAGACATACAGAATGCAACAAACCCAGATATAATATTACACAATAAAATTGCAGCATTGAAATATAAATTAAATAAAATATATACAGATCAAGTTGTAAAACTATATCAACATACCAAACAATTACAGTTCGAATTCAGAGATAAACCCCAAAAATTATTGGCTCGCCAATTAAGGAAAATGGAAGCTGAAAAAATAATCCATAGGATCAAATCACATAACGGCGAATTGCTAATACAACCCAAAGATATTAATGAAAGATTTATGCAATATTATAAAAACTTATACACTGCTAAAACAACAGAAAAATAAAACAGAAATAGAAGCATTTCTAAAAAAATGTAACCCGAAAGGGTTGGATTTACAAAATAGAGAATTATTAAATGCTGATATCTCAACAAAAGAAATCCAAGAATCTATTAGATCATTAAAAAATGGTAAAACACCGGGACCAGATGGTATTGGTTCGGAATTTTATAAAATATTTCATGATCATATGGTTCCACGTCTGAAATCATTATATGAACAGATATATACACAGCAGAAATTGACCAGAACATGCTGAATGAATCTATTATAACACTTATACCTAAAATAAATAAAGACTTGGATGAACCAGGATCATTTAGAGCAATAGCTCTTTTAAATACTGATCAAAAGATATTAACAAAAATATTAGCACAAAGGCTAAGTTCAGTTGTCAACGAATTAATTCATCCCGATCAAACAGGATTTATACCAAAACGATATTCCTCATATAATCTAAGACGGTTATTCAATATTATATATTCGAAAAGAAGTATTAAAAAAGACATAGTAGTCATTTCGCTTGACGCAGAAAAAGCCTTCGATCAAGTGGAATGGCCTTACCTATTTTCGGTTATGGAAGCTTTCAAATTGGGAGAGAAATTTACCACTTGGATTAAATTGTTATATACAAATCCGACAGCTAGAATAACAACAAACCGAATGTTATCAACTAAATTCAATTTATCTCGAGGTTGTAGACAAGGTTGTCCTTTATCCCCTTTATTGTTTGCACTCGCAATAGAACCTCTTGCCCAGAGGGTGAGATTACATCCGGAAATATATGGATATGATACTAGAGACACTAAAAATAAAATCTCCTTATATGCGGATGATGTATTACTTTATATCACAAAACCAGAAACAAGTATCTGAAATTTGTTTAAAATTAATAACGGAATTTGGATCTTTCTCAGGATACAGTATCAATTGGAATAAAAGTGAACGTATGCCAATAACGGTGAATAACTTTCATATATTACAACAATTCCCTTTTAAGATAACAAATGAAAAAATTAAATATCTTGGAATTTTCGTAACAAAAAGATTCGACTCTTTATTTAAATCTAACTTCCCCCCATTATTGAATAAATTAAATAAGAATATTTTATATTGGAAAAGCTTACCTATCTCAATGTTAGGTAAAATTAATACAATAAAAATGATCTTTCTTCCACAATTATTATACCTCTTCCAATTAATTCCGATATATCTCCCTAGAAATTTCTTCAAAAAGGTAGATTCCCTAATTACTAACTTCATTTGGGATTATAAGAGCCATAGAATAAATAAAAAACATTTATGTAAATCTAAAATAAATGGAGGATTAGCATTACCAAACTTTATGTTTTATTACTGGGTAGTCAATATTAAAAATATGAATTTTTGGATAGAAGAAATAGATAATCAACCAACTTGGTTAAATATGGAAAAAGAAGATTGTTCTCCCTTTGAAATTAGTTCTATAATATTTGCTAATACTAATTTAGCTAAGAAAATTTATAGTGAAAATTCGATAATAGAAAACGGAATCCGCATTTGGAAACAAATAAAGAAAACATTAAAACTAAATTCTATACCATTATCTCTTACCATCGTAAATAATGTTACGTTTAAACCTTCAATGATGGATAAAGCTTTTTTACAATGGAAAAATAAGGGAATTATTAAGATGGGAGATCTTTATAAGGAAAACTCTTTCCTTTCATTTCAAGAGTTACAACAAATTTATGGACTACACACTAAGGAATATTTTAGATATTTACAAATCAGAAATTATGTTTCTGCAAATACACAAGAACTTAGAAATAGAAAGATAGAAATTCTAGATGAATGCTTAAATAAACATCCAAATACAAAAAAAATGATTTCATATATATACAATATTCTATTGGAAAGTGATGTTCCATCAACAGAAATATATAGACAGTCTTGGGAAAATGAACTAGGCCAAATTATAAGGCCAGAACTATGGGATGAAAGTTTACAACATACTCATCATTGTTCGTTAAATGCTAAACATTCCCTTATACAGTTTAAAATACTACATAGATTACATTATTCCAAATCTAAATTGCATAACATCTTTCCAAAAGTATCCCTCATATGTGATAAATGTCAACATTTAGAAGCAAATCTGTCACATTCATTTACTAACTGTATAAAAATTACAAAATTCTGGATAGAAATATTTAAGATAATTTCGAATGTTGTCAATATAATTCTGACTCCTGACTCAAAGTTAATAATACTTGGAATACTAGAAACAGACCAATTAGTAACAATGAATCAAATAATTTTTATTGACTACGGTTTAATAATTGGGAAAAAATTAATATTAAAATTTTGGAAAGGCCCTATATCCCCAATAATCAAAATGTGGAATACAGAAATGTCGGAGACACTTCATCTGGAGAGATTGAGGCTTGTCCTAATGGACAGGTTAGATCTCTTCAGAGAGATTTGGTCTCCATTTATTAAATATTTACAGGGTCATAATGGCTCGGCACGAGAGCTTGACTGAGGCCTGAATATTAGAATGGATGAAGAAACATATATAATAAATCATGACTATATCTCCAAGGACGGATTAATGATTAACACTCCATTCACTATCATATTTCTTATACTCTTTTTCTCTATCTTTTCTTACTTTAAAAAAAAATCAGAAAAATGTATAGAAACATATAATCTTAATTTTTTAATATTAATAAGAATATAAATATTACTAATATCATGAAGGTATTATTAGTATCATGTATTTTCAATTATATAAAATATATAGTCTTAAATTTTAAAATCAATGATAATACAAATATTATTAACAGTATGAATATATCATTAATATCATGTATTTTCATCTATGCAAAATAATGTACTTTTTATTATTATGTTTCTATAATAACAATACTTAACAAAAAAAACAAAAAAAAAGTTTTCTTGCCAAGGCAGCTGGCTGTATAATTGTATAGATATTGATCATTCCTATTCATTCCTTGAGGGCTATGATCAAATCAAGCTCTGTAATTGGAGGTCATTCTTTTTTATCTATTGGCCCAGATCTCATTGCCAGTTGTGGTAAAGTGCAATAGAGTACCACCAACAAGGACTCCTATACGACGGGCTTGACGATCGTTTCGCCAAACACCTCCGCTCAGTCACCTACCTGATCTCCTGGATGCTAAACACTTTAACTCCCCCTCCCATTCCCACACTGACCTTTCTTTCATGGGCCTCCTCTATTGTCAGAGTAGGTCCAAGCCCAAATTGGAGGAACAGCTCCTCATATTTCGCTTGGGCAGCTTACACCTCAGTGGTATGAATATTGACTCTCTAACTTCAAGTAACTCTTGCTTTCCCTTTCTCTCCATCCCTCCCCTTTCCCAGTACTCTGACCAGTCTTACCGTTTCAGACTACATTTTATCTGTTTGCTTCCGTTGTTACCTTCTCCCAGCTAATAATGATCTAATCTGCATTTTCCTTGAGCTCCATTACCTGTGTCGTTTTCACATCCTACCCTTCCTTATTGATGTACCTCCCTCTCCCCTGACATCAGTCTGAAGAGAAAAGGACAGCAAAAGTTCATCAAAAGGTAGCAATGCAATAATTTGATGCAAGACAGTTGACTTTTTTTTTTAAATATATTTTTATTAGAAGCAAACACATATTATGGTAAAAACATTTCATATGTATCAATCATACATTATTAATATTATCAATTGTGGATTCATTCTGTTTCTATTTTTTTTAATAGATAGAAAGTAAGAAAGAAAGAGAGGAAAAAAACACAAATGTCAAGGGAAAAAAATGGAATGATTTACTAATAATACATAATTGGAGATAGGTTTGAAGATTATTATTATTATTATTTATTTATTTATTTATTAGTACAGTAAATTACATTAATACACACCCTGTATATATTATTACATTTATTGTACCCCTTCATTTTTTTAAAGCTCTTAAGAAAGGATAGAAATTGAGAAAGTGATAGAGAACAGTGAAAGCGTAGAAGCGTGATGAAAGGAAAGAAGAAAGACCCTTTAGACGAAGAATTAGAGAAAATAAATTAAGAGATAGACCCTAGAAAAGAAAAAAGAGAAAGAAGAAAAAAGAAAAAGACAGTTGCTCTATTATAAACATCATGCAAAAGGGATATACCAACTTGACACTTTTCATCCCCCTTTACCAAGTCCTGACACCGGTGCCTTTTTAAAGTACTATTGCACCTTATACTTGCAGTAAGTCTATAAATGAAGACCACGTCCTATAAAAGTGATCTGATTTGCCTGCCAGGCGGAGTCTCATATCTTCCAGGTGTAGTGTTTCAAACATAGTTGAAATTCACATGTTTATTTATGGTATAGGAGCGTTTTTCCAAAATTTAAAAATAAGCTTTTTTCCAGTTATTAACCCATAATCAAATAGGTTCTTTTGAAACACATTTAGTTCAGGGCTACTTTCCGTTGTTCCAAAGATAATCCATTCTGCTTTTGGTATCAATTTTATTTTAAATAATTTTGTAAAGATTTTGGTCCAAAATATTTGAATTTTTATTTTAAAAAAAACAAATGAATGCGCTATAGTAGCTTCTTGAGACTGGCATTTATCACAGATAGGTGATACATTGGGGAAAAAATTACTTATTTTGGTTTTTGAATAGTATAATCTGTGTAAAATTTTAAATTGGATTAAAGTGTGTTTTGTGCACATTTGTGCACATTTAATAAATGTTCATTCCACCTATCTTTTGAAAATTTAATAGCTAATTCTTGTTCCCAGTCTCTTCTAATACTCTCGGTTGTTGGTATTTCTACATTTAAAATAATATTATATAAATATGATATTAAGTTTGCTGATTCGGCCTTTGTCTTCATTGCTTCATCCAGTAAATCTAATGGCATGTTGTAATAATCTTGTGTATATTTTTTCAGATAATCACATATTTGAAAATATTTAAAATATTGATTGTTTCCCAGATTATATTTTAGTTGTAATTGTTGGAATGATTGTAATTCTCCAGTTTCATACAAGTCTCCGAGCGTTTTCATTCCTATTCTTTCCCATTGTATACATGATTTGATCTATAATGGAGGGTTTAAACGAAGGGTTATTAACTATTGGAGATAAGAGAGATAGATTTCTTAATTTTTAATTATGTTTTATTTGTTCCCAAGTTCTAATTGTACTATGTATAATAGGATTTTTGTTATAGTTTGTTTTATTCAACTTTGTTGGTTGAGAGGAGGATCGCTCCAATATTACAAGGGGAGCAGTCCTCTCTTTCCATTATAATCCAATCCACCTGCTGCGCAGAATTGTCCAGCAGTTGAATCATATTTTTAAAATTTATTGACCAATAATAGTACATAAAGTTAGGGAGTGCTAATCCACCTAATACTTTGGGTTTATTCAAATGTGTTCTTAGTATTCTATGGTATGTATAAGCCCATATAAAATTTGTAATGTCTGAATACAATTTTTTTTTTTTAAACTTTTTTGTTAGGTATATAGGAATTGATTGGAATAGGTATAGAATTTGTGGTAGAAAAATCATTTTTAAAGCATTTATTCGACCTATTAAAGACATCGGAAGCGTTTTCCAGAATTTAATTAAATTATTTAATTTCTTAAGTAAAGGATTATAATTTGCGTTAAACATGTCTTGATATTTTCTGGTAATTTCCCAAGTATTTACATTTTTCTGTAGCTATTTTAAAAGGGAATTTTGTGTTAATATATTTTTATTAGAGGTAAACAATAAATTGGCAAACACATATTATGGTAGAAACATTTCGTGTACATCAATCGTACATTATTAATATTATCAATTGAATCATTCTGCCTCTAATAATTTTTTGTTTTTTTTATAGATTAAGAGTAATAAAAAAGAAAGAGAGAGAGGAAAAAAAAGAAAAAAAATCATAAGGAATGGAATAATTTACCATTAATACATCATTGGAGATAAGATCAAGGAATATAGAGTATAACTTTTCATCTGATCCTGAGTCCAAGTTTCAGTTAGGTTCCCCTGCCGAACCAATCTACCCTTTCAAATAATCGATGAAAGCAGACCATATTCTAACAAAAAGTTCTTGTTTGTCCATTAAGGCAAATCAGATTCTTTCCAGATGTAGGGTCCCCGACATTTCCATAATCCACATTTTAATTTTGGGGGTTATAGGACCATTCCAAAATTTTAATGTTAATTTCTTCCCGATTATTATACTGTAATCTAGGAAATTTCTTTGGCTTGTTGTAAGTGTTAAAGTTTGTTCTGATATTCCAAGTATTATTAGTTTTGAGTCTGGATCCAGTTTAGTATTAATAACTTCGGAAGTTATTCTAAAATTATCAATCCAGAATTTTTTCATTTTTATACAATTTGCAAAAGTATGTGTTAAGTTAGCCTCTAGATGCTGACATTTATCGCAGAAAGGAGAGACATGTGGAAAGATTCTATTCAGTTTTACTTTAGAGTAATGTAATCTGTGTAATACTTTAAATTGTATTAAAGCATGTCTGGCATTTTCCCATGTATGTCTATGTGATTCCGTCGATGGGACCTCGCTATCTAAAAGGATATTATAAATATAAGTTGTTAGTTTTTCTGTATTAGGATGCTTATTCAAACAAGTTTTTTTGTGCAATTTTGTGGGCGCAAACATAATCGAACCAATTTCAAAAGGCAAACAATCTTCCTTTTCAATCCTTAACCAGTCTGGTTGCTGATCCATTTCTTCCAACAAGAAATTGATGTTTTTAATATGGACTGCCCAAAAATAAAACAAAAAAATTGGTAAAGCTAAACCTCCATTAGTCTTTGATTTACATAAATGTTTTTTGCTTCTTATATGATTCTTATAATCCCAAATGAAGCTTGTAACAATGGAGTCGACTTTTTAAAAAACAAATTTTGGGATATACATCGGAATTGACTGAAATAGGTACAGTAGTTGCTGCAAAAAAATCATTTTTATAGCATTAATTCTACCAAACATTGAAATGAGGAGTGTTTTCCAATACTGAATATTCTTATTTAGTTTATTCAGTAAAGGTGGGAAATTTGATTTGAATAAAGAAGTATATGTCTTAGTTACATAAATTCCTAAATATTTAAATTTTTCCTTAACTATTTTAAAAGGGGATTGTTGTAGTGCATGTAAATTGAGTTCCGTTGTTGGCATGATTTCGCGTTTATTCCAATTAATTCTGTACCCTGAAAACTGACCAAATTAAGTTATTAGATTTAATAAGTTTGGAATACTAGTTTCTAGCTTTGTAATATATATTAATACACCATCTGCATATAAGGTAGATTTTATTCATTGTGTCTTTAGTATTATACCCGTGTATTTCTGGATGAGTTCTAAAACTTTCTGCTAATGGTTCAATTGCAAGAGTGACTAATAATGGGGATAGCGGGCATCCTTGTCTACAACCTCTTGAAAGATTAAATTTAGTTGATAACATTTGGTTTCTTAATATTCTAGCTGTTGGATTAGAATATAAAAGTTTAACCCATGTACAGTACTTCTCTCCCAATTGAAAATTTTCCATCACTGAAAATAAATATGACCATTCTAACTGATCAAATGCTTTTTTAGCATCTAGCGAGATAATTGCTAGGTCTGCATTAGCAATTCTATTTGAGTATATAGTATTAAATAGTCTTCTCAAATTGTAAAATGAGTAACATTTTGGAATAAAACCTGTTTGGTCGGGGTGTGTTAATTTGTTAATCACTAAATTCAATCTATGAGATAGGATTTTAGTTAATATTTTCTGATCAGTATTTAAGAGAGCTATTGTCTATATGAACTTGGGTCTTCAAGATCCTTATTTTTGGTATAAGTATTATTGTAGATTCGTTTAAAGGTTTCTGGGAGTTTCTGTTGAGTATAAACTTGTTTATAAAATGTCTGTAAACGTGGGGAAATCAGATCATAACATTTTTAATAAAATTCAGTGCTTAGGCCATCAGGGCCTGCGACCTTTACGTTTTTTACAGATCTAATTGACTCTTCGATATTTTTTATCGTTATTTCAGCACTTAGTAATTCTCGCTCTTTCAGATCAAAACCCGTAAGATTACATTTCTGTAAAAATGTTTCCATTCCTGTTGATTGTTCTGTCACTTTAGTTGAGTAAAGTTTTTGATAGTATTGTGAAAATCTGTCATTAATATCTTTGGGTAGTGTTAATATTTCTCCCTTGCCTGATGTAATTTTATAAATTGTTTCTTCCCCATCCAGTTTACGAAGCTGATGTGCTAATAATTTTTGTGGTTTATCACCAAATTCAAAATTTAATTGTTTTGTATGTTGATAAAGTTTTATAACTTGGTCTGAGTATATTTTATTTAACTTATATTTCAGTGTTGTAATTTTATTGTGTTTTGCCATAGAAGGTGTGTAAATAAGCAATTTTACTTCGGAGTCACGTGAGTGACTACGTGAAGAACACCGCCTGGCGCTGGAACGGCATTACGTCGACGCTGACGGCAGAAGGAAGAGCTGCAGAGGCTAGCTCGTCGACAGCGGTAGGTACGGAATCGGCAGGTAAGTGCAGTTGAAAAACTTTTAGGGTCTGGAAAACTCCGTGCCTGGTGTATTGAACCAGGATTTGAAATGAATTTAAAAACAAAAATAAAATAAAAGAGTAAAATAGAACAAAAATACTCTGTATAATACAACAGAGTTTAAAAAAGAACGTCCCGGGGGAATACCCAGCGATCGGGACGGGAGATTAATTACGGAGCCGGTTCCGATACTGGTGACCGTTAAAAATACGTTAGGGAGTTTTAGATGCTCCACAAATTTTTGGCAAGGGGGGGAAATTTTAAATGTCAGAAAGGCCATAATTTAAAAAGTTAATAAAGGCCTTCAGACGGAAAATAATGGAAATATTCCCTAACCTACCCTAAGGGGGTTTCACATATAAAAAGGAAAAAATATGATGAAATATGGTGGGAATATCCACCTCAGATATTCTGAAGGTAGTCTCCTTGAGAGGAAAAAACTCAGGAGAAACAAGGGCAGTGAAAAATAAAATGGAAAAACTGACCCTAAAAATGCACTGATAGTGGTGGCTGGGCATGAGGTACCCACCACAGCACCAATATATATATATATATATATATATATATATATATATATATATATATATATATATATATATATACACACAGGTGTATGCACAACACCTGAATAAGAAGTGAGGCCATGGAAAATTACCATGGAAACCAAAATTAGTTGGTCTCTCACTAAAAGCTGTTATGGTTAAAACAGCAGAACTAATGATGAGTGAGGCCATGAAAAGTAAACATGGAAACTAAAAACTCACCAAAGCTGTAACGATTGAAACAGCAGAATATGATAAAACTTTTATGTTTTATAAAGATATCAACGGTGAATCCGTTTATGATATCCATGTCTCAAATTATATGAGATATAAAGAAATACAATTTCAAAGTATTTCATAGAAACATAGAAATTAGGTGCAGGAGTAGGCCATTCAGCCCTTCGAGCCTGCACCGCCATTCAATATGATCATGGCTGATCATCCAACTCAGTATCCCGTACCTGCCTTCTCTCCATACCCTCTGATCCCCTTAGCCACAAGGGCCACATCCAACTCACTCTTAAATATAGCCAATGAACTGGCCTCAACTACCCTCTGTGGCAGAGAGTTCCAGAGACTCACCACTCTCTGTGTGAAAAAAGTCTTTCTCATCTCGGTCTTAAAGGATTTCCCCCTTATCCTTAAGCTGTGACCCCTTGTCCTGGACTTCCCCAACATCGGGAACAATCTTCCTGCATCTAGCCTGTCCAACCCCTTAAGAATTTTGTAAGTTTCTATAAGATCCCCTCTCAATCTCCTAAATTCCAGAGAGTATAAACCGAGTCTATCCAGTCTTTCTTCATAAGACAGTCCTGACATCCCAGGAATCAGTCTGGTGAACCTTCTCTGCACTCCCTCTATGGCAATAATGTTCTTCCTCAGATTTGGAGACCAAAACTGTACGCAATACTCCAGGTGTGGTCTCACCAAGACCCTGTACAACTGAAGTAGAACCTCCCTGCTCCTGTACTCAAATCCTTTTGCTATGAAAGCTAACATACCATTCGCTTTTTTTTCACTGCCTGCTGCACCTGCATGCCTACTTTCAATGACTGGTGTACCATGACACCCAGGTCTCGCTGCATCTCCCCTTTTCCTAATCGGCCACCATTTAAATAATAGTCTGCTTTCCTGTTTTTGCCACCAAAGTGGATAACCTCACATTTATCCACATTATACTGCATCTGCCAAACATTTGCCCACTCACCCAGCCTATCTAAGTCACCTTGCAGTCTCCTAGCATCCTCCTCACAGCTAACACTGCCCCCCAGCTTAGTGTCATCCGCAAACTTGGAGATATTGCCTTCAATTCCCTCATCCAGATCATTAATATATATTGTAAATAGCTGGGGTCCCAGCATTGAGCCCTGCGGTACCCCACTAGTCACTGCCTGCCATTGTGAAAAGGACCCGTTTACTCCTACTCTTTGCTTCCTGTTTGCCAGCCAGTTCTCTATCCACATCAATACTGAACCCCTAATACCGTATGCTTTAAGTTTGTATACTAATCTCTTATGTGGGACCTTGTCGAAAGCCTTCTGGAAGTCCAGATATACCACATCCACTGGTTCTCCCTTATCCACGCTACTAGTTACATCCTCGAAAAATTCCACAAGATTCGTCAGACATGATTTACCTTTCGTAAATCCATGCTGACTTTGTCCAATGATTTCACCACTTTCCAAATGTGCTGCTATCCCATCTTTAATAACTGACTCTAGCAGTTTCCCCACTACCGATGTTAGACTAACTGGTCTGTAATTCCCCCGTTTTCTCTCTCCCTCCCTTCTTAAAAAGAGGGGTTACATTTGCTACCCGCCAATCCTCAGGAACTACTCCAGAATCTAAAGAGTTTTTGAAAGATTATCACTAATGCATCCACTATTTCCTGAGCTACTTCCTTAAGTACTCTGGGATGCAGCCTATCTGGCCCTGGGGATTTATCGGCCTTTAATCTATTCAATTTACCCAACACCACTTCCCGACTGACCTGGATTTCACTCAATTCCTCCTTTGACCCACAGTCCCCTGCTATTTCCGGCAGATTATTTATGTCTTCCTTAGTGAAGACGGAACCAAAGTAGTTATTCAATTGGTCCGCCATATCCTTGTTCCCCATGATCAACTCACCTGTTTCTGACTGCAAGGGACCTACATTTGTTTTAACTAACCTCTTTCTCTTCACATTTCAAACTGGTGCATGGCATTACTATTCAAAAAGAAAAATAAAATAAAATAAAACGTTGTGCAAATAACTAATACTTTTAAAATAAAATAAATTGCCATCAGTTTGTGGAGCTCAATGGGAAGAAATATATATAATTTACCAAATCTGCACTCTAGATTCGCAGATCAATATAAATCAGGTTATGTTAAACTCCTGATTATTATGGAATAAACCTGCCTTATGATAAATCAAAGATATTGATTACAAAAGAACAGACTACTGATCTTTAAACTTTGGGGGAAAAACTATGATCCAATGAAAGATTTGATAATGGATCAAAACAAAGGCAAAGATCTTTAAACTTGGGGAAAAACTATGATCCAATGAAAGATTTGATAATGGATCAAAACAAAGGCAGAAGTGGTATAATCCAACATAGCCTTATCCAAACCCATATAATTGGGAAAAGAAGGCTTGAAGTACGTTGAAGAGGTGCAAACATCTTGTTACAAAATAAGTTCATGAAATCTCCAATTGTGGGGGATTACAGGTGTATTATGATCATTAATTTAATATAACTAAGGAAAGGATTGGTTCACCTGTATAAGAAAACCTTAAAAATTGATTTTAGGTTTGCACTCAAAAGTAACTCCAATAAAGAAGGGGTACGTACATATATATTATAAAATTACCTCAGTGTAAAGATTTGATGGTATAAACCATACAAAACATCATTTTATATACACTTTCACAGTGTAAGAACATTTATTAAAATGGAAACATCTAGAACATGGAAATACAGTTGCTATTAACAAATTGTTAATCAATATTACAGGTGCTTGAAATTAATTAAAATGGGTCAAGCTGTGCAAGTTAAAACATTGTCCAAAGGATTAAACCAGTTCAAGGCTGTTAAACAGAATACTGGAGGAACAATTATGCTGATAAAAGATCAGCACTTGCACTAATGAGGTCATGGTCATGGGTTATCTTGATTACATTTAAATTGAAAGGTTATAAGAGTCGGCTGCAAATTAGTGCTGCAATTACAAACCTGGTGGTAGGCAAGGACCTGACCCATTACATAAAGCGTATGCTTAGGCATTAATAAAATATTCATAAATTACTATTCTGAATTTAGAAGTAATTCAGCACCATAAGAGGGGGAAAATTGTTCCATGATACAAATATGTCTCATTGTTGTTGACATACTTTGTCCCTCCATTAGGTTAGGTAAAGAGTAAATAAAGCTCCAAAAGAAGGAATACAGAAGCTTATAAGAAAATGTATGCCTTTGTGAGAGGCTTATGCAAATATCAAATGATACGTTATCATTATTAAAGTAATGTGAAAAAAAAAAAAAAAGGTTCACAAGCTGCTTCAACTATAAGCTTAACAGCTGTTGCAAACTGAAGCAAGTGTTACAGATGATGTACAGCTTCTGTGAATGTTTGGGTAAAGATAAGAATATTATCTATTCTTATAAGAATAATTGATACGTCTCTTGTTGGGACTGCGGACAATAATACCAGGTGAGCATTAATGGATTATCCTAAGAAATTTTCCAAACATTTGTATTAATTATTGAAGTATAAGGAGTTATGGATTAAATATCGATTGTTTTATTATGGAAGTGTCCATGTCGTATCAAGGTGAACAATACCACGGCTGTGGCATAATGTTAAAAACACACAAGATAAGTCAAATAACAATCATGGGATTATCTGAGTAAACAGATGTAGCATATTCTAAAAAATTTAGTCCAGCTGTTTATCTCTAAGGAAGAGACAATGGTATCGGAGACAACAAATTTGGGAGGAAAAACACATTGTCATTAATATGGATTACTTACGATTAATCTGGTTGCATACAGATTAAATCACCGATCTTTCAAATGTTTCTTGTGGGTAAACCAAGAACAGGAAAGGTGGATGCTTTTCTCTCAATTACATGAGGAAAATATGTTCTTTTGTGTTCCTCATTTTGTTTGATAGGGCAGTGTCTGATGAAAATGTAGCAGGACACTGCCAGAGGCATTTTGGTGGCCCAATACAGATCCTTCATGGTTTCATAAATATTGAGTGATGTTGAACCACTTATGATGATTCATAGTTGCAGTAATTTATTGAAGTCTGAGGAAGGGTCTCGACCCGAGGCGTTGCCTATCTCCTTTCGCTCTTTGGATGCTGCTGCACCCGCTGGGTTCTCCAGTTTTGTGTAACCCTGCAGTAATTTATTGTTGTACAAAGGCATCCATGACATGAAAATATGAATTTGACTATCTGCAGGTTGACCAGACCATTACAACAGCTGATGGTCAAAGAAGTCTATGAATGTTTAACTAATATAACAACATAACAATAAAATAATTATGTATAAAAGAAGTGTTATACTTGCAATTTGCAGAAATAAGTTTAAAAAACAATATTTTGTTATAAGAAATTGGAAGTCTGTGTATACAGTAAAGTTATTTTATCATATTAGATATATGGAGTTCCTTGTGGATTGCATTTTTCTGAGCATCTAATTGATAGAGCCAATAATAGGGCTCAGAATGTTACCGTCCTATGAACGGACAATATACTAACCAAGAAGTTATCAGGTGCATTCATAATATCCCGATATGGAAAGGAATATATATGTGGATATATATAATCTGTCCAAAATTGTAATATATAAGTCGGGAGATAAATAATCCTGAATTGCCTTAGGCAATGGACTCTAACTCTATCAATGATTCAAAAAAGTTAACATTGAAAATAATAATGCTGATGACTTTAGTATCAATATAAGAGTGCAAACATTGCAAATGTTACGTTATAATTGCATGTGGATACAGATTGCATTATCATATATGTTTATGAATTTACCAAACAAAGCTCACCAAGAGGAGCTGAAACCGAGGTAAACCTATAAGCATATCCTGTCGACCTTAAGTTGTGTGTGTGTGTGTGTGTGTGTGTGTGTGTGTGTGTGTGTGTGTGTGTGTGTGTGTGTGTGTGTGTGTGAACATTGATGAAATATGTTGAAGTAGGTAAGAGTCTCTGTGGTAATGAGACAGCACTACGTATTACACACAAAAACCACATTAGGTTCAGTAAAAATTGATGGTTCTAGAGGAATGTATTCTAGATGGTTAGAAATTGGATACACTCAGTGGAACTAGACACTGACAGGTGGAAAATCACTCTGTTAATGAGGTAGATACATTCACAGGAATGGCACGGGATGAGCCGCTCGAGCAAAGATGCAAGGCCGCAGGAGGGTGTAAATTAATGTTAAAGTAAAAAGGAACCAGTCATGGTGTCAGGTTTGGACACGGAGTGTTGGGTTCTCTATAATTGTTGCTTTGTCATACCATCAAAATATATATATCAATTGATATTTTGTGATAAACTTGCCTTTCAATGGAAAGGGCATTACTTTTATTCTTTATTATGTGAAATAATTTATCACATAACTTGAGGCAATGTTTGGGGGAAAATGTGTTATTCGCTCGTCACTGTGTTGAATGAGCCGGACTGTCGTATGGAATAAATTCTACGACATGAAAAACACAGAAAGCTTCAAAATCTTCACGTAGTCACTCACGTGACTCCGAAGTAAAATAGTAAGATTAAACGAGAACTTACCAGTTTGAAGTTTGATCTTTATTTTATGAGGAGTAACGATGAGGGATTACGTGCCCTCCACTCCCACCCTCATAAAATAAATGATCATCTGGTAGTTCTAAATCTATGAGAAGCCTTACTATCTTACTCCGGCTATTATGTTCTGTGTTTTTCATGCCGCTGCTTTGAAGTATGCCGTTCCAGCGCCAGGCGGGGCTTCTTCACGTAATCCCTCATCGTTACTCCTCATAAAATAAAGATCAAACTTCAAACTGGTAAGTTCTCGTTTAATCTTACTATTCCTAATCTAAATGATATGATATATTGTGCCAGGACCTTGGCCTGGTGTCCTTCGACTGTACGGTCCACAAAGTGCAAATGTCGTTTGACCCAGTAGCAGAATACCCTGGCCTGTTCAACGATGACCTGGGAAAGTTACCACTGACTTACCATATTTCCATTGACCCAAAAGTGACGCCCGTGGTTTGCGCACCTCACAGGGTGTCTCATAACGCAAATATCAAATGATAACGCAAATCAGCAATAAAACATTCAACAGGTTCATCCGGCAATTGTTTCATTGTAACTTGAAACTTTGATGCTGATATCAAAGACAAGCTGCACAGGCTTTCTTGCAGAAAGCCTGTGCAGCTTGTCTTTGATATCAGCATCAAAGACAAGCTGCACAGGCTTTCTGCAAGAAGACGCCATGGCCAGAGAGATTAAACACAAGTAGGCACAAAATAAAAAGAAATAAATAAAACCCGATAGACAGGAGACACAGGTATCTTCCAGCTTCGACACATGTAAATAAGCAATTCACATACTCTTAGAGTGTATAGCATCCTTTAATGATAGCACAGGGTATAACACACGTCAGCAAGCACTGGTTACATTCTTCTACTTAACTATATACAGGGAGGGGAAAGCGTTATGATTGATGTTAACTAAGGCGGGGTTATAGGTACTGACGTAGCTATATTATTGGTTGCATGCATAAACCATCTACAAGGTGCTCCCGCGTTTTGTATGTCTAATTGCCTTATTTCCATTTCCAATGTCTGTTGTTTAGCCCTATTCTTTTTATTAAGAAATGCCTGGAGGAGATTAATGCTCCTCGTACAAATGCTTTAAATGTTTCCCAAAGAAGGAAGCTGAAATTCCAGGATGGTCATTAGTCTCGAAAAACATATTAATCTGTTTTACAAGGTATTCATGACATACCTTTTCATTTAAGATTTGGGGGTTAAGTCTCTATTGTGTCTGTTTCTCGGCCATTCCGTTTAGTTTAACCATAAATGTTAGTGGAGCATGGTCTGAGATTATAATATTATGATATTGTGAGTTGTAGGTGAATGGAATAAGTTTAGAATCTACTAAGAAATAGTCTATCCTCGAATAGGTTTTATTCACCGGTGAATAAAATGAATATTCTCGTCCATATGGATTTTCAATTCTCCAGTCATCCTTGATGTTGGTAGTATTAATATATGAGTTTAGAAATTCACTTAACTGAGATTTTAATTTTCTTTGAGTTGATGATCTGTCTAAATAAGAATCTAGTGTACAATTTAAGTCTCCACCAATTATTAAGTTATATTGTGTGCATTCCGGGATAGTATTGAATATTCTCTTAAAAAACAATGGGCTATCAAAATTTGGTCCATATACATTAAGAAGAGTCACTTTTTTTGAGTATAACTCACCTACTAATACAATATATCTGCCGTCAATATCTTCTATAGTTGATATATGTTTAAAAGGTATACCTTTACGGATTAATATTGCAACCCCTCTAGATTTGTGTGAGAATGAAGAGTGATACGTTTTAGCAATCCATTTTGCTTTCAATCTGTGTTGCGCTTCCTTTTTAAGATGTGTTTCCTGGAAGGAATATTATATCTGTTTTAAGTGATTTTAAATGAGCTAATACTTTACCTCTCTTGATGGGTTCATTAATTCCCTTAACATTCCAACTACAGAATGTAATTCCTTCACCCCCAGTTTTCATATTTACGTCTTGCATCTTATGATTAAGGTGGTCTTTGATAAAGCAGATGGTTCAGCACAATAAACCCTACCTGACACCCGAACATCAGATAGATGAATTTTAGATCTCGTAGATTTTCCTCTCGGACATATCTCCTTAAATAAAACTTATAATTCCATTCAAAATAAAAATTATAATATAATAGAAAATAGAAAAAGTAAAAAAGTATTATATTAGTAAAGTGTAAAAGAAAGAAAGAAAAAGGTATTAATGAACCGATAAAGAGAGGAAAAGTATTGGCACATTTAAAGGCAAGTAAAGCTGATGTAATTTATATTCAAGAAACCCACTTAAAAAAAGATGCGGAAAACAGGTTGAAAGCTAAATGGATAGATAAAATATATCATTCTTCTTTTACACATAAATCAAGAGGCGTAGCAATATTATTTCGTAAAGGCACTTTATTTAAACATACATCAACCATAGCTGATAAAGATGGCAGATACATTATTGTGATAGGAGAATTAAAATACAGAAAAAATGATTTTTGTTAATATATATGGACCAAATTTGATAGTCCATTGTTTTTTAAGAAAGTATTTAACAATACCCGGAATTAACACAATATAATTTGATAATTGGAGGAGATTTTAATTGTACATTGGATCCCTATTTAGACAGATCTATAAAACAAAGGAAAATTAAATCACATTCTAGTGATTTATTAAATGCATACATGCAAACGACCAATATTAAAGATGTTTGGAGAACAGAAAACCCTATGGGACGAGAATATTCTATTTACTCTCCAGTACATAAAACTTATTCAAGAATAGATTATCTTTTGGTGGATGCAAAACTTATTTCACTTACTTATGAATCTAAATATGATAAATATTATAATCTCAGATCATGCGCCATTAACATTTAAAATTAAAATCAATGGTAAAATAGAAAACTCAGGACAGTGGAAACTTAACCCACAAATTTTAAAAAATAAAGCCACCCAGGAATATATCACAACACAAATTAAGAATTTTTTTTGAAATAAATGATCAACCAGAGATATTCCGTTCTTTATTATGGGAAACATTTAAAAGCATATCTCCGGGGAATCATGATTTCTTCACAAGCATTCTATAACAAAAAGATTCGGAAAGAACAACAAGATTTAGAAAAGGAGATTAAACAATTAGATATACAGAATGCAACAAAACCAGATATAATATTACATAATAAAATTGTAACATTGAAATATAAATTAAACAAAATATATACAGATCAAGTGATAAAAATTTTATCAACATACTAAACAATTACAGTTTGAATTTGGGGACAAACCCCAAAAAATTATTGGCCCGACAACTAAGGAAAATTGAAGCGGAAAAAATCATACATAGGATTAAATCACAAAACGGTGAATTATTAATACAACCTAAAGATATTAATGAAAGATTTAAGCAATATTATAAAAATTTATACACTGCTAAAGCAACAGTAAAATAAAATAGAAAATAGATGCATTCTTAAAAAAATGTAACCTGAAAGGATTGGATTTACAAAACAGAGAATTATTAAAGGCTGATATTTCAATAAATGAAATTGAAGAATCTATTAGATCATTAAAAAACGGTTTTAAAACACCGGGACCCGATGGTAATAGGTTCGGAATTTTATAAAATATTTCATGATTATATGGTTCCATACCTGAAATCATTATATGAACAGATACATGCACAACAGAAATTACCAGATACGTTGAATGAATCTATTATAACACTTATACCTAAAATAAATAAAGATTTGGATGAACCAGGATCATATAGAGCAATAGCTCTATTAAATACAGATCAAAAGATATTAACAAAAATATTAGCAAAAAGATTGAGTTCAGTCGTTAACGAACTAATCCATCCCGATCAAACAGGATTTATACCAAAAAGATACTCTTCATACAACCTAAGACGGTTGTTCGATATTATATATTCGAAAAGAGGTGATAAAAAAAGATTTAGTAGTCATTTCGCTTGATGCAGAAAAAGCTTTGGACCAAGTAGCATGGCCTTATTTATTTTCGGTGATGGAAGCTTTTTAAACTGGGGGAGGAGTTTATTACTTGGATTAAATTACTATATGCAAATCCAACAGCTAGAATAACAACAAATCGAATGTTATCAACTAAATTTAATTTATCTCGAGGTTGTAGACAAGGTTGTCCTCTATCACCTTTATTGTTTGCATTAGCAATAGAACCTCTTGCCCAGAGGGTGAGATTACACCCGGAAATATATGGATATGATACTACAGACACTAAGAACAAAATCTCCTTATATGCGGATGATGTATTACTTTATATAACTGAGCCAGAAATAAGTATCCGAAATTTGTTAAAATTAATAACGGAATTCGGATCACTCTCAGGATACAGTATTAATTGGAATAAAAAGTGAAACTTATGCCAATAACGGTGAAGAATTTACATATATTACAACAATTTCCTTTTAAGATAACAAATGAAAATATTAAATATCTTGGAATTTTTGTTACAAAAAGATTTGACTCTTTATTTAAATTTAATTTCCCTCCATTACTGCATAAATTAAATAAGAATATTTTTATACTGGAAAAGCTTACCTATTTCAATGATAGGTAAAATTAATGCAATAAAAATGATTTTTCTCCCACAATTATTATATTTATTTCAATTAATTCCGATATATCTTCCTAAAATTTTTTTTAAAAAAGTAGACTCCATAATTACTAACTTTATCTGGGATTATAAGAGCCATAGAATAAATAAAAAAAACACTTATGTAAATCTAAAATAAACGGAGGATTAGCATTACCAAATCTTATGTTTTATTACTGGGCAGTTAATATTAAAAATATGAATTTTTGGATAGAAGAATTAGATAATAAACCAAATTGGTTAAATATGGAAAAAGAAGATTGTTCTCCATTTGAAATTAGCTCTATAATATTTGCTAACACTAATGTAGCTAAGAAAGTTTATAATGAAAATCCGATAATAGAAAATGGAATCCGCATCTGGAAACAAATAAAGAAAGCATTAAAACTAAAATCTATACCATTAGGTCTTACAATTGCAAATAATTTTGTGTTTAAACCTTCAATGTTGGATAAGGCTTTTTTTACAATGGAAAAATAAAGGAATTTCTAAGATGGGTGATCTTTATAAGGAAAATATTTTTCTTTCATTTCAAGAGTTACAACAAATTTATGGGCTACACAATAAAGAATATTTTAGATATTTACAAATTAGAAATTATGCTTCTGCAAATATACAAGAAATTTAGAAATAGAAAGACGGAAATTTTAGATGAATGCTTGAATAAACACCCAAATACGGAAAAATGATATCATATATATATATTTTATTGGAAAATAATACCCCATTAACAGAAACATATAGAGAGTCTTGGGTAAAGGAATTAGGTCAAATAATAAGACCAGAAAATATGGAATGGAAGTCTACAACATATACATCATTGCTCGTTAAATGCTAAACATTCCCTTATACAGTTTAAAATACTACATAGATTACATTATTCTAAATCTAAATTACATTATATTTTCCCAAAGATATCTCCTACATGTGATAAATGTCAAATTTCAGAAGCAAATTTGTCACATTCATTTACTAACTGTATAAAAATTGTAGAATACTGGAACGAAATATTTAAGATAATTTCGAATGTTGTCAATATAAGTATGACTCCTGACCCAAAGTTAATTATACTTGGAATATTTGAAACTGACCAACTAATAGCAATGAATCAAAGAACTTTTATTGACTACTGTCTAATAATTGGGAAAAAATTAATATTAAAATTTTGGAAAGGCCCTGCATTCCCAACAATCAAAATGTGGAATACAGAAATGTCGGAGACACTCCATCTGGAGAGATTGAGGCTTGTCCTTATGGATAGGTTAGACCTCTTCAGAGGGATTTGGTCTCCATATATTAAATATTTACAGGGTCATAACGGTTCGGGCGCGAGGACTTGACTGAGGCCTGGATATTTGAATGGATGAAGAAATATATATAAAAAATCATGAATATATCTTTAAGGGCGAATTAATGACGAATATTCTATTCTCCATCAAACCTTTCTTATTCTTTATTCTTTTTTTCTATTTTCTTATATCTATATAAAAAATTAGAAAATAGTATAGAAACAAATGATCTTAACCTCTTAATACGGTACGAATATAAAATATTATTAATTTCATGAGAATATTAGTAGTATCTTATATTTTTAATTATATAAAATTGTGTATTTTCAATTATATAATAATTTTAAATTTTAAATCAGTGATAACACAAATATTGTTAACGTTACGAAAATATAATGAATATTATAAAAGTTTTTACTAGTATTTCATATTATTACCCATATCACACATCTGAGGTATGCTTTTACAAAATTGTATTCCTTCGTTTTTACTGCCAGCAGGGGTTACAGGGGAATATTTTCTTATATTCCCCTTTCTTGCGAACGCCTTATGGACTTTACCTGTTAAAACAGCGGGGAATATAGTCTTATATTCCCCTGGTCTCACATCCGGGAACTTGGCAACGTGACGGCAACGTGACGCTGCGTGGGAAATTTAGAATATTCAAACGGCAGACAGGAAGACTGCCGCGTCCATTTTGGTTAAATTTTACGTGGAAGTCCGCCGAGCTGAGATGTTCAAATTTTCCTCTAGATGTCTGATAATGGGTAATAATAACAATATTGACTGTCCTCTTTCGGGAGATACGACATATATTGCCCTCACTAGATCCATATTGCCCTCGTCTTCGACTCGGGCAATATGAATCTACTTCAGGCAATATATGTCGTATCCCCCTCAAGGCCAGTCAATATTCTATTATTATTAATCACATAATATTTAGCATTATACTTAAAATTAGAGACAAAATAAATAGTATTAACAGTATGAGTATATTGCTAATATTATAAATGTATTATTAGTATCATGTATTGTTAGTTATATAAAATATATACCTTGAAATTTATAATTAAGAACAATACAAATAATATTAATAGTATGAATTGATCATTAATATTATGTATTTTTACTATAGTAAAATAATGTACTCTGTTATTACTTTGTTTCTATAATAAATAAATTAAAAAAAAAATAAAAGAAAGAAACTACATCTATAGTTGGTGCAGTTAGTGATAGCCACCCTAATGTGGCTAGACATCTAAGGACTTCCATAGCTTTTGGTTAAAAAAAGTATTACTAGCTCTGTACTTTCCTTAAAAGAAAAGTTACAATTTCAATAAAAACAATATATGGGGGAGGGGAAACAATAGTTATATTCCATTAATGGAATAATTATTGGTCTCAAAGTGAAATATTAGTCTCATAATAACAAAAATATTAGTCAAAGATTAATCAAAAGTATCAAAGAAAAAAAACTCCTAAATTTGTATTAATAAATTGCTTGAATCACACATTACCTATAATTCATCCTTTTAGCTAATTCTAAGTTGATCCAGTTAACAGCAATTAATAATAATTAGTAATCATGATTAGTAGTAATTAGTAATAATTAGTACTAAAATATAAATATTATATATCAATAGAAAGATAACTACTCAATTCTCATTCTAAATTCTAGACAGTCCTTAAGTATAGCAATTTAAAGTTCCATTTCTTCTCTGTGGGGTAACAATATCCGGTATCGTCAGGTGTATGTTGAGTGTTCAGTGTTATTCAATCCTCAGTCTCACCCTCGCTCTCGATGTTCGCAATGTTCTCGATGTTCTGGGAAAATTCAAGCGTGTCTGTGTGTTTGATGAAGAAATATTCCTTCTTGTCGTAGGTGATTCTCAGTGTTGCTGGGTACATCAGTCCATATCTCAGGTTTTTTATATTCTTAAGTATTCTTCTTGTTTCTGTAAACAGTGCTCTTTTCTTGGTGACCTCCACAGGATAATCTCGAAATATACTGATCTTATCTCCTTCAAATACGAGATTTCTGCTGCGAACGATTTTCTTCATCATATCATCCAAAACATAACCATATTGCACCTTCACTATCAGTTATCTTGGGGGGGCGTCCGTCCTTGGACGGCGTCTCAATGCTCTGTGTGCTTGAGCAAGTAAAGATGCTTGATCCAGATTTAAAACTTTTTTCAATAGATCTGCGGCAAATTCACGGGGGTCACGGTTCCCCTCTCTGCCTTCCCAAATGCCCACAATTCTTAGATTCTGGCATCTCTGACGTCCCTCCAAGTCAATACATTTTTCAGTTATTTTATGCAATAAGTCTGATAAACGCTTGTTCTTGGAGAGAAGCTTTCTTGTAGTTTTAGAACTTGTTTCAGCAAATTTCTCTAATTCAATTACAGTTTTCTGTTGTTGATCTAGTGCCTGGGAAATGGGATCCAACTTTGAATTAAATCTGGATTCCAACAAATTCTATTTAGCATTTACCTCTTCAATCTTTTGATTAAGATTTTCTTCCATGTTTAACTTCCAGGTATCCAGTACATCATGTACAGAGGCTATGACATCTTATTTAATTTCTTCTTTAATTTATTTTAAAACAATTTTTAATTCTTCCTTGAAGTTCTGTTTGAGTTTTTTCAATTCTTCCATTATATTTGCGACTTTCTGTGCGAGGAAACTTCTTAGTTCTTCTACATCTGTTTTTTTCTTGTTTAAGATCTCTTCTTAGGACGATGTTCAAACTGAGCCCGAGGCTTCAGTCGGGCCTACTTCTTTGCCCTTACCGGCTTTTCTCGTCTTTGGGGGGGGTATGTTGTGTAGACATACCGCCGGTGTCGCGCACCTGATGATGTCACACGCTTACTGCAAGCAGCCGGTACCGGTGTACTGCAGGTAAGTCCCGATCTTTCCCCCCATTTTTAAGCAGATTTTTGCAGAGCTAATCGGCGCGAGTCTCCCTTACTCCATAGCGCCGCCAGAAGTCCGACTGTTAAGACATTTGACAAATATACTGGAGTTTATCCAAATAGGAAGAAAGATTCCAAGGGGAGTAAGGGGTGACCGTGGCTGACAAGGGAAGTCAGGGACAGTATATAAATAAAAGAGAAGTATAATATAGCAAAGATGAGCGGGAAGCCAGAGGATTGGGAAACTTTTAAACAGCAACAGAAGATAACTAAAAAGGCAATATGGGGAGAAAATATGAGGTATGAAGGTAAGCTAGCCAAGAATACAAAGGATGATAGTAAAAGCTTCTTTAGGTATGTGAAGAGGAAAAAATGAGTTAAGACCAAAGTTGGACCCTTGATGACTGAAACAGGTGAATTTATTATGGGGAACAAGGAAATGGCAGACGAGATGAACGGGTACTTTGGATCCATCTTCACTAAGTAAGATACCAACAATCCCCCTGATGTACTAGTGGCCAGTGGATCTAAGGTGGCGCACAAAGTGAAATTCACATTAGGCAGGAAATGGTGATGGGTAGACTGATGGGACTGAAGGCTGATAGATCCCAAGGTCCTGATGGTCTGCATCCCAGGGTACTTAAGGAAATGGCTTTAGAAATCGTGGACACATTGGTGATCATTTTCCAATGTCTATAAATTTAGGATCAGTTCCTGTGGATTAGAAGGTAGCTAATGTTATCCCACCTTTTAAGAAAGGCGGAGAGAGAAAACAGGGAATTATAGACCAATTAGCCTGACATCGGTGGTGGGGAAGATGCTGGAGTCAATTATAAAAGATGAGATAGCCGCACATTTGAATAGCAGTAACAGGATCAGTCCGAGGCAGCATGGATTTACGAAGGGGAAATCATGCTTGACGTCGTCTGGAATTTTTTGATGATGTAACTAGGAAAAAGGAAAAGGGAGAGCCAGTGATGTAATGTACCTGGACTTTCAGAAAGCATTTGATAAGGACCCACATAGGAGATTAGTGGGCAAAATTAGCACACATGGTATTGGGGGTAGAGTGCTGAAATGGATAGAAAATTGGTTGGCAGACAGGAAACAAAGAGTAGGGATTAACGGGTCCCTTTCAGAATGGCAGGCAGTGACTAGTGGGGTCCGCAAGGCTCGGTGCTGGGACCGCAGCTATTTACAATATACATTCATGATTTAGATGAAGGGATTAAAAGTAACATTAGCAAATTTGCAGATGACACAAAGCTGGATGGCAGTGTGAACTGTGAGGAGGATGCTATGAGGATGCAGGGTGACTTGGACAGGTTGGGTGAGTGGGCAGATGCATGACAGATGCTGTTTAATGTGGATAAACGTGAGGCTATCCACTTTGATGGCAAAAACAGGAAGGCAGATTATTATTAAGTTGGGAAAAGGGGAAGTACAATGAGATCTGGGGGTCCTTGTTCACCACTCACTGAAAGTAAGCATGCAGGTACAGCAGGCAGTAAAGAAAGCGAATGGCATGTTGGCCTTCATAACAAGAGGAGTTAAATATAGGAGCAAAGAGGTCCTTTGCAATTGTGCAGGGCCCTATTGAGACCACACCTGGAGTATTATGCGCAGTTTTGGTCCCCAAATTTGAGGAAGGACATTCTTGCTATTGAGGGAGTGAAGGATAGGTTCACAAGGGATGGCGGGACTGTCATATGCTGAGAGAATGGAGCGGCTGGGCTTGTACACTCTGGAAGTTTAGAAAGATGAGAGGGGATCTTATTGAAAGATATAAGATTATTAAGTGTTTGGACACACTAGAACAAGAGTTGGCAACCTATAGCCCATGGGCCGTATCCGACCCGCAACCCAAAATCATCCGGCCCGCAGGCGTATTTGTTTCTATTAGTTTTTGCCACCTGGGAACTGCAGCCAGTCCCGGGGCTCGCAGGCGACCTGGGTGCTACAACCAGATCTGGGGCAAGCGAAACGTCCTTGGAACTGCAGCCTGTCCTGGGGCCGCAGGCGACCTGGGCGCTAAAGCCAGTCCCTGGGCAGGTGAGCTGACTTGCGCGCTGCAGTCATTCCGGAGCAGGCCAGCCGACCTGGGCACGACAGCCAGTCCCCGGGGCAGTCAAGCTGATTGGGTGTGACAGCCAGTCCCGAGGCAGGTGAGCCGACCTAGGCACTACAGCCCGGGGCAGGGCTAACCGACCTGGGAACCGCAGCTAGTCCCAGGGCATGAAGGCAACCGTGGCGCTACAGTTAGTCCCGGGGCAGGCGAGCCGACCTGGGAACTGCAGCCAGACCCAAGGACGCGAGCTGATCTGGGAACTGTAGCCAGTCCCTGGGCACGCAAAGGAACCGGGAACTGCAGAAAACGAATCAAAGTCAAAGTCAAAGTCAAGGTTAAAGTCAAATCAATTTTATTCGTCACATGCACCTGAAATGAATTTGGCACTTTTTTTTTAACTCGACATTTATTGACATAACAAAATACACATACAGAAAAAACAAAGAAAAACGCAAAAGACAGTAGCAAAATGACAAAATACAGATCACCTAACCTCTATTGGCATTGCATTAAGTCCACTTAACATTCTATCATAGAAGCATCTTATTCACAGGCACCAGAGCAAGTTCATCCGTGGTTGGAGCCATGAACCCTCCATCGTTGCCGCTAAGGACGGCCGGGTGTATAGGCCCTCTCGTCGGGATGACGGGATGGTCAAACACATTCCGCGGTTTGGAGTGCCCGAATCGGCACTTTCCTACTGGAGACCGTGGCTTCAGGATGTTACAAGCCGTAGGCCGGCGGTCGGCGCTCTTCTCCGGCGTTCCCTGGGAAGGGATCCCAGACTCCGGATGGTAAGTCCACGCCACGCCCACGGCTAGAAGCTCCGCAGACCAAGCCCCATGATGCCAAAGTCAACCGGCCAGCAATCGGAACACTTCTATCTGGCAACCCCCGGCAAGGGTGGAAAAGTTCACACTGCGCCTGCTGCTGAAGCTCTTGGGCCCAACTCCGGGAAAGGCCACTCCAATCCAAGCTGTTAGGCCACGAGGGAGGCGACATGGAAAAAGTCGCCTCTCCGTCGAGAAGGCGACAGAAAGCGGTTCACCCCTTACTCCTCCCCCACCACCACCACACCAAGAGCCACCTAAACTAACATTTAGACACACCAAATAAACAAAAAAAAATTGAAATAATGGACACGCCGACGACTCGCAGCGCCCCCACCAAATATTTAAAAAACTAATGCGAAAAACAACACCAAGTACCACACTATGGCGATAGATGTGGCCCGCTATCCGCTCACAGACATAGGTCCTGGCCCCTATGCAGAAAAACGTTGCCAACCCCTGCACTAGAGGCAGGAAACATGTTCCCGATGTTGGGGGCGTACAGAATCAGGGCCCACAGTTTAAGAATAAGGGGTAAGCCATTTAGAAAGAAGATGAGGAAAAACATTTTCATACAGAGGGTTGTGAATCTGTGGAATTTTCTGCCTCAGGAGGCAGAGGAGACCAATTCTCTGGAAGCTTTCAAGAGAGTTCGATAGAGCTCTTAAAGATAGAGGAGTCAGGGGATATGGGGAGAAGGCAGGAACGGGGTACTGATTGTGGATGATCAGCCATGATCACAGTGAATGGCAGTGCTGGCTCAAAGGGCCGAATGGCCGACTCCTGCACCTATTGTCTATTGTCTAATGTCTATATAGTTGGAAAAAGACCGGCCGGGAAATATCGTAGAAGTGATGTTGCTGTCAAAACTGACAAATTTAAATATACATTAATATTGCAACTCTATCATGTGTGAAGCATGTAACATATTAAGCTATCATGATGAATTTAATAGATTAGCATAATTAATTATTTTTCCCATTTTTATTTCATAGGAACGATTTATTTATGTGTGTCAATAGAAGTTATAATACCAATCCCACCTAAATGGTATCTAAACCAAATGCTATTTATTTGCTACAGAAATTGTATTGCGCTCTTACATTGATTTACAACCTGATAATATTCTCTAAGCAAATTGTTTAGTTTATTGTGAGAAGCCAATGTTAATTTTACCCTTTGCACAATCATCCTGTTGGCAACAAGACAAGTAGGATGTGCTTTTTCCATATTTTCCATGTGTCACTGTGCAGGAACAAACTAATGAAAATGCTATTTTTAGAAATAAAATGAAGGGATAGCATCACATTTAGTTTACTATCCCATGGCTATGTGATGTGATTATATTTCAATAGTTCTTTAAGTTCAAAACTTGAAAATACTCCATTAATTTAACATCCACGGGATCTGAGGGATTAATGTGATAATGTAATAATGTGAATCTGAATTTTTCTGTCCTTCGGAACTATGACCTATCTTTTATCATCACTTTTGTATAAAACTAGACCAAGTGGGACCCGTTGGATCCCGTCCCCCAATGCGGGGGTTGGGGGGGGTGGGACGGCTTCACAAGGGATGGCTGGTCCCCAAACGCAACATTCCATCACTCACCCATAGGCCTCAATACACACCACTCCCTAGAGAGGGATGGGGGGGGGGGGGGGGGGGGGGGGGGTAGAGAGGGAGGCGGTGTAGAGATGGAGGATCTGAGGGATTATTGTAATAATGTGAATCAGAATTGTTCTGTCCCTCGGAACTATGACCTACCTTTTATCATCACTTTTATATGAAACTAGACCAAGTGGTCTGCTCCCCAACACAAGATTCCACCACTCACCCGTTCCCCCGACGGCAGCCGTTACCCCAACGCAATATTACGCCACTCACACATAGCCCCCAAGTGAGCAAGCGCGGCTCATTTCTCCTCATCCCCAGCACCCACCCCCTACTCTTCACCCTTCCTCTTTATTCCCCAGAGAGGGAGGGGGATAGAGAAGGAGGGGGGCTAGAAAGGGAGAGGGAGAGGGGCATCTCCCTCTTCCACCCCTCCCCATCTCCCTCCTCCACACCCCCCCATCTCCCTCCCCCTCATTTCCCCCACCATTTCCATCCTCCTCATTTCCCTCAACATCCTCCCCTCACTCCCGTTCCCTGACCCTGGACCCAGGCTCGTCCTTGGTTCTGTCGGTGGCTTCTTTCTTGTCCCCAGTCACGGCCCCATCCCAAGCACCGGGCTCGGCCCTCACTCCAGCTCCAGCGCCAGGCTCGGCTCCAGCCAGGGCCCACGGTCCCACCAGGTATGGGAGTCGGGCACTGGCAGCCGCCACCACTCCTCGTTCACTGCGAGCACTGGAGTGCCCCTCTCTCTCGCAGTGTCCCGTCCTGCCTTGCGAGTGCATTGTGACATCACTCGGGTTTTTTTATCCAAAATGGGTGAGTTTTTGGGCTGTTTTAAAAGCTTTTAACGATTAATAACCAGAAATATGGGTGGGAATGTGACAGGAAGATGTTTATCACATCCACGGAAAAAATGTGAGTAGGATGTGTGAAAATGGAAAGGCTGTGGTCTAGCGTTTGGAAGAAAATATGAATTAACCAGATTCATACACACACACACAGCCACTAACAAGACAAAGAGTTTTAGTTATATATAAGATGCCTCAGGAACATTTTCAAATAGTTGTTTATAAATGTACCTTTGAATACAAGATCCATGCTGTGCCTCAGGTTCACCTCAGATTCGTATTGAATCTGTTCCCACTCATCTCTAGTCCTTGATTCCCCCACCCTGAGAAAAATATTCTCTATTTACCCTATTTATTCTCCTCATGATTGTATCAAGCCTCTATAAGTACACCCCACAGCCTCCAGTGCTCCAAGGAATGAAGTCCTAGCCTTCCCAATTCCTCACCTTTAAGGTACCCATACCTCGAAAAGCTAGTGTAGCCTCCTTCATTTGAGCAGGATCACTGACTATCAAAAAGGGAAAGGAAGGGAAGTGAGTTTTTTCTTTATTTCAATCAATACTCATAATTCTTTTGATTTGAGTAAAATTAATGTGGTTCTAAATTTAGGTTTAGGTTTCGATTTATATTTATTATTGTCACGTGTACCGAGGTAGTGAAAAGCTTTGTTTTGCATGCTATCCGAACAAATCAGACAACATTACAGTATACATAAGTGTAATCAAGGCAAACTCCAGTACAGTAGTAAGAGCAAAGTTGAAGATACGGAGTGCAGAATATAGTTCTCAGCATTGTTGTACATGGTTTATATTTTGGATTTACTAATTGATAGTTACTAATTTAATTTTTTTTAAATATTTAAACAGCTTTCAATTGTTTATAATATTTTATATCATCGAGATATTAAAAAATAGTGAAAATGGTGTTCTGATGCTAGGAGTCGCCAAAAGATATTGAGACAATCTGTGGCCTTAGTTTTGGGTGCCTGCAGCCTAATTGCTGCTCGTTGTTTGCTCATCCTGGTGAAGGCCATTAATACATTGGGAATTAAGTGACTAAAAGGTTTTTACACTCATGTCAATGGAAGCCCCCATTGTCTTTAGAAACTCTTCTAGATACGACGGAAAAGTCACATGGTGAATGCAGGTCATGGGCTAGCTCAATTGCAATCCAGCCTATCCGTCTAATAACTCTGTTACACATGAATCAGCTCTCAGATGGCAGCTTCATTGTTTCAGCGTGCTAAAGAAATTGAAATAATCGCATTGTGAGGAGAGGAGCATTGTTAGTGAGAATGAGTTTTGTTCTGCAACTGGCTTCATGTTGCCTTGACCTCAGAACAATTAAGACTGATGTCTGACTGGGAAAGGAGAAAGGGCTCTTTTCATTGTCATCTGCCACGATCACTGGCATAAAAAGGGTTCTGACATCCTGATCCTTTTGGCAAAGCAAAATTTAGCAACACATTAGTTCACTTAAGCGTGCAGTGCTCAAATGGATAGAATGAACCATACTTTCCAGTCTAGCTCTACTAAAGAATGACTTTCACATTTCAAAGAAAGTATAATAGTAAGATTAAATGAGAACTTACCAGTTCGAAGTTTGATCGTTATTTTATGAGGAGTAACGATGAGGGATTACGTGAAGAAGCCCCGCCTGGCGCTAGATCGGCATACTTCAAAACAGCAGCATGAAAAACACAGAAAATAATAGCCGGAGTAAGATAGTAAGGCTCAACATTGATTTAGAACTACCAGATGATCATTTATTTTATGAGGGTCGGGAGTGGAGGGCACGTAATCCATCATCGTTACTCCTCATAAAATAACGATCAAACTTCGAACTGGTAAGTTCTCGTTTAATCTTACTATTTTACTTCGGAGTCACGTGAGTGAGTACGTGAAGATTTTGTAGCTTCTGTGTTTTTTATGTCGTAGACTCATTCCATGTGACAATCTGGCTCAATCAACACAGTAATGAGCAAATAACACATTTTTTCCCCAAACATTGCCTCAGTTTATGTGATAAATTTTTTCCATTATAAAAGAATGAAAGTAATGCCCTTTCCATTGAAAAGCAAATTTATCACCAAAATATCAATTGATAACATAATTTGATTGTATAAACAAAGCAACAATTACAGAGAACCCAACACTCCGTGTCCAATCTTGACACCATGACTGGTTCCTTGTAACTTTAATATTTATTTTACACCCTCCTGCGGCCTTGAATCTTTGCTCGAGCGGCCCATCCTGTGCCATTTATGTGAATGTATCTACCTCCTTAATGGAGTGATTTTCCACATCTCAATGTCTAGTTTTCACTGAGTTTTAAACATGTTTTAACCATCCAGAATATAATTATCTAGAACCATCAGTTTTTACTGATACTTAATGTGTTTTTTGTATTGTATTGTATATCTTTATTATCATTTTTCTGAGTACTTACATACCCAGAGGAAAACGAAAAAGTGTTTCTCAACCAGTGTCCATTCAGTGTGTGGTAAAAAATAAATAGAAATAAAGAATAAAAGCACATATATCACGAGTTCCGATCGGCAGTGGCACGACAATGGCTCTGCTTCAGTGTGTCCAGGTTGGTGTTTGGTGCGCGATACTTTGGCAGGGGGCAAAGTCCGTTTATCAGTCTTATAGCCTGCGGGAAGAAGCTGAGGAGCATCCTGCTGGTTTTGCAGCTGATGCTCCTGTACCTCTTCCCAGATGGCAGGATGGAGAATATGTGATGCGATGGGTGGTAGGGGTCTTTGATGATGGAGATGGCTCTGCTAATACATCTCTTCCTGTATATGTCCAGCAATAAAGGGAGTGGAGCACCAATAATCCTGCTGGCGGTCTTTACAATCCTGTCCAGTTGGTGCCGTTCGTACTCCTTGCAGCTCCCGAACCAGGAGGTGATGCCGTAGGATGTGCTCTCGATTGTCCCCCTATAAAAAGTTCGTAGGTGTGCAGTGGGGAGACCTGCACACCTGTCTTCGGAGAGGGTGTAGTCGCTGCTGGGCTCTCTTGACCAGTGCTGTGGTGTTGGTCGTCGACGTCAGGTCATCTGACAGGTGGAGTCCTAGGAACTTCACACTGCTGACCCTTTCCACATCAGCTCCATCGATGTGCAGAGGTGTATGGCATTGTTTTCCCACCCTGCTGAAGTCAACCACCATCTCCCTCGTTTTTCCCACGTTGAGAATGAGGTTGTGGGATTTGCACCATCCTGCGAGCAGCTCCACCTCCATCCTGTATGCCAACTCATTGTCACTGATGAGACCCACCACTGTTGTGTCATCAGCGAACTTGTTGATGAAGTTGTTGTTGAGTCTAGCAGTACAGTCGTGTGTAAGCAGACTAAACAGCAGGGGGCTTTGGACACAGCCTTGGGGCGAGCCAGTGCTCACAGCTATGGTTTTTGATGTTCTACTGCCCACCCTGACTGTCTGCTGTCGTTGTGATAGAAAGTTCTGTGTGTAATAAGTAGTGCTGTCTCACCACCACAGAGACTCTTACCTACTTTAACATATTGAGTCAATGTTGACCCACACACAATTTTTGGCCCTCAGGATATGCTTAAATTTTACCTTGGTTCCAGCTCTTCTTGGTCTGCTTTGTTTGGTAAATTCATAAACATATAAGTAATCTGTAGCCACATGCAATTATATAACGTAACATTTGCAATGTTTGCACTCTTATGCTGATACTAAAGTCATGAGCATTATTACTTTCAATGTTAATTTTTTGAATCATTGATTGAATTGGAGTCCATTGCGTAAGGCAAGTCAGGACTATGCTGATCTCCCAACTTCTGTATTTCAACTTTGGACAGATTATATATATATATATATCCACAAGGAACTCCCATATATCTAATATGATAAAATAACTTTTACTGTCTGCAAAAGACTTCCAATTTCTTATAAACAAAATAATGTTTTTTAAAACTATTTCTCCAAATTGCAGGTATAACATTCCTTTTGTACATAATTGTTATATTGTTATATTAGTTAAAACATTCATAGACCTCTTTGACTGTCAAACTGTTGTAACGGTCTGGTCAAACCTGCAGATAGCCAAATTCATATATTCATGCCATGGATGAATTTGTACAACAATAAATTACTGCAACTATGAGTCATCATAACTGGTTCAAACATCACTCTCCACATTAATGAGAACCATGACGGTCCGGTTTTGGGCCACCAAAGCGCCCCTGGCAGCGTCCTGCTACATTTTCATCAGTCACTGCCCTATCAGACAAAATGAGGAACATAAAAGAACATCTTTCCTCATGTAATTTAGCGAAATGCATCCACCGCTCCTGCTCTCGGTTTTCCCACAAGAAACATTTGAGAAATCGGTGATTTAATCTGGATACAAACAGATTAATGGTAAGTAATACATATTACTGACAATGTTTTTTCCCCTGATTTTTTGTCTGCGACAACATTGTCTCTTCCTTAGAGATAAACAGCTGAACTAAAACATTTTTAGAATACGCCACATCTGGTTACCCAGATAATCACTTGATAATGATCTTACTTGACCCATGTGATTGATATATGCCACAGCCGTGGTATTGTTCACCTGATTGGACATGCACACTTTCATAGTAGAACAATAGGCATTTAATCCATAAAAATCTCCTGATACTCCAATAATTAATACAAATGTTTGGAGAAAAGGTTTCTTAGGACAATCCATTTGCAATTCCCTGGTGTTATTGTCCGTAGTTCCCTAAACAAGGGACGTATCAAATATTAACTTGATAAGAATAGATATTATAGTTATCTTAGCCCAAATAATCACCGAAGCTATCCATCATCCTGAAGAAGGGCCTCGACCCGAAACGTCGCCCATCTCCTTCGCTCCTTAGATGCTGCTGCACCCGCTGAGTTTCTCCAGCTTTTTGTGTACCTCCGATAATACTTGCTTCAGCTTGCAACGGCTGCTAAGCTTATATATTTAAAGCAGCTTGTGGAACCTTTTCTATCCAGCACTTTAATTCTGATAACGTATCCTTTGGTAATTGCATAGGCCTGTCAAAAGGCCTGCATACTCTTATAATGCTTGTGTTTTCCCTTTTTTGGAGCTTTTTTTACTCTTTTACCTAAGTTCCTTCTCAGATGGAGGGACAAAGTTTGTCAACAAAGCAATGAGATATATTTGTAATATTGACATTTTGTTTCTCGGAAAAAAACGTACCTCTTCTTTATTGGAGATATTTTGGGTGCAAACCTAAAATCAATTTTTAGGTTTTCTTATACAGGTGAACCAATTCCTTCTACAAAATTTTTGTAAATCATTTACACATTAAAATAAATCAATCCGTTGTTATGCCATATTATTGATCATAACACACCTGTAATCTCCCACAATTGGAGATTTCATCAACTTCTTCTGTAACAGGTTTTTGCACCTCTTCAAATGTACATGAAGCCTTCTCTCCCCAATCATATGCGTTCACATAAGGCTGTGTTGGATAAATATTTATTTATCATACTCCTGCCTTTGCTTTGATCCATTATCAAATCTTTAGATTGGATCATAATTTTGCCAAAGTTTAATGACCAATAGTCTTTCCTTTGTAATCAATGTCTTTGATTTATCCTGAGGCAGGTTTACTCCATAATAATCAGGAGTTTTACATAACTTGGTCTGTTTTGACCTGCAAATCTAAAGTGCAAAATTGGTCCCAATAACAATTACATATATATAGGTGGGAAACGCCTCAACCATATGCAAAGAAACACCTTCCATCACCTGTCTATGAGTGATCTTTCACATTCATATATCCTCAAGAGACTTTGAGAGGAGATAATTTTCTCTTACACCAGTGCTCTGCATTTCACCAAAAGGAAACCTTTCTTCCAGTCTGGTCTGCTCTCCAAATAAATCCCATTATCGAGATGTATCATTTAAAATTATGTCACATTGCTCTAGGTGTCAGCTGCTCTACATCGTTGAGACCAAGCGTAGGGTTGGCGATCGCTTCGCCCAACACCTTTGCTCAGTTCACAATAACCAACCTGATCTTCCGGTGGCTCAGCACTTCAACTCCCCCTCCCATTCCGAATCCGACCTTTCTGTCCTGGGCCTCCTCCATGGCCAGAATGAGTCCCACCGTAAATTGGAGGAGTAGCACCTCGGATTCCGCTTGGGTAGTTTTCACCCCAGTGGTATGAACATTGACTTATCTAATTTCAGGTAGTCCTTGCTTTCTCCCTCTTTCCCCTTCCCTTCCCAGCTCGCCCACAGCCCACTGTCTCCGCCTCTTCCTTTCTTCTTCCCGCCCCCACCACCCCCACATCAGTCTGAAGAAGGGTCTCAACCCGAAATGTCACCTATTCCTTCACTCCATAGATGCTGCCTCACCTGCTGAGTTTCTTCAGCATTTTTTATCTACCTTCGATTTTTCCAGCATTTGCAGTTCCTTCTTCACCACGACCCTGCTGAATCAGAGTTTGCACCCTGAATATTCTTCTGTGCACTTCCTCTAGCATTATTATAGTCTTAACTATCTCTCTGTTGTTGTTTAACAAGCCCTAAAAATATTCTTATAATTTCTTCATCGCTGTTCTATAGCCGTTTTTGGAACTTCCTCAAGTAACATTTCTGGAACAGCGGGCATTGGGGTTTCAATTTCAATTAGTTACACCTATCATAGAAACATAAAAAATTGGTGCAGTAGGCCATTCGGCCCTTCGAACCAGCACTGCCATTCAATACGATCATGGCTGATCATCCAAAATCAGTATCATGTTCCCGCTTTTTTCTCGTATCCCTTGATTCCCTTAGCCCTAAGAGCTAAATCTAACTCTCTCTTGAAAACATCCAATGAAGTGGCAGAGAATTTCACAGATTCACAATTCTCTGGGTGAAAATGTTTTCCTCATCTCAGTCCTAAATGGCCTACCGCTTATTCTTAAACTGTGACCCTTTGTTCTGGACTCCACCAACATCTGGAACATTGTTTCAACTTCAACTTCAATTTCAATTTCAACTGCCTTTTCCCATTGCCATACCGACCTTTTGGTCCTGGACCTCCTCCACTGCCAGAGAGAGGTCACACGCAAAATGGAAGAACAGCACCTCAGATTCCACTTGGGTGGTTTACAACCTAAAGGCAAAAACATTGAATTTTCTCATTTTTGATAATTAATCTCCAAACAACCCGCTTTATTTTATCTTCTTCCTCCCCCACTCTTCCCCGTATGCCATCTGGACTCATGCCCATTTCTCCCCTTCAGGTAGTCATAGGAGGTCTTTTACTTTAAGGGCCTGTCCCACTTGGACGACCTAATCCACGAGTTTAGAAGACCCTAGACAAGTTGAACAAAATATCAAGGTCGTGTTGACTCGTCAAAGTAAAAGACCTCCTGCGACACCCTACGACTATGTCTACGACCTCCTACGACCCCCCTCGACCTCAGTCTTCCACACCTAAGACCAACAGCTACGAGTGGAAAATGATCCCATGAATAAATGATATAATGTTTGCTTTTTTTTTCTCGGGCAAGTTACCGACCTACGACTACCCACGACTATCTACGACTACCATCACGACCTACTACGACCTACCTATGAACTACCTACGAGTAAAAAGTAGCCATTCTTTCCATGACAACCTTTTTTTTTACTCGTGGACATTTTTTATCAGGCTGGAAAAAACGCCGTGACCTACTTGAGGCCATGAGTACGCGGAGATCACTCACGAGCATGAGGAAGAGTTACGAACACCTCCTACGACCTCGTGGCGACCATGCTGCGAGTATGAGTCAAGGGCAAACTCGGCAGAGGTCGCTAATTAGGTTGTGAAAGTAGGACAGATTTTTAAGTCGTGTTTTGTTTTTTAAATGATTTAAATCCTGTGAATGTTTTCTGGGTAGACAAAAATGCTGGAGAATCTTAGCGGGTGACGCAGCAAAGGAAATAGGCGACATTTTGGGACGAGACCCTTTTCAGACTTTTTCAGGCTTCTGAAAATGACCTGAAAGGATCTTCAGGCAAGTTTTCTTGCAATATGATGTTTACCTAGTACTTGCAATCTTCTCAAAGTCAAAGTCAGGATAAACTTGATTGTTAGAAAGTTAAAAAAAAAAACAGCTCATGCTGAAAATCTGAAATAAAAACAGAATGTGAAAAAGATAACAAAAGTTCATCGAAAGGTAGCAATGCAATAATTTGATGCAAGACAGTTGACAATATAGAGGGAAACAGATCTGCACGGAAATATAGTAGAATTGATGTTGCTGTTAAAACCTGACAAATGTAAATACATTTTAATGTTGCAACTCTATGCAAAACATAAAATATTAAACTTTCACAAGGAATGAGATGAACGTTATTAATCATTTTCATAATCTTTATTTTATGCATGATTTATATATGTGTTTATGATCAATAGGAGATCACTTTTCAATTATGAAAAGCAGTGCGTTAAAGAAGAATCCTCATTTGAATCATTGCCTGTACGTGTGCTTTAGAGATGCTGCTTTAACTGCTGAGTTATTCCAGCACTTTGTGTCTTATCTTGTAAACCAGCATCTGTACTTCCATGTGTTTGCTTTTTACTTTATCTTTCTCAGTTCTGATCCAGAGTTGCAGACCTGAAATGTTATTTGTCTCTCTTTCCACAGATGCCTCCTGACCTGGTGAGTTGTTCCAGGACTCTCTGTTGTTATCTCACTGTCATAACCTTAGTTTCAGGTGGCATACACCTGGCCGTATTGTAATGCTCCGTACAAGTAGTAGACCCCATGTGCAAATGAAAATCATGGAGGAAAGGTGCAAGAGAATGGCTGGAAGAGCATAGACATTCTATGCTCTATAGATATCTGGAGCTTTCAAATGCAGTATATTTTCTGAGATGAAGCTTCTGACGGTATGGGTTACCTGTCTTTGAGTCTGACCTTGACTTTGACAAGCACATGTATATTTTCTCTCGATGATCTTGCCTGATGATCTATGCAGGATATTCCAGTTGAGTCACCGCACATAAAAAACATCACTACCCACTGCTACATTGCAGAGATAATTGAAAGCTCTACTGATGAACATGAAGTGAGGAAACTCCTGCTTTTCCAAATTTTGATCTTTGCATTCTGACCCAGAGAAGGTATTTTGCTCCATTGCAAGCTGTCAAAATAAAAGCATTCACACAGGACATTCATGTCCTTTGCAGACACCTGATAACTTGTTATAAGTGCTTCTTTTGTAGATATCTTTGTCCTGGTTTTTCTCTCATTTCTTAATTATTGATGTCATGTGGATAAATAGATATCCAAGAAAAACGTTGCTATGGTACGTTAAAAATGCATGCCAGGAAGTCCATGCCTTCCTGGCATCTATCAGAAACATATGCAAAATTTACAAACATATTAACACAATTTTCATCTGCATGACATTCTTTTCTGGGCCATTGAAATTTCCCGGTCCCTTGCAGGATTTGTAAGTATTTTGTGCCACTTATTGTGGGTTTTAAAAAGTGTTTAGTTTTTCGCTGTTCTTCCTCACATATATTTCAAACCTATCATTAATCAAAACTGTGCAATGTCCTTTCTCTCAGACATCTTAAAAGCTGCTCAAAACATTCCACAGAATTCTTTCAAAACAGTAATTACTGAGAAATTTATGGAATAATTATTCACTGTCCCAAAGGAAGGGAGATGCCAGACAAGCATTTGCAGTAAATTCCTTAATGTTGCAATAATTTTTTTGGAGATGTGACTTGCAGTAACAAGTGAAGTGAAAAGGACAGCAAAGGTTCATCAAAAGGTAGCAATGCAATAATTTGAAGCAAGACAGTTAAGACAGTTGACAAATATACTGTAGTGGAGACAGACCTGTGGGGAAATATCGTAGAACTGATGTTGCTGTCAAAACCTGACAAATTTAAATATACATTAATGTTGCAACTCTATCCTGTGTGAAGCATATAAAATATTAAACTATCATGATGAATTTAATAGATTAGCATAATTAATTATTTTTCTAATTTTTATTTCATAGGAATGATTTATTTATTGTGTTTATGATCAATAGAATTTATAATACCAACACCACCTACATGGTATAACCATATAAACCATATAACCATATAACAATTACAGCACGGAAACAGGCCCTCTCGGCCCTTCCAGTCCGTGCCGACCATTTGTTTTCCCCTAGTCCCATCTACCTGCACTCAGACCATACCCCTCCATTCCCTTCACGTCCATATACCTATCCACTTTACTCTTAAATGTTAAAATCGATCCTGCCTCCACCACTTCTGCTGGAAGCTGATTCCACACAGCCACCACCCTCTGAGTAAAGAAGTTCCCCCTCACGTTACCCCGAAACCTCTGTCCCTTAATTCTCATGTCATGCCCTCTTGTTTGAATCTTCCCTACCCTCAATGGGAAAAACGTATCCACGTCAACTCTGTCTATCCCTTTCATCATTTTAAAGACCTCAATCAAGTCCCCCCTTAACCTTCTGCGCTCCAAAGAATAAAGACCTAACTTGTTCAACCTTTCTCTGTAACATAGTTGCTGGAACCCTGGCAACATTCTAGTAAATCTCCTCTGTACTCTCTCTATTTTGTTGACATCCTTCCTATAACTAGGCGACCAAAATTGTACACCATACTCCAGAATTGATCTTACCAATGACTTGTACAATTTTAACATTACTTCCCTACTCCTATATTCAATGCTCTGATTTATAAAGGCCAGCACACCAAAGGCTTTCTTTACCACCCTATCAACATGCGATTCCACCTTCAGGGAACTATGCACAGTTATTCCTAGATCCCTCTGTTCCACAGCATTCCTCAATTCCCTACCATTTACCATGTACGTCCTATTTTGATTTGTCCTGCCAAGATGTAGCACTTCACACTTATCAGCATTAAACTCCATCTGCCATCTTTCAGCCCACTTTTCCAAATGGCCCAAATCTCTCTGTAGACTTTGAAAATCTACTTCATTATCCACAACACCACCTATCTTAGTATCATCTGCATACTTACTTATCCAATTTTCCACCCCATCATCCAGATCATTGATGTACATGACAAACAATAGTGGACCCAACACAGATCCCTGAGGCACCCCACTGGTCACCGGCTTCCAACCTGATAAACAGCCATCCACCATTACTCTCTGACATCTCCCATTCAGCCACTGTTGAATCCATCTTGCTACTCCGCCATTAACACCCAAAGATTGAACCTTCTTAACCAACCTTCCATGGGGAACCTTGTCAAAGGCCTTACTGAAATCCATATAGACAACATCCACTGCTTTACCCTCATCAATTTCCCTAGTTACCGCTTCAAAAAATTCAAGGTTTGTCAAACATGACCTTCCAGGCACAAATCCATGTTGACTGTTCCTGATCAGACCCTGTTATCCAGATGCTTATATATATTATCTCTAAGTATCCTTTCCATTAATTTGCCCACCACTGACGTCAAACTAATAGGTCTATAATTGCTAGGTTTATTCTTTGAACCCTTTTTAAACAATGGAACAACATGCGCAGTACGCCAATCCTCCGGCACTATTCCCGTTTCTAATGACATTTGAAATATTTCTGTCATAGCTCCTGCTATTTCTACACTAACTTCCCTCAATGTCCTAGGGAATATCCTGTCAGGACCTGGAGACTTATCCACTTTTATATTTTTCAAAAGTGTCAGTACTTCCTCCTCTTTGAATCTCATAGTTTCCATAGCTACTCTACTTTTTCCCCTTAACTCACCGAGTTCAATATCCTTCTCCTTGGTGAATACCGAAGAAAAGAAATTGTTCAATATCTCCACCGTCTCTTTTGGCTCTGCAGATAGCTGTCCATTCTGGTTCTCTACTGGTCCAATTTTATCCCTTTATCCTTTTGCTATTAATATAGCTGTAGAACCCCTTTGGGTTTACTTTCACCTTTCTTGCCAAAGCAACCTCATATCTTCTTTTAGCCTTCCTAATTTCTTTCTTAAGATTCTTTTTACATTCTTTATACTCCTCTAGCACCTCATTTACTCCATACCTATAATTATTGTAGATATCTCTCTTTTTTCGAAACAAGTGTCCAATTTCCCTTGAAAACCATGGCTCTTTCCAATTTTTACTATTTCCTTTCAACCTAACAGGGACATAAAGATTCTGTACTCTTACAATTTCCCCTTTAAATGTCCTCCATTTCTCTTCTACATCCTTCCCATGAAACAAAGTGTCCCAATTCACTCCTTTAAAATCCTTACGCATTCCCTCAAAGTTAGCCTTTCTCCAATCAAAAACTCCACCCTAGGTCCAGTTCTGACTATCTCCATAATTATATTGAAACTAATGGTATTGTGATCACTGGTCCCGAAGTGCTCACCAACGCATACCTCCGTCACCTGACCTGCCTCATTTCCTAAAGGAGGTCCAGCACTGCCCCTTCTCTGGTCGATACCTCTATGTACTGCTGCAAAAAACTATCCTGCACACATTTTACAAACTCCAAACCATCCAGCCCATTTACAGAATGTGTTTCCCAGTCTATTTTTGGAAAATTGAAATCTCCCACAATCACTACCTTGTGCTTACTACTAATATCTGCTATCTCCTTACATATTTGCTCTTCCAATTCACGCTCCCCATTTGGCGGTCTATAATACACCCCTAAAAGTGTTGCTACACCGTTCCCACTTCTCAGTTCCACCCAAATAGCCTCCCTAGACGAGCCCTCTAATCTATCCTGCCAAAGCACTGCTGTAATATCTTCTCTGACAAGCAATGCAACACCTCCCCCTCTGGTCCCTCCAATTCTATCACACCTGAAGCAACGAAATCCTGGAATATTTAGTTTCCAATCACAGCCCTCCTGCAACCATGTTTCACTGATTGCCACAACATCATATTTCCAGGTGTCAATCCAGGCTCTAAGTTCGTCCACCTTACTTACAATGCTCCTAGCATTAAAATATACACATTTTAGAAACCCACCATCCCTTATTCTCTGTCTATTATCTTTTTCATCCTTCTCGCCTACATTTTGGATCCGAGTGCTTCCCTTCTCTGCCTCTTGCCCCACACCCTGACCCTAGCCCCCTCCCCGAGTCCCTCCCCCAGCCGTTTCTAGTTTAAAGTCTTCCCAGTAGCCTTTGCAAATCTCCCTGCCAGGATATTGGTCCCCCTCGGGCTCAAGTGCAACCCGTCCTTTGTGTACAGATCATGCCTTCCCCAAAAGAGGTCCCAGTGATCAAGAAACTTGAATCCCTGCCCACTGCACCAGTCCCTCAGCCACGCATTTATCCTCCACCTCATTTCATTCCTACTCTCACTGTCACGCGGCACAGGCAGTAATCCTGAAATCGTTACCCTTTTGGTCCTTCTCCTTAACTTTCCCCCCAATTCCCTAAATTCTCCCTTCAGGACCTCATCACTTTTTCTGCCTATGTCATTGGTACCTATGTGTACCACAACATCAGGCTCCTCTCCCTCCCTTATCAGAATCTTTTGTACACGTTCTGACACATGCGAGACCCTGGCACCAGGGAGGCAAACTACCATCCGGGTCTCCCGACTGCATCTACAGAATCGCCTATCCGACCCCCTAACTATAGAGTCCCCTATTACAATTGCCCTCCTCTTTTTGCTACCCTTCTGAGCATCAGGGGCCGGTCTCTGTGCCGGAGGCCCGGCCGCTGTTGGTGCCCCCAGCTAGGCTGTCCCCTCCAATCGTACTCAAACCTGAGTACCTATTTTCCAGGTGTACAGTCACAGGGGTACTCTCTAGCCCATGCCTCTGCCCTTGCCCTTCCGAACCGTGACCCACTTGTCTGCCTCCTGTGGTCTGGGAGTGACTACCTCCCTGTAGCTCTTCTCTATTACCTCCTCACTCTCCCTGAGGAGACGGAGGTCATCGAGCTGCTGCTCCAGGTTCCTAACACAGTCCTTTAGGAGCCCCATTCAACACACCTGGCGCAGATGTGGACGTCTGGAGGGCTATCAGATTCCCTGACCTCCCACATCTGACATCCAGAACAGTACACTGCCCTTGCCTTCATACTGCCCCCCTTACACAGGATACAATAGCAACACAATACAAAGTACACAACAAACTGCTGGGAATCTGACTGCCAATCAGCTGCTTACCCTGGTCCACTTCCCACCAATCAGCGGCTTCCTCAAAAAAACCCACTTCTCCAAATGGAATGTTATGGATTTGGGTAAAAACAAGCCCCGCGCTGGATTTTAAACCTTACCGGTCGGGTGTCGCTCCTCCCCCTCCTTCTCTTCCAACGGCTCCTGTGGGCCTCTGAAAAAACAAGCCCCACTTGGATTTTAAAGCTTACCGGTCGGGTGTCGCTCCTCCCCCTCCTTCTCTTCCAACGGCTCCTGTGGGCCTCTGAAAAAACAAGCCCCGCGCTGGATTTTAAAGCTTACCGGTCGGGTGTCGCTCCTCCCCCTCCTTCTCTTCCAACGGCTCCTGTGGGCCTCTGAAAAAAACAAGCCCCGGTATCTAAACCAAATGTTTTTTTTGTTACAGATAATGTATTGTGCTCTTACATTGATTTACAATCTGATTATATTTTTTATGCAAATAGTTTAGAGTTGTGAGAACCCAATGCTAATGTTACCCTTTGTACAATCATCCTGTTGGCACCAAGCAAAGCAGGATGTGGCTTTTTCCATATTTTGCATGTGTCACTGTGCAGGAACAAACTTATTGGATATTTTAATATATAAAATTAGCACTTTACAGAATGAAAATGCTATTTAAAAAAATAAAATGTAGGGATAGCATAACATTTAGTTTATTATCCTACGGCAATGTGATGTGATTATACACCATTAATTTAACTGCCACTGCATCTGAGGGGTTATTGTAATAATGTGAATCAGAATTTTTCAGTCCCTTGGTACTATGACCTACCTTTCATCATCACTTTTGTATGAAATGCTTCAGCAACATTTTCGAATGGTGTATACCTTTGAATACAAGACCTATGCTGTGCCTTAGGTTCACCTCAGCTTCGTATTGAATTCGTATTGAATCTGTCCCCACTCTAGTTCTTGATTCCCCCACCATAAGAAAAAGATTCTATATTTACCCTATTTATTCCCTTCATGATTGTATCAAGCCTTTATAAGATCACCCCACAGCCTCCAGTGCCCCAAGGAATGAAGTATTAGTCTGCCCAATTTCTAACTATTGTTTAGGATCTCAAGTCCTGGCAACACCGTCGTAAATCTTCTCTGCACACTTTCTAGCTTAATGGAATCTTTCCAATAGCAGGGTGACCAAAACTGAACAAAATACTCTCATTGTGGCCTTACCAATGTCTTAAACAACTGTAAAATAACATCTCAACTTCTATACTTAGTTATCTGGCTGACGGCCAGCATGCCAGAAGTCTTCTTCACCACCCTATCTAGCTGTGATGCTACTTTCAGGGAACTATGTACATATACTTCTAGATCCCTCTGCTCTGAAACATTCCCTGGGACCCTACCATTCATCGTGAAGATCCTACCCTGCTTTGACTTGGATTCATAGAGTCATACAGTGTGGAAACAGGCCCTTCTGCCCAACTTGCCCACATTGACTGGAAGTTGTCGACTTCCCAAAATACATTCCTTACATTTATCTGAATTAAAACTCCATTGCACAGCCCAGTTGCCGAACTGATCATGATCTTGTTGCAATTGTTAATAGCCATCTTTACTGTCTTCAACACGACCTAATTTAAACGTTCCAAGTTAAACCAATATTGCCACATGCAGTGGTGTAGTTAAACATCACAATCCACTTGTACAGGAAATGCTACAGCAACAGAAGTTAGTATCAATTATGAACCAAACTCCTACATCAAAATGTTTATGTCACAGAACATCCTTTTAAGTCTGAACATCCTTTTCTGAAGAAGGGTCTCGACCCGAAACTTCACCCATTCCTTAGAAACATAGAAACATACAAAATAGGTGCAGGAGTAGGCCATTCGGCCCTTCGAGCCTGCACCGCCATTCATTATGATCATGGCTGATCATTCACTCAGTATCCTGTACCTGCCTTCTCTCCATACCCACTGATCCCTTTAGCCACAAGGGCCACATCTAACATCCCTCTTAAATATAGCCAATGAACTGGCCTCAACTACCTTCTGTGGCAGAGAATTCCAGAGACTCACCATTCTCTGTGTGAAAAATGTTTTCCTCATCTCGGTCCTAAAGGAATTCCCCCTTATCCTTAAACTGTGACCCCTTGTTCTGGACCTCCCCAACATCGGGAACAATCTTCCTGCATCTAGCCTGTCCAACCCCTTAATTATTTTGTAAGTTTCTATAAGATCCCCCCTCAATTCTAGGGAGTACAAGCCGAGTCTATCCAGTCTTTCCTCATATGAATGTCCTGTCATCCCAGGAATCAGTCTGGTGAACCTTCTCTGTACCCCCTCTATGACAAGAAAGTATTTCTTGTCATAGATTTGGAGACCAAAACTGTACGCAATACTCCAGGTGTGGTCTCACCAAAACCCTGTACAACTGCAGTAGAACCTCCCTGCTCCTATACTCAAATCCTTTTGCCATGAATGCTAACATACCATTCGCTTTCTTCACTGCCTGCTGCACCTGCATGCCTACTTTCAATGACTGGTGTACCATGATACCCAGGTCTCGTTGCATTTCCCCTTTTCCTAATCGGCCACCATTCAGATAATAGTTTACCCTCCCGTTTTTGCCACCAAAGTGGATAACCTCACATTGATCCACATTATACTGCATCTGCCATGCATTTTCCCATTCACCCAGCCTATCCAAGTCACCTTGCAGCCTCCTAGCATCCTCCTCACACCTAACACTGCCCCCAAGCTTCGTGCCATCCGCAAACTTGGAGATGTTGCATTCAATTCCCTCGTCCAAATCATTAATGTATATTGTAAATAGGTGGGGTCCCAGCACCGAGCCTTGCGGTACCCCACTAGTCACTGCCTGCCTGAAAAGGACCCGTTTACTCCTACTCTTTGCTTCCTGTCTGCCAGCCAGTTCTCTATCCACATTAATACTGAACCCCCCAATACCGTGTGCTTTAAGTTTGTATACTAATCTCTTATGTGGGACCTTGTTGAAAGCCTTCTGAAAGCCTTCTGAAAGTCTAGATATAACACATCCACTGGTTCTCCCTTATCCACTCTACTAGTTACATCCTCGAAAAATTCTATAAGATTCGTCAGACATGATTTACCTTTCGTAAATCCATGCTGACTTTGTCCAATGATTTCACCACTTTCCAAATGTGCTGCTATCCCATCTTTAATAACTGACTCTAGCAGTTTCCCCACTACCAATGTTAAACTAACTGGTCTGTAATTCCCCGTTTTCTCTCACCCTCCTTTTTTAAAAAGTGGGGTTACATTAGCTACCCTCCAATCTTCAGGAACTACTCCAGAATCTAAAGAGATTTGAAAAATTATCACTAATGCATCCACTATTTCTGTGGCCACTTCCTTGAGTACTCTGGGATGCAGCCTATCTGGCCCTGGGGATTTAATTCAATTCCATTCAATTTACCCGACACCAATTCCCGGCTAACCTGGATTTCACTCAGTTCCTCCATCTTATTTGACCCCTGGTCCCCTGCTATTTCCGGCAAATTATTTATGTCTTAGTGAAGACAGAACCAAAGTAGTTATTCAATTGGTCTGCCATGTCCTTGTTCCCCATGATCAATTCACATGTTTCTGACTGCAAGGGACCTACATTTGTTTTAACTAATCTTTTTCTCTTCACATATCTATAAAAACTTTTGCAGTCAGTTGTTATGTTCCCTGCCAGTTTTATTTCTAATCTATTTTCCCTTTCCTAATTAAGCCCTTTGTTCTCCTCTGCTGGACTCTGATTCCTTCTCTCCAGAGATGCTGCCTGTCCCACTGAGTTACTCCAGCATTTTGTGTCCACCTTGGGTTTAAACCAGTATCTGCAGTTCTTTCCCATACACCCTTTTCAAAGGTCTGAAACGTTGTGAGTAAAGTTTTTCCCCTTCAGCTTTCAATCAATAGTTATAAAAAGTAAACAATTATTTTTACTCTATTTCCTTTTACTCATATCTTTATTAATTTAATCTCTGATCATTTAACTTCCTTATTTTATGTTGATCTAGGCTAATGGTTTCTACTCGGGTGTTGCAATGTTTGTGAACAGTTCTTCAACCTGATTTGTTAGGTGAAGGAGTTATCAAACAAGAAACTAAAATTCGACACCATTAATCTAGTCATCAAGTATTCAAATATAAATTCAAGCAAATATATGAAGCATTATTTATTTTGTTAAAATAGTGTATGTTAACTACCAGCTTATTGTTAAAATGCTCCTGGATTACTCATGTCCTGAATATTTGCAATTCATACATACAGTATGTAAATCCAGATGCATTCCAACCTGGTTCACTTTCCAGTTCCAGAGGGTTATTAGAGGTGAACAATACATTTTAGCAATAAATGTGTTCAGATCTCATGAATGAATAAATGAAAACAAATCTAAATAATTTGCCCCACTCATACAAATCCTAAGCATTATGTAGAAATGCATTATGTAGACAGCAATGTATTGCTCAGATCTTGAACTTACAGAAGACCCTTCGAGACCCTTCAGACCGAAACGTTACCCATTCCTTCTCTCCCGAGATGCTGCCTGTTCCACTGACTTACTCCAGCATTTTGTGTCTATCTTCGATTTAAACCAGCATGTACAATTCTTTCCAACACATCTTGAAATTACAGCATCTATTCAAAGCAAAAGTACAGATATTTTTTGGGGGAAAGTCAATCCATCAAAATATATTGCTGTTTCTCACTACTTGCCATAAATCCTCACCAATAATAAATTCTGTGTTAATCTTTGCATTAAACTACTTACAATTTTTAAAAGTTCTATTTTGTCTAAAGACATATTTTTCTATTCCTCTTTTATAGTTTTATACAGGATTATATGGGGAGACTGAGAGAATCATAAAACTACTAAGCCATTGAAGATTGAACTTTTTTTTCTCTTTGGCGCTGTGCTGAAACTTTATTTTCATCCATTTTTGTATGTTTGTAGCTATATGTTTAAAAACTGATGACCAATAAGTAATCTGTGCAGTGATCGCTGCCTTAACAATGTTTTGGACAGAGATCACAATTTTTTAAGGGGAAATAACATTCTTATGCATTTTTTAAGAAAGGAGAATCTGTAAAATGCATACTTTGAAATCTTTTCAGTGAAACCCCAGAAAATTAGTTACCAGGAAAGATAGTGAGTAATTATGCATTTAACCTAAATAGAAATCTTGTGACATGTTTTGTTTTCTTTAGTGAAACACTGTTGAAATAAAGGACATGTAGAGAGGAAACTTGTGTGCACTTTTTATTTACATGCAATGGCACAAAGAGTGCCACAACATTCATTTCTCAAATGCTGTGACATATCTTGCCTTATTTATGGACGTGGTTTTATCCCACATCTGTCACACAGATAACATCTGAGGGTCAATTGGAAGTAACTCATGAATTTCTTCATCATCAGAACTTCCTCTGGTGGCATTTCCTGTCCAGACTATGCTGAGTTGATGAGACTATTACAGAAACACCAGCTCAGACAAAAAAAAAGGCACACATCAGTTCATAATGTGTAAATATCTTAGGTAGAGTGCCTCCCAAGAGTAGCATGCCAGACTTCTGATGAGGAAACAGGACATGTTCTTATCGCACAGACCCATTGACATTTATGCCTGCGGACAATAATAAAAAGATTGTTTGGGTGTCTGCGTGAGGAAGGTTTTCTTCTGTCTGTGCTGGGAAAAAGGTTAAAGAAAACCCTGAAAGCTACTCGTACTCAGCCAGTTGATGAATGCAGCGCTGGAGACAGAAACTAATGTTAGCGGAATAAATCACTGCATAAACCAAAACTGCTGGCCCGGATTATTTTAACCATTTTGCTCTCAAATATTTGGGTGTTCCTACATTGTCTGAAAAGACGTCAGTATGATTAAACGGGTACCTTAAATGCATACCTTAGTGAAACCTTAAATTTGCATCTGCTAAGCATAGTTCAGATGAGTTATAAACAGCAAATAGACTTAATTTTCATGGATCTGGGACAATTCCAACAATAAATGTTGACAACACACCAAAACAGAGAGGCTCAAGGAACAAATCTATTTTTTTTCCAGGTTCTCTTCATCATATTACCAATGAGATAAGAATGGCCAAATGTGTATCTTGGCACAGCCTGCTGACTGTACCAATTTTGGACAGTGGCAAATGCAGAGAAGAGGTGATCATTTTTCACACAGAGAGTGGTGAGTCTCTGGAACTCTCTGCCACAGAGGGTAGTTGAGGCCAGTTCATTGGCTATATTTAAGAGTGAGTTGGATGTGGCCCTTGTGGCTAAGGGGATCAGAGGGTATGGAGAGAAGGTAGGTACGGGATACTGAGTTGGATGATCAGCCATGATCATATTGAATGGCGGTGCAGGCTCGAAGGGCTGAATGGCCTACTCCTGCACCTAATTTCTATGTTTCTATGTTTCTATAAGTGGGCAGAATAACAGGCTGACAGCTTGTTTATGGAACTGAGAGGAACTCTCCTGCTTATTCTATTACAAACTTCACAATTACAAACAATATTTTACAATTTTAATCAGGCTGTTGTTACGTCAGCTTGTTAAGTACAGAAAACAAATGTCAGTCCATGCTTAACAGTTTTCAGTTATTCCAATTCCATTCAGGTATCAGACTGTGAAGGGGGTGCAGGAGAAACTCAGGTGCAGGCCTCTAGACTCTCGGGGTCTGGAGATTGTTACTACACTTTTACCCCTGCAGAATGGAATGCGACAATATTGAATTACAGCTGGGCTCAGTTGTTAACAATCCTGGCCCTGAGTCAGCATGGCCCTCATTTAAGACTCATTCCAGAATATAGACCACAAAAAGTCCTGGGCAAGTATTTGCTGTGATGCTGAGGGAATGCAACACCAACATCAGTATCATCTCTCAGGTGAGATGTTGAAATGAGGCACAGCATGCTCTTCCAGGAGAAAGGTCTAACTTCTGGCACACTTTTAAAGAAGAGCAGAGAAATTATCGCCAGAGTCCTTTACTCCAATATCATTATAAATGTACACCCTTTCTTGCCTCCAGGTTACAAAAAACCAATATAGCCTGTAGATGTATGAGGCACTCTAAACTTGAAAACCTCTCAACTGCTTCTGCTTTATATCACACATTTGGCTGTGGTTTCCTGGAAAATAAAAATACTGAACCTGCTAGCAGCCTCCAATATAATTACATCCCTTGCAGAATCTGAATCCACTTTCGTTATCCGGCCATAGGGCGCTCATTCAATAGTAGACCAGATAGATTGTCCCTTGCTGCTGCAATTTAGAGCAGAACAGGCTGTGGCCAGATCCCACCTCATTTCTTGAAACCAGATATTTTACTGAGAGGCACAAATTAAACTTCTACTGCTTACCCACATTGGGGTGCATTACTGGTAGAATTCCTGAGTTAGATTTGGAATTCGATCCACATTGCTGTGATATGGTAGAATTCTTGCAGCTCAGAGCCACTCTGATAGCAACAGAAATCGTTGAAAACAGACGAACCTTTAGCATGCAAGACCCATATTCTGGACCAATTCACTCGCCAACTATGCATCCACATCTCCATTAGTATTAGTATTGTCATGTGTACCAAGATATAGTGAAAAACTTTGCTCTGTGTGCAATCCAGGCATGTCATACAATACATGAGTACAAGTACTGCAAATGAGAAAAGAAACAACTCAGAATACAACTACAGAGAAAATACAGATTTTAAAATGTGCAAGGGCTGTACGGGAGATATATAAGAAAGGGAAAGGTCAAGAGTGTAGTATTGTCAAATGCCCTGAAATGGAACAATGAAATATATATAGATTATATATATTATACATATCATATATATCATTAATACTGCAAAACAAAACAAAACTGCATTAATACTGCAAAACAATGTCCCCAAGCCTATGTAGTTTGGAGCTTATTTGGAGGTCATAGTTAATAGCTTGATGGTTTTTGGGAAGAGGCTGGCTAGTCCTGAACCTGAACATTACAGTGTTCAAGCACCTGTGCCTTTTTTCTGATGGCAGGAGTTCAGTTCAGTTTATTGTCACGTGTACCGAGGTACAGTGAAAAGCTTTTGTTGTGTGCTAACCAGTCAGCAGAAAGACAATACATGATTACATTTGATCCATTTACATTGTATAGATGCATGATAAGAGAATAACGTTTAGTGCAAGGTAAAGCCAGCAAACTCCGATCAAGAATAGTCTGAGAGTCACCAAAGAGGTAGATAGTAGTTCAGCACTGTTCTCTGGTTGTGGTAGGATGATTCAGTTGCCTGACACCAGCTGGGAAGAAACTGTCCCAGAATCAGGTGGTGTGCGTTTTCACACTTCTCATAACTTTTGCCTGATAGGAGAGGCAAGAAGAGGGAGTGGCCATTATGTGACTCGTCCTTGATTATTGCCAAGGCAGCGTGAGGTATAAATGGAATAAATAGATGGGAGGTTGGTTTGTGCGATGGTCTGGGCTGCATCCACAAATCGCTGCAATTTCCAACAGTCTCGGATGGAGCTGTTCCCAAACCAAGCAGTGATGCATCCTGATAAAATGCTTTCTATGGTGCATCTGTAGAAGTTGGTGAGAGTTGTAGGGGACATGCCAAACCTCCTAAGCCTTCGAAGGAAGTAGAGGTGTTGGTGCACTTTCTTGGTGATTGCTTCAATATGGGTGGTCCAGAAGTTGTTGGTGATATTGACTCCTAGGAATTTGAAGTTTTCAACCATCTCTACTTCGATACCATCAATGCAAACTGGGATATGTGAACTGCTTCGCTTCATGAAGACGATCATCATCTCCTTTGTTTTGCTGACTTTGAGAGAAAGATTGATGTCTCAACACCAGGACACAAGGTTCTCAATCTCCTTCCTGTACTCTGTCTTATCAGTGACATGAGAGTGTGGCCAGGGTGGTGTTGGGGCATTGACCCTTCATGTTCACCACTTTTTGCAATTTTTTTCGTTCCTGGACTTTCGAGTTGCCGAACCAGGCCGTGATGCAACTGGTCAATATGCTCTCTACTGTGTATCTGTAGAAGTTCAGGAAAGCATTCGATAACATACCGAATCTCCTCAATCTTCTAAGGAAGTCGAGTATTTGATGGGCTATCCTTCTGATTGCATCAATGTGCTTGGTCCAGGGAAGAGATATGTATGCCCAGAATTGTGAAGTTTTTTACTCTCTCCACAACCATGAAGACAAGGTTTGTGGATCCTCGACCTTCCTCTTCCGAAGTCAACAATCAGTTCCTTGGTGTTACTAATGCTCAGCGAAGATTGTTCTTCTGGCACCATTTGGTTAGTTGATCAATCTCCCTCCTATACTCTGACTCATCGTCATCTGTAAGTTATCCAACAATGTGACGCCGTTGGCAAATTTGGAAATGAAGTTGGAACTGTGTCTGGCTACACAGTCACGAATATTGAGTGAGTAGAGCAGGGGGCTGAGCATGCAGCCTTGAGGTGCTCTTGTGCTGATGGTTATTGAGGAGCAGGTGTCGCTGCCAATTCATTAAGATTGTGTCCTGTTGATGATGAAGTCGAGGATCCAGTTGCAGAGTGATGCATAGGGACCCAGTTCCCTGTGCCTGGTAACCAGTTTGGAGGGGATGATGGTATGGAATGTTGAGCTGCAGTCTATGAACTACAGCCTGACATTTGTGGTTTTATTGTTCAAGTGGTTTAGTGCAGAGAGGAGAGCTACTGAGATGCAATGCTCCATTAACCTTTCATAGAAACATAGAAACATAGAAAATAGCTGCAGGAGGAGGCCATTCAGCCCTTTGAGCCAGCACCGCCATTCATTGTGATCATGGATGATCGTCCCTAATCAATAAACCGTGCCTGCTTTCTTCCCATATCCCTTGATTCCACTAGCCCCTAGAGCTCTATCTAACTCTCTCTTAAATCCATCCAGTAACTTTGCCTCCATTGCCCTCTGTGGCAGTGAATTCCACAAATTCACAACTCTCTGGGTGAAAAGGTTTTTTCTCATCTCAATCTTAAATGGCTTCCCCTTTATTCTTAGTCCTGGTTCTGGACTTGCCCAACACTGGGAACATTTTTCCTGCATCCAACTTGTCCAGTCCTTTTATAACTTGATATGTTTCCATAAGATATCCCCTCATCCTTCTAAACTCCAGTGAATACAAGCCTAGTCTTTTTAATCTTTCCTCATATGACAGTTCCATATGACAGTCCCGCCATCCCAGGGATCAAACTCGTGAACCTACGCTGCACTGCCTCAATCACAAGGATGTCCTTCCTCAAATTAGACCAAAACTGTACACAATACTCCAGATGTGGTCTCACCAGTGCCCTATACAACTGCAGAAGAACCTCTTTACTCCTATACTGAAATCCTCTTGTTATGAAGGCCAACATTCCATTAGATTTCTTCACTGCCTGCTGTACCTGTACGCCAACTTTCAGTGACCGGTGTACAAGGACACCCAGGTCTCGCTGCACCTCCACCTTACCTAACCTAACCCCATTGAGATAATAATCTGCCCCCCTGTTTTTGCCACCAAAGTGGATAACCTCACATTTATTTATATTATACTGCATCTGCCACGCATCTGCCCACTCACTCAACCTGTCCAGGTCACCCTGCAAACTCCTAACATCCTCTTCACAGTTCACCCTTCCACCTATCTTTGTGTCATCCGCAAATTTGCTAGTGTTGCTCCTAATTCCCTCTTCCAAATAATATATATGGTAAACAGTTGCGGCCCCAACACCGAGCTTTGCGGCACTCCACTCGCCACTGCCTACCATTCTGAAAAGGACCCGTTCACTCCTACTCTTTGCTTCCTGTCTGCCAACCAATTTTCTATCCACGTCAACACCCTACCCCAAATACCAGGTGTTCTAATTTTAGTCACCAGTCTCCCGTGCGAGACCCTATAAAAGGCTTTCTGAAAGTCTAAATACACTACATCCACTGGCACGTCTTCATCCATTTTACTTGTATCCTAAAAAAATTCCAGAATATTAGTCAAGCATGATTTCCCCTTTCATAAATCCATGTTGACCTGGACTAATCCTTTTACTGCTATCCAAATGCCCCATTATTACCTCTTTAATAATTGACTCCAGCATCTTTCCCACCACCGAAGTCAGGCTAACTGGTCTGTAATTCCTCGTTTTCTCTCTCGCTCCTTTCTTGAAAAGTGGAATAACATTAGCTGTCCTCCAATCCACAGGAACTGATCCGGAATCTATTGAACATTGGAAAATGATCACCAATGCCTCCACTATTTCTAGAGCCACATCCCTGAGGACCCTGGGGGCAGACCATCAGGCCCAGGGGATTTATCATAGAAACATAGAAACATAGAAAATAGGTGCAGGAAGAGCCCATTCGGCCCTTTGAGCCAGCAACGCCATTCAATTTTGATCATGGCTAATTATCCCCAATCAATAACCTGTGCATGCCTTATCCCCATATCCCTTGATTCCACTAGCCCCTAGAGCTCATCGTTCAGTCCCATTGGCTTACCCAATACTATTTCTCACCCAATGAAATTGTCTTTCAGTTCCTCTACCCCCGAGATGCCTGCGGTGGTAAAAGTTAGCTTCTTTCAGCTTCGGATGATAACTAAAATGAAACAATTCCTCCAGTTTGATGACCTCGAAAAGATCATCCATACATTTATCTCCTCCCGCCTAGATTACTGCAACTCCCTTTACACTGGCATCAGCCAATCTTCCCTGTCCCGCCTGCAACTGGTCAAAATGCCGCCAGCGAGATTCCTGACGGGCCCCCGAAAAAGGGACCACATCACCCCCGATCCTGGCCTCTCTCCACTGGCTCCCTGTGTGGTTCCGAATAAAATTTCAAGACCCTGCACTTTGTCTACAAAAGCCCTCAATGGGCTTGCAACCACCTACATTAAAAGTCTTCCTCACCCACTACACCACCTCCAGGTCCCTCAGATCAGCCGACTTGGGGTTGCTGAATGTCCCGCAGTCTAGGCATAAGCTCAGGGGCGACCGCGCCTTTGCAGTTGCAGCTCCTAGACTGTGGAACAGCATCCCCCTCCCCATTAGAACTTCCCCCTCCATTGACTCCTTTAAGTCTAGATTAAAAACTTATCGGTTCTCCCAAGCCTTTCCTGACATCCTCTGTGCGAGGGCTATTTGTATATATGTATGTAGCCTGCTTGTGTATACTACTCTTATGACAAATATAAAGCACTTTGGTCAACGAGAGTTGTTTTTAAATGTGCTATATAAATAAATGTGACTTGACTTGACTTCTGTCCTCCAGTACATCTGGGAGATTGTTGGTGAAGACAGAGTCGAAGTACCTGTTCAACTCCTCTGCCATTTCCTTGTTACCCATAATAATTTCATCTGTGTCTGCCTTCTAGGGACCCACATTTGACTTTGCTGCCCTTTTTCCCTTACCATATTTAAAGAAGCTTTTTCTTTATATTCCTGGCCAGTTTCCCTTAGTACTTTATCTTTTCAGCCCATATTGCCCGTTTTGTTTCCTTCTGTTGTCCTATGAAAGTTTCCCAATCCTCTGGCTTCCGGCTACTCTTTGCTGTGTTATACATCTTTTCTTTTAGTTTTATTCTATCCCTAACTTCACTTATCACCACGGTTGCCTCCTACTCCCCATAGAATCTTTCTTCCTTTTTGGATTGAAATGATCCCACGTCTTCCAGATTATACTCAGAAATTCCTGCCATTGCTGTTCCACCGTCATTCCTGCTAGGATCCCTTTCCAGTGAAAAGCTTTTGTTGTGTGCTAACCAGTCAGCAGAAAGACAATACATGATTACATTTGATCCATTTACATTGTATAGATGCATGATAAGAGAATAACGTTTAGTGCAAGGTAAAGCCAGCAAACTCCGATCAAGAATAGTCTGAGAGTCACCAAAGAGGTAGATAGTAGTTCAGCACTGTTCTCTGGTTGTGGTAGGATGATTCAGTTGCCTGACACCAGCTGGGAAGAAACTGTCCCAGAATCAGGTGGTGTGCGTTTTCACACTTCTCATAACTTTTGCCTGATAGGAGAGGCAAGAAGAGGGAGTGGCCATTATGTGACTCGTCCTTGATTATTGCCAAGGCAGCGTGAGGTATAAATGGAATAAATAGATGGGAGGTTGGTTTGTGCGATGGTCCGGGCTGCATCCACAAATCGCTGCAATTTCCAACAGTCTCGGACGGAGCTGTTCCCAAACCAAGCAGTGATGCATCCTGATAAAATGCTTTCTATGGTGCATCTGTAGAAGTTGGTGAGAGTTGTAGGGGACAGTTGTAACCTCCTAAGCCTTCGAAGGAAGTAGAGGTGTTGGTGCACTTTCTTGGTGATTGCTTCAATATGGGTGGTCCAGAAGTTGTTGGTGATATTGACTCCTAGGAATTTGAAGTTTTCAACCATCTCTACTTCGATACCATCAATGCAAACTGGGATATGTGAACTGCTTCGCTTCATGAAGACGATCATCATCTCCTTTGTTTTGCTGACTTTGAGAGAAAGATTGATGTCTCAACACCAGGACACAAGGTTCTCAATCTCCTTCCTGTACTCTGTCTTATCAGTGACATTGAGAGTGTGGCCAGGGTGGTGTTGGGGCTTTGACCCTTCATGTTCGCACCACTTTTTGCAAATTTTTTTCGTTCCTGGACTTTCGAGTTGCCGAACCAGGCCGTGATGCAACTGGTCAATATGCTCTCTACTGTGTATCTGTAGAAGTTCAGGAAAGCATTCGATAACATACCGAATCTCCTCAATCTTCTAAAGGAAGTCGAGTATTTGATGGGCTATCCTTCTGATTGCATCAATGTGCTTGGTCCAGAGAAGAGATTATGTATGCCCAGAGAATTGTGAAGTTTTTTACTCTCTCCACAACCATGAAGACAAGGTTTGTGGATCCTCAACCACCTTCCTCTTCCGAAGTCAACAATCAGTTCCTTGGTGTTACTAATGCTCAGCGAAGATTGTTCTTCTGGCACCATTTGGTTAGTTGATCAATCTCCCTCCTATACTCTGACTCATCGTCATCTGTAAGTTATCCAACAATGTGACGCCGTTGGCAAATTTGGAAATGAAGTTGGAACTGTGTCTGGCTACACAGTCACGAATATTGAGTGAGTAGAGCAGGGGGCTGAGCATGCAGCCTTGAGGTGCTCTTGTGCTGATGGTTATTGAGGAGCAGGTGTCGCTGCCAATTCATTAAGATTGTGTCCTGTTGATGATGAAGTCGAGGATCCAGTTGCAGAGTGATGCATAGGGACCCAGTTCCCTGTGCCTGGTAACCAGTTTGGAGGGGATGATGGTATGGAATGTTGAGCTGCAGTCTATGAACTACAGCCTGACATTTGTGGTTTTATTGTTCAAGTGGTTTAGTGCAGAGAGGAGAGCTACTGAGATGCAATGCTCCATTAACCTTTCATAGAAACATAGAAACATAGAAAATAGCTGCAGGAGGAGGCCATTCAGCCCTTTGAGCCAGCACCGCCATTCATTGTGATCATGGATGATCGTCCCTAATCAATAAACCGTGCCTGCTTTCTTCCCATATCCCTTGATTCCACTAGCCCCTAGAGCTCTATCTAAACTCTCTCTAAATCCATCCAGTAACTTTGCCTCCATTGCCCTCTGTGGCAGTGAATTCCACAAATTCACAACTCTCTGGGTGAAAAGGTTTTTTCTCATCTCAATCTTAAATGGCTTCCCCTTTATTCTTAGCCTTGGTTCTGGACTTGCCCAACACTGGAAACATCTTTCCTGCATCCAGCTTGTCCAGTCCTTTTATAATTTGATATGTTTCCATAAGATATCCCCTCATCCTTCTAAACTCCAGTGAATACAAGCCTAGTCTTTCAATCTTTCCTCATATGACAGTCCATATGACAGTCCCGCCATCCCAGGATCAAACTTGTGAACCTACGCTGCACTGCCTCAATCACAAGGATGTCCTTCCTCAAATTAGACCAAAACTGTACACAATACTCCAGATGTGGTCTCACCAGTGCCCTATACAACTGCAGAAGAACCTCTTTACTCCTATACTGAAATCCTCTTGTTATGAAGGCCAACATTCCATTAGATTTCTTCACTGCCTGCTGTACCTGTACGCCAACTTTCAGTGACCGGTGTACAAGGACACCCAGGTCTCGCTGCACCTCCACCTTACCTAACCTAACCCCATTGAGATAATAATCTGCCCCCTGTTTTTGCCACCAAAGTGGATAACCTCACATTTATTTATATTGATACTGCATCTGCCACGCATCTGCCCACTCACTCAACCTGTCCAGGTCACCCTGCAAACTCCTAACATCCTCTTCACAGTTCAACCGACACCCTTCCACCTATCTTTGTGTCATCCGCAAAATTTGCTAGTGTTGCTCCTAATTCCCTCTTCCAAATAATATAATATGGTAAACAGTTGCGGCCCCAACACCGAGCTTTGCGGCACTCCACTCGCCACTGCCTACCATTCTGAAAAGGACCCGTTCACTCCTACTCTTTGCTTCCTGTCTGCCAACCAATTTTCTATCCACGTCAACACCCTACCCCAAATACCAGGTGTTCTAATTTTAGTCACCAGTCTCCCGTGCGAGACCCTATAAAAGGCTTTCTGAAAGTCTAAATACACTACATCCACTGGCACGTCTTCATCCATTTTACTTGTATCCTAAAAAAATTCCAGAATATTAGTCAAGCATGATTTCCCCTTTCATAAATCCATGTTGACCTGGACTAATCCTTTTACTGCTATCCAAATGCCCCATTATTACCTCTTTAATAATTGACTCCAGCATCTTTCCCACCTCCGAAGTCAGGCTAACTGGTCTGTAATTCCCCGTTTTCTCTCTCGCTCCTTTCTTGAAAAGTGGAATAACATTAGCTGTCCTCCAATCCACAGGAACTGATCTGGAATCTATTGAACATTGGAAAATGATCACCAATGCATCCACTATTTCTAGAGCCACATCCCTGAGGACCCTGGGGGCAGACCATCAGGTCCAGGGGATTTATCATAGAAACATAGAAACATAGAAAATAGGTGCAGGAAGAGCCCATTTGGCCCTTTGAGCCAGCACCACCATTCAATTTTGATCATGGCTAATCATCCCCAATCAATAACCTGTGCCTGCCTTATCCCCATATCCCTTGATTCCACTAGCCCCTAGAGCTCATCATTCAGTCCCATTGGCTTACCCAATACTATTTCTCACCCAATGAAATTGTCTTTCAGTTCCTCTACCCCCGAGATGCCTGCGGTGGTAAAAGTTAGCTTCTTTCAGCTTCGGATGATAACTAAAATGAAACAATTCCTCCAGTTTGATGACCTCGAAAAGATCATCCATACATTTATCTCCTCCCGCCTAGATTACTGCCACTCCCTTTACACTGGCATCAGCCAATCTTCCCTGTCCCGCCTGCAACTGGTCCAAAATGCCGCAGCGAGACTCCTGATGGGCCCCCGAAAAAGGACCACATCACCCCGATCCTGGCCTCTCTCCACTGGCTCCCTGTGTGGTTCCGAATAAATTTCAAGACCCTGCTCTTTGTCTACAAAGCCCTCAATGGGCTTGCACCCACCTACATTAAAAGTCTTCTCACCCACTACACCACCTCCAGGTCCCTCAGATCAGCCGACTTGGGGTTGCTGAATGTCCCGCAGTCTAGGCATAAGCTCAGGGGCGACCGCGCCTTTGCGGTTGCAGCTCCTAGACTGTGGAACAGCATCCCCCTCCCCATTAGAACTTCCCCCTCCATTGACTCCTTTAAGTCTAGATTAAAAACTTATCGGTTCTCCCAAGCCTTTCCTGACATCCTCTGTGCGAGGGCTATTTGTATATATGTATGTAGCCTGCTTGTGTATACTACTCTTATGACAAATATAAAGCACTTTGGTCAACGAGAGTTGTTTTTAAATGTGCTATATAAATAAATGTGACTTGACTTGACTTGACTAGATCTTCTGTCCTCCAGTACATCTGGGAGATTGTTGGTGAAGTACCTGTTCAACTCCTCTGCCATTTCCTTGTTACCCATAATAATTTGATCCGTGTCTGCCTTCTAGGGACCCACATTTGACTTTGCTGCCCTTTTTCCCTTACCATATTTAAAGAAGCTTTTTCTTTATATTCCTGGCCAGTTTCCCTTAGTACTTTATCTTTTCAGCCCATATTGCCCGTTTTGTTTCCTTCTGTTGTCCTATGAAAGTTTCCCAATCCTCTGGCTTCCGGCTACTCTTTGCTGTGTTATACATCTTTTCTTTTAGTTTTATTCTATCCCTAACTTCACTTATCACCACGGTTGCCTCCTACTCCCCATAGAATCTTTCTTCCTTTTTGGATTGAAATGATCCCACGTCTTCCAGATTATACTCAGAAATTCCTGCCATTGCTGTTCCACCGTCATTCCTGCTAGGATCCCTTTCCATTCTACCTTGGCCAGCTCCTCTCTCATGCCTTCATCGTCCCCTTTGTTCAACTGCATCACTGCCACTTCCGATTTAACCTTCTCCTTCTCTCTGGCATTTCAGGTCAGAATCTTTCTTCAGACTGATTGTGGTGGAGCGGGAAAAAATTGAAAGAGAGAGAGACAGGACAAAGCTTGCCAAGTGATAGGTGTATACAGGTAAGATGTGCTTTTGATTGGCAGGTGGTTGGGCAAAGACCAGAGATGAAAAGACAAAAGAATGTGAGATGAGTTAATAGAAGAGCCTTAACTTGTGAAGCCAGAGGAAGGTATAGAGGTAGGAAGGGATGGGAGTAGAAGGGGAGAAATGGGTGCAAGGCAATGGGGCCCAGGGAAGAGATGGGGGGGAAAGGGGGAAAGAAAGGTATAGTGTTGTTTGTAGGTTAGTTACACAAAATTGGAGAATTCAACGTTCATACCATTAGGTTGTAAGCTACTTCTGCATTCTTGATTAGTTCCATCTACACTACCTATTATACTTGTATGTGGCTTGATTGTACTCATGTAAGGTATGATTTGACTGGATAGCATGTAAAACAACGTTTTTCATTGTATCTTGGTATATGTGACAATAATACACCTATACCAATTGGTTCATCATTTACTATGCCTTGACTATTCTTTTCACACAAAGGGTGGTGGATATATAGGACAAGCTGTCAGAGGAGGCAGGGACTATCCCAACATTTAAGAAGCAGTTAGACAGGTACATGGATAGGACAGGTTTGCAGGGATATGGACCAAATGCTGGCAGGTGGGACTGGTGTAGCTGGGATGTGTTGGCTGGTGTGGGCAAGTTGGGCCAAAGGGCTTGTTTCCAGACTGTATCATATAACCATATAACCATATAACAATTACAGCACGGAAACAGGCCCTCTCGGCCCTTCCAGTCCGTGCCGACCATTTGTTTTCCCCTAGTCCCATCTACCTGCACTCAGACCATACCCCTCCATTCCCTTCACGTCCATATACCTATCCACTTTAGTCTTAAATGTTAAAATCGATCCTGCCTCCACCACCACTGTATCACTCTATGACTCTATTGAAATTCTTGTCCAAATGTTTCTTCAACTTAGTGATTGACTCTACCTTCACCATTTCCTTTAACAAGTATCAAGCACTCTCTGTGCAAAACATTTCCAATCCGATCCCCTTGAAAATTCCTGCCCCTCACCTTAAACCTATGCCCTCCTATTCTTGTCAGACTTCCCGTGGGAAAAAGATTTTGATTAGTTACCACATCTATGCCTTTCATAGGTTTATGTATCTCAACTAGGTCACCTCTCAGCCACGCTTACTCCAAGGAAAACAAAACCAACCCATTCAATCTCCCTTTATTAAAGACCTGCAATCAGGTCAACATGCTGGTGAATCTCCTCACCATGCCCCAGTGCATTCATTGGCAGAACTATTGATATTGAAACTCTGTACCTTAAGTGTTTCTACCCAAAATGATAAGGCTGACCAAAACAGTCTCTTGTAAATTGGAACACAAACTCCTGTGAGCAGAGCCAAGAAAGTCAATTGTGAAGTGCGTGTTTATATTGCACAAAGTGATTTGATGAAAACATAAAAACCTTGATTAAAAAATGCATAACACCCGGACTTCCGGTGGTGCTATGGAGGAGTAGAAGGTAACGCCAGCCACCTCCGTGAAGAAACGGGAAAAAACCGGGGAGAAAACGCTGAAAAAACTTACCTGCTGCTTCTGCTGTTTCTGCATCTGCTGCTTCTGCACCGGCTGCCGTGTGTGACGTCATCAGGGCTGCGACCGTAATGTCAACACAACGCAGCCCACCACCGGAGAAATCCAGGCTCCGATTTTTAAAAAAAATGGCTGAACAGGAACAAGGCCCAACTGAAGCTCGGCCTCAGGTAGGACACAGTCCCTTGAAGATGGTTCAAAAAATCGGGGAAAAAAAAAATCGGAACTGGAAGAACCTAAAAAAAAATTTATGCAAGAAATGGCAGAATTAAAGAAAGAATTGAAAGAAGTAAAGTCTGAATAAAGGTGGAACTGGAAAAAATTGAACTTTATGGAAGAAATAAAGAAAATTAAGATTGAGATGAGGGAGTTAAAATCTGAAATTAATCTCTTTTCCACGGATTTATCAGAGAAACTCCTAAAGGAAATTACTGAAGTTGTGACTGAAAAATTTGAAAGTATAATGGAAGAGCTGCATGAAAAATTGAAACAAAAGTGGAAAAAGAAATGGAACCAGTGCTGGAAGAAATGGTGTTACAATCAACAACCATAAAAGACCTTGAGGTAACAGTCCAAACAAATGTTCAGACTATGAAAACTATTGTCAGAGAGAGTCAACGACTATTGACCTTACTGGCTAAAGTTACTGATAAGTGTACTGAGCTGGAAGGACGCCAGAGAAGCAGAATCTAAGGATTGTGGGTATTCGAGAGGGGAGAGAAAAGAATCAAGATACCCGAGAATTTACTGCAAACTTACTACAAAAGGTTTTATCTTTGGAAGAAAAACCTTTGATAGACCGAGCACACAGAGTTATGAGACGTTACATAAAGCACGGTGACCTCCAAGACAAATAATAGTCAAAGTCCATTATGATTATGTTTTGGAAGATATGATGAAAAAAGTGGTAAAAAGCAGAAATCTTAAATACGAAAGAAGACTCAATCAGTATCTACCGAGACTATCCAGAAGTGGTCTCTAGGAAACGGAATGCGTTTAATGAAACCAAAAGCATCCTGAGGCAAGTGAAGAATCTGAAGTACACTTTGAGATACCCAGCAACACTGCGAGTCACTTACAATCAGAAGAGCATCACTTCAAAAACCAGAAGACGCATTGAAATTTGCCCAAAGGATTAAGGCCAGCGAGGAAGATTGAATGAAACCTTCACAGTTGAATCAAAGGAACAATTTAATCTGCATTTCCAAGATTGGCTGAAGATTATAATAAACTATGGACTTATTTCATCCAAAGAAGACGGAGAGGAGACAGATGGGAGAATCAAGAGATTTGGATTGAAGACTGTTCATGAATACTAATATTTAGAATAGTAATGCTACTAACCTAATAATTAACATATACTAACATACACAAACATATATTAAATCTAACACACTGGTATTGTTAATAATTAGAGTTAATAATTGTTGACTATTGACTATTGATTGTTGAACTATTGATTGTTGATCATTGGATTGATAATTAATAATTAATTATAACGACTAACCTAGAATTAAGTAAATAGTAATATAAATATACATCTTATTTTAACTTTTTTTTCTCCATTCCTCGCTTCTATATGTTTATATTATTATATTTTCTATTAAGTACTACGCATATATACCATTATACCTGATAAGGAACTTTTTATATATCATAGTTTAATATCCCCGGTTTTAATAATAATCTCTTTTTTTTATAATATTAATTTACTGAATCATGGAGATGGATAACATTTAACATTCAACACGGAAGTCCTTAGACTGCTAGCCATGTTAGTATGGCTAACCTAACACTACACACATACTAGATGTAGTTCTTTCTTTCTTTGAGCACCTTTACTAATCTCTTAACCTATCCCTTTTTAAACTAATCATTTCTAATTATTACTATTATTACTTTTTATCTGAGTGGAATCATCAATTAATACAAAGGAGATATATATATGAGAGAAAATCAAGAGTCTTGAAATTTGTCTGTTCAGGGTTCAGGTGTTGGGTCTGGTGTGTCGAGCTGTACCATTTGCTCTGGTACACATCCCTTTAGATAAAATGATGCAAGACTTACATACAAAATATGGGGAATGGAGGAATAACGTTTGTAGCTGGAATGTTAAAGGTATTAATGAACCAATTAAGAGGGGTTAAGTATTAGAATATTTAAAAGCACTTAAAATAGACGTTGCGTTTATCCAAGAGACACACTTGAAAAAGAGCAGAACATAGACTAAAAACAAATGGATTGATAAAGTATATCACTCTTCTTTTACACACAAATCTAGAGGTGTAGCAATATTAATTCGTAAAGTAACTGCATTTAAACATAACTTCAATAATAACAGATAGTGATGGTAAGATATATTATTGTAATAGGAGAATTATATACACAAAAGGTGATTTTTGTTAATATAGATTGGCCCAAATTTTGATAAGCCCGCGATTTTTTAAAAAATGATTTAATACAATCCCAGAATATCACAACATAATCTAATAATTGGAGGAGATTTAAATTGCACACTTCACCCTTATTTGGATAGATCATCAAAACAACGAAAACTTAAATCACACTCCAGTGAGTTAATAAATGCAATATATAGACACCAGTAATATTAAAGATGTATGGAGATTGCAAAATCCAACAGGACGCGAATAGTCATTTTACTCAGCCGTGCATAAAAGTTATTCAGAATAGATTATTTTTCTGGTAGATTTAAAACTTATTCCACTTACGTATAATCAAAAATATCATAATATTATAATTTCAGATCACGCACCATAACTTTTAAGATGAAACTAACGGGTAAAATGGAAAAACAAGATCAATGGGAGATTTAATCCACAAATTTTAAAGGACAAAATAACTCAAGAATATATTACAAAACAGATCAAGAATCTTCTTTGAAACAAATGATACACCAGAATATCATCATCCCTCTTATGGGAAACTTTTTAAGGCCTATGTTCGGGGAATTATGATATCTTCTCAAGTATTTATAATTAAAGAGAATAGGAAGCTACAACAGGCAATTGGAAAGAGAGATTAAACAATTAGATACAGAGAATGCCATTAATCCAACTACGACCAAAACATAATAAAATTTTGCATTGAAATATAAACTAAATAAAATACAGTCAGATCAAGTTGTAAAACTATACCAATATACCAACAAATTCAATTTGAATTCGGTGATAAACCACATAAATTACTGGCTCGTCAGTTAAGAAAATTGGAAGGAGAAAAAATTAATATATAGGATCAAATAAGATAAAGGAGAATTACTAACACAAACTAAAGATATAAACGAAAGATTTTTTGCAATAATTATTTTAAAAATTTTATACTCAGCTAAAACAAAAGAAATCGTATAGGAGTAGAATTTTTTTTTTAAATTGTAATCTAAATGGACTAGATTTAGAAGATAGGGAATTATTAAATGTCGAAATAACTACTAAAGAAATTGAAGAAACTATTAGATCATTAAAAAATGGGTTAAAACTCCAGGACCAGATGGTATTGAGAGCAGAATTTTATAAAATATTTTATGACATGAATAGCCCCACGTTTGAAGACACTATATGAACACATTTACACACAACAGAAATTACCAGATACATTAAAGAATCTATTTATAACCCTTTATACCTAAATTAGATAAAAATCTCGATGACCCAGGGTCATATAGAGCTATATCTCTTTTAAATATGCTCAAAAAAATATTAACAAAAAATATTAGCACAAAGACTAAACAAAGTGATTAATAAACTAATTCATTTCAGATCAAACGGGATTTATACCAAAACGATACTCTTCAAATAATCTGAGAAGATTATTTAATATTATATACTTGAAAATAAATATTACGAAGGATTTATCAATTATCTCGTTGGACGCAGATAAAGCTTTTGATCAGATTGAATGTCTTACTTATTTTCGGTTATGGAATTTTTTCAATTGGGGAGAGAAGTTTATAACATGGGTTAAATTACTATATACTAGACCAACAGCTAGAATATTAATTAACCAGTGTTAACAACTAAATTTAATTTATTCGAGGTTGTAGACAAGGTTGCCCTTTATCTACACTTGCAATAAAACCATTATCAAAATCTGTGAGATCAAACCTGAAATATATGGGTATGAAACTAAAGAAACTGAAAATAAAATCTCATTGTACACAGATGATGTATTACTTTATATCACAAAACCAGAAATTAGTCTTCCTAACTTGTTAGATTTAATAACTCAATTTGGATCGTTTTCAGGATATAGAATTAATTGGAATAAAGTGAAACTTATGCCAATAATGGGAAATAATTTACATATTACAACAATACCCTTTTAAGATTGCAAATGAAAAAATTAAATATCTTGGAATTTATGTAACAAAAAGATATAATTCCTTATTCAAATCTAATTTTTTACCCTTATTGAATAAACTATTTAAGAATATTCAATATTGGAAAACATTACCTATTTCAATGTTAGGTAAGATTAACGCGATAAAAATGATTTTTCTTCCACAATTACTATATTTGTTTCAAATGATCCCGATATATCTTCCTAAAAATGTCTTTAAGAAAGTGGACTCCATGGTTACGAATTTTATTTGGGATTATATAAGAATCATAGAAATAATTAAAAGCATCTATGCAAATCAAAAATAAATGGTGGTTTTTGCACTGCCTCATTTTATGTTTTATTATTGGGCAGTTAATATAAAAAATAGAATTTTTGGCTGGGGTGAACTAGATAAACAACCAAATTGGTTAAAGATGGAAAAAGAAGACTGTACCCTGTTTGAAATTGGTTCGATTTTGGTATTTCATAGATTACATCTCTCAAAGTCCAAATTAAATAGAATTTTTCAAATGTGTTCCCCCCCCCCTGCAATAGATAAGTTGTCAACAATTGGAAGCTAATTTAACGCATTCATTTACAAAATGTTAAAAAATCATTAATTTTTTGGATAGAGATTTTTTAAGATAATCTCAAGGTAGTTTTTTTTTTTTTTTTTTTTTTAATTTTTTTTTTTAAGCAAGTAGAAACAAAAGTAAAAAAAAATAAAGGACAAGGTGAGAAGTTAAAAGATGAAAGAAAAGGAAAAAGTAATAAAGAAATGAAAGATTAGGAGAGATCTACCTATCTCATATTTTTGCCCATTCGTCACCCATTACTGAAACCATTAATTTTCTAAGGTTATGTTAGTTGCACCATATGCTTGTAATAAAGTTGATAAACGGAGACCTCAAATCTTTAAGAATTGGTCTACTTTGCTAGTAAGAGAATCTCATTTCTTCAAATGTAGCGTTTCAGACATATTTGAGATCCAGATTTGAATGTTGGCGTAGGTGCGTTTTTTCCAAAATTTAAGTATAAGTTTTTTCGCTGTTATTAGACCATAATGTAAGAAAGGCTTCTTGGAATATAGTTAGTTTACTTCCCTCTTCCTTGATCCAAAGATAATCAATTCAGTATTTGGGGTTCAATTTTGTGTTAAATAGTTTTGTAAAATTCCAAAAATTTCATTCCAAAATGTATAACAGTTTTGTACAAGAGACAAAGGAATGTGCTATAGTGGCATTTTGAGTTAGACATTTTGTCGCAGATGGGGGAAACATTTTGAAAATATTTTATTCAGTCTTGTTTTCGAATAATATAATCTTGTAAAATTTTAAAATTGGTATTAGGTTATGTCTTACATTCATTGAACATTTAAAGTTTACATATAATAGATTTTATCCCATCTATCGTTCGTAATTTTATCAATAACTCTTGTTCCAGTCTCTTCTAATTGCTATTCTGTCGTTGGTGTTTCTATATTTAGAATTATATTACAAAATATAAGTAAGATATTAAATTTTTTTTTTTACTTGATTCTGCCTTTTAAGATTCATTATCTCAATTGTAGTTATTGCAAAGTTGATCCAGACTCAAAACTAATTATATTGGGAATACTGGAAACAAATCAGATATTAACAACGCAACAAATAATTTTTTATCGGTTATAGTTTAATAATTGGTAAAAATATTAATACTAAGATTTTGGAAAGGTCCTACTTCCCACAACTAAAATTGTGGATTACAGAAATGTTTGGAGACGTTGCACTGGAACGATTAAGGCTTGCCCTGATGGACAGGACTGGACCAGTTCAGAGGAATATGGTCTCCATTTATTGAATATTTAAAGGGTTAAGATGGTCCAGTTCGAAACCATGACGGAAGCCTGAATGTATGAATGGATGAAGAATTATAGACAATAGTTCATAAATATATCTCCATTGAAGAATATCTTGTTTAATATTCCACTCAATCAGTTTATCACTCTTTTTTCTTTTCTTTTTCTCTTTTTTATTTCCTACTGCTATAAAATAAAAAAGAAAATTATAGAAGTACAAATAAGATTGACTTAATTTTAAAAATATTAAGAATGTATGTGACGTTAATATTTTCTTTTGCTTTAATTGGATTTTATATTTCTTCTTAATATGTAATTACTTCTAATAGAAATATCTTACAAAAAAAAAAAAATGCATAACAACCAATGGAAATTGAATTTTACCTTTTGATGCATATGATGAGCTAATACATGAAACAAGCTGGGCACCTAGCAGTGAAATTAGTCAGTATGCAACAATCGTCCAAGACTGCGCTATGAAAAGACGAGGTTCCCGCTGTTACAAACTGAAGGTATGGCTCAGTTTAAGTCTTGGGTAGAAGTGGATGGAAGGTTGTGCAGCTGCAAGATTGCTACTGTGTAGATTTTTTAAACCTCATTTTCATTTTTCTGTTGAAAAAAGTTAAGAGCAGTAATTGATTGACTATATAAATCACTTCAGTTGGTGGATTGTTTTTTGTACTTAATCCTTGAACTGGTTTATTGTTCAAATCTGAGAAAAAAGAGCAGGGAGAATAGCATTTCACCGGGATGAAAGGCATTTCCTGGTTATACGAATACTGCTTTCATAAATATTAACCTACTAAATCTTTACAAGGCAGAATAGGTCATGCAAATTGATCAGATGAATATTGTAATACTTAATGCACAAATGTGCAAGTTTTAATACCTAACTGGAGTGGGTAGACCAAATTGAAAGTCTGCTTTGATCGTTAGTCATTTAGAATCAAATCTTAAATCCTTCATTTATAACACCAATACTTCTTGTCATGCATGACATTCATGTGAACTGATTAATTCTGATTAGACAAGTCCTGAAATGTCAAAATACACATGGTCCACAGATTTGATACTCATAGCTGATGTAACGACTGTTCACATATAAGGTAAATGTTGATGGGGAAAATATCAGTTGGGATTGCCTTGAGATATCACAAATCTGTCAGCATTTTTCCTGCTGTGCCGTTATTTCATTCATCAGTACAGGTTCACAATTTTCCTTGTATGACTAGGTGCAATTCAAAACAGATGCTGGCTATTCAACAATGGAACTAAAACTCCTCTGAGAAAGGGTTTAGTCAGACAGAAAACTGGGGATAGATCCACAGAGCCACGGACAGCGCCACTACTCAGACCTCTGGTTATGTTTGCTTTGCAAAGGACAGGAGAAGTATCAAGTAAATCAGCCAGAAAATTACTTGGGGGAGATTACATTACACAAGAACGCAGAAGAACAATTTAGGTTTAATTGATTAACCAGCCTCTGGCAATGTGACAGAGATAAACGATTTGTTGAAACTCAGACTTGAATTTTCTGGTGTTTTTGACAAACAGGACAGAGTGAATGGGATTGTAAATTATATTGACATATAGTAGGCTGCCTCTATAGTCTCAACCTCCTCCTTTAGGTCACTGACATTGGCAGGCCAACATGTTCAGCAGATGATATCAAGCCAGCCTTCAGCTCATAGATGTTTCCTGTGGTCATAGTCTCAAAGACATCCAGGAAGAATACATTTTACACTGGCTATGGAAGAATAAGCATATTGAACAAGTTCTAACAAATGACTCAGTGGATAGCTCTTTAGATTTTCCAGAACATAAGAATACTGAACATGGTCTCTGTCTGTACCTCTTGCCAGCACCATCAAGGGATCTAGGTTACACAATTAAAGCGAATAACTGCAAAATCCATCAACTTCAATTAACCAACATATGTGAATGAACTGAGCTTCCATTAATGTTTGAACTGTTGTTTTTGTAGAAATGGGAGGAAGTGAGAAAAGATGGAGGGAAGTGCTCGAGTTTAAAGCAATTTCTTAATTAAAAATCAATTGCGTTCTTGCTGGTTAAGGATTACATCTGCCAGGGGAGTCCAGAAGAATCTTAGTTTTAATTTATTTTTCAGAGCTATCAGGACCTTCTGAGACCCAATAGACTTGACAGGAAACAGCACTTGAGATATTAAAGAAGAATGTGAAGCACATGAAAAAGTAGAGCAGCTGGAGGATCTCAGTGGTTCAGGAGCATTTGTGGAGCAAAAAGGACAGACAAAATTTTGGATCCTTGCACTTTGGGTCTGTACCATTCATCTAGACTAACCTATTTCCCTCCACAGATACAGCCTGGCCTGTCGAGTTCTTCCAATTGTTCTTCTTTTGCTACAGATTCCAGATCTGCAATTCTGTGCCTTCCATGAACATTGCTCTGTCATTTTTGAACATCTCTGCTTTTTTTTTAGTTTGATGACTAAGAAGCTGTCTAATTATTGGGATCTTATCTGGAAAGAGAAATATCACCAAATGCTTCCCAATATAATGTAAATCATTTTAAAAGCAAAAAGTCAATGAGATGCAAAATGGTTAGCTGGTAACTCTTCTGCTTCATCCGAACTGAGGTTGGTAGCCAGGGGGGACCATAATCATTTTGAAAGTCCACCAGCTTTTAATTAAATGCTCTGATCACAAGAATAAGTATCCAAGAAGACTGTGGCCCTTGCACATTGTAGAGATTTAGTAAATTGATAAGATTTTTTTCAATATGCATCCTTTATTGAAAATTGTTATAGCTTTAAAGTCAGGCAGTTGAACGCTGGTTAAGTGGCATATACCCAGACAAATAAAGAAACAAGGAACTGCAGATGATAGTTACAAAAGAAAACACAAAGTGCTGGATTAACTCAATGGGTAAGGCAGCATCACTGGAGGGTATGGAAAGGTGGCATTTCAGGTCAAGATCCTTCTTCAACTTCTTCAGTCTGGATAAGGGTCCTGACCTGAAATGTTCTTAGCAAGGGATAACATAGGATCAGAAGATGTAGGATTCTTGTGGGTGGAGCTAAGTAACTGCAAGGGTAAAAAGACCCAGATGGGAGTTATTTACAGGCCTCTGAACAGTAGCCGGGATGTAGCATACAAATTACATCAGGTGATACAAACGGCATGTAAGAAAGCAATATTACAGTGGTTATGGGGATTTCAATATGCAGGTAGACTGGAAAAATCAGGTTGGAACTGGATCTCAAGAGAGGAATTTGTTGAGTGCCTATGAAGTGGCTGGCGAGAGCAGATTGTAGTCGTGCCTGCTCGGGAAAAGACAATTCTGGATTTGGTATTATGTAACAAACGGATTTGGTTACGAAGCTTAAGGTAAAGAAACCCCTAGGAAGTAGTGACCATAATATGATAAAATTCAACTTGGAGTTTGAGAGGGAGAAGATTAAATCAAATATGCCAGTATTATTGTTGCATAAAGTTGACTACAAAGGCACGAGGGAGGAGCTGGGTAAAGACAGACAATATTGCAAAGATTAGGGGGAAGCCAGAGGAAACATTTAAAAACCAACAGAAAGTAACTAAAAATGTAACAAGAGGATAAAAGATGAAAGATGAAGGTAAGATAGCCAATAATATAAAAGAGGATAGTAAAAGTTTATTCAGATATATAAAGAGTAAGAAAAGGGCAAGAGTGGACACTGGACCACTGGAAAATGTCGCTGGGGAAGTGAAAATGTGAAATAAAGAAATATTAGAGGAATTGAATACATTTTCTTGCATTAGTCTTCACAGCAGAAGGCACCAGCAACGTGCCTCATATTTAAGAGGTTCAGGGGCCAGACGTTAGTGGAGTGGCTAGTACTAAGGAGAAGGTGCTTAGGAACCTGAAAGGTCTGACGGTAGATGTCATCTGGACCAGATGGACTACATTCTAGGTTTCGGAAAGAGATGGCTTTAGAAATTATGGTGGCAGTAGTGGTGATCTTTCAAGAATCACTAGAGACAGGGATAATTCCAGATGACTGGAAAATTGAAAATGTTACTCAGCTCTTCAAGAAGGGAGCAAAGCAAAAACGGGGAAACTATAGGCCTGCTAGCCTGACTTCAGTGGTTGGTAAGATTTTAGAGTCCATTATTAAGAATAAGGTTTCCGAGTACTTTGAAGCACATGATAACATTGGCCGGAGTCACCATTGTTTTGTGAAGGGGAGATCTTGCCTGACGAATCTGTTGGAATTCTTTGAGGAAGTAAATAGCAGGATAGACAAAGGAGAACCAGTGGATGTTGCTTATTTTCCGTGATTTTCAGGACTTTTATAAGGTTCCGCACGTTAGGCTGCTAAAGAGGATGAAAGCCCATGGTATGAGAGGGAAGACACTAGCATGGATAGAAGACTGGCTGGATGGCAGAAAACAAAGAGTGGGAATAAAGGGGGCTTTTTCTGGCTGATTGCGGTGTTCCAACAGCGGTGTTCCGCAGAGGTCGGTGCTGGGGCCACTATTCTTCATTGCATATCAATGGTTTGAATTAGGTAATTGAAGGCTTTGTGGCCATGTTTGAGGATGATACGAAGATAGATGAAGGAAGTGCAGAGAAAGCAGGAATCCTGCTGGGCAGACAGTTTTGGAGAGTTGGCAAAGAAGTGGCAGATGGAATACAGTGTAGCAAAGTGTACAGTCATGCAATTTGGTAGTAGAAAAAAGGTGTAGACCATTTCCTAAACGGGAAGAGGATTCAGAAATCGAAGTTGCAAAGGGACTTGGGAGTGCTGGTGCAGGATTTACAAATGGTTAATTTGCAAGTTGAATCAGTGGTAAGGAACGCAAATGCGTTTCTAGCATTTATTTTGAGAGGTCTAGAATACTAAAACAGGGATGAAATGTTGAGGATTTATAAGGCACAGCTCAGACCGCATTTGGAGTATAGTGAGCAGTTTTGGTTCTGATATCTGAGGAAGGATGTGCTGCCATTGGAGAGGGTCCAGAGGAGGTTTACGAGAATGATCCCAAAGATAATAGGCTTATCATATGATGAGCGTTTGACGGTACTGGGCCTGTACTTGCTGGAGTATAGAAGGATGAAGGGACATTCACTGAAATTAACCAGTAATGAAAGGCCTGAATAAAGTGGATTTGGTGAGGATGTTTCCATTCGTGGGAGAATCTACAGCATTGCATCAGAATAAAAGGTTGTACCTTTAGAAAGGAGATACAATACAATACAATACAATACAATACAATATTTTATTCCATGTCATTTGAACCTCAGTGAGGCTCAAACGAAACTCTGTTTCCACAGCCATACAAACAAAGACAATTACTACAAAACATACAAACAATTCAATTTACACAAACATCCATCACAGTGAATCTCCTCCTCACTGTGATGGAAGGCAAAGTCTTTTTTCTCCCCTGCACCATTTCTCTCCCGATGTTGAAGCCCCAGGCGGGCGATGGTAAGTCCCACGGCCATTTAAGGCCATGCTGGGCAATGTACGGCCCTGCTCCAGGCCCAAAAGACACAAAGTTGGAGACCCCGGCGGGCAATGGAATGTCCCGCGGCCATTAAAGCCTCGCCGGGCGATGTTCTGTCCTGCTCCGGGTCGTTCCAACCCCACGACACGGGCTGGATTAGTTGCGTTGCGGGAGCTCCAAAAGCGGTCTCCCACCCGCACCCACGAGCTCCCGATGTTCCATCCACAGGCCTGCAGCTGGAGCCTCCGAGCCCCGGAGCGAGCCGCCACCGCTCCCCATGCTCCGAGGCTGGCCAGCCCCACGACGGTGAGTCCGCAGCTCCGCAGGCTCCGCGACTGAAGCCCCCAGGTCGTTCCGGTTGGAGGCCGCTCCACGGTGCTAGGCCCCAATGACAACGGAGACCCGACAGGAAAAAGGTCGGGTCTCCCGAACAGGGTAGAGATTTTTTTTAAGTTTCCCCCTTCCCCCCCCCCTGCCCCCCCACATATACACAGTTAAAAACAGTATTAAAAAAAACACGAACAACTACATTTAACTAGAAAAAAAAATTAAAAAAGACAGACAGGCTGTAGGGGCTGCTGCAACGTGAGTCGCACCACCGCCGGGCGATGAAGAGATGAGGCTGGTGAATCTGTGGAATTCATTGTCACAGACGGATGTGGAGACCATTGGATATTTTTAAGTCAGAGATTGACAGATACTTGATTAGTAGGGATGTCAAGGATTATGGGGAGAAGGTAAGAGAATGAGGGTGAGAAGAAAAGATTGATCAGCTATGATTGAATAGTGGAGTAGTAGACTTGATATGGCTGAATAGCCTACTTTTGCTCATATCATATGAACTTATAAGTAGGTCATTAGGTCAAAAATTCCATCATAATTCCTTTTGAATTTGAAGGTGCAGGTAGACAAAGCCATAAAAAAGTTTAAAAGTATGTAAGAAGAAACTGCAGATGCTGGATTAAAGTGAAGATAGACAAAAAAATCTGGAGTAATTCAGCGGGACAGGCATCATTTTCGGAGAGAAGGAATGGGCGATGTTGCTGGTCGAGACCAACATTAGCAGCATGGCTATGCTAACAGCAACTCTTTTTAAAATTATCATTAGATGTGAAAAAGTCATGATAGACTGTATTGACATGATGAAAGAAAAAGTTGGGAAGATTTCAAAGGAGAAACTGGATTAAAGTTAGTAGAAAATGATAAAACACAGTCAAAACTTTTTTTTCATGACTTTGAAGATATATTATCAGACAAGCTACCAGCCTAACCACAAGGGTGCCCGTTTATCATGCTTATATACTCAGGGTCTCCAATATGGCTATAAAATTTGTGTGACTTTACGCAGGAGTGCAAAATCCACAACTCTGCCTGCAAAGGCTTACTGTAAACAAGAAATCATCTGCATGAAAACCGTGATAGAATCAGTCTCTATAGACACAATCCCTGGCTGAGGGGAAGTTTTTTTAGTTGGCTGCATGGCACATCATCTCACAAAGGCTGTGCCCTGTAGCCCACTCAAATACTGCCTGCGACAAAGAACAAGGTCATAGTTTCAATACAATGGGTAAAAAAAAATCCACATCCCTAGGGAAAACTGCAAACAGTTTCCTCACATGTATTCAGTCTGGAGAAGCCCAGTCCAGGGGAATCTAATTACTGGTGAGATCTTTAGGTCTTGTCATAATACAGGGAAACTTGAGTTTAGATGTAGAAACAAGGAACTGCTGATGCTGGTTTACACAAAAGGACAGAAAGTGCTGGAGTAACTCAGCGGGAAGAATGAGGGTGAATGTAGTAAGTGTCTATAGGTGGAAACAGGAGGCTACAAATGTTGGAATCTTCTTCTTCTTCTTCTTGCGTATATGGTGTGCACAGCGTAAAGTTGTCGGACAACTTGTTCTATTTGATCTTATTTGATTGTGCACACCAGGTTGATTGCATTTGTCAAAACAGGGCGGACCACGTTAAAAGGTTGCAATCTCCCACCACATGTTGGAATCTGATAAGTAATGAAGGTGCTGTGGATAAAACCATACATGGATGATGAGCAAATGAAACCAGGTGGAGGAGGGGAATACAACGTGGTGATTGGGAGCTGGGAGGAGGGGTGGGTTGGTTGGGAGAATGGAAATGGAGGAAAGTGACATGTTAGCATTCAGAGGCCACAGTGCAATGATGTAACAAATCTATATTACTAAAAGTCTGATCTTGACCGCTTTTGGCTCGCTGTGCTGTGATTTCCGAGAGAACGCCGCCACCTACGGCCATCATTTTTGGCCACCCTCCGCCTTCCTGGATCAGAGGATGTTTCCCATCGATGAAAAACCAAAGAGATATTCAAGTCTTTAAATTTTTTGCAATTCTCTCCGCTGCCCCTGCTGGTGGGAGGGGGAGGAACTATAAAACCCGGAAGTGGTGTGCCTCACTCAGTCTCTGCAAGATGGAGGAAGGCAGAGGGTCATGTGTCTTTGAATAACAGTAAACACATGTCTACTCAACTGCAAGTGCCCTCAATTTGGTTTGAACATGAAAATATTGTTGGTTTCAAGTGAAAATGCACTGCAAATGGCTGTTTGGGGGGTTTTGGGTTGAAGTAGAAATGCACTGCAAAATGGCTGTTTGGGTTGAAGTAGAAATGCACTGCAAATGGCTGTTTGGCTAAACTTGACAACTTCCTGTTTGCATTAAATTGATTTTAGATAAAACTCTACCACTTATGGCTGTGATTTTTGGCCATCTTACTCAGTCCCCCTCCGCTCAACAGGTGCATAGTATTCTTCCCATCAATTAATAATAAGTGTTATTAGTGTTTAAAATAATGTTGAGAATCTCTCCCCTGTCAATCACGCCATGAAGGCCACACCTTTTCTGATGGGAAGGGGGAGGGATTATAAGACTCGGAAGTGTGGGTGTGGCTCTGTGTCTGCAAGATGGGGGAGGGAGAGGTCATGACTGTCTGAGCTGTGAATCAACTGAACACACTGAATGTCTACTGAACTGTGAGTGTGGTGTTTTGTGTGGTTTTATGGTGGTTTTACCCTGCTTGAAATGGTATGAAACTGCATTTGAATGTGGTGGCCTTGCACCCTGCATGAAATGGTATGAAACTGCATTTGAATGTGGTGCCCTTGCAACCTGCATGAAATGGTATGAAACTGCATTTGAATTTGGTGGCCTTGCACCCTCCTTGAAATGGTATGAAACTGCACTTGAATTTGGTGGCCTTGCACCCTGCTTGAAGTGGTATGAAACTGCACTTAAATTTGGCGGCCTTGCACCCTGCTTGAAGTGGTTGGAAACTGCACTTGAATTCGGAGGCCTTGCACCCTGCTTGAAGTGGTATGAACTGCACTTGAATTTTGTGGCCTTGCACCCTGCTCGAAGAGGTAAGAAACTGCACTTGAATTTGGTGGCCTTGCACCCTGCTTGAAATGGTAGGAAAATGGATTTTAATTTTGTGGCCTTGCACTCTGCTTGAAATGGAATTTCAAGGAATAGCCGTGAGTCAACTGCCAGCCCACCAGCCATGAGTGAGCTGCCAGCACATCATGCTTGAGGGACTGAGCTGCCGCCCCAATAATCCATTTGGCCCACAATGTCCATACTAGCCCTCTGGAGACCAGTGGTCCCTGCAGCCAACAACACCCATACCAGCACTCCAGAAAGCCCCCCCCCCCCACCCCCCCCACTGGCCACCAATATTGGAATTGGTGGAGAGGTGGAATATTGCGTCGGGGGACCAGCCCTCCCGTGTGAACATGGGACCGAACGGGTCCCACTTAGTCTAGTAACTTATTTAAAAGGACTTTGATCCCTACTGATCATTTACCAAACCGTAACGTATACCTGAGGCAAAATGATTGGTGATATAGGGCAGGAGAGGAGTAGGAATGAAATCTGCATAATAGCTCTCTGCTCATCAGCTTTATTTGCAAATCACAATGACTCACCCTTGGTTCATTGTGCTTCTCGCTTCAGTAAAGTTCTACATTACCATTTGGTGCCTCATGTTGAAGGTGCAATTGAGATAAGAACTATTAAAATGAACGTGTTTCTTAAGAATCTACACAACAACATTCCTTCTCAATGCATAATGCTGCAACTTTTTCTTTCCAAATCGCAGCGTACAATGTATTTTATGTGCAAACTAATTCAGCGAGACAGCCAGAATATAGACTTTATTTCTTAATACAGGCACCCAGTAACTCATGGGGTCTATGTGTGTCTATGGGGGTTACTGGGCTTTGACAAAAGTGAAATACATTTTGCACCTCCTTGTCATAGTAAATTATCTTTGCTTTGCCTTTGTTTTTTAATGCAGATGTCAATCTGGACATGACAAATTAACATTTAACTGGAATTGTGGAAGAAACATTTTTTATTACATTTAATTGGCTTGCATTAAAATATCCTAAAATTCACAGTACCGATGTGGTGGAATTGGACGCTTGATATGGTTTAACACTTCTGAAATCTAAGCCATCAACAGTACGGAGTAGTTATGCACATATGCACGGTGTCTGCAAACAATGTAGCAACTCAGACCATTTGTTTTAAGTGAGTAAGCTGACAGCTCTGGTAGTTTTAATTTACTGGCAACTATTATAGTCACACCTCACAGACTAAACATGGCGTGGCAGCAATTAAGTGTAATTAGAGCCACCTGTTAGAGACTATGGGACTTGAGCCAAGCCATTTCCTACTAATTACCATGTACAATATATTATATCCCAGTCAAACATTTTAAAGAGTTGTCTTCGTTCATTACATTTAAAAAAAAAACTATTTTATCGAAGAATCAAAACATGTCTTCGAAAGAAAAAGGAAATATTTACTATTAACATTTTAGTTCTGAATAATGAAGGGCATTAAGATATAACCATGATAGACACAAAGTGCTGGCATAAATCAGCAGTACAGGCAGCAACTCTGGAGAAACTGGATAGGTGAAGTTTCGGGTCGGGACCCTTATTCAGTCTGATTGTAGTGGGGAGGGTGGGGGAAAAACTGGACGCAAAGAAAAAAACAGGACAAATCGGGGCTGGCAACAGATGACCGCAGGCAAGGAGGTTCCCTGGTAGGCTAACTGTTGACTCGAGACTGGTCTAAACCCAGAGTGATACTTAGTTGCGAACTGTGGAACTAGTTAACTGAGTTTTAATGGGGGGGGGGGGGGGGGGGAGTGGGGGGGGGGGGGGGGGGGCGGGTGGGGAGGGTGGAGAGCGAGTGGGGAGGAGAGCGGGAGGTGCTTGTAAGAGGTGTCCTAACTTTGGAGAATTCACCTTTCATACCATTGGATTGTATGCTGCCCAGGCGAAACATGATGTGTTGTTCCTTCAGTTTGCATGCAACCTCAATATGGCATTGGAAGAAGCCCAGGACAGAAAGGTCAGCATGGGAATGGGAAGGGGAGTTAAAATGGTTAGCAACTGGAAGATCCAGTAGGCCTTTGCGCACCTTTCGGCCTTTGTTCGGCCAAATGGTCGCCGAGTCTGCGCTTGGTCTCAGCGGTGTGCAGGAGCTCACATCAGAGACTTTGGATGCAGTAGATGAAGTTAAAGGAGGTGCATGTGAACCACTGTCTCACCTGGAAGGATTGCTGGGGTCCCTGGATGGAGGTGAGGATGGATATATATTTGTGCAGGTGATACATCCTCTGTGGTTACAAGGGACACTACCTGGGGAGGGGGTGGTTTGAGTGGGAAGGGTTGTTAACTAAGGAGGGAGCGGTCTCTACGGAGGGTGGAGAGGGAAAAATGTGATTAGTGGTGGGATCACGGTGGAAGGATTGAAATGTCAGAGGATGATGTGGGGGTTGGTGGGTAAAAGGTGATGACCAGGAGAACGCTAAATCCTTGTGGTCAAGGGGGCACTATATTAAAAACATTTAAAGGGGAGCCCCCGCACGAACTATAGGATATATGTGTGTACCCATCTGACTCCAGAAACCCCCATGTTCACCAAGGAAACAATCCCCCGCCCATCTTACGAGCAGAACCGGAGGCGATGGAGGAATTGAGAGAAGATTGTTGCATTTTTCCGAGAGGCAGGATGGGGAAAAAGTGTAGTCCACATAACTCCTTTGATGGAGACAGCAAGATCAATAAAGGGGAGAGAGTGTAACCATGATTTCGCTCAGTTCATGGCCAATAATTCCTTTCAGTGCAAAAAATGGCTACTTGATTTTGTGAAGTGAGAATATGGGCAGCTTATTAGCTTGAGTCTGGTTGGCTACTTCCAGCAGTTACATGCATTTTCAAATGTCTTTGCTCACAAGTCAAAAACTTGGCCATTACATCAATTTTTGTACTGTACACACAGTGGATTGAGGGATGACACTGAGCAAAATGTAAGGCACTCAACACAATTGACTGTTCGATCCTTTGGAATTTTACTGTGAACAGTGTACAGTGCCCCTGTCCCACTTTGGAAACCTGAATGGAAACCTGAAATGGAAACCTCTGGGAGACTTTGCGCCCCACCCAAGGTTTCCGTGCGATTCCCGGAGGTTCCCGGAGGTTTTTGTCAGTCTCCCTAATGGTCGAAAGTGGTTTCCGCTTCTTCTATGTTCCAGCAATTGTTTCAAAAAATTCAAAACCGGCCGCGACTAAAAATAAGTTGCCGTTTTAAAAATCGGTAATTTTTTAGTCGAAGCCGGTTGCGATGCTAGTTGAAGGTGTTGCAGGTAGTGGAAGGTAAGACCTCCCTGGTGGAATAAAACCGGGTGAAAAGAAGATCTTATCTTCACTACCTGCAACTTTTAAAAATGATTGCACTCATTCTTCAAAGCTGACAGGGATAGCTTAATCGGATTTTGATAATTAAGCACCATTGAACGTGATTCTAACAAATCTACAATGTAACCTCTGCTAATATTGTAATTATGCTCCTAAAGCTTACCCCCCTAAAACACTGAGTCAAGCACTGGTTCAACTAATCTTTATTCTAACCAAATACAAACAAACTCCCTATACAATACCTAACCACCGCGGGTCGGATCCTTGTCTCTGCTTGTTCAAGCCCTTCAGCCTCGTGCAAGCAGATACTTCCAACAGGTCACACGATCCCAAGTGCACCTCCACAAGACCGACTTTGATCCTCATGGGGTTCAATCTTATAGGCCATCGGACCCTTGGGGCAGAACTGTGGGGGTTGGGGGGGGGGGGACCCGGGGGGGGGGGGGGGGGGGGGGGGGGGCGGGGGGGGGGGGGGGGGGGGGTGGGGGGGGGGGGGGGGGGGGGGGGGGGGGGAGGCAACCCCTACAAGCTAATCACACATATCGATTACATTATACAGTTATTGACAGTTGCCGAACCCAATTACAAAGTACCCCATTACAATGTTTCTACAGAAGCTTCTAGAAGGATGTCAGTTAACTAAAGTAATGCAACATTTTCCTAGGTTGTACAAACAATTCAAACAAGGTTTTACACTTCAGCCAATCATCAAACAGCAGCACAAGAATCTGCAACATTATTTACAATATCCTTTACACCCCCTTCAACAACCAATCCCCACTATGCATTTGCAGACCTTCTTATCTCTTTCTGCAACCCCTTATACATTTTAACAAAGTAAAGGCATCTGGCCATCTGGTGCCAGCTCACAGCTTGCAACTTTTCAGAGAAAGAGGCCAAGCAGGCCCTGCAAATGCAAAGATCCTCCATTTTATAATACCTTTAATTTGGCCAATATTAACATTCCTACATTTTATCATTATGATAACCCATCATTAATGATAACCAAAATGCAATAATGACTTCATTCTAACAGATATCTTTAACAAGAAGATGCTGATGTATTTTTCCCTGAACTCCACCAAGCTTCCCGAGTTTACGTGGGCGTAGCTTCATGATTTCTGTCTGAGGAGTCTTCACCTCCCGAGTTTTCATGGGCGTAAATCCCCTCCATTCATCTTGATAAGTTCACGTGTGCTCGACCCATACCAGAGTATGAAGTTTCTAAGAGAATCTGGAATAAAGTAAGTTAGCAGTCCATACTTCCACTGATATTCTTGCAGTGGTGGAGATGTACCCATGCATTCCTCCCTTCTATCTTAAACAAAAGGCATCTCACTATATGCTGCTCTTACTCTACAGCATGACTCTCTCAACACTCGGGGCAAAGCTAGAATGTAATAGGTCATCTCTGCAGTCATATGATGAAAGTTGATTATTTTCATCGCATTGTGATCCTAGGGTATTCTTAAGGGTTTATCATAATGATTTCAGTTGGGCTCAGTCTAGATTTCTCTACAGGCGTGACTTTTATTTGAAATAAAGCTATGGGAACTAATTTTAAATCAAAGCCAATGGGGTCCCAGTCTTTTTTGCCATCTAATTTAGAGATAACATTAGCCAATATTTTAGTTTTACAGTGCCTATAACTCTGGCACCGCCTCAAATTCAATGTAATCCTTCTATAATATTTTGAACGCACCCATAGGCAATAGTGGTTCTCTTTCTTTACCAGCCTTCTCCTGCAACTGAACAACCTCCTGGATGGTTAGCATCAACTTTTCCGAGGGGGACTTGTTATTTAAACTTTTAGTCTGCCTCATCATCTTTGATACCACCATCTTACGTTCCTGGGGTATTTCTTTTGCTGTTAGATCAGCGCCGCGATTCCTGATATCTGTTAGGGTCTGTCCTCTTGTGTGCATTTACATCTCATAACAGAAATTTGTCTGGGTAGCATTAAGGCCTTTAATAAATCTGTGACCAATTATTTATTTGAAATTTGAGTCTCTATTGAAGCCAGAAATCTCCTATTTTCATGTAATTGTCTAAAATCATGTACTACTCCAAATGCATATTGAAATTCTGTGTAAACATTTATCTTCAATTTTTCCAATAATACAATCCCAAATTAAAGCAAATACTTCAGCATTATTGAGCTGAATTAGTGACTTATCATCGGCAACTGTGTCATACATCCCATTTTAATCCTCCTAATACCATTTACTACCCAGACAGCATTTCTCTCCTCGCGATTCAATAGATGACTTCTTCCTACATACAAGTCCATGTCCAGGTCTCTATGGATGGCGTCTCTTAAGTCCTCTCTCACAGACGGTCCTCTTCCTTGATGATTACACTCAACAGTCCTCGTCCCGCTTCGGACAATGCTTCTGGGGGATGAGACAAGAAAATGATGCGGAGTATGCTATGTACAAGTGCAACCGTAAATTAATGTTGTTTCAATATTTTCGAGACGCGATTCCTCCCTACTATTCTGGAGAGACATTTGAGTTTCGTGCTAGTTGAGCGTTCCAATAATGCTGCCCTAGATATAAACTATGTCCTACAATTTCCTCCTAGAGGGTCAAATTTGCAGCCGGCTATAAACTGTTATACATGGCAGTTAGAATTTGGGTGCAGAGTGGGTGTCCCCTGGGTACAGAGCCATGTCTATTCCCATATTTTTGTGTCAGACTTGAGGTTGCCCATTCAGACAAAACAACGACTAGAAGGGACTGTTCTACAATGATCTTTCCATAGTTGGAGGCTGCCTCAGTGATCTTTTTTAATCTTTAGAGGCTTCCTGTACCTTCTTAATTCACTGAGACTCGATTCATCTTCTTCGCTGGTATGAAGTGTTAAGTCCTTAATTTTTCTGAGTTAAGATGTTAGCAGGGTTTGGCACCAGTGCATGTATGGAGCAGTTTTACTACGGAGTTAATTGCTTTTAGGTCTTGTACCAGCCTATATTGACCTTCTTCTTCCGGTTCTGGAACTGCAAGAGTAGGGGTGTTACTGCAAGGAGCAACCTCTATAGTTCTTACAGATTGATTGGCAGTATTTCTTATTCTGGCATTCCCCGAATCAATCTGTCAATGCTGTTGATAACCTGTGGTCTTCTTGGATATTAAAGGAAAAGTGTTACCTCTTTCTGGGGAGCTACTTGGATGGGATTGATGTTCATGCATCGTACCTGAGCTGTGTCTTCTGCCCACACTTGAGGGTTCACATACACGTATATCTCACTCGCTAGATGGTTACATAGGTAGGTAACACCTGTCCTTGGGGCCTGATAGAATTCAACCACAAATTGGTTAGATACACTTTGCTTTTTAGTTTTTGGATCTGCCGCGAATTGTCCTTTTCTCCATTGCTCCTGGGTCTCTTGCACTTGCCAGATAATTTCCTTTAATCTTACTGGTACCTCAGTGTATTCTGCAGCTTCCTCCTTTCCTTCAACTAGTGCCAAATCGTATTCCCGTCAAGTTCTTCCACATCGCTAATAGTTAGTTTCCCCTCTTAGTCTCTTTAGGATTTCTTGCTTGTTCTTCCTATACTCTGCTCTATTTTGTCTTCTTGCAGGGCATTCTCTGCTCCAATGACCTCCCGAGTTACAATGTTCTTTACTTTAAAATGTCACTCTGGGTATGTATGGGACTGTTTATTGTTCTTCCTTGATTCTTGACTATCTTTTCTTACTGCCTTCCTTTTATAATCTTCAGTTTTTACTATAATGGTACATCCAATTCCTTCATTTTGATAAATTACTTTGATGGATCCAGGGGTAGGGGTCAGGTTACCTTGCCCACTGGGTCTCAGATCTCCCTGTCTAGCTTACTCTTTGCTCTCTTGGATCCCTGAAGTCTCCAGCATTTAGAGACCTCCTATAATCCCTGGGATCTTGGATGTTTCTGTTTTCTCTAGGATCCCAAGTGTCCTTCGATCCTGAAAGTCCTCTCTCTGACTCCTTCCTGCCATTCTACCCTAGTTGGACATGCTCGACTCCAATGTCCTGTCCCACCATAAATATAACACTGATCTGGTCCCAGTATTTTATTCCTTCTCCAATTTGGTCTAGGGGAAATCTGCTCTAAGGCAGGTACATCATCGAAGTAATCCACTGGGAATTGCTTTTTCCAATTTTCCAATTTACGATCTGTCATTACTCTAGGATTCCCCAGTCCTAAATCTGAATTTGGTGTCTCCTTTTTAACCACGTATTCTGTCTTTGTTTTCACTGCTGGCTGACCTTCCTGCTTTTTAACATCTTCCATGGTATCTTACAGCTCTGGCCATTTGACTGGAACTATTTTTCGACCAGTCCATATTATTAGTTTTAATCGATTCGGCCACATTAGTTGGAAGGCAGTTCAGTAAGATTGCACAGTACTGAGGAGAATTTACTCCATTTCGATAATTTAGGTCACCCGATTGGTCCATGTACAATTCTGAAAATATTTCTAAGAATTCATCTGCTCCCTCTCCCTTTTTCGGTATTACATCCAAGATTCTAGCTAGTCAATTGGTTTCTGAAGAGTATTCGCATGGGCAGTGAGAACTGCCTCTTCCCTTGCACTATTGTCCACTATTACGTTTGCCAGTGCTTCATGTGTCGAGTGTCCTAGGATTGTTATGAATCTAGTATGTTCAGTCGGAGTAATTATCTGCTGGATCACTGCCCATAAATCTCGGGAGTCTGCGTGATATACACGCATTATGGTTCTTAAGTGATCCACAAAGGAAGCAGGTGACTTTCTACAATTGGGTATCTGGCTCAGAATTGCCATCATCTCATTGGGCTTCCATGGGGTATAGACTTGTATTGTACGGGGATTATTTGGACCAACTGCACTAACCGGATCAAAAGCAGGGTTAGGCATTTCCCTGATGGGGAACTGCCTACAAGTTACTTGGTTTGCTTTTATACTTTTACATAGAAACATAGAAACATAGAAATGCGTGCGACAAAGGCAAACAGGTATAAATGGGTGACTTCAATCTACATATAGATTGGGTTAATCAAATTGCAGGGTGCTGAGGAAGAGGATTTTTGGAATGTATGCGGGATAGTTATCTAAATCAACATGTAGAGGAACCAACGAGAAGCAGGCTATTTTAGACTGGGTTTTGAGTAATGAGGAAGGGTATTAGCCGTCTTGTTGTACGTGCCACCCTTGGGCAAGAGTGACCATAATATCGGGTTGAGTTCTTCATTAGAATGGAGAGTGACATTGATAATTCAGAAACAATGTTCTGAACTTAAAGAAAGGTAACTTTGCGGGTATGAGACGTGAATTGGCCAAGATTGACTGGCAATTAATTCTAAAGGGTTGACAGTGGATATACAATGGAAGACATTTAAAGACTGCATGGATGAACTACAAAAATTGTTCATCCAGTTTTGGAAAAAGAATAAATCGGGAAGGTAGTGCATCCATGGATAACAAGGGAAATCAGGGATGTATCAAAGCAAAGGATGATGCGTACAAAGTAGCCAGAAAAAGCAGCATACCAGAGGACTGGAGAAATTCACAGAAGACCAGCAGAGGAGGACAAAGGCTTAATTAGGAAAGGAAAAAATAGATTAAGAAAGAAAACTGGCAGGGAACATAAAAACTGACTGCAAAAGTTTTTATAGATATGTGAAGAGAAAGAGGTTAGTTAAAACAAAATGTAGGTCCCTTGCAGTCAGAAACAGTGAGTTGATCATGGGGAACAAGGATATGGCGACCAATTGAATAACTACTTTGGTTTCCGTCTTCACTAAGGAAGACATAAATAATCTGCCTGAAATAGCAGGGACTGTGGGTCAAAGGAGGAATTGAGTGAAATCCAGGTCAGTTGGGAAGTGGTGTTGGTAAATTGAATAGATTAAAGGCCGATAAATCCCCAGGGCCAGATAGGCTGCATCCCAGAGTAACTTTAAGGAAGTAGCTCAGGAAATAGTGGATGCATTAGTGATAATCTTTCAAAACACTTTAGATTCTGGAGTAGTTCCTGAGGATTGGCGGGTAGCAAATGTAACCCCTCTTTTAAGAAGGGAGGGAGAGAGAAAACGGGGAATTACAGACCAGTTAGTCTAACATCGGTAGTGGGGAAACTGCTGGAGTCAGTTATTAAAGATGGGATAGCAGCACATTTGGGAAAGTGGTGAAATCATGGACAAAGTCAGCATGGATTTACGAAAGGTAAATCATGTCTGACGAATCTTGTGGAATTTTTCGAGGATGTAACTAGTAGCGTGGATAAGGGAGAACCAGCGGATGTGGTATATCTGGACTTCCAGAAGGCTTTCGACAAGGTCCCACATAAGAGATTAGTAATACAAACTTAAAGCATACGGTATTAGGGTTCAGTATTGATGTGGATAGAGAACTGGCTGGCAAACAGGAAGCAAAGAGTAGGAGTAAACGGTCCTTTTCACAATGGCAGGCAGTAACTAGTGGGGTACCGCAGGGCTCAGTGCTGGGACCCCAGCTATTTACAATATATATTAATGATCTGGATGAGGAATTGAAGGCAATATCTCCAAGTTTGCGGATGACACTAAGCTGGGGGGGGGCAGTGTTCGCTGTGAGGAGGATGCTAGGAGAACTGCAAGGTGACTTGGATAGGCTGGGTGAGTGGGCAAATGTTTGGCAGATGCAGTATAATGTGGATAAATGTGAGGGGGGGGGGGGGGTTATCCACTTTGGTGGCAAAAACAGGAAAGCAGACTATTATTTAAATGGTGCCGATTAGGAAAAGGGGAGATGCAGCGAGACCTGGGTGTCAGGTACACCAGTCATTGAAAGTAGGCATGCAGGTGCAGCAGGCAGTGAAAAAAGCAAATGGTATGTTAGCTTTCATAGCAAAAGGATTTGAGTACAGGAGCAGGGAGGTTCTACTTCAGTTGTACAGGGTCTTGGTGAGACCACACCTGGAGTATTGCGTACAGATTTTTGGTCTCCAAATCTGAGGAAGGACATTAATTGCCATAGAGGGAGTGCAGAGAAGGGTTCACCAGACTGATTCCTGGGATGTCAGGACTGTCTTATGAAGAAAGACTGGATAGACTCGGTATACTCTCTGGAATTTAGGAGGTTGAGAGGGATCTTATAGAAACTTACAAAATTCTTAAGGGGTTGGACAGGCTAGATGCAGGAAGATTGTTCCCGATGTTGGGGAAGTCCAGGACAAGGGGTCACAGCTTAAGGATAAGGGGGAAATCCTTTAAGACCGAGATGAGAAAGACTTTTTTCACACAGAGAGTGGTGATCTCTGGAACTCTCTGCCACAGAGGGTAGTTGAGGCCAGTTCATTGGCTATATTTAAGAGTGAGTTGGATGTGGCCCTTGTGGCTAAGGGGATCAGAGGGTAGGGAGAGAAGGCAGGTACGGGATACTGAGTTGGATGATCAGCCATGATCATATTGAATGGCGGTGCAGGCTCGAAGGGCTGAATGGCCTACCTCCTGCACCTAATTTCTATGTTTCTATGTTTCTATGTTTCTAAACATAGAAAAATAGGTGCAGGAGGAGGCCATTCGGCCCTTCGAGCCTGCACCACCATTCATTGTGATCATGGCTGATCGTCCGCTATTAATAAATCGTGCCTGCCTTCTCCCCATATCCCTTGATTCCACTAGCCCCTAGAGCTTTATCCAACTCTCTATTAAATCCATCCAGTGATTTGGCCTACACTGCCCTCTGTGGCAGGGAATTCCATAAATTTCTCACCTCAGTCTTAAATGACCTCCCCTTTATACTAAGACTCTGGCCCCTGGTACTGGACTCACCCAACATTGGGAACATTTTTCCTGCATCTAGCTTGTCCAGTCCTTTTATAATTTTATATGTTTCTATAAGATCACCCCTCATCCTTCTAAACTCCAGTGAATACAAGCCTAGTCTTTTCAACCTTTCCTAATATGACAGTCCCGCCATCCCAGGGATCAATCTTGTGAACCTACGCTGCACTGCCTCAATCACAAGGATGTTCTTCCTCAAATTAGGAGACCAAAACTGTACACAATACTCCAGATGTGGTCTCACCAGAGCCCTATACAACTGCAGAAGAACCTCTTTACTCCTATACTGAAATCTTCTTGTTATGAAGGCCAACATTCCATTAGATTTCTTCACTGACTGCTGTACCTGCACGCCAATTTTCCGTGACTGGTGTACAAGGACACCCAGGTCTTGCTGCACCTCCACCTTACCTAACCTAACCCCATTGAGATAATAATCTGCCCCCTTGTTTTTGCCGCCAAAGTGGATCACCTCACATTTATCTATATTATACTGCATCTGCCATTCATTCAACCTGTCCAGGTCCCCCTGCAACCTCCTAACATCCTCTTCACAGTTCACACTGCCACCCAGCTTTATGTCATCCGCAAACTTGCTAGTGTTGCTCCAAATTCCCTCTTCCAAATCATTAATATATATGGTAAACAGTTGCGGCCCCAACACCGAGCCTTGCGGCACTCCACTCGCCACTGCCTGCCATTTTGAAAAGGACCCGTTCACTCCTACTCTTTGCTTCCGGTCTGCCAACCAATTTTCTATCCATGTCAACACCCTACCCCCAATACCATGTGCTCTAATTTTAGTCATCAGTCTCCCGTCGGGACCTTATCAAAGGCTTTCTGAAAGTCTAGATACACTACATCCACTGGCACCCCTTCATCCATTTTACTTGTCACATCCTCAAAACATTCCAAAAGATTAGTCAAGCATGATTTCCCTTTCATAAATCCATGTTGACATGGGCTAATCCTTTTACTGCTATCCAAATGCCCCAATATTACCTCTTTCATAATTGACTCCAGCATCTTTCCCACCACCGAAGTCAGGCTAACTAGTCCGTAATTCTCTGTTTTCTCTCTCGTTCCTTTCTTGAAAACTGGGATAACATTAGCTATCCTCCAATCCACAGGAACTGATCCTGAATCTATTGAACATTGGAAAATGATCACCAATGTAGCCACTATTTCTAGAGCCACCTCCCTGAGGACCCTGGGATGCAGACCATCAGGCCCAGGGGATTTATCATCCTTCAGTCCCATTAACCATATAACAATCATATAACCATATAACAATTACAGCACGGAAACAGGCCCTCTCGGCCCTTCCAGTCCGTGCCGACCATTTGTTTTCCCCTAGTCCCATCTACCTGCTCCATTCCCTCCATACCCCTCCATTCCCTTCACGTCCATATACCTATCCACTTTACTTTTAAATGTTAAAATCGATCCTGCCTCCACCACTTCTGCTGGAAGCTCATTCCACACAGCCACCACCCTCTGAGTAAAGAAGTTCCCCCTCACATTACCCCTAAACTTCTGTCCCTTAATTCTCATGTCATGCCCTCTTGTTTGAATCTTCCCTACCCTCAATGGGAAAAACGTATCCACGTCAACTCTGTCTATCCCTTTCATCATTTTAAAGACCTCAATCAAGTCCCCCCTTAACCTTCTGCGCTCCAAAGAATAAAGACCTAACTTGTTCAACCTTTCTCTGTAACAGAGTTGCTGGAACCCTGGCAACATTCTAGTAAATCTCCTCTGTACTCTCTCTATTTTGTTGACATCCTTCCTATAACTAGGCGACCAAAATTGTACACCATACTCCAGAATTGGTCTTACCAATGCCTTGTACAATTTTAACATTACTTCCCTACTCCTATATTCAATGCTCTGATTTATAAAGGCCAGCACACCAAAGGCTTTCTTTACCACCCTATCTACATGCGATTCCACCTTCAGGGAACTATGCACAGTTATTCCTAGATCCCTCTGTTCCACAGCATTCCTCAATTCCCTACCATTTACCATGTACGTCCTATTTTGATTTGTCCTGCCAAGATGTAGCACTTCACACTTAACAGCATTAAGCTCCATCTGCCATCTTTCAGCCCACTCTTCCAAATGGCCCAAATCTCTCTGTAGACTTTGAAATCTACTTCATTATCCACACCACCACCTATCTTAGTATCATCTGCATACTTACTTATCCAATCTTCCACCCCATCATCCAGATCATTGATGTACATGACAAACAACAGTGGACCCAACACAGATCCCTGAGGCACCCCACTGGTCACCGGCTTCCAACCTGACAAACAGCCATCCACCATTACTCTCTGACATCTCCCATTCAACCACTGTTGAATCCATCTTGCTACTCCGCCATTAACACCCAAAGATTGAACCTTCTTAACCAACCTTCCATGGGGAACCTTGTCAAAGGCCTTACTGAAATCCATATAGAAAACATCCACTGCTTTACCCTCATCAATTTCCCTAGTTACCGCTTCAAAAAATTCAAGAAGGTTTTTCAAACATGACCTTCCAGGCACAAATCCATGTTGACTGTTCCTGATCAGACCCTGTTTATCCAGATGCTTATATATATTATCTCTAAGTGTCCTTTCCATTAATTTGCCCACCACTGACGTCAAACTAATAGGTCTATAATTGCTAGGTTTATTCTTTGAACCCTTTTTAAACAATGGAACAACATGCGCAGTACGCCAATCCTCCGGCACTATTCCCATTTCTAATGACATTTGAAATATTTCTGTCATAGCTCCTGCTATTTCTACACTAACTTCCCTCAATGTCCTAGGGAATATCCTGTCAGGACCTGGAGACTTATCCACTTTTATATTTTTCAAAAGTGTCAGTACTTCCTCCTCTTTGAATCTCATAGTTAGCCTACCTAATACTATTTCTCGCCTAATCAAAATTTATTTCAGTTCCTCTACCCCCTTAGATCCTCTGTCCTCCAGTACAGCTGGGAGATTGTTAGTGTCCTCCTTAGTGAAGACAGATCCGAAGTACCTATTCAACTCTTCTGCCATTTCCTTGTTGCCCATAATAATTTCACCCTTTTACTGTCCTTCTTTATATTCCTGGCCAACGTCCCCTCGTACTTCATCTTTTCAGCCCGTATTGCCCGTTTTGTTTCCTTCTTTGTCCTATGAAAGTTTCCCAATCCTCTGGCTTCCGGCTACTCTTTGCTGTGTTATACATCTTTTCTTTTAGTTTTATTCTATCCCTAACTTCTCTTGTCAGCCGCTGTTGCCTCCTACTCCCCTTAGAATGCCTTTACAATTCCTCAACTGAATCCACAGTGACTCTACTTTGTCAGTCCCTATGTCTTCCTTGCAAGGGACTGAGTTCCATCCCTCACCAGCAGAGCTACCCCCCCCCCCCTCCTCTGCCCACCCGCCTGTCCTTTCTATAAGATATATAACCCTGAATATTAAGTTCCCAGGCCCAATCCTTCTGCAGCCGCATCTCAGTAATCCCCACAATGTCATATCTACCAACCTCTAACTGAGCCTCAAGCTCATCTACTTTACTTCTAATACTTTGCGCATTCATATACAATACTTTTAATTCCTTACCTTTAATTCCTCACCTTTCACGTCGATCCCTATTACACTTGGCCATACTCTCCTATCCCTTTGTGAGCTTCCTTTCCCATTAATTCTGGGGTCATTAACCATCCCTTTACTCTCTTTCCCTATAACTACATCCTCGACTGTCCCTTTGGCACCCCACCCCCCTTATTCAGTTTAAAACCACCTCTGTAGCAGTGGCAAACCTGCCTGCCGGAATGCTGGTCCCCCACCTGTTAAGATGCAACCCGTCCCTTTTGTACAGTTCCCCTTTACTCCAAAACAGATCCCAGTGATCTAAGAATCTACATCCCTGCACCCTGCACCAGTTAGTCAGCCACACATTCAGGTCCCGTATCTCCCTGTTCCTGCTCTCGCCAGCATGAGGAACTGGAAGCAAACCGGAGATAACAACCCTGGAGGTCCTGCTTTTCAGCAATTTTCCGGGCTCTCTACTTTTGCCATCTCGGGATCTATCTCAGAATCTTCAATTATTGTCTCACCCTCAGATATATCTTCCTCTTCAGTAGGGGGATTACGGTACCTTCTAAAAGACCTTCTCTGTTCTCTTGCTGCTCATTTAATTTGCCTGAAAAGGGCTCTTAAAAATGGTGGAGTCAGGGGATATGGGGAGAAGGCAGGAACGGGGAACTGATTGGGGATGATCAGCCATGATTACATTGAATGGCGGTGCTGGCTCGAAAGGCCAAATGGCCTAATCCTGCACCTATTGTCTATTGTCTAGGTTTAGGCTTGCAAAAATTCTCTAGTGGTTGTACTATGTCTCCAATAAACTCTCTCTCGTTAAATACTGGGGCTAACTTCTTTGTTCTACTCCTGGTACCATGAGCTACTGGACTACTGGTGCTGCAGGCTCTGAATTTCTGTTGTGTGCACAAACTATACAATGTATGGGTGGAGCCCAGGGAATGCAAGAGGAATATGGTGGAGGCTACAAGCTTCTTTTAATTTTAACACTTTCCCCATCTTTCAAATATTCCTCTTCTCCCCCCTCAAAGCCAATGCCAACCATCGGGTTCTTAAACTATAAATTTACCGGTGCCAGTTTCACCAGGAAATCTATCTCTTTATAATTATCTTTTATAATTTTATATATAAAACTATATTTTATCATTTTATATTTCTATAAGATCCCCCCTCATCCTAAACTCCAGTGAATACAAGTCTAGTTTTTTTCAATCTTTCCTCCCAAATCCTTATCCAATGCCCCCAAAATGTTTTTCAATCAAGTCAAGTCAAGAGAGTTTATTGTCATGTGTCCCAGATAGGACAATGACATTCTTGCTTGCTGCAGCACAACAGAATATTGTAGGCATAAATACAGAACAAATCAGTGTGTCTATACACCATAGACCATATATATATAGACACATATATAAACAGATAAAGTGCAATAGGCTGTTATAGTTCAGAGTTTGTTTGAAGTTGTGTTTAATAGTTTGTTGGCTGTGGGGTAGAGGTTGTTCCTGAACCTGGATGTTGCAGATTTCATGCTCATGTACCTTCTACCTGATGGCAGCGGAGAGATGAGTGTGTGGCCAGGATGGTGTGGGTCCTTGATGATGTTGGCAGCCTTTTTGAGGCAGCGACTGCGATAGATCCCCTTGATGGTAGGAGGTCAGAGTCGGTGATGGCCTGGGCAGTGTTTACAACTTTTTGCAGCCTTTTCCGCTCCTGGACGCTCAAGTTGCTGAACGAAGCCTCGATGCAACCGGTCAGCATGGTCTCTACTGTGCACCTGTGGAAGTGCACAGCTTTTTGTGGAAATTCACTACATAATAATTGTAGCAGGCTTTCTGAATCCTCTGCCATATCTCGTTCAATCTGATTTTGCATATTACTAACCATTGACACAAACTCTTAGCAATTCACACAATCTTCCAGCAATTCACACATAACTAGCAATCTCTAGACTTATCAAACTCGCTCCCGAACAATGGCCAAAAGCTATGTCGCGCCGGCAGTCTCGCACTTCTCATAGCACATTCACACAATCAATCCTTTCACTCGGGTACCCAAATTCCTTTACAATCTCACACAATTCACAACTCACACAGCTTTCAACCTGTAAACAACTCCAAACACAATCTTTGGTCGACAAAAGTTAAGGTGCTTCAGTGAACAATCGAACACACTCTTCAGCAGTAAAATCTCCCACACTCAAAACACAGACAAATGAGCTCAAACCATGCAAGCAAAATCGTACTTAGACAAGAAACTATACCACTTATTAGTATCATGCAAAAACACACTCCGATGTAAAATATAAGCATTCGTCTAATATCGCATTCGTTAACTGCACAGTTCAAAAAACAAATCACAGTATTTTTTTAATCCCTTGTCTTGCTGTTTTCAACCAACGGAACCCCTCCCTTAGATACAGAAGACTTTCCCATCAAAGTAAGGGACAGAGGTTTCGGGGTAACGTGAGGGGGAACTTCTTTACTCAGAGGGTGGTTGGTGTGGAATCAGCTTCCAGCAGAAGTGGTGGAGGCAGGATCGATTTTAACATTTAAGAGTAAAGTGAATCTGAATGGAGAAGAAATATATATAATAAATCATGAATATATCTCCAAGGACGGATTAATGAGTAATATTCCAATCTCCATCAAACTTTCAACACTCCTATTTATTTTTATTTTTTCTATCCTTAATTAGAAAAAAGTATAGAAACACATTATATTAAACTTAATATTAGAGCGAATATAGATATCATTAGTTGTAAAATATTATTAATGTCTTGTATTTTTAATTACATAAAATTGTGTAGTTTCAACTACATAATAATTTAGAAATATAAAGTCAATAATAATATAAACACTCTTATTATTATGAAAAAATAATGAATATTATAGAGTTCGGTTAATATTGTGTATTATACAATTATAACAGGGGGACCAGAGGAAATATGGATTTATGAGTAGTATGAGTATATTGCTAATATTAGGAATGTACTATACACACTCCCAATTATACAAAATAAATAACCTTGATATGTATAATTGATAATATTACAAATAATATAAACAGTATCAATTTATCATTAATATTATATATTTTTTATCGTCGTATAAGAGTGTACTTGTAATTACTTTGTTTCTAAATAAAAATAAAATTTTTAAAAAAAGAGTAAAGTGATAGTATATGACGTGAAGGAATGGAGGGGTATGGTCTGAGTGCAGGTAGATGGGACTAGGGGAAAACAAATGGTCGGCACGGACTGGAAGGGCCGAGAGGGCCTGTTTCCGTGCTGTAATTGTTATATGGTTTATATGGTTATAAAGTATTCACTGAGCGGTACTCTTCAAGTTACTCTTCTTCTCTCAGATTCTCTTTCCTCGCACTAAATGGGATACAGGGGTACAGTTCCCATCGAGTTACTCTTCACTAATAAGTAATCTTCTTCTACCTCAATTTACTCTTCCACTAACAGGTAATAATCAGTGATCTAAAGGATATGAACTCCTGGTTGAACAGCCATGATTCAGACTCCAATTATAATAGCAGTCTTAATCACACTATGTCCTTATACAGTTCTGATTCGAACCACTATTACAACAGTGTATCTAACACTCAAAACGCTGAATCAAAAGCAATACACAGTAGATACAATAAAGTAACAGCAAATTTTTAAATACACTTCTAAACACACTTCATTGTTAATCAACAATTTTTAACCATTAACAATTCCAACGATATGTTTTATTATACACAGATTAACCAGAAAAATATATACACTTTACAGTATCCAGTTCTCAACATGAGAGCCTGGACTACAACAAGCCAGTACTTCAAAAATAAAGCCCTGAATTTGGTAAAATTGGATCAGAAAAAATTTGAACTCTTTACTCTCTTACTCTCTTATCCAATTATTTTTTGGCACGTAAATTCAAATTTAGATTTAGAACAGACGCATCTTTATTATTATTAAATTCTCAGGGTTGATCAAAAGTATTTTCTGCCAATTATACTCCAAGCACTGAGTTCCCAGTACCGTTACGGAACCCCTCCCTTCTGAAGTTCTAGGTACTACTAACACAGGCGGGGAATCTTCCCTCATAGGCTCACTCCACGGACTTCTTCCTTTCAACCTGCTTGGTACTGGGCTTCAGTGAGTGTCGGCTTGATGCTGGAATTCGATGCCTATCTTTAAAGTGCCTTTCCAATTTGCACTCTCAGCAGCGACACAGTACTTCTCCGCCTTCGCACTGTTACCCACTCAGTCCTGTCTATTCAGATACCCCAGCCAATGGGATATCCCAGTCTGAGCAGGGACTACAACCCCTCAACTACCCTTTGGTGTCAGGCCAACTCAATGGTACCTGACTGCCACAGTTGCTGACTAACTCTGAAAGGTCTTTCACCCACGAGACAAAGACACCCTTTCCTCTACTCTCAGTGCTTGCTAGACTCTGTTCTTTAGATCTCGTTGGGACCCTAACACAAGTGCGCGAATGATCGATTCGTCCCAATCAGCGAAGTGGGGAAAACCGATGCGAAAACCGCACCGTGGCGCCGATTTCTCCCCTCGCAATCTGAAACAACTCAACACACCGATCGTAAACATATGTCTGGGGGTCCGTTGAGATCCTTGGACAAGCCCCCAATGTAATTATGCTCCTAAAGCTTAACCCCCTAGTCTATTCAGTAAAACACTGAGTCAAGCACTGGTTCAATTAATCTTTATTCTAACCAAATACAAACAAACTCCCCATACAATACCTAACCACTGTGGGTCCGATCCATGTCACAGCTTGTTCAAGCCCTTCAGCCTCATGCAAGCAGATACTTCCAGCAGATCCCAAGTGCACCTCCAGAAGACTGACTTCAATCCTCATGGGGGGGGGGAGGGAGTATATATTAACAATATTGGACATTCTGCTGGATCATTTGTTGCAAGGTTTGCATGAATGCTAGGAAGGAAATTACATTTTATTCAGAGGTTCGACTGTAAAACTGATAATAAATAGGTTGTAGAATGTTTCTAAATGTTTAGATCCTGCATACTTGCTATCTGTTATACAGTACCGTCCTTTGAGGTAAACTAAAATCATTTTAGGCTGCACAATGGCACAGCTGGCAAAGTTGCTGCCTCACAATGCCAGAAACCTGGGTTGCTCCCGGCTTTGGATGCTGTCTGTGCGGAATTTCCTCATAGGATCTGCCCTATTATAGTGGATGATTCTGTTGAAAGCCTGTGAGTGCACGGGTATCCTCTGGGTGCTCCAATTTCCTCCTACATCCCAAAGACATGTGGGTTTTGTAGGGAATGGATAAGTGGGATAACACAGATACTGCATGGAAACAGGCCCTTTGGCCCACCAAGTCCATATCGACCATCGACCACCCATGAACACAAGTTCTGTGTTATTCCACTTTCTTAAACTATTTAACTTCTGCACATATAAATATTTCCAGCTGTGAGCTCATCAACAATGAATATGAAGTTGCAATTCATTTGACCTAGTTCGAATTATCTCTTTTTTATACTTAAATAATTATGGAGCACAATGCCCTTGTGTGCAATCACAGGTTACACAGCTATGAAATAAGCTCTTTGGCCCAACTTTTCCATGCTGACCCATCTAAACTAGTCCCATTTGCCCCCATTTCCCTTGGCCATATCACTTCAGTCTTTCTTATATATGTACCTGTCCAAAAATACGTTAAATGCTGTGATTGTATCTGTCTCAACTACTTCCACTGACAACTCATTCCAGATACTCATCACCCTCTGTGTGAAAAATGTTGCCCTCAGGATCCTATTACATCTTAATAGGGGTTATGGGGAGAAGGCAGGAGAATAGGATGGAGGGAGAGATAGATTGAATGGCAGGGTAGACTTGATGGGCTGAATGGCCTAATTCTGCCCCTGGAACTTATGAAATCTTTCACCTCTCACATTAAATCAATGGCTTCTAGTTCTTGATTCCCATCATTTGGAAAACGTCAGCGCATTCAGCCTATCTATTCCCCTGTTGATTTTGTGCATCTCTGTAAGATATCTCTCAGCCTCCAGCACCAAGAAATAAAGTCATAGTCTGCCCAATCTCTCCTATACCTCAATCCCTCGAGTCCCAACAGCATACATGTAAATCTTCTCTGCACCCCATCTAGCTTAATGGCATCCTTGGTGATCTAAACTGAATACAATACTCCTGTTGCAGTTATTTACCTGCATACATCTTAGCACCATCTAGACTATAATACCAACTGTCCTTAAGACTTCTCCATTAGCTTTCCCAGGTTCCCTGGTCTCCGTGTCTTTCTCTGTGGCAAAACAAAGGAGAAATATACTTATACTTTCCAATAAAAATTGAATAATATCAAAAGTGGCACACAGCTGCTGAGAACACTGTAATTCAAAGGTGTACTTTTGTATGCAATATGCATTTATGCCAGTCAGGCTTCTGACACTGAGAACCTCTGTTGTGTCTTTTTAATCTCAAAGCCAGGCTTGGTGCCAAGAAATGATTTACTTCCAATAGAATAATAATTTATTCATGTAAATACCTCTTTAGGTAGATGTAAAGTGCTAAGAAAGACAACTTAATCTTTTTAAATCTATATTTTTATAGCATATTAGACCAAGTGCAGACCCGTTGGGTCTGTTCCCCAACGTGTGGTTGCGGGAGAGGGGAGGGCTGGGGGTGGGGGGCTGGCTGGGGGGCGACATGCGGTGTCACACACACTAATTACCCCCCCCCCCACACACACTAACAACCCCCCTTGATATATTAATATTATTAATTTGCTCCTTTTACCCCATAACCGCCCTATCCACTGATGCATAGCCCCCAACTCGCAGGTGCGTCTAGAGAGGGAGGGGGCGGTAGAGAGTGAGAGCAGAGAGAGAATGGGGAGAGACAAAGAGAAAGGGGCAGAGACAGAAGGGCAAGAGACAGAGGGAGAGGGGGTGGAAGGGAGGAGGAGAGGGAGGGTGGGGGAGGAGGGTGAGATAACATGGGAGGCGAGAGGGGCTGAGGGGGGGAGAGGGAGAGGGGAATGGAGGGGGAGAGGTGGGAGGGGATAGGGAGGGGGTAGGGGAGGGGAGGAGGGAGGGCAGGAGGGAGATGGGTAGGGGAGAGAAGGAAAGAGTGTGGGGAGAGGGGGTGCGGGGAGAGAGGGGATGAGTGGGAGGGAGGAGGAGATGGGGTAGGGATAGAGGAAGAAGAGTGGGGAGGGAGGGTGAGAGAGGTAGGGAGAGCAGGGAAGAGTGGGGAGGGGGGAGGGAGAGGGGAGAGCAGGGAAGAGTGGGGAGGGAGGGGGGGAGGGAGAGGGGTGGGTGTCCATCTATTCCCCACTCCCTATCACCCCCACTCCTCTCTATTCCCGCACTCTCCCTCGTAACCTCCCCCATTCCCCTCTCTCCCTCCCTACTCCCTCCTCTCCCTCAATCTCCCCCACTCCCCCTCTTCACCTCCCCAGGATCTCGCCTGTCCTCCGGATCTGCAGAACTTGCTCGTTCAGAGAGAGGAACACAGAACAGTGAGGAGTCAAGAGAGCTAAATGCCACCGCGCATCGGTTGGGGGGGGGGGGGGGTTGACTTAACTCGGCCTTGCGATGCCCGCAGTCATTGATAACTGGTCAGCAGAAGGGGGAGAGGGAGGGGGGAGAGGGAGGGAGGGATGGGGGGAGGGATGGGGGGAGAGTGGGCGGGCGGGCGTGATGCCGATTGAGCCCTGTGTACGCCGTCGAGATGCTGCTTACGACGTCGAGACGCTGCATACGCTCATCGAGACACTGCGTATGCCCGTCGAGATGCTACATACGCCCTCAATGCGCCTTCGGGCCGACAGGCCTTTGACGCGCCGGCTCTGTCACGCTGGCTCAGAGCCAAGATCGGCTGTTCCCCGAGGCTTTTTCAGCAGCCGCCGTCCACGGGACAAGAGGAAGGCGGAAAGCCGCGACAGAGCCGGCCCGGGAGGGAGGGGGGGCGGGGGGGGGGGGGGGGGCAAGTGTAGGAAGTTAAAATCACCAGAGAATCTCGCCTGTCCTCCGGAGAAATGTTAAAAATGTCGGCGTTGGTTGGATGAGAGAGCCGGGCGTCAGCAGCCGTTATGGTCGCTGGCCAGCAGAGGCGACAAAATGAGTGAGGTTTGTGGGGGGGGGGGGGCGGGGGGGGCAAAAAGAGTGAGTTGGGGGGGGGGGGGGGAAAGGATTTTATTTTAAAATGTGTACATAAAAATGTCTATATGTAATGAGGAGTGGATTTGTGAATGTAAAAGTAAAATCGCTAGCGAAATGGAAAGAATCTCGGAGTTTTTGCGTGTGGTTATAGCGGACCAAGGAATCAAAGCACAAAAATCTAATCTGACATACACCCACACACACACAGAGTTTTAAAAGGAGATAGAGAGATAGAGAGATAGAGAGATAGAGAGAGATAGAGAGATAGAGAGTCATGTCACATTTATTTATATAGCACGTTTAAAAACAACTCTCGTTGACCAAGGTGCTTTACATTTGTTATAAGAGTGGTATACACAAGCAGGCTACATACATATATACAAAATAGCCCTCGCTCAGAGGACGTCAGGAAAGGCTTGGGGGAACAGATACGTCTTAGACTAGACTTAAAGGAGTCGACGGAGGGGGCAGTTCTAATGGGGGGGGGGGGGGGATGCTGTTCCACAGTCTAGGAGCTGCGACCGCAAAGGTCGCCCATGAGCAATGCCTAGACTGCGGGACATTCAGCAACCCCAAGTCGGCTGATCTGAGGGACCTGGAGGTGGTGTAGTGGGTGAGAAGACTTTTAATGTAGGTGGGTGCAAGCCCATTGAGGGCTTTGTTGTCAAAGAGGAGGGTCTTTAAATTTATTCAGAACTGCACAGGGGGCCAGTGGAGAGAGGCCAAGAGATGGGTGATGTGGTTCCTTTTTCGGGGGCCCGTCAGGAGTCTCGCTGCGGTGTCTTGGACCAGTTGCAGGCGGGATAGGGAAGATTGGCTGATGCCAGTGTAAAGGGAGTTACAGTAATCTAAGCGGGAGGAGATAGATAGATAGATAGATAGATAGATAGATAGATAGATAGATAGATAGATAGATAGATAGATAGATAGATAGATAGATAGATAGATATGTCTAAAATGCTAAATCATTTAATCATATAATGATTTCCATCTAAGCATAATATTTTACTTGGTTGAAAACATTTCTTTCGGAATTGCAATTCACCTCAAAGTGTTTTACAGGAGAAAACTACTTTTGCCTTTTGGATCAATGCAGAACATGAGAACTACGGTGAGTTGGTAAGTTTGATACAAAATTGGTGTGGTCGTAAATGATAGAGGTTATAAATTTAGATAAAAATGTAGTTAGTCTGATTAGTTAGTTTGAAGATGACATGAAAATTTGTTGAATTGTGAATAGTGAAGGAATTTTTCAAAGGATTCGGCAGGATATAGATGAATTGGTAATTTGGTCGGAGAAATGGCAGTTGGAGTTTAATCTGGACAAATGTGAAGTGGCGCAAATGCAAGAGGAATGTATACAGTAAATGGCAGGACTGTAACAGCATTAATGTAAAGAAGGATCATGCGATACAATTGCCAACACAAGTAGGGGAGGGGAGAGAAGGAAAGAGTGTGGGGAGAGGGGTGCGGGGAGAGAGGGGATGAGTGGGGAGGGAGGAGGAGATGGGTAGGGGATAGAGGGGAAGAGTGGGGAGGGAGGGTGAGAGAGGTAGGGGAGAGCAGGGGAAGAGTGGGGGAGGGAGGGGGGGAGGGAGAGGGGAGAGCAGGGAAGAGTGGGGAGGGCGGGGGGAGGGGAGGGGTGGGTGTCCATCTATTCCCCACTCCCTATCATCCCCCACTCCTCTCTAATTCCCACACTCTCCCCTCGTCACCTCCCCCATTCCCCTCTCTCCCTCCCTACTCCCTCCTCTCCCTCAATCTCCCCCACTCCCCCTCTTCACCTCCCCAAATACTAGAGGGCATAGGTTTATGGTGAGAGAGAGAAATGAGATTTGCAAGGCAAGTTTTTTACATGGAGAGTGATAGATGCTTTTGAAATGATCACTCACACATAGAGTTTAGAACATAGTCCTTTTATTTGTAATTCCACAGAGGAAACACTTTGTGCTTTCATCTCCATGGCATACATCTTGTGCTTTAATCATGTGCTGTAAAGGCGTCAAATTTCAATACACCAATTGGTGTATGTGATAATAAATGTCCTTTGTCCTTTGTATCCTTTGTATCTAATATACGCGAGAGAGAGAGAGAGAAGAGAGAGAGAGAGAGAGAGAGAGAGAGAGAGAGAGAGAGACATGCAGGTTTATGCAGGTTTATGGGCGGGTAGGGATGAAGATCTGAACTGGACTACATAAGGAATGTGCAGCATGCATAATCTGTGCGGTGATATGTATATAGTAGAGATACACTAATCTACGTCCTTCCTCTTAAAGAATTAAATGCAAAATGTAAGAACTACTGATGACATAAAGTACATACAGTATGTGTCAATAAACTGGAGGAAGTTCAAACGTAACTCGGGTACTTTACGGTGGGCTTGCAGATGCGACCTACACGCATACTGTACAGTCTCGCATCTTCTCCCATCATCGGAGAAACCATCGGTGGTAGAATAAATGCAGGAGATTGAAACAGCATCCCCGGTGATGAAACTTTGGCACAGGTGGAGGCGGTGTGGCCATAGGCAACGCGACCGGATCAGAAGCGGACGGTAGTGTTGGCACAGTCGGGTCCGATGCCGCTGGATGAGGATGGAAGTATACCTGTGCGGTCAGGATAACACAGAGGTGGTGATGGTTCGTTCACAAGCAGGGTGTGCTGTCTATTACGTCTGTAGGTGTCACCATTGGCATTAACCAAATATGAACGTGGCTCGGAGGCAGTTCCAGAAATTACACCGAGGCGGTCGTGACCTTTGTCGGTTTGCAGACACACGACCTGTCCCTCAGCTAGTGATGGAAGTTGTCTGCTCATCTTGTCATACCACCCTTTTTGAGCGTCACGCTTTTGTTGTAGTCTGGACTGGACCTCTGATGGTGGGAACACATGCAGTACCAGTGCCTGTTTCGCCACAGGCAATGTGGCTCGGATCTGCTTAACATTAAACGCTGAGCGGGCGAACCCAATATCGGGTCGCGGGAGATGTTTCGCAGGTTGGGCTGGTCCAGATACACATCTGATTTTGCCCTGTGGAATCATTCCATCAATTGTTTGGCACTCATGATGGCACGTTCAGCTAGTCCATTCGACTGCGGGTATTCGGGGCTGCTGGTGATGTGACGAAAACCCCAGTGTGTAGCAAAGTCTTTGAAGTACTGGCTGGTAAATTGACTTCCATTATCAGACAGTAGTTGATACGGAGACCCTTGATCAGAGAAATGGCATGCTAGCTTCTGAACTGTCCCTGCAGAGGTGGGGCTACTGAGTAGATCAATGTCAGACCATTTGGAATAAGTGTCGACTAGAACCAGGTATTGTTTGCCATGCCATTCAAAAATGTCAGTTGGCACTGTGGACCATGGGAGGTCAGGAACCGGGTGTGACTGAAATGACTGCTTTTGTTGGTGTGGTGCCAAACTGTTGCACACAGCACAGGATCTCATGAATGTAATTGGCCAGGTGCATATCCTTGCCACGTTTGTAGGTTAGAACAATGTCATACTTCTGTAGCTGTAGCAACATACGTTGGAGGTGTCCTGGAGAGGCATGTATCGGTTTGCTCAGAATGCTGATTAGGGGTTGATGATCAGTCTCAACCGTGACCTTATTCCCAAGGATAAAGTCATTACATTTCCTGTAAGCAAAAACTACCACTAGCAGCTCCTTTTCCACTAGCAGCTCCTTTTCAATCTTGGCGTAGTGTGTTCTGTGTCAGTCATGGTGCGAGAAGCATAGGCAACGGGAATAAGGTCACGATTGAGACTGACCATCGACCAAATACATAGGCTGCAGAACGATGAATCTAAGTAGAGGCTGGATTAGCAGGCTAGATAGTATATGAAACACTCAAACCAGATAGCTGATTGAGTGTGCAGAGGTATGCAGTAAAACATGACATGGATCAGGTCAACTAGTACTGACTGATCTACATCCTCCTTCTTAAGTATAATAAATCATGCAACTAAATAAGCACACGACTAAAACTTTCAATGTATAGTAGGAAGATACAGTGCTTTATAAATCGCAAATAAACCGTGAAGGATATGAATACGGAGGAATACAATGTGGCCTAGATAATGGAAACCTGTAATCAGTATGTAATACAGTCTTTGTATTTAGGGGGTACACAAAAAGCTGGAGAAACTCAGCAGGTGCAGCAGCATCTAAGGAGCGATTTGTATTTAGGGTTAAGCCGACAAACCCGTCCTATATGCTTACGGTACAGGCCCTCTGCTGGAGGGGCAGGTGACATCATATTGGGCGGTTATGCAACAATCTTTGTAGGGGACTTCACTGGTGACATTATCGGCGGTCTAATAGATGATTTCGCCAACAGTGCCAGTGGCTCTTTGGCCATCGGGGACCCATTACGATTTGAACCCACAGTCTCTCCATTCAGCTGAAACTTGGCATATCTGGCTATGCAACACTTCCACGGGAATGCTTTTGTATACTGTTCCCAATGAATTCCTTTCATACTGTTCCCAAGATTGGAATTCAATAATTTGCCCACAACTAAAGTTAAACTAGCTGGCCTGCAGTTGATCGGTTTCTCCCTTCCTTTCCTTTTAGATATTGTACAATATTAGCATTCCACCAGTTCCTGTCCAATAACAAAGGAGGATTGAAAATGATGGTCTAAGCCTCCATATGTTTTTTCCCCTTTTCCTTTAACAATTTGTGACATGTTATTTTTAGACTTGACAATACTCTTTATCAATATATCACCCTCTTCCTCCCTAATGATAACATCAGCATGAGCATGTAGCCACAAAGAACTGCATGTGCTGATTTACAAAAAAATACAAAGTACTAGAATAACTCAACGGGTCAGACAGCATCTCTGGAGAACATAGGTAGGTGACATTTCAGGTTTGAAGAAGGGTCCCGACCGAAACATCACCTATCTGTGTTCTCCAGAGTTGCTGCCTGACCCACTAAGTTACTTCAATGCTTTGTGTCTTTTATTTATCAGCATGAATACCACTTTTGTGAAGATAGCTGCAAAGTTCCCATTACGTTTATATCCAAACATAGAAACATAGAAACATAGAAAATAGGTGCAGGAGTAGGCCATTCGGCCCTTCGAGCCCGCACTGTCATTCAATATGATCATGGCTGATCATTCAACTCAGTATCCTGTACCTGCCTTCTCTCCATACCCCCTCATCCCTTTAGCCACAAGGGCCACATCTAATTCCCTTTCATTTTCCCTATCATAAATCCATGCTGCCTTTGTCCAATGATTTCACCACTTTCCAAATGTGCTGTATCCCTTCTTTAATAACTGACTCTAGCATTTTACCCACTACCGATGTTAGACTAACTAGTCTGTAATTCCCAGTTTTCTCTCTCCCTCCCTTTTTAAAAAGTGGGGTTACATTAGCTACGCTCCAATCCTCAGGAACTACTCCAGAATCTAAAGAGTTTGAAAAATTATCATTAATGCATCCACTATTTCTGGGGCTACTTCCTTAAGTACTCTGGGATGCAGCCTATCTGGCCCTGGGGATTTAACGGCCTTTAATCCATTCAATTTACCTAACACCACTTCCCGGCTAATCTGGATTTCACTCAGTTCCTCCATCTCATTTGACCCCCGGTCCCCTGCTATTTCCGGCAGATTATTTATGTCTTCCTTAGTGAAGACAGAACAAAGGTAGTTATTCAATTGGTCTGCCATGTCCTTGTTCCCCATTATCAATTCACCAGTTTCTGGCTGCAAGGGACCTACATTTGTTTTAACTAATCTTTTTCTCTTCACATATCTATAAAAACCTTTGCAGTCAGTTTTTATGTTCCCTGCCAGTTTTCTTTTGCAATCTATTTTCCCTTTCCTAATTAAGCCCTTTGTCCTCCTCTGCTGGACGCTGAATTTCTCCCAGTCCTCTGGTAGGCTGTTTTTTCTGGCTAATGCTTCATCTTTAGTTTTGATACTATTCCATATTTCCCTTGTTATCCACGGATGCACTACCTTCCCTGATTTATTCTTTTGCCAAACTGGGATGAACAATTGTTGTAGTTCATCCATGCAGTCTTTAAATGCCTTCCATTGCATATCCACCGTCAACCCTTTAAGAATCACTTACCAGTCTATCTTGGCCAATTCATGTCTCATACCCTCAAAGTTACCTTTCTTTAAGTTCAGAACCCTTCTTTCTGAATTAACAATGTCACTCTCCATCCTAATGAAGAACTCAACCATATTATGGTCACTCTTGCCCAAGGGGCCATGCATAACAAGACTGCTAACTAACCCTTCTTCATTACTCAATACCCAGTCTAGAATAGCCTGTTCTCTCATTGGGTCCTCTACATGTTGGTTTAGAAATCTATCCCGCACACGTTCCAAGAAATCCTCTTCCTCAGCACCCCTACCAATTTGATTCACCCAATCTATATGTAGATTGAAGTCACCAATTATAACTGTTTTTCCTTTGTTGCACGCATTTCTAATTTCATGTTTGATGCCATCCTCCAAGCCCTTCACCTTCACAGATAGATTACCAATTTGGACCACAGCCCTTCCTATTGTTTCTTTAGTTATCCTCTTGTTCCTTATGTACTTATACAAAATTCTAGGGTTTTCTTTGACTTTACTGTTGGAGATTTTTTCAGGCCTTCACTTTGTTTTCCTAATTTTCCTTTAAATTTCACTACAATACTTTCTTTGCTCTTTTGGACTTCCTAGAATATCTCTAATATCCTTCTCAGGTCAGTGTCTTACTTCCATTCTGTTTAAACTCCTGAACCAGACTGAGGATTATTCTATTTACTAAAGTAAGAGTCCAACAGACAGATGCTTTAATTTTTTTTAATCATTCTATCGTGTTAAGATTGCACAACAGTTTCAAAGTGTAATAATTGACACAAAGAAAATGCTCCATTTGATATTCCGTTTTAAAATCTTTCAATTACACTATGGCTACTGAATACACTATCCTTACTCGTGGCATTTTTAGAGCCCAGGCGTAACTCCTACATTGGCAAGATAAGTCCACTTCATCTGTTATGCATGAACTTCAGTTCATCAAGGTTTTGCTGCCTGTATCATAATTTATACCAAACATTTTTCACTCTTCAGCTCTGTGCTAATTGTAATGGACTCTTTGCAATCATGTTATCAAATTAAAATCATCAGCCTTACTTTCAAAATCATTAATATCTTCTGTACTTTCTAACTCTATAATGATCAATTTCTAAAAATATCCAAAACTTAGTTTTCCTCCAGTTTGGTCATCCCTCCATTGGTGGCTTTGTATTCCTCTGTATAAACCTTTAAGTTCAGAAACACATTAATGAAACCACTGCCTTTCAATTTTAGTCTCACAAGAATGTTCTACACTGAGATCTTCTTAGTGTCAGATTTGTCTACTTTTGCTCTTAAACATGTTGGGATTTTTTTATTATATTAATGGTGCAATTTAAAAGCAGGTTTTTGTGATTGAGAATTTGCTTTATTACTTGCTCTTAGAGATTCAACAGTACTATTTAATTAACACTTTTTATGTAATATTGACTTAAAAGCACCAAGATTATTTAAAAGATAATTGTATACAGATGCCAATGGATTAATGTAACTCAAGATTGTATAAATGAAGAGAAATCATATCCCAAACTTGGGAGATAGAGAAGAGAGACATCTGGAGGGTTGAACCCACTCAAGTGTAACATGTATATCTTCTGCAGCAAAGCATTCTTTATAGCTTCATATGTTGGCCCTGAGTATGTTCAGGTTCATTTAGCCTTTCATAAATGTTCAAATATTTGGCTGCATGCTGAATCCATCCTTAGAATGTACACATTGGACTGCAGACATTATTCCGTGTAACTACAAATGTACATAACATTGTGTAGACAGGTTAATTACAACAGTTCAAAGTCTGGTTGAAACAATATTTTGATAGTTACTGACTAAAGTTTCAAATTATACCATACTGACAATAAAGTCAATTTGACTGAATTGAAAGTATTCAGATTGTGTAAATTTCTTGTGAGCTCGTGGACCTGAAATGCATCTTGTGAGCTCGTGGACTTGAAAGGTCATCTGAACCAGGAAGAAATGCTGACTAATGGTTTGCTGAAATACAGATACAGACACGCTGGAACATAAGCAAACACTGATATAAATTGCACGGGAGATTAAGCAAAGAGTGGAGAAAAGGACACAGGCACAGGGAGAGGCCTATTTCTTGGTATATTTTGCCATTTTGCTATTTATAAATATCAGCCTGCTCAGGAATAATCCACAAAGGCTGTAGTATTCCAAAAGATTTAAGACATTTTCTAGTATTGCACTGTTGTGAGATTTATTTATTTTACATGATGTACTTTATCCAGTAAATTCTTACAAGACTACTTCCTACAATATGATACCCCTAGATTTAAAATATATCTGTAGTCTTGAATTGTGGCAAGTTGACCCAAAAGTCTAAACATTCATAACTGTAATCATTTATTTTTCCAGTTTAACAGTTCTGCTTTGATGCATGTTATCTGGTGAAAGAAACCAAGAGAAAATACCTTGATCCATTAACATCTAACACACTGCTCAATCTCCTGGAGAGCAACAATTTTCAACTGTCTCCAATCAATTTCTTGATTGAAAATCATGCAGCTGAAACATTTCTGCTACAAATGGAATGCCAATACAGTCTGGATTAAAGTATTAAAGTAGCCTGATAAATAGTTTTTAATATACCCAGATAAAAACACTTATCCAGATAAAACTAGATAGAGAATCCAGGATGATGAAGAGCAGGATAGGGTCAGAAGATAATGTGACTGATGCTTGTTGTTCATCGATAGACTTTAAACTAACTGATTGCTCCCAGATATCTCCAAATTATATGGAATATCTCTTGGAGTACATCATGTCTAAGGAACTGATCAGAAGGCTTATAGAGTAAGGTTTACACGGAGCAGGGAATATCTTCTCAAAGTGTTCTCCTGCCCAAAATATCAGAATGGAATAAAGTTTGAAACCTCTATGCTTCAGTCTGAATATGAAATGTGCCCATTGCTACAATTACCACTGCACCATTGGCAAAATGGTCTGTTTGCAACTGGCATCTTCCAGGCTTATGTTATTTGAAGCATCTCAGTTTACCATACACTGCTATGGTAATGAAAGTGGCCCAGTAGATGGGACTAGGGGAAATCGCTAGACAATTTAATAATTGGATTAAAATAAAATGCGAATTTGAACGCCCTCAACGCCTATAACGTGACGGATCGTAATAACAGGACAAACAAAGGGTAAGTCGTATATTTTACATATAATCTAGCTTCTTGGGATGGCTTTAATCTAATTTTACGTTGCGAAAATGTTATTTGGGCCCCCATACGAAACGGCTGGTATGGGGTTAAAACTCAATGCAGTGGCAACATTCCAATTGATCGCATTCCAGAAACACCCACTCGCAAAATTATTTAAATGCTAATTTTTGTTGGACAATCATGCCATAAGAGCATCTAAATCATCTGAGGAAGGACATTATTGCCATAGAGGGAGTGCAGAGAAGGTTCACCAGACTGATTCCTGGGATGTCAGGACTGTCTTATGAAGAAAGACTGGATAGACTCGGTTTATACTCTCTGGAATTTAGGAGATTGAGAGGGGATCTTATAGAAACTTACAAAATTCTTAAGGGGTTGGACAGGCTAGATGCAGGAAGATTGTTTCCGATGTTGGGGAAGTCCAGGACAAGGGGTCACAGCTTAAGGATAAGGGGGAAATCCTTTAAGACCGAGATGAGAAAGACTTTTTTCACACAGAGTGGTGAGTCTCTGGAACTCTCTGCCACAGAGGGTAGTTGAGGCCAGTTCATTGGCTATATTTAAGAGTGAGTTGGATGTGGCCCTTGTGGCTAAGGGGATCAGAGGGTATGGAGAGAAGGCAGGTACGGGATACTGAGTTGGATGATCAGCCATGATCATATTGAATGGCGGTGCAGGCTCGAAGGGCTGAATGGCCTACTCCTGCACCTAATTTCTATGTTTCTATGTTTCTATCTATATTTTGTGTTATTGTCTATCCATAGTCAATATTTTCATAATAAATATACGCAACAGTTTTAGCCACATGTATTGTGCAAAAAATAATTTTGATTATCTTGATTGGATGTTTCTAGATTAATTTATGGGAATTAAACATTAAATTCCTTCCACCTGGCATATAAATTCATTTCGGTGAGATTTAAAAACCATGTTATATTGTGAATTATTGTGTGAATGGGATTAGTTTGTTATAGAGAGAGTACAGAGAAGATTTACTAGAATGTTGCCTGGGTTCCAGCAACTATGTTACAGAGAAAGGTTGAACAAGTTAGGTCTTTATTTTTTGGAGCGTAGAAGGTTAAGGGGGGACTTGATTGAGGTCTTTAAAATGATGAAAGGGATAGACAGAGTTGACGTGGATAAGCTTTTCCCATTGAGGGTAGGGAAGATTCAAACAAGAGGGCATGACATGAGAGTTAAGGGACAGAAGTTTAGGGGAAACGTGAGAGGGAACTTCTTTACTCAGAGGGTGGTGGCTGTGTGGAATCAGCTTCCAGCAGAAGTGGTGGAGGCAGGATCGATTTTAACATTTAAAAGTAAAGTGGATAGGTATGGTCTGAGTGCAGGTAGATGGGACTAGGGGAAAACAAATGGTCGGCACGGACTGGAAGGGCCGAGAGGGCCTGTTTCCGTGCTGTAATTGTTATATGGTTATATGGTTATTTGGATACTTAGGCTATTTTTACAAATTATCTTTTTCTTAAGAAATTGAATCTACAGGACATTCTTAATGGGAAAGTAGTGGGCAGAAAGGCATGTCATGCGTGGTTTGAAGAGCAAAAACCTTGTAGTTTACAATGCCAAAATTGAAAATTTGAGGAAAAACAAGGTGTACAGAGTTGCTTATTGGTTACAATCTGAGGAGTATGATGATGCTACTGATTATGGTATGCCAATGTACCAACTAGCAAGTGATCTTCTCCATAAAGACCTGGTCTATTGCTAGAAATTGTAATTTATTTACCTATCTGTTATGAATTTACAGCTTACAATATAATAATATTAAAGTTCTGATCTTGAAAATATCACATTTTTGAATTTTCAAGGCAGTCTGGGTGTTTCTTACTATTTCCGTCACAACGGTCAATTTTGTAATTAGCTACAATTAGGTAATTAACTAATTATATGCTTTAATTTCAGGTCATCCAAGAAAGATGTTTTATATTTGTTTCAGAGTGCTTCAATCTATAATAACTGAAAATTTCATTCAGTTCTCTTAATTTTTAAGAAAGTTATGGGCTTTTGACTGTCCTCGATCACAGCTTTTTTGTTAAGTCAATGGAAAAGTAATAGGGAACAAGATGCTAATTTCCGAGTATGAAAATGGCCATAACTTTTTTAATAATGAAGATAAGAAAGTGAAGTAGGTGTCAAATTAAACTCCTTTTTATGCTTTATCTGATGGGATAAATTGCAAACTTGATATTTTAAATCTCAAAATTTTGTAACATTGCTAGAAAATGTACCTGCATCTTGGAGGCCGAAGGTTAGGGTGTTAGCCTAATATTAGATTGAGAAGGAGGGAGTCGGCCGGGGGTCATCCAGCTCAAGAGCGGGTCAGCGGGCGATGGATAACAGGACAGCGGGCGGTGGAGCTTACTCCATATGTCAGTGCGAGTAACCTCAATTGATCCCTTGTTCGCGCTGACACAGGAGTAAGCTCCACCACCTGTTAAAAGTCTGTCTTGGGGGGAAACTTTAACTTTTATATGTGGGGGAGGGGGGCAGGGTAAGGGGGAAACTAACTCCCAGTCGCTTCCTGGCGGGGACGCGACTCGGAGAAATAGCCCCCCACCTCGCGGCCTACCTCCTGGATCCGAGCGACCTTTTCTGCCAGGGACCGGGAACCGGACCAGAGCTGCAACAGTGGCGGCACTGGAGTCACCATGGAGCGAGCGATACCTATCTGGGTCGCCGTTGGAGCTCCGGAGCTTTGGGCCGCTGCTCCAACATCGTGGAGCTCTGGTTGGGAGAGCTCCCAACGCGGGCGGCGCTGAACTCCATGGAGTCCTGGGGCGCTTTGCCGAGGGCCTCCAGCGTTGTGTCTCCACCCGGCGCGGCCTGCGGACTTTGGGAGCTTTAGGAGGTGGCCGACTCGAGGTCCAGGCCGCTGAGGATGTCCCCCAGCCCCGACGTCGGACTTGCATCACCCCGCCGAGCGGGCCTGAACACCGGGCCGTCCGTAGCGGCGACTGCGGAGGGCTCGGGGAGGCCCCGACCATGGGTGAACAGTGGGGAACATCAGGGGAAGAGACTGACTTTGGTGCCTTCCCTCACAGCTCATCCTGCTGTGAGGGGATATTTTATGTTGAATTTCTACTCCATGTTGTGTTCCTTATTTTTTACTGTATGGCTGTATGGTGGTTTCAAGCCACGGTTGCCTAGCCAGATGCAACTAAATTTAAAGTGGCACTTTCTTCCCAATAACCCTCTCTGGCTTAACCCCTCCCTTCACCACTCCAGTTTAAATTCCATTTGGAATATTTTGGAGGACCAAGTAACCAAGAACCAAGAACCAAGAACCCGCTGTGATGTTATCCATCACCCGCTGCCCCGTTCGGCTCTATGATCTTTGCTCTTGATCTGGTCCCCTCACTGTTCAGATGGAGAGCACTGTCAGAGGTGAGCGGGCCGGCAGACGGCGCTGAGATGGCAGTCGGTTACGCTATCCGGTGAGGGAGGCTGCTTCCCTCCCCAGCCACAATGCGGTAGCTCCATGCCCGGAGCGCCGCGGCAGCAGTGAGTGAGTGAGTTACTGGCATGAACCCCACCCCTCCTTCTCAACGCTCCTGCCCTCCCCACAACTTTACCCCTGGCTAGACTCCACACACGCTGTGAAAGGAACTCTGCCCCGAATTGTCATATTACTCACGACACATGGCTCATTTATAATTATTTATTTATATTTATGTTAAAAAATTTCACAATTGGGCCCCGTACCTCCGAAGGCCGGCCCTGACTAGAGCCCTTGGAAAAAGCAGGTAATTCAAGCTAAGAACAAAGATGCTTCATCAAACAAGAGCTGACATCATTAATGAAATTTGTTCTCACTGTGGCTTTACAATTACATACAAAATAATATTACAACCACTAAGATATCACACATTTATTAAAGTAGTGCCAATCAATTTACATTTCCACTCATGTTACATCCTGTTTTTATTAACAAAAAGGAAAAAAAAAATCTAAATTGGATCCATTTTATTCTGACCCAAAGTCCTGCAGGTGCTTAAATTGATGAACTGCTGTTCCAGATTTAGTTCTAATTGGTGGCATCTCCCAAGACCTGTTTTTCAACTGTGATATTCGTGCTCTATCAGGTTAGTGGTGCATTCTTTTGTATCTGCCTCAAGCTAAATCTGGGGTGTCACCCATTCTTAGAACATAAAGCACCCTACTCCCTCATTAATTCATGTGATCTAGGGTGAGGTGTGCGAAGTCATCACTAACTTCTGCAATATCTACCTTGTTGAGATTTATTGCTATCCAGAATGCTTTGAAGCCAGTTATTCTCTCCTTGCGATGCTGCATGTTGAATTGAAACTAATAATGATATTCCACCTTTTATCTCTTTAAAGTGGCCTAGATCCTGTATTAGACTTTGTTCTGCAGTCAAAATATTGGCCATTCATCTTGTGAATCTTTCCATTCTACCTGGAGGTAATTGACATCATGGATGTTCCCAGAGGAAGGCAGACATCTAGCCAATGATGCTAGATGATTTGAAACACAATCTTCATCTAAGCTCTGATTTCCACTTAACCTTTTTAACTTGCCATGTGCAGTACTGTATGGTTTTGTACAGGGACACCTGGCCTTGATTATGGTTATCCTTTTCCTCCTATCTCTCTAAATTTAGTAGATTCCATGATGGTTGTTCTGGGACAATTAGCACAACCTGTTAGTTACAACAAGATCATTGCTTATCTTGCATTTGTTATTCAGCAAATTTGGTATGTCACGGAGTCATAGAGCACGGAAACGGGCCCTTTGGCCCAACTTGCCCATGCCGACCAAGATACCCCACTTACACTAGTCCCACCTACCCCCTTTTGGCCCATATCCTTCTAGATCTTTCCTAGGCATGTACCTGTTCAAATGTCTTTTAAATGTTGTGATGGTATTTACCTCAACTACCTCCTCTGGCAGCACATTCCATATACCCACCACCCTTTGTGCAAAAAGGTTGCCCCTCTCACCTTAAACGTATGTCCTCTGGTTCTTGATTCCACTGCTATGGGTTACAAACACTGTGCATTTACCCTATCTATTCCTCTCATGTTCTTATACACCTCTATAAGATCACACCTCATCCTCCTGCACTCTAAGAGTAAAGTCCTAGCCTGCTCAACCTCTCCCTATAGCTCAGGCCTTCAAGCCTTACCAACATCCTCGGAAATCTTCACTGCACCCTTTCCAGCTTAACAATATCTTTCCGATAACAGGGTGACCAAAACTGAACGCAATACTCCAAAATGGCCTCAGCAATATTTTGTACAACTATAACATAACATCCCAACTTCTAGGCTCAATAGACTGATTAAGCCTTCTTGACCATCCTATCTATGTGTGAGGCCACTTACAACATAGACTCCTAGATCTGCAGGTACCTGAACTCCTAGATCCCTCTGCACTATAACATTCCCGAGAGCTCTGCCATTCATTGTGAAGGTCCGCCTTGGTTTGACTTCCTTAAATGCAGCGCCTCACATTTATCCATGTTAAACTCCATTAACCGTTCATCAGCCCACCTGCCCAACTGATCAAGATGTTGACGAATACTCTCTTTAACTTCTCCACGAGTATGGTAGAAGTAATATTGACTGGTTGCATCATGGCCTGTTATGCTGCTGCCTTGTTCGCTTTTTGGTACACATGACAATTAAACACTCTTGACTTTTGCAGTTATTTTTATATTATTTGCTTTGAGCCCTTCTCAAATGAGGTAGATACGTTAAGGAGGTAGATACATTCACAGGAATGGCACAGGATGAGCCGCTCGAGCAAAGATTCAAGGCCACAGAAGGGTGTAAATTCCGCTTGGGGAGTCTGCATCCTTTGGGCTTGAACATTGAATTTTCTCAATTCTGTTAACCCCTGGTGTCTCCTCCCCTTCCCACCTCTCCCTCAGCCCTCGGGCCCTGGCATTCCCTCTATCTCTATATCCCTCCCCCACCCTAGTCACACCAGCTTCTCATTTTCACACCACAAACAGCTTACAATGGCTTGTTCCCTTTATCATCGATACTTTTTTGCATATCTTTCATTCATTGTTCTTTATCTCTCCACATCACCGTCTATATCTCTCGTTTCCGTGATCCCTGACCAGTCTGAAGAAGGGTCTCGACCCGAAACGTCGCCTATCTCCTTTGCTCCTTAGATGCTGCTGCACCCGCTGAGTTTCTCCAGCTTTTTGTGTAACCCTTAAATTAAATGGAACCAGTCATGGTGTCAGGTTTGGACATGGAGTGTTGGGTTCTCTATAATTGTTGCTTTGTTCATACCATCAAATTATATATATCAATTGAAATTTTGTGATAAATTTGCCTTTCAATAGAAAGGGCATTACTTTTATTCTTTTATAACGTGAAATAAATTATCACATAATTTGAGGCAATGTTTGGAGGAAAAAATGTGTTATTTTGCTCATTACTGTGTTGAATGAGCCAGAGTGTCGTATGGAATCAGTCTACGACATAAAAAACACAGAAAGCTTCAAAATCTTCACGTAGTCACTCACGTGACTCCGAAGTAAAATAGTAAGATTAAACGAGAACTTACCAGTTCGAAGTTTGATCGTTATTTTATGAGGAGTAACGATGAGGGATTACGTGCCCTCCACTCCACACCCTCATAAAATAAATGATCATCTGGTAGTTCTAAATCTATGTTGAGCCTTACTATCTTACTCCGGCTATTTTGTTCTGTGTTTTTCATGCCGCTGCTTTGAAGTATGCCGTTCCAGCGCCAGGCGGGGCTTCTTCACGTAATCTCTCATCGTTACTCCTCATAAAATAACGATCAAACTTCGAACTGGTAAGTTCTCGTTTAATCTTACTATTTTGCCTTTCAAATGTATGTCCTCGAAAACCAGACACCAAAACGGGAAAATGTTTACATATTTCAGTAGAGATTTTCCTTGTGATTTTAGAAATCCACTCCTCTATACATTTGGTACATTATTTTCCCGACTTTTTTATTAATATTTTTGACCAATCTGACTGCTGCCCAGCAGCTGACGTTACAATAACAGTGAAATTTTTACATCTTCCAGTAGAACCTTTTCTTATGATATGAAAAAACCAATCCTCTATAAATGTGGTCAATTATTTCCCAAGATATTTGCTAAAAATTATCACCAAACTCAGCACAGCCTTTTATCAATTGAGAAAATAGGTGTATTAAAATGAATATATCAGAAGCAGATTTGCAAGCTGATAGTTTAAGCTAATCCTTTTTTGAGATTTGGACTACTTCAGCAGGCACCTTAAAGAACACGAAAAGTGTCTTTGTAAATTAAAATTCATTAGAAGGATAAAGGAGCCGACATAAGGTCATCATCTCCAGCCTCAGTAACTGTAGTTTTTTTCCCGTAGCCAACAAGAGGGCAAGATGGTTGAATCCTACATTGGCACCCTCAAGACTACATTCTCGAGAAAGTTGCTGCCTGCCCGATCCCACACCCCACACCGGACTTACCCTGGACCACAGTAGCAGCCAACATCTTTGAGTGGTACGGCAAACAATACCTTGTCGACTTGTTCAGTAGCCCGACCTCAGCCATGGTCATTCAAAAATTAACTTGCCACTTCTCTGTCCACGGAGCCACCCTAAAGCTAAGCAACGACTAGAACCACAAGTTTGTTCACCGTCAGTGATCCAATCCCAGCTCCAACGCCGCCGCGACATACAAAGAAAATACTAGGATAAAACTAGCTCTCCGCTTCAACCACTCAACTAGGGACAGGTTGTGCGCATACAGTCACTCCGAGTCATTCTGGGGTCCACCGCAGAGCCACGGTCGTACTTGGTCAGTATTGACAACGGCATCTATCGGCAGCATCTTCTCCCGGTTAATGAACCAGCACCTCCACGTCCTTACCCGGACCAGCCCGCCGGTCTTCCCTCACGCTCCGCGAATGCTACTCAGCTAATCCTCTGCCGGTGCCAGCGCCGTCCCTGCCTTCCCCGGTGCCCCCATCTTCACCGGTGTCTTCTCCTCCGCGTTCGCCCGATAAGGGATTTGCTCCCTCGGAGAAGGATGTGATGCACGAGGGATATTATCGTACACGTGCAGGTCGTGTCTGGAAACCAAACCCGCTGATTGGAAAATTTACCGGCTATACTTGAACTGTGCATTACCAGTCTTGTTTTATGTACTTACATATGCACAAGCATGTACGCGTAAAATAATAAATGCCACACCTTATACTGGTGTTTTCCAATATACTCCACTAACCACTCTGTATATGCTTTGCTTCTTTAAGAGGAAGGATGTAGATTAACCCTCATTAATTCATGCCATTTAAAATCTCCACTAAACATATGTGCATGCCACCCTTTACATGGTATTACAGTACTACACAGCTTTACACTAGCAAGGTCAGCCAGCTCACTCTCTCACGAGCCAGATGATAATGGCTGGCTGTTGGAATGTTCCTGTTTGCCTGTGGAATAAAGATGGATATTCACTATGTGTGTTTCTGTGGATCATTCATAAACAGTAACTCATTCAGCTATTTTGAGCAGGCCATTCACATTCCTGACACCAAACTTCCACAGCATTTTCTCTACTCCAGGTTCTGTAATGGAAAGAGATTACCAATCAAATAGAGGAAAATCAAAGAAAGTCAAGGACCCTCCAAAGCCGCCTTATAGAAATGCAACAAGGGCGGCACGGTGGCGCAGTGGTAAAGTTGCTGTCTTACAGCGCCAGAGATCCAGGTTCAATCCTGACTACGTGTGCTGCCTGTACGGAGTTTGTAAATTCTCCCAGTGACCACGTGGGTTTTCTCTGAAATTTTCGGTTTCCTCCCACACTCCAAGGGCGTACAGGTTTGTAGGTTTATTGGCTTGATATAAACATAAATTGTCCCTAGTACGTGTAGGATAGTGTTAATGTGTGGGATTCGTTGGTCGGAGCGGACTCGGTGGGCCGAAGTTCCTGTTCCGCGCTGTATCTCTAAAAACTTAATCCTGTTATCTCCTTGGAATCTATGGTTCATGATCATTCAAAATAAGGAAGGGGAATTTGAAAATAAACTGGGAACCTTAAGGTGCACATAGAAGTCCTGCATAAGTGGTGGGACCACCACTTGATTCTGATCACCATCAGTCTGAAGAAGGGTCTCGACTCGAACTCTCCAGAGATGCTGCCTGTCCCACTGAGTTACTCCAGCATTTTGTGTCTACCACTTTATTATCTATCCACCTACTCATTTCATCATCCACCTCTTGCCTCATCATTGGAAGAATATGTGTCTTCTACATTCATCTCATTAACTTCTATACCTTTGCCTGATGGGAGAGGACAGAAGAGGGAGTGGCGAGGACAATACTCGTACTTGATTAAGCTGCTGACCTAGCCGAGGCAGCGTGAGGTATAAATGGAATCAATAGAAGGGAGGTTTGTGTGATGGCCTGGGCTGCGTCCACAATTCGCTGTAATTTCTTACGGTCCTGGATGGAGCTGTTCTCAAACCAAGCTGTGATGCATTCTGATAAAACACTTTCTATGGTGCATCTGTAAAAGTTATTTTTTATTATTCTTGGAACAAAGCCAGGTAATGATCCAACTGATAATTCTCATAACATTTCACAATACATTTCTCATGGACTGGAAGTCATAGCCTCAGAATTAAAGGTAGTTCTTTCAGGAAGATGAGATGAGGAGAAATTTCTGTAGTCAGAAGGTGGTGAATCTATGGAATTCTTTGCCACAGAAGGCTGTGGAGGTCGTCAGTGGATATTTTTAAGGCAGAGATAGATAGATTTTTGATTAATACAGGTGTCAGAGGTTGTGGGGAGAAGGCAGGAGAATGGGGTTAGGAGAGATAGATCAGCCATGATTGATGGGCCGAATGGCCTAATTCTACTCCTGTCACATGACATGATCTCGCTATGAACCTTCAATATTAGTGGACAATGTGGTTCAGCTGGAGCTGTATGGCAAAGGACCCATGTCTTGTAGATTTTTAATGTAAGGCCCACCTTCTTGTATGCTTCATGTTAAAGGTTTAGAGCACAGCTTCCAAGTATAGCCAATCAAAACCATTGTCTGCAATACAGTAGATCAACTACAGAGTTTGGGGATGGAGTGTAGTCACCAGGTATTGAACAGTTTCTCATTAATCCTGAAGATTAGATTCACTCTCATGGGGTATTTTTTAGAGCTGGTGCACCAGACTATTGAGTTATTCCTCAACAGGTAAAATGCTAAATTCTAAATCCCACACCTCTGTGCCTCATTCCACATTTAAAACATTTCTTAAAGCAATTTATTTCAGTTCAAGCTTTTGTCCATCTGTACTAATTCACATCTGCAAGCTTATTTTTTAACCTGACCCTGAAATCTTTTAGATGACAGGCATCGATGAGGCACGTGAATAGCCCCGAAGATTGCTGCATACACCGATTCATCATGTCAGATTTGCATTGCTAGGAGTTTGTTTCAAAATACATGGAGCCTCAGTTGTAATTTTAAAATTATGTTATCGTCTTTCAAGGGTCACATTGTGAGATATAGGTTGTGCTCACAATCACTATTCAGAGACTAAATCATGGAAACAAGAAATGCTTTATATGCGAGTCTGCAGAGTCGGGTGCCTCTCCAAGTTGAGACACACCGAAGTCAAGAAAATTAAGCCCCTTTATACACACAATTCTACATTTAACCTCCCCTTCTGGCCCTCTCCAATCAGAAGTGCACAGTCTATAGGTACGTCCTCCCAGTACCTCCCATGGTACCTCATACATCGCATGTTCATACACGAGCATGGTAATGAGCAGTTTCTTGACCATGGGTGTGTTAGTAATATTCATTTATTTCATTAAGCATGCTCAGTTGTAAATGACCTGCCCCAGTTTGCTCACCTCCAACTGACCTCTCTCAGTTCTCTTGTATCTGAATTAAAAGCAAGTCTCTACTGACAAGGGTCGCATCCATCACTACTCTACTGATAAGGATCACATCCATCACTCCCTTCTACCGCTATACAATGCCATCAATCCTTACTCAAGGACAGTTCTGATAACTTCATCCACAGCTGTGTCAGAATCCTCTCCCTGGCCTCCATCGGTTAGAATCCTCTCCTGAGCCCTTACAATAGTGGGGTTTAATCATTTAATCCCTCAGAACATCAAAAAACATACCTTCTTTGTAAAGCAGAACAGCTAACTTCCTTAGTCAGAGGGTGGTAAATCTGTGGAATTCATTGCCACAGAAGGCTGAGGAGGAGGCTCAGTCAAGTTAAGGCAGAGATTGATAGATTCTCGATGTGTATAGGTGTCAGGGGTTATGGGGAGAAGGCAGGAGACTGAGGTTAGATGGAGAGATAATTCAACCAAGATTGAATGGCAGATTGAACTTGATGGGCCAAATGGCCTAATTGTGCTCCTATAATTTATGAATTTATGAACTAATAAAGAGCTACAAAGTTCTACTTATTCCTGAAATGTTAACTGCTTCTCTTTGCCTGGCCTGTTGAATATTTCCAGCATTTTCAGTTGGTATTTCAGATTTCTGGCATCTTCAGTTTTTCTGTGATCGACAATGGGGTGCCTTGAGCGCAGTGGACGGATCGCCACTACCTCCAGGTGTCTCTGCAGCTGGAGGACCAGGGTAGCTGCGGAGCGGGGCTGTTGCTAGGGGCGGCGCTGAGTTCAGCCCGTTGCTACCGAGTGCCGGGCCGCTTCCTTCGCTATGCGGAAGTGCGAGTCGCATAATTTCAGTGGGAGGGAGAGGAAGTGAATTTGGAGCCGTTGGCAGGTCGTAACAGGTACGCGCTGGCAACGATGGACGGGCTGAAGTGTGCATTGGCAGCGAGCGGAGACGATGCGGCCGCTTCATCTGGAAGGAAGAAAGTTGCCATCATCACCGGCATCACTGGGCAGGTACATTCCGGGCGCATGCCTGCATCCTCCTAGGATGCACAGTACACTTTGTAACTTCACTGGCGTCAGCGCAGACAGCCTACACACACATTATCGGTTGAAGACCGATTATTTTTTAATTTTATTTACCCTGCAATTTGCTTTTATTTGGTCTCTGACCCGAACCCATTTCTCCGAAGTGTCAGTGTACTTCCTGCATTGTACTTTGGTGATTTATTTGATATGTGCATCAGGATAGTTTGGATGAGTCTACTCATCACTCCTTTTCCCTCTGCCATGTCTTTGTGAATAAGACTTAAAGTTACAGGCTTTTTGCATCTGTTGTTCATGTGTTCAACAAGCCAGTAATTCTATTTGCAATCTATATGTGCTAAAACCTGACTGGGATAAGTTTATATCTCTCCCTTCAGCTCTTCTTTGCGAGCATAAGGGGTGATGAATCTATGATCATAATTTACGGTACACAACTTAGTTGAACTGTTGTATTGTGTGAGTTTCCCTTTATCATGACTTACATTAGAGGGAGTTAGATGTGGCCCTTGTGGCTAAAGGGATCAGGGGGTATGGAGAGAAGGCAGGTACAGGATACCGAGTTGGATGATCAGCCATGATCATATTGAATGGCGGTGCAGGCTCGAAGGGCTGATTGGCCTACTCCTGCACCTATTTTCTATGTTTCTCTGTTTCTATTATGTATAGTGCCCTCCATAATGTTTGGGACAAAGACCCATCATTTATTTATTTGCCTCTACTCCATAATGTTTGGGACACATGGCTTCACAGACGCTTGTAATTGCCCATGTGAGATATACGATGTGCTCACAATCACTACTCAAAGACTAAATCGTGGAAGCAAGAGATTCTTTATTTTCGAGTCTGCAGAGTCGGGTGCCTCTCCAAGTTGAGACACACCGAAGTCAGAAGGGTAAACCCCCTTTATACACACAATTCTACATTCAACCTCCCCTTCGGACCCTTCTCCAATCAGGGCCCTGAGGTGCACAATCTGTAGGTACGTCCCCCCAGTACCTCCCACATCATACATCGCATATCCAGACATGTGCATGGTAATGAGCAGTTTCTTGACCAGGGGTGTGTTGTAATATTCATTTATTTTATTAAGCATGCTCAGTTGTTCATGACCTACCCTAGTTTTACTCACCTCCAAGTGAACTCTTTCAGTTCTCCTATATCAGCACTAAAGCTTAGCTATAGTGACAAGGGTCCCATCTCTCACTCCATTCTACTGATAGGGATTTATCTACATCACTCCCTTTTACCGCTATACAATGCTATCACTTCTTACTCAAGGATGGGTCTGGTAACTTTTATACACATCTGTGTCAGAACCCTCTCCCTGGCCCCTATCGGTTTGAATCCTCTTTAAAGCCCCTTACAATAGTGGGGTTTAATCACTTTATCCCTCACAATCCTCCCTTTTTCTTTTGCTACGCATCTATTGATTAAACCTCAATTTCAAGCTCCTTCAGTTCAAATTGATGTAACATTGTCCTAATCTCCTTTTCCTGTGGATCCTGGACCTTCCCTGGTCACATTATCATTATTTTCTGTATTTCCCCTTTCTCTTCCATAGGCATGACTACAGCCTGCATCTGACTTATACTCCTTGCAATAAGTTCCCTAAAACAAGGGATGCAACAGGGGATAAAGATCAGTCCAGCCACTGCACATAGAAACACGAGTCCCACCGTTCTCCACCATGTTCCTCCAATGGATCCCACCATCGGGTTCCCATAATCGAATTCCACTTCTGTATTGGAACATGTGCCAACTTACGGATTCCTTCTGATATGTCCATCACTGCCTGTCCACTGTCATTGATGTTTAAACAGCAATTAGAGAGGTTGAATTTCCCGCATACCCCTCCTTCTTCTGCCAGGAGGTAATCTAGGGCCAACCGGTTATGGTATATTGCTGCTCTCATCTGCGTCTGCTGCTTTGCCAGCATCTCCAGTGTCCCCACAGTTTGGTTGGTAATTGCCTCCAGTACTGCCTGTAGTCTTATGATCCGGTTTAACATGTATACCGGGGTTCGTAGCCCCAGGATCCATCCTGTGCCCAAGTGGCTGGTCCATAGTATGAGATGACAAGGGTCCCATAGCTATAGTGACAAGGGTCCCATCTATCACTCAATTCTACTGATGGGGATCTATCTACATCACTCACTTTTACCACTATACAATGCTATCACTTCTTACTCAAGGATGGGTCTGGTAATTTTTATACACAGCTGTATCAGAACCCTCCCTTGCCCCTATCGGTTTGAATCCTCTTTAAAGCCCCCTTACAATAGTGGGGTTTAATCACTTTATCTCTCACACCCAGGTGTGTTTAATTGCCTCCTTAATGCAGGTATAAGAGATGACTCATCACCCAGTCTTTCCATCATTGATAAAAGAATACAACTGTTAGAGACATTAGCCAAACCTTTGGCTTACCAAAAGAGAGAGGGTGTGGGGAGAAGGGGGGGTGTGTGGAAGTGTGGGGGGTCTCCATTCAGCGGCCATAGGCCGCGGCACCACACAGCGGCTTGCCCGGCTCCACACAGCGGCTTGCTCGACTCCACTCTTGCTGACTCAATTAGCATGGCTTGCTTACTCAGCCCTGCCTCCGGGACTTTATTCTCCAGTGGATGTCGGAAGGGGCGTTACTTTCATGGTGACTGACAGGCGTGAAGACCAATCTGCTGATCATGATTTTTTAAACCTTCATAACTTTTCTCATATTTCACTGTTCGGAACAAAACTTGGAGCAGAGGAGAACGGTAAAGTGGCGAAAAAATCCTAGTGATATAGGGTAGCGGTTTGTGCAAATTTAATTACAATGCAGATGGTCAAGATGATAGTTTTAGTAATAGTATAGATGGTATGGGGGGTAAGGTACTGTCATGGATAGAAAATTAGTTGGCAGACAGGAAAAAAATAGTAGGGATTAACGGGTCCCTTTTTGAATGGCAGGCAGTGACTAGTGGGGTATTGCAAGGCTCGGTGCTGGGACCGCAGCTATTTACAATATACATTATTGATTTAGATGAAGGGATTAAGAGCATCATTAGCAAATTTGCAGATGACACACAGCTGGGTTGCAGTGTGAACTGTGAGGAGGATGTTATGAGGATGCAGGGTGACTCGGGTTGGGTGAGTGGACAGTTGCATGGCAGATGCAGTTTAATATGGATAAATGTGAGATTATCCACTTTGGTGGCAAGAGCAGGAAGGTAGATTATTTGAACGGTGTCATGTTAGGAAAAGGGGAAGTACAAAGTGATCTGGGTGTACTTGTTCATCAGTCACTGAAAGTAAGCATGGAGGTGCAGCAGGCAGTGAAGAAAGGTAATGGCATGTTGGCCTTCATAACAAGAGGAATTGAGTATAGGAGCAAAGAGATCCTTCTACAGTTGTACAGGGCCCTAGTGAGACTACACCTGGAGTATTTTGGTCTCAAAATTTGAGGTAGGACATTCTTGCTATTGAGGGAGTGCAGCGTAGGTTCACGAGGTTATTTCCCGGGATGGCGGGACTGTCATATATTGAAAGAATGGTGCAACTGGGCTTGTATACACTGGAATTTAGAAGGATGAGAGGGAATCTTATTGAAACATATAAGATGAATTCCCGGGATGGTGGGACTGTCATCTGTTGAAAGAATGGAGCGACTGCAGTGACTCCAACTCTCCCGCTTTCGGCGGGAGATCGCCCGCTGAAAGGGCATTTTCGCAAAATCTCCCGCTCTCCCGCTTGAGATATAATTTCACACGCCCGGGCGGGAGAAATTATATCTTAAGCGGGAGAGCGGGAGATTTTGCGAAAATGCCCTTTCAGCGGGCGATCTCCCGCCGAAAGCGGGAGAGTTGGAGTCACTGCGACTGGGCTTGTATACACTGGAATTTAGAAGGATGAGAGGGGATCTTATTGAAACGTATAAGGTTATTAAGGGATTGGACATGCTGGAGGCAGGAAATATGTTCCCGATGTTGGGGGAGTCCAGAACCAGGGGCACAGTTTAAGAATAAGGTGTAGGCCACTTAGAATGGAGATGAGGAAAAAAGTTTTCACCCAGAAAATTGTGGATCTGTGGAATTCTCTGCCTCAGAAGGCAGTGGAGGCTAATTCTGTGGATGTTTTCAAGAGAGAGTTAGCTAGAGCTCTTAAAGATAGTCAACGGATATGGGGAGAAGGCAGGAACATGGTACTGATTGTGGATGATCAGCCATGATCGCAGTGAATGGTGGTGCTGGCTCGAAGGGCTGAATGGCCAATCCCTGCACCTATTGTCTATTGTCTATATCACACCCACCACTGTGTTTCACAGATGAAGTGGTATGCTTTGGATCTTGGGCAGTTTCTTCTCTATACTTTGCTCATGCCATCACTCTGATATGTTAATCTTCATCTGTCCACAAGACCTTTTTCCAGAACTGTGGGTGCTTTTTTAATTATTTCTTGGCAAACTGTAACCTGGTCATCTATTTTTTGCGGCTAACCAGTGATTTGTAGTGTAGCCTCTGTATTTCTATTCATGAAGTCTTCTGCCGACAGTGGTCATGGCCAAACCTGACACCCGAAGAGTGTTTCTGATCTGTCAGACCGGTGTTTGGGGATATTTCTTTATTATAGAGACAATTCTTCAGTCATCAGTTGTGGAAGTCTCCCTTGGCCTACCAGTCCCTTTGCGATTAGTAAGCTCACCAGTGCTCTCTTTCTTCTTAATGATGTTTTAAACAGTTGATTTTGGTACGCCTAAGGTTTAGCTGATGTCTCTAACAGTTTTATTCTTGTTTCTCAGTCTCATAATGGATTATTTGACTTTCATTGGCACAACTTTGGTCCTCAAGTTTATAAACAGCAATAAAAGTTTCCAAAGGTGATGGAAAGAATGGAGGAAAGTCTAGGTGCTGAGAGCTCTCTAATGCCTACATTAATGAGGCAATTAAGCGCATCTGAGCAATTATAAACGCCTGTGAAGCCATGTGTCCCAAACACTATGGTGCCCTGAAATGGGGGACTATGTATAAACACAGCTGTCATTTCTACATGGTGAAACCAAAATGTATAACAATGGCCTTTAACAAAATCTGTCAATGTGCACTTTAACCATATGTGATTTTTTTTCTATTACCAATCTCAAATTGTGGAGCACAGAGGCAAATAAATAAATAATAGGTCTCTGTCCGAAAGATTTTGGGGGACACTGCAAGAAATAAATCAGGAGGGCAGAAATGGGGCAGGAGATAGATCTGGCAGATAATATTAAGAAAAATCCAAAGAGATTGTATGTACATTACGGGAAATTGGGTAACAAGAGGGAGAAAAGAGCTCCTCGAAAACCAAAGTGGTCATCTCTGTGTGGAACCGCAGGAGAATGGTATGTTCCTCGATGAGCATTTCTCCTCGGTTTTTAATGTGTAGAGAAACATGAAGACTGTGGAACGTGACAGTTAATGGAAATATCTTCAGGACAGTCTGTATTATGGTCAAGGAGGTGCTAAACATCCTAAGACACATGAAGGTAAATAAATCGCCTGGGCCTGATCAGATATATCTGAGCACAATGTGGTAAGCTAGAGAAGTAATTGCAAGCAGCCTGGCTGAGATACAGTGGCTTGCAAAAGTTTTCATACCCCTTGAACTTTACCACACTTTGTCACGTGACAAACATAAATGTATTTTATTGGGATTTTATGTGATAGACCAACACAAAGTGGTGCATAATTGTGAAGTGGAAGGAAAATGATACATGGTTTCCAAATTTTATTACAAATAAAAAACTGAAAAGTGTGGCGTTCAAAAGTATTCAGCCCCCCTGAGTCAATACTTTGTAGAACCACCTTTCGCTGCAATTACAGCTGCAAGTCTTTTGGGGTATGTCTCTACCAGCTTTGCACATCTAGAGACTGAAATTTTTGCCCATTCTTCTTTGCAAAATAGCTCAAGCTCAGTCAGATTGAATGGAGAGTGTCTGTGTGTGAACAGCACTTTTCAAGTCTTGCCAGAGATTTTCAATTGGATTTAGGGTCTGGACTTTGACTGGGCCATTCTAACACATGAATATGCTTTGATCTAAACCATTCCATTGTAGCTCTGGCTGTATGTTTAGGGTCGTTGTCCTGCTGGAGGGTGAACCTCCGCCCCAGTCTCAAGTCTTTTGCAGACTCTAACAGGTTTTCTTCCAAGACTGCCCTGTATTTGGCTCCATCCATCTTCCCATCAACTCTGACCAGCTTCCCTGTCCCTGCTGAAGAAAAGCATCCCCACATCATGATGCTATCACCACCATGTTTCACAGTGATGTGGTGATGTGCAGTGTTAGTTTTCCACCACAGATAGCGTTTTGCATTTATGCCAATATGCCAAAAACTTCAATTTTGGTCTCATCAGACCGGAGCACCTTCCTCCACATGTTTGCTGTGTCCCCCACATGGCTTGTGACAAACTGCAAACGGGACTTCTTATGGCTTTCAACAATTGAAACAATGTTTCAACAATGGCTTTCTTCTTGCCACTCTTCCATACAGGCCCGATTTGTGGAGTGCACGACTAATAGTTGTCCTGTGGACAGATTCTCCCACCTGAGCTGTGGATCTCTGCAGCTCCTCCAGAGTTACCATGGGCCTCTTGGCTGCTTCTCTGATCAATGCTCTCCTTGCCCGGCCTGTCAGTTTAGGTGGACGGCCATGCCTTGGTAGGTTTGCAGTTTTGCCATTTCCATTTTCGGATGATGGATTGAACAGTGCTCCGTGAGATGTTCAAAGCTTGGGATTTTTTTTATAACCTAACCCTGCTTTAAACGTCTCCACAACTTTATCCCTGACCTGTCTGGTGTGTTCTGGTGTGATGCTGTTGGTTCACTAATGTTCTCTAACAAACCTCTGAGGCCTTCACAGAACAGCTGTATTTATACTGAGATTAGATTACACACAAGTGGACTCTATTTACTAATTAGGTGACTTCTGAAGGCAATTGGTTGCACTGGATTTTATTTAGGGGTATCAGAGTAAAGGGGGCTGAATACTTTTGCACGCCACACTTTTCAGTTTTTTATTTGTAAAAAATTTGAAAACCATGTATCATTTTCCTTCCACTTCACAATTATGCGCCACTTTGTGTTGGTCTATCACATAAAACCCCAATAAAATACATTTACGTTTGTGGTTGTAACGTGACAAAATGTGGAAAAGTTCAAGGGGTATGAAAACTTTTTCAGGCCACTGATAATGAATCAACATTAGACATGAGTGAGGAGCTAGATGACTGGAGGGTGGCTAATGTTGTACCTATATTTAAAATAGGCTGCAAGGAAAAGTTTGGGAACTACAGTGAGCCTCGCATCTGTGGTAGTCAAGTTACTGGAGAGTATTTGAGAGATAAGGTATGTGTGCATTTAGATAGACAGAGGCTGATTAGGGATTATTAGCATGGTTTTGCAGGTGGGAAATCGTGTCTGATCGAATCCGATTGAGTTTTTTTTAAGAAATAACCAAAAAGGTTGATGAGGGCAAAGCCATGAATGTCTGTATATGGACATCAACAAGGCATTTGATAAGGTTCCGCATGGTAGGCTGGTCCAGAAGGTTAGCGATATGGCCCTAACGTGGCAGGTAGGACTAGTGTAGATGGGAGAATCTTGGTCAGAATGGGCTAGTTGTGCTGAAGGGCCTGTTTCTATGACTCTGCTCTTTGACTTTAATTTCCATAGCGAGAGAGATAGATAGAAATAATGTTGCAGATCAAACTCACTTTTTCAAAATTCAGTATAGGTAGTTCTGCTACAAGGTGTCTTTCAATGACGCTAATTGGATATAACGCGATTGATGACTTCGGAAATAATATTTATATTATCTTGACTGAATTGATTAAATCTCTATATTTTCCTATTCTGCTAAAATCTCGTCATCCTATTTATTGACTGTACCTTTGCCCTCAACACCATAATTCTAACCAAACTCCTCTCTAAGTGTCTGGTCCTAGGAATCAGCACCCAACTGTACCCACTGGATCCTTGACATTCTGACCACCAGGCCAAATCAGTGAGGATGGGTGACAACATGTCCTCCACAATAATTCTCAACACCGGTATCCTGCAAGGATGTGTTCACAGTTCCCTACTTCCTATTCACTCACGATCGTGCGGTTACATTCGGCTCTTACTCCATCTACAAGTCTGCAGATGACACAGTTGTGGTGGGCTGGATCATGAATAGCAACATTACAGGAGGGAGATATAGAACAGCAACCTGTCCCTCATTGTCACAAGATGAGGGAGCTAGTTATTGTTATATTCAGGACGGTAGAATGAATAGCAACTTACACACAGTTTGCCTGGATCACGAGAGAGAGATTTATTACCCAACATTCCCTGCTTATATTGAACACCAACTCATTAACATGTACATGAATATGTATGAATACATTACACTGCTCTCCTTTTTTTAAGTATTAAATCTAAGTACTCAGTTACAATTTTGTTGTTGTGATACTCGATTTAAACCAGTATTTATGAAATCTTAAATGATAAACATAATATATTTATTTTACATATCTACACATTTTTGTTTTACTTGTGCAGTGAGTTATTTAATTTACAAACCTAATCTGACTACTGGTTTACAGATCCTGCCTGATCGTCTAACAGTAACAGTTGTAACAGGTTTAGATGTTGACTTAACAGTTGGCTTGTTTGGCTCTGCTTTAGTACCCTGACTTTGACCAGAGGAATCTGTTTCTTTGTCTGTACTAACTGGACGTTGTGTTTCAATCACAGTGGTCTCTTCCAACTCACTTTCAGATAATAACTCGGGGATTAGGACTTCATGCTCCGTTTTTGGTTCATCTTTGGCTGAAATCATTTGATCAACATGAACACTTTTGATCCTATCTCCAACTTCAACTAAGTATCTTTTTGTTCCACCCACTTCCACTATTTTCCCAACATCTCATTTGTCTCGACTGGACTTGTTGGGAGGACATGAGAACACAAACATGCTCATCTGGCTTGAAGTACCCCTACATTTTTGTGGGAGACAAAATGGCGTTTTTGACTTAACTGTTTTTTCTCAACTCTCAGGACTAAATTGGGTTGAACTAGACTTGGGCATATTCTTTGCCTTCTCTTCATGAACAGTACTGCAGGTGAGTAACCTGTTGTTGAGTGTTGTGTGGTTCGGCACTTCAGCAAGAAACTAGCCAAACGATGTTTCATGCTGAGCTTTGAACTACCCTGCAAAACCTGTTTCTTGAGAGCATCTTTGACAATTCTAGCAGACCTTTCCGCTGCCCCGTTGGAGGCTGGATGGTATGGGGGAACAAGCGTGTGTTGTACATTTCGCTGCATGAACTCTTTGAACCATTCTGAATCAAACTGAGGCCCGTTATCAGAAACGAGTTCGTCCGATAAACCATGGCATGCGAAAATTGATCTCAACTCATCTATGGTACACTCAGTAGTAGTGCTTGACCCCATATGCTTAACCTGAATCCATTTGGAATGACTATGTACAAGTAGCAGAAAATAGTAAGATTAAACGAGAACTTACCAGTTCGAAGTTTGATCTTTATTTTATGAGGAGTAACGATGAGGGATTACGTGAAGAAGCCCCGCCTGGCGCTGGAACGGCATACTTCAAAGCAGCGGCATGAAAAACACAGAATACAATAGCCGGAGTAAGATAGTAAGGCTCATCATAGATTTAGAACTACCAGATGATCATTTATTTTATGAGGGTGTGGAGTGGAGGGCACGTAATCCCTCATCGTTACTCCTCATAAAATAAAGATCAAACTTCGAACTGGTAAGTTCTCGTTTAATCTTACTATTTTCCTTCGGAGTCACGTGAGTGACTACGTGAAGATTTTGAAGCTTCTGTGTTTTTCATGTCGTAGAATTCTTCCATACGACAGTCCTGCTAGGTCAACACATACATGAGAAAAACCAGACTAGTTTTAGTTCTTTCCATAAATCTTTTAATGATAAAAGAACATATAATAACCCTCTTTTTACACCTGAGGGAACCATTACAAAGTGAAAAAAGATATAAGTGATAACATAATTGATAATATCAATTAATAGTGAAACAAAGCAGGTGATTATAGTGAACCCAACACTGCGTGTCCAAAGCCTGTCATTGTGTGAACAGGTTTATTGTAGAACTTTGAAAAAGTTTCTTCTTTACACCACCCTGCGGTTTCTAAAATATGTTCGAGTGGTACGTCCTGTAACTTCGCCGCAGATGTAGCTGCTGCCCTGGTGGAGTGAGATTTGAACACATCAGTGTCTACTCCTGCTAAAAGTAACACCTGTTTTAACCACCTTGAGATTGTTTGCACTGAAGCTTTTGTGTGTGGTTTCTTATGCGTAATCATTAATGTTTTTTCATCACCTCGAAGAGTTTTGGTAACTTTTACATAATGATTCAAATGTTTAACTACACACAACATTGGATCAATGGGATAAGCTTGAAACATTACCTTCGCTCCAGTTCTCCCTGGTCTGCTTTGTTTGATCAGATCGTAAACATAGAACACAATGTTATCTGCAGTCACATGCATACAGTCCAAACGTAACATTTGTAATGTTTGCACCCTTTGAGCTGAAACCAATGCCATTAACATTACTAATTTAAATGTTAACTTTTCCAATGACAAAACTTTGATTGGAGTCCATTGCCTAAGTAAGGTAAGTACAATGCTAACATCCCAAATTTCTGTATATCTTGGTTTGGGTGGATTTTTGTTAAAGATTCCTTTCATAAATCTGGATATTAATGGATGTGATCCAATTGATTTCTGGTCAGAGATTTGTCCTAAATAAGATGATAAGGCACTATGCACTATTAATGGCACTATAACTTAAGTGTTGTTCAAAATGCAACTCGGCAAGGAACTCCAATATGTTTGCAATGTTCACAGTATGATAGGATATATTTGACTGTCTGAAAATTTTTTCCCATTTCTTTATATGTGTCATATATTGTCTCTGAGTGCTATCTCGCCATGATGCGACTATAATATCCATAGTTCTATCCGACAATCCAAGCTCCTGTAGTGGTCTGGTCAAAACCTGCAGATTAACAAATTCATATAAGCATGTAATGGATGAATTTCTTTGGTTACTGGTTTTATTAATAAATCTGCTGCTAGGAATTGACATATATGGTTCTTTAATCATGTTTAACATCAATGGGAACCATGGTTGTGTCGGCCAATTTGGAATCACCAATAACACTGTGGCAGAATCTTGTTCTATTTTCTTCAGACATTGCTGAACCAGAGCAAATGGGGGAAAAGCATAAAAGAACATATTCCCCCAGTTTAGTGAAAAAGCATCTACTGCTACTGCATCTGGATCTGGTTCCCAAGACACATATTTAGGCAATTGATGATTTAGTCTTGATGCAAACAGATCAATGTCTGGTAACCCATATTGAGTCACAATTTTACTGAAAATTACTGGGTTCAACATCCATTCTGTGTTGTCTTTAAACATCCTTGATCTATTGTCTGCCACCACATTGTCTTTACCTGGGATGTAATTTGCCGAAATCCAAATTTGGTGCTTAATACACCATTGCCATATCTGATTGACCAAACAATCGCATGATACCGATCTGACTCCACCCATGTGATTAATATATGCAACAGCTGTTTTATTGTCTAATAGTATCAGTACATGCAGATTCTTTTTTGTAGAACAATATGCCTTCAACCCATAAAATGCAGCCAATAATTCTAAATAGTTAATACCATATGTTTGGAGAAACATTTCCTCTTGGACAGTCCATCTGCCCCCACAGCTGATGAATGAATCTGTCGCCCCCCCCCCCCCTTCTTTATACAATTTGTCAATTTCCACATTAATTTCTGCCTCTTCAATTGCAGAAAACATGAAACCATAAGCAGGTTTATTTTGTACCGGAGAATTAACACCTTCTTTGAATGTAATAGTAGCTCCTGAAACTGTTTGTAAAATAAACCGATCAGATGTGATGGCAAGCCATTCATCATAAAACATTTGTAATCTCTCTCCAACTGGAGATTTGTCCACAGTTTCTTTAAGCATAGAATAAATTTTTTGCACCTCTCCATATGAACGTGGTGGTCTCCTTCTCCCCGTATACGGGTGAACATTAGGCTGTGTCGGATGATAATATTTTCTTATCATACTCCTGCCTCAGTTTCCAAAATCAAATCCCCTTCTTGACGAAAAATACCTTTTTTGTCCAAAGACGAAAGGTCTCATGTGGCTAATAGATTTAGCCTCTTCATCCATTTCTCTTATTTGTTTAGGCAGGTTTTCTGCAAATAAATAACCAGGAGCTTGAACACCACTTGATCGACACAGACCTGCAAACCTTGGATGAAATATGGGCCGAATCGCAATTTTCCTCATACAATTAATTTCATAGAAGGAATTGCATAATAAGCCCAAAGTATCTTTTTGGATTTTATCCATCTCCAACCCCTCCATTTGCCTTCTAAAAGCAGTAATGGCAGCAGAAATCAATTTGAGGATTCTTTGAAATCTTATTTCTTGTCCTCTCATGCCTGGAGTCATAGGCGTCCATATAGACGGATTAACCGTAGGTACCTTCAATGAGGTGCAATTTTCCGGTGTTTTATATAATTCTGCTGTTTCAATCATCACAGAATCTTGAAGTTGGTGAGATACCATATAATTAATACTGGCAGCTAGGTTTTCTTCCATAGCCTCACCACTTCCTTCAGGTATAGCAAAATCTTTTGCCATCTCGGGCACATCTGGCCTCTTTTTTTTATTCGTGGTGTGCACTCATAATCCACATCACCACTTGCAGGGTCTGTCTTTTGCAGCCCTGATACACTTGGAATTATATCCAATGAGACTTCCTCCGCCCTTAATCCTGGGTCCGGAGTTTCAAATTCCAAATTTGGCACATAGCCATATTCTGTATATTCAAACCCCTCAGGGTCATTTTGGGAATCTTCTGGGTACTGTGACCCTTGTATCATTATATTTTGATAGTGTTGCAGTGGTGTTTTTTGTTTTTTACTCCGGCAATTTTGGCGGATGCTACATTTGCTCACCAGTGACTCGATGTGACTCAATACCAGGCCAATACACAAAACTTCTGGCAATTGATTTCATGCTTACTATGCCAGGATGTTTGGCATGAAGTTCATTCATAATTTTGTTTCTCAAAGACTCTGGTACAACCAATCTGTAACCCCACTTAATGCATCCCTGCTCGCATGATAATTCATGACGTCGATTATGGAAAGGCTTCAGCTCTGAGTTCAGAACTGAGTTCAATCCACTATCGATTTCTGTCCAACCTTTCAATGTCTGTTCATAGATCCTCTTTAGCAGTGTCTTTCTTTGTTTCTGCTGCAATTTCTGTTGCAGTCACTGGAAAGTCTTCATCTACAATTTGCAGTGTGTAGATTGAGCGTTGCACTTGGAGCTTCTGTACTCAACCTTGTAGTCATACTGGGACAGCAAAATTGCCCAGTTCTGCATCCTTGATGTCACCATGGAAGGTATAGCTGACTTGGGACCACTAGTTTCACTCGTAGTGGCTTGTGATCAGTCACTAGAGAAGAAACGGATGGAATTTCTTGATTCCGAACACGATGCTGAGTGCTTCCTTTTCTATCTGTGCATAATTACGCTCACTAGGTGATAGGGTGCGGGATGCAAAAGCAATAGGCTTTTCCTGTCCGTCATTCATTACGTGGGAGATCACTGCACCTACACCATAACTTGAAGCATCACAAGCAAATTTCATCTCGCTTGTCATATCGTAGTGAACAAGGAGTTTGGCACTTGTCAAGTTTTCCTTGCAGATGTCATATGCACGTTGCTGTTCCTTTTCCCACGTCCATTTCACATCTCTTTTTAGCAGATGATATAGTGGCTTTGGCGCAGTTGCTAACTCTGGAAAGAATTGTGCATAGAACTGCATCATCCCAAGGAATGATCGTAGCTCTGATACATTGTTGGGTTTTGGAGCAATTCACTATTGCTTCAACTTCTACCTTCACAGGGCAAAGTCCGTTGACATCTACTTTGAGTCCAAGGTAGACCACCTCTGACTGCGCAAATGCACATTTACTTTGTAGCAGTTTGACATTGTGGCATTTCAGTCGTGTGAGAACTTGCTCGACGATTTCCAGATGTTCTACCATGCCCTCTGTGAATATCAGTAGGTCATCCTGGTTGCGCATACAGTGCGGAATGCCTTGTAACATTTTGTCCATGACAGACTGAAACATTTTCAGGGAGGATTTCACACCATAGGGCAGCTTTGTATATGAATACAAGCCCTTATGTGTGTTGATAGTCAAATACTGCTGACTTTCCTTGTCGACATTGAGTTGGGCGTAAGCGTGAGACAAATCCAGTTTAGCGAAGATTCTGCGTACAGATCTTGTGAGGTTGGTAACGGATTTTGTTCATCAACGGCTTGGTTGATTTTGGCTTTGTAGTCACCACATAGTCGAACAGTTTTGTCGTCCTTGGGATACGGCCACAATTGGCGTTGCCCAGTTACTCTGGTCTGTCTTCACGAGTACTCCATTCCGCTCTAACCTGTCGTGTTCTTCCTCTACTTGTTGCTTTAGTGCATATGGAAGAGGTCTTGGTTGACAATACACAGGTCTCACATCTTGCTTTAGTCGAATATGTGCAGAGTACCCTGTTATTCCCATGTAACTGTCAGCAACAATGTTTGCACATTTGCTTATGACGTTTTCAAGACCTGATTTGGAAAAATCAACGCTGAAAATGTTCTTCCAGTCTAACTCTATTTTACTCAGCCAATCCTTTCAAGGAGGGTTGGTTTATTTCTGTAGCTGGCCACTCTATGATGGGCAGTGTTACTGACTGACCATTATGCTGAACTTTACAGTTTATTTGTCCACATGTCTCAAAAACTTCGCCCGAGTAGGTTCTCAGCTTGACCTTACTCTCAAACAATGGTATCTGTGGGAACTTTGTTTCATACAGGTCTTCGCTCATGACCGAACAATCTGCTGCCATGTCAATACACATATCGATTAACTGTTCATTTATCAATAGTTTAGTTCGGAAGTCCTTGCCTTGGCTGGTTGTAGGCTTATCGATGGTGGTTGCATAAATGGTGTATAACCCAAGTTCATTTCCATCTGGGTTCATGTCCAAGTTGTGAATTCTGGTGTTGTCGCTCGATTCCCGCAGATTGTTGGTTTCCTGTTTTAAGCATGGCCCGACATGCTGAGGCAATATGGCCTTTCTTCTGGCAGTTATAACACTTGGCCATTTTGAACTGACAAAATTGGGATGAGTGATTACTGTTGCAACGATAACAACTGGCTGAACTCAGCTCCCCGCCATACTTCGGTTTTGGTTTAGCGCCTCTTGGTTTGGCCATAGGCACTGCCTTGTTACTGTAAAGGGTCACTGCAGTCCGTGGTGGACGAAACTCGCGAGCATTCTTTGATGGCATCTCCATTGTGGTAGCAATCTTGCATGCTTTCTCGAAAGTAAGATCTGGAGTGTTCATGAGTTTGGACTGAATTTGTTCATCCACTAGACCACAAACAAATCTGTCGCATAGTACGCGTCAGAGAAAGGTTCCAAAGTTACAGTGCAAAGTTAAGTTTTTCAAGGCAACAATGTACTCATTGATTGTCTCATTCTGCTTCTGATTTCTAGTGCTGAATTTATAGCTTTCTGCAATTTCCAGAGGTTTTGGGTTGAAGTGCTCCTCCAACTTCTTCATAATGTCATTGAATGGCATGTCTTTTGCCTTTATGGGTAAAGTGTGCCGTACACTTCAGGACCGATCTCCGTGAGCAGAATTGCTTTCATGCGTTCGCAAACGGCCTTATTGGTTTCAGTCACTATCTCTCCTTCGCTAATCTCCATTATGTTGTTTGCCATGAAAACCGTTCGCTCACTCATATAGGAGCTGAACGGCCCTCTACTCTTGTCAAAAGTGCCAAGGTTTCTGATGTAGCCCGTGGAAGCTGCCATTGTGTCGTTCTCTCTTTTTTTTAAAGTCCGTTCAATAACCCCGATTTCCTGTCTGTTCTGGTGTAACAATTCACCTCAAACAGCTGTACAAAGGCTATTCAGCTTGAGGAACTCGACAAAAAAAAAAATCTCATACAATCCCAAGGACACCTTCTTGCCAGGTGAAACACAACTTAGAGATAGCCTGACAAACTCATGCCGATTTGTGCAGCTGCTGTTTTAAACTACAGTCCCATTTATAGAAGAATCTGCGGCCTATCGTGTCCAGCTCGCAAACAACTGTGACGCAACTCCGTATTTACTGCTTAAAATGTTAAACAATACTGCATGTTGCAAAATAGTCCTGCGCTGTATTTAAAGGATGTTCACAAACTCTATCCCATCCTCGTCACCAATTTTGTTATATTCCGGACAGCAGAATGAATAACAACTTACACGTAGGTGACCTGGATCATTAGAGAGAGATTTATTACCCTGCTTATATTGAACACCAACTCATTAACATATACATGAATATGTATGAATACATTACAGTTACCAACTTCACAAGCACAGTGGAGTACAACCCCTAATCAGCATCAATGATGACAAAGTGTAAATGGGTGAGAGGTTCCAGTTCAAGTTGGTGTTAATATTACATTGCTACAACATCCAATATAGCGCTGCTGCGGCCCGACCCCGGAGATTCGGAGGCTCCGGTGGATGGTGACATCGGGAGCTCGCGGGTCCCTGGTAGGAGACCGCTTTTCGGAGCTCCCACAACGGCAACTTCTCTCGCCCGAATTGCGGGGTTGAAAATGACCTGGAGTGGGGCCTTACATCGCCCAGCGCGGCTTTAAAGGCCGCGGGACTTGCCAGCGCCCGCCGGGGGCTCCAACATCAAGACCCGAGCGCGGCCTTGCATCGCCCGGTGTGGCCTTAATGGCCGCGGGACTTATTTACCGCGGGGAGCTTTGACTTTGACATCGGGAAGAGAATGGGGAGCAGGGGAGAGATAAGACTTTGCCTTCCATCACAGTGAGGAGGGGATTCACTGTGATGGATGTTTGTGTCAATTGTGTTGTGTCTTGGTTCTTTTTTTCTTGTTTGTATGACTGCAGAAGCCAAATTTAGTTTGAACCTCAATGAGGTTCAAATGACAACAAATAAATTGTATTGTAATGTGCCTCAACTTCCTCAAGAGACTGAGGGAATTCAGCATATCTCCAATGACTCTTGCAAACTTCTGCAGATGCACCATAGAAAGCATGCTGCTGGGTGGCATCACACCTTTGTTTGGGAACAACTCTGCTCAATATCACCAGAAATTCGATAGAGTTGAAGATGTATGAATGAATGAATAAGTTTATTAGCCAAGTATGTACACATACAAGGAATTTTCCACGGTGCTCCGCTCGCAAGTAACAACACGACATACAGTAAACCATTATGAATAAAACATAAAACTTTAAGAATAAAACAATATAGTTTAAACATGTGAATGAAATAAAATACCAGAGCAAAAGGAGGCTACAGACTTTTGGTTATTGAGCAGAGCTACTGCTCATGGAAAAAAGTTGTTTTTATGTCTGGCTGTGGTGGCTTTGACAGTCCGGAGTCTCCTTCCAGAGGGTAGTGCTTCAAAGAGTTTGTGGCCAGGGTGAGAGGGGTCAGAGATGATCTTACCCACTCGCTTCCTGGCCCTTGCAGTGTACAGTTCGTCAATGGGGGGAAGGTTGCAGCCAACAACCTTCTCAGCTGATCGAAAAATTCGCTGCAGCCTCCGGATGTCGTGCTTGGTGGCTGAGCCAACCCACACCATGATGGAGAAGGTGATGGGAGAAGGTGTAGCCCAGTCCATCACAATGACCAGATTCCCATCACTGACTCTATCTACACTTCTCGCAGCTTTGGAAAAGCAGATGACATGATCAGTCTTAAGAAGGGTCTCGACCCAAAATGTCACCTATTCCTTCTCTCCAGAGATGCTGCCTATCCCGCTGTTACTCCAGCATTTAGTGTCTATCTACAACATAATCAAAGACTCGGCCCACATTCATTTTTATCCCTGCACCCAAAGCTTGAAAATGTGCACCACCAGACTTGGGAATTGATTTTCCCCCTCTGTCACTTCTCAGGCTTCTAAATGGTCCTTTGATAACCAAGGGTACTGTCTGATTCACCTCTACCCCATTGCGGACATTGGATTTTATCTATGAACTGTTGCGCCACAATGCCGAGAACTTCATTCTGCACTCTTTCCTTTTCTTTGGTTTCCCTATTGTACTTGAGTTTGATGTGATTGCATTTATGTATAGTGTTATCTGATCCGACAGGTCAGCATGCAAACAAAGCTTTTATTGTAATTTGGTACAGCTGACAGTAATAAATCAAACCAGATTATTTTCCAAACAGACCTGTTTCCAAACTTAGCTAATAAAATCACTCAGCCCTGAAATATATATTAAGTTTCTCAGACTGATTTGATTTAACTTGACCTCCTCGACAGGTATTTCATCATGTCAGGAAGAAAATAAAATGTTAAAAACAGAATACAAAGTGAAATTATGCCATGTTATAATAGCATACATAACAGTTAAATAAAATATTGAGCCTGGTTAAAGAAAAAAAACATATTTGATTGACCGTGCCAATGTTATGTTTGATGTCCAATTATTTATTCAGAAGAATTTTGAAATTATAAAGTTTGTTTCATCATATTCACGGATATCTCAAATGGAAGAAATACCATTCTGAAAGGCTAATGATTCTTGCGTAGCCAATAACTTCATCAACCTTGGTTGCGTCATGCTTTTCCCCACACTGTTACTGAATGTCAAGGGTTAATGCTATTTTAAGATTTGATGTCCTTTCTTTGGGTAGGCGAATCAATTTAGATTCATGGCGAGAGGCAAAATATTTAATTGGAAAAGAGGAGCAAAGTTTTCACACAGGATAGAAGGTATATAGAAAGAGCTACCAGTGGAAGTAGATATGTTGGTCATAATATAGGCGCTGCAGTTCTGTCACTGGCCGTGTGTGCGACTTTGGTGCCTTTGGGGGGGGGGGGGGGGGGGGGGGGGGGGGGTTAAAATGCATTTTTTCTCCTACCTGTCCTGGATATATTTTCTCGGGGTGCAAGCTTTTGATGAAGAATTGTTCCGACGGCCGTTCTGTGAATTTTTTTTTTTTTTTAATCGCTGGACAATTTCAGCACTGGAGTAAAATAAAAATCAGCATATAATGCCGTGAACGCCGACAACGGGGACGGATTTCACGTACGGGACGTAAAGGAAAGCCGTTTATTTTACATATAAACGTGCTTCTTAGGATGCCTATAATCCAAATTTTACGTTGCGAAAAGGTGACTTAGGCCCCATATGAACCGGCAGTATTTTTCCTGCCCTTATGGGGTTTAAATTCACCGCAACCGCAACGTTCCAATCGATCGCGTTCCACAAAATCCCACTCGCAAGATGAATGGCCATTAATTTACGGGAATTAAATACTAAATTCCTTCAATTTGGCCTATAAATTCATGACAATGAGATTTAAAAAGCATGTTATATTGTGAATTCTTGTGTGAATGTTATTTGGACACTTGGGCTATTTAAAAATGTTAATCTTTTCTTAAGAAATGGATAGATGTTTAGATCTAGTAATTGAATTTTTTAATTGGCTACAATTGGGTAACTAACTAATTATATGCTTTAATTTCAGGTCATCCAAGTAAGATTGTTTCATATTTGTTTCAGAATGCTTCAATCTATAATAACTGAAATTCTCTTTCAGTTCTCTTAATTTTTAAGAAAGTTATGGGCTTTTGACTGTCCTCGATCACAGCTTTTGTGTTCAGTCAATGGAAAAGCAATAGGGAACAAGATGCTAATTTCCGAGTATCAAAATGGCCATAACCTTTTTAATACTGAATATATGAAAGTGAATTAGGTGTCAAATTAAACTTCTTTTTGTGCTTTATCTGATGGGATAAATTGCAGCCTTGATTTTTAAAATCTCATAATCTTGTAACATTGCTACATAATAACATAATTTATTCCCAATTATTTAACTATAATCAATAAAAATTCTTTGATTCGTTGTTATTAATTTATCTGTTTCCAGTATTCCCAATATTATTAACTTTGAATCAGGAGTCAGATTCATATTAACAACATTCGAAATTATCCTAAATATTTCTATCCAAAATTTTTACACAATTTGTAAATGAGTGTGTCAAGTGGGCTTCTAAATGCTGACATTTATCACATATGGCAGATATATTTGAAAAAATGTTATGTAGTTTGGATTTTGAGTAATGTAGTCTATGTATATGGCAGCCCCATTCCCCCATCCAGTGCGCAGGCGCAGACCCGCGGCAAAAGTTGTGCCGCACCCGCCCGCGGCAGCCCGCTGATGTGCGCGGCCGGCAACAACCCCAAGTGAGTATGTTACAGAGAGAAATGCATTTACCCCCATTTGTTACGGACAAATGGGTTGACTGTTACTGTGAACTAAATTTAGGGTTGGCATCTCTGGAACAGTGGTGTATGTGTTGTAAACTTTCATCCCATACTTCTGGTCTAATAATTTGACCTAATTCGTTTTCCCATGATTGTCTATATATTTCTGTCAATGGGACATCATTTTCCAATAGAATATTATAAATATATGATATCATTTTTTCTGTGTTCGGGTGTTTATTTAGGCATTCATCTAAAATTTCTGTCTTTCTATTTCTAATTTCCTGTGTGTTTGCTTTTACATAGTCTCTAATTTGTAAGTATCTAAAATAATCTTTTGAATATAATCCATAAATTTGTTGTAATTCTTGAAATGAAAGGAAATAATTTTCCCTGTAGAGATCTCTCGTCTTATTAATTCCCTTATCTTTCCATTGTAAAAAGCCTTTATCCATCATTGAGGGTTTAAATGTAACACTATTTACAATGGTAAGGGCTAGTGGTATACATTCCAATTTTAATCTTTTCTTTATTTGTTTCCAGATACGTATTCCACTTTCTATTATAGAGTTTTCGCTATTGGTTTTCTTACCTAAATTAATATTGGCAAATATTATCGAACTAATTTCAAAAGGCGAACAATCTTTTTAAATTTTTAACCAAATTGGTTGTTTATCTGTCTCTACTAACCAAAAATTCATATTTTTAATATTAACTGCCCAATAATAAAACATAATGTTTGGTAGTGCTAGACCTCCATTTATTTTTGATTTACATAAATGTTTTTTATTTATTCTATGGCTCTTATAATCCCAGATAAAGTTGGTAACTAAAGAGTCCACCTTCCTAAAGAAATTTTTAGGAAGATATATCGGAATCAATTGGAAAATATATAGTAATTGCGGAAGAAAAATCATTTTTATTACATTAATTTTACCTAACATTGAGATGGATAGAGTTTTCCAATATAAAATGTTCTTATTTAATTTATTCAATAAGAGTGGGAAGTTGGATTTAAATAAAGAATCGAATCTTTTTGTTACATAAATTCCAAGATGTTTAATTTTTTCGTTTGTTATCTTAAAAGGAAATTGTTGTAATATTTGTAAGTTATTTACCATTATTGGCATGAGTTCACTTTTATTCCAATTAATACTATATCCTGAAAAAGATCCAAATTCAGTACTTAATTTTAATAAATTTTGGATACTAATTTCCGGTTTTGTAATATAAAGTAACACATCATCCGCATATAAGGCGATTTTATTCTCAGTATCTCTGGTATCGTACCTATATATTTCAGGATGTGATCTCACACATTGAGCTAATGGTTCTATTGCAAGTGCAAATAGTAGTGGGGATAAAGGGCAACCTTGTCCACAGCCTTGAGATAGATTTAATTTAGTTGATAGCGTTTGATTTGTTATTATTCTGGCTGTTGGATTAGTGTACAATAATTTGACCCAAGTAATAAACCTCTCTCCCAATTTAAAAGTTTCCATAACCAAAAACAAGTAAGACCATTCCACCTGGTCGAAGGCTTTCTCCGCATCTAAGGAAATAAGTACTAGATCTTTATTAATACCTCTTTTCGAGTATATAATATTGAATAAACATCTCAGGTTATATGAGGAATATTGTTTTGGTATAAATCCTGTTTGATCGGGATGAATTAATTCATTAATAACTGTACTTAGCCTTTGTGCTAATATTTTAGTTAATATCTTTTGATCAGTATTTAAAAGAGCTAATATTGTGTTTAATATTAAAATTCTGGAAAGGTCCTACATCCCCCACAATCAAAATGTGGATTACTGGAATGTCGGTGACACTCCATCTGGAAAGATTGAAGCTTGTCCTAATGGACAGGCTGGATCTTTTCAGAGGAATATGGTCTCCATACATCGAATATCTAAAGGGTCAAAATGGCTCGGCGCAAGAGCCTGACTGAAACCTGAATAATGGAATAGATGAAGAAATACGTATAACAAATCATGGATATATCACCAACGATGGATAACTTTTTAATACTCCATTCACTTCTTTATTTTTAATTTCTTATCTCTATATTATTTTTCTCTATCTTTTCTTATTTATAAAAAAATGTATAGAAATATAAATAAGTCTTAAATGTTAATATTAATAATATTACGAATGTATGTAAGAAGTATTTTCTATTAATATGTATTTACAATTAATAAAAATATTCATCAAAAAAAAAAACATAATTTAAAAGTTGTTTGGACATGTACATAGATAGGAAGGTTTAGAGGGACGTGGGCCGACTGCGGTCAAATGGAATAAACTTAGATGGGGCATCTTGATTGCCATGCATGAGTTGGGTCAAAAGGCCTTTTCCTGGGCTTTGCCTCTGCAAGTATCACAAGCAAGGTCATTAAGTACCCTTAAGAAAGCAGTGGTGAGCCGACCACTTAAACTGCTGTAGTCTTCCTTTGGTATTGTTAGAGTTGGACTTATTCAGTGAGTTGGAGAGTTTGTCATCATGCCCTGACTTGTCTTTTAGACAACTCTCAGGAAGTTGACAGTGGGAATTGGTGAGAGTAATGTTTTTTAATATCAAGAGTTTAGACTCTCATGTTGCTGATGGTCAGTCCTTGGCACTTTGGTAAAATAGTGGAAGACATGCAGGCTTCGGACACCGCTCTGAGGATCTTGTGCAAAGATGTTCTGAGATTGGGATGATTGACCATCAACAACTACTATCAACTTCCTTTTTGAAGTGTTTTGGAGTTATCTTTGCTCATTGTCATAATTTTGACCAGAGTTTATTACTGCAATTAGTCAAATGCTGCCTTAATGTCAAGGATATTCACTTATTCTACCTCTAGATTACGTTTTTATTCCATGGGACCAAGGATGCAATGAGGTTTGGAACTATCATCTTAACAAAATACAAACTGAGCATTGGTAAATAGGATATTGATGAGGAGGTATAACTTGAAGTTACTGTTCTGGATGTTTTCCTACATGATACTATTGTATGTGAGTAGATTATTTGGGTAGGAAGGAACTGCAGATGCTGGTTTATACCGGAGATTGACACAAAATGGTGGAGTAACTCAGCGGGTTAGGCAGTGTCTCTGGAAAAAAGGAATAGGTGGCGTTTTGGGTCGGAACTTTTCTTCAGACTGAACAGTTATGCCCCGTCCCACTTAGGAAACCTGAACGGAAACCTCTGGAGACTTTGCGCCCTACCCAAGGTTTCCGTGCGGTTCCCGGAGGTTCTCTGAGGTTTTTGTCAGGTTTCCGGAGGTTTTTTCAATTTTTTGAAATAATTGCCGGAACATACTTTCGCGGAAACCACTTTCGACCATTAGAGAGACTGACAAAAACCTCCGGGAACCGCACGGAAACCTTGAGTGGAGCGCAAAGTCTCCAGAGGTTTCCGTTCAGGTTTCCTAAGTGGTACAGGGGCATTAATTAGCAGGATTGGATTTGTCCTGTTTTTTTTGTGAATTAGGCAATTTTCCACATTTTTGGACTGAAGCATTCATCCAGCTGTACAGAAGATCTTGGCTAGATATGGCTAATAAGCGTGTTCGGTATTCTGACTGCGCATGCCCAGGTCATGGGTCACTCGCTATAAACATTCTCGGCTGATGTTCTGCTGCGCTGTGTGCAGGCCTGCGTTTCTTCCGTGGCCGGGCCCGGGTCTCTGGCGCTGCGGGCGCTGTTGAGTTGCTGCTGGGCCGCCTCCCCCCTCCCGGGTGTCCTATCTGGGGATGGCCAGAGGTTTCTGGGGTGGCTCTGGGCTAACGGGGCGCTGACACGGGCAGCCGGTGCGAAGGGGGCAGGCACTGGCTCCAGCTCGGCTCCGCCTGTCCCGCCGGGTTGACCGGCAGCCCTGGACTGGCAGGGTGCCGGAGCGGTCGCGGCCCGGGGCTTGTAGCCGGCGCGAAGGGGAGGCGCTGGCTCTGGCTTGGCTCTGCTCTGGTTCCCGGGGAACCTGTTCCCTGGCAGGCCAGGGACCGGGGGCGCTGGCTCCGGCTCGGCTCTGCTCTGGTTCCCGGTGGAGCCGTTTAGCTGCACGTCTCGCCTTGTCCAGTGGCTGTCGGTTGCCCTCCCTTGGTGCCGACGGGGGCCGAGCGCCGGTCATCAGCGGGGATGCACACGGGATGCTGCGATGGCTCGGCGGGTCGGGCAACATCTCTGGAGAAGGGTCTCTACCAGAAACGTCACCCATTCCCTTTCTCCGGGGATGCTGCCTGTCCCGAGGAGTTGCTGCAGGTTTTGTTGTGTGTCCGTTGATTGCTCGGCTTTTGCCGGCGCCGGTGGGGTGGGAGCGGGGGGTGCGGCTGATGGTTCCAACCAGTCGGAGAGTAGGTTCCTCGTGAGTTGGAGCGGGGTTGGGCTGGAGTTGACGCTTCTTCTCCCCGCCAGCTGTGGGCCTGGGGCTGCCACTGCTCTGTGCCGGTGTCCCATCGGTCCGGGGTGGTCGGTTGGCCCAGTGGGGCAGGCAGAGTTGAGCTGAGGTTGGAGCTTCTTCTCCAAGCTGGCTGTGGGCCTGGAGCCGCCGCTGCTCTGGGCCGGTTTCCCCTCACCCTGGATATCTCCGGCCTCCGACACTTGGGGGGTGGGGGAAGGTGACACGGTCCCTTGGTGGTTCGGCATTGCTTGCGGCGCTGGGGATCTGGGTTTGATCCTGCCTGCTGATGTGGCGCAGAATGTCTCTCCGCCGATCCAGTTTCTCCCCGTTTCCCACTCGCATCTGCCCCCTCTCTCTCGCTGTCACACCCCGCTTTCCCGCTACCTGGCACCCCTGTTCCACAGATTAAATATATTAAATACACAGAAATTATGAATAAAGATAAGAATTTATGCACAGTTTATACTGTCAGCTCTTCGTACGCTTTTTCTTTATTGCGAATGACCTTTGACAAATCCCATGATTCCTTGTGTTTTTCAGAATACCGAACCTGCTTATACTGGATCGTGAATTTTCATTGCCAGGCTGATCCCATCAGTTGGGATTCTTTAGCTCTGTCTATTGCATGCAGATTTTATTTTGTTTACATATTTAGCACGCATGTGATCCTGAAATGCATCAGCAAATTTTGTCCCTCTCACTTTAAAGCTAAGCTTGATAGAAGTATGAGAGGCATAGAGTAGACAGTCAGAAGCTTTTTTCCAGCGTGGAAACTTACAAATCACGCTTTGTACATTCTCATCCATATCATTGACATAAAGCACAAAAAGCAAAGGGCCCAGCACTGATCCTTGAGGCACACCACTAGTCACAGGCCTCCAGTCCGAAAAACAACCTTCCACCATCACCCACTGCTTCCTTCCATTAAGCTAATTCTCTATCCAGTGAACAAGCTCTCCTTGAATCCCATGCGATCTAATCCTCCAGACCTGCTGACTATTCTTAATCAGCCCCTATCTGTCCAAATGCATATATAGACTCTTATCCCTCAGAATACACTCCAGTAACTTGCCTATCAGAGACGTTAGGCTTCCTGGTCGATAGTTCCCAGGCTTTTCCTTGCAACCTTGCTTAAATAGAGGCAGAATATTAGCCATTCTCCAGTCTTCCAGCAACCCGCCCATATCTAATGATAATCCATATATATCAGACAGATATCCTTAATGTAATATGTATTTAAATGTGTGTCCAAAAATTTCATGTTTGCCATCTTAAGTCTCTGAAAATTGTGCTATCATTAACACTGTAGATCTCGCTTAATTACATTTTTTCCTGATATAGGTGTCATTAATAACTTTATTTTTACTTAAAATAGTATCCATACAATTTTGTATCTCAAAATTTATAGAACAATATGAATTATAAGCTTTGATAATTTAACAATCTATTATAATACAACCATTTTACTTGTGGGGCATTGAGCCTTATGTTTGATGGACAGATGCAGTGACATTTTGTTGATGGAGGTGCATTGTTAAAAGTTTGAACATTTAATGCTGTCAAGGTCATCATGGTACTTGATTCATGCTGGTACTTTAAATATTTAGGCTCAGAAACTGAGCAGAGTACTGAAGGGAGAATTATATTATAATACAATAGTACAATACAAGAGGATGCCAGTGAAGTACTTCAATTTTGATATAAAACCTATCGTATATCGGTTTACAAAAATATCATAATGCTTTGCAGATTTTCCGTACAATATATCCTACCAATAGAGATGGCAAACCAGGAAAAGAGTTGCTGTTTGATTTATGCATTGATTGTTAGCAGGATCGGCTTGCTGGTTACTTTATGTACTTCTGATTGATTGATGCAACATTGTTGGATAGGAACACTATTTGTATGTCAAGGGACAAATTGGTTATATTACGTTTTTGATCGTGAACTAGAGAACAACTTAAAAGTACAACATAAAGAGCTGCAGAAGCAGGAATCTTGAGCTAAAACATAAAGTGCTGGAATAGCTAATCAGGCAGCATCTCTGGAGCGCAAGCAACTGTAGTGGCCATTTGTCTTAATTTTGTGTGTCAAAAATTATAGAATTTGCCTTTAAATTTTGTCTGCCTGTAATTAGGTGGGTGGGATTTATTACGTAGTCCGAGGGTGTTTGCTGCTGGGATTCTTGCTAGGAGACATGCGGAGTTTTATAACGTTTCTAAGTGACATGCTGGAGTTAGACGAAGATTAAATTGTACGAGTCAAAGAAGAAGGTTCGATGAATATCTTACTGTTATTCTTCAACAGTAAAGAAACTATTGTTCAAGAGACTGTGTTATGAAGATTTATCTTTGGAGAGGCTTTGAATGTCTTGTGGAGAGCTCCCATGCGTAAAACGTCACTCTCCTCGCCCCATGTTTTCTCCTAGTGGCCAGAGGAAGCGATCTCTTGAACAATATAATAATATGCCACTATAGCAACGTTTTAGTCAGACCTTCTTCAGAACCACTTAAAAGTTACTTTGGATGTTGACAAGCTGAATGAAAACTGACTTGAAAACACAAAACAGTCTAGGAGAAAAAAAATTACTTCCCCAAACCGTTGTCCCTTAAGAACCCAACTACTACTGTAACCGCAGGTGGCCAATCAAATTGACAAGCAACGCTTTGTTGATATTAATGCAGTGGTACTCTATTGAACAATGGATCATGCACGCTTTAGTATTTTTAGCTTGGAGCTAAAAAAACACACTTATTAAAAGATCTTTCTTTTTCTCGTGGAATTTTCAAAAATTATTTTGTTGTTGCCAGTCTGACACTCTTGAGCCCCTAAATAAGCCAATTCCCCCCATTTACACAATTGTCTTTATAACATGAATTTCTATAACACAATGTTTCTTAGGAATGCAACTATTGCGTTATAGCAGAACTACCTGTACAGGCTCTGGCCTTTTTCTCTACGAAATAGAGGGTTAAATGGTTGGTACATGGGTTCCTAACACGGCTCTTGAACATTATGCAGAAAGTTGATGCAGACAGTGAAGAAGATTACCTAAATATACAACAAGATCAAGATTAGTTGCAATGGTAGGCCAAGAAATGGCAAATGGAATTTAACTCTGACAAGGCTGAGGCTTGGCACATTGGTAAGTCAAACCATTGTAGGACTTGCACAGTAAATGGTAAAGCCCTGGAGAATGTGGTGGAATAGAGAGATCTTTGAGGATAAGTGCATCTTCCCTAAAAGTCTTCCGTCTGGTGGACAGTGTTGAAAAGAAGGCCTTCATTGGGAATGGTATTTAAGTATAAAATGTTGGAACATCATGATACAGTCATACCAGCTGTTGGTGAGACTTGCATTGCTGTGTACAGTTCTGGTTGTCCAGCTATAAAAAATACATCATTCCGTTGGAAAGGATGCACAAGAAATTCAGTCTGAACAAGGGTCTCGACCTGAAATTCACCTATTCCTTTTCTTCAGAGATGCTGTCTGACCCGCTGAGTTACTCCAGTTTTTTTTTTTAGTCCTATCTTCCCCAAAATGTTACCTGGGCTTACGGGCTTGAGTTACAGGGAGAGATTGTATAGGCTTTTTTTTCATTGGAGTATACAAAATCATGAGGGACATAGATAAAGTGAATGCTCATATTTTTTTCGTGGGTAAAGGATTCTAAAACTAGAGGGCATGGCTTTTAACACTCTCTTCCGCTTAGTTGAGCTGGTCCTCACCCTTAACAACTTCTCCTTCGACTACTCCCACTTCCTCCAAATCATGGGCAAAGCTATTGGCACTCGCATGGGCCCCAGCTATGCCTGCCTTTTTGTAGGATTTGTTGAACAATCACTGGTTCCAGGTGTATATTGGTCATATCCCCAAACACTTTCCCCGTTACACTAATGACTCCTGCACCCATGCAGAACTCATGGACTTTATTAACTTCACCACCAATTTCCATCATGCACTCAAATCCACCTTGACCATCTCTGACACCTCCCTCCCCTTTCTTGATCTCGCCATCTCCGTCACAGGAGATAGACTATCAACTGATGTCTATAACAATCCCACTGACTCCCACATCCTGCACTTATTCCCACCCTGCTTCCTGGAAAGACTCTATCCCCTAATCCCAATTTCTCCGTCTACGCTGTATCTGCGCCCAAGATGAGGTGTTCCATACCGGGTCATCCGAGGTCCTCATTCTGTAGGGAATGGGGTTCCCCTCTTTCATCATGGATGAGGCCCCCACACGTGTCTCCTCGGTACCCCCTAGCTCTGCCCTTGCTCCACCAAGTCGCAACAGGGACAGAGTTTCCCAGTTCTTGCTTTTCACCCCATCAGCCATCACATACAACGCACAATCCTCAGACATTTTCGCCACCTCCAACGGGACCACACAACGAGTCACATCTACTCTTCTCTACCCCCTTCTGCAGAGACCTCTGTAATTCCCTGGATAACTCGTCCCTTCCTACCAAAACCACCCCTTCCCAGGTACCTCCCCCTGCAATCGCAGGAGATGCAACACCTGTCCCTATACCTCTTCCCTCCATTCTGTCCTGGGACCCGACAGTACTTTCAGGTTAGGCAGAGGTTTACTTTCACTTCCTCCAACCTCATCTACTGTATCCATTGTTCAAGATGTGGACTCTTATACATTGGCAAGACCAAACGTAGTCTGGGCGATCGTTTCGCTGAACACCTTTTCTGAACAACCTGATCTCCCAGTTGCCAAACACTTTAATTCCCCTTCCTATTCCAACACTGACCTTTTGTCCTTGGCCTCCTCCATCATCAGATTGAGGCTGTACGAAAATTGGAGGAACAGCATCTCGTATTTCGCTTGGGCAGCTTACAATCCAGTGGTATGAATATTGATTTCTCTAACTTTAAGTGACCCCTGCATTCTCCCTCTCCATCCCTCCCCCACCTAAGTTGCACCAGGTTCCCGTTCTCACCTGGCAAACAGCTAACAATGGCCTGTTTCCCTTATCATCGTTACTTTTTTGCATATAATTAATTTGTTCTATATTTCTTTATATCACAGTCTATAGCTCTCGCTTACCTTTCCCCTGACTAGTTTGAAGAAGGTCTCGACTCGAAACATTGCTTATTCCTTCTCTCCAGAGATGCTGCCTGCCCTGCTGAGTTACTCCAGCATTTTGTGTCTATCTTGGGCACAAGTATAGGATGAGTGGGAAGATATTTAAGAGGGACCATCAGAACAACTTTTTGCAGTAATCTTTATCTGGAATGAGTTGCCAGGGCAAGCTATAACAGCGGATAGAAGTATGACTTTTAAAAGAGATTTGGACAAGTATATGGATAGGAAGAATCTAGGAAGGGATATGGGCCAAATGTGGGGAAATAGAGCCCAGTATCCCAACTTGGTCGACATGATAGCCCAAAAGGGTCTGTATTCCTGATGGACAACTCTGTTTCTCTGACAATTCGAAAGGGAATTATGTACACAATCAAATGAATGTTAAGCTGCCTACGTCTAAGAGTAACTTGGAAATGCTGTTAATAAATTTGGGGAGAAGTCAGATAATCCATGTAAAAGGGAAATGGCAGAATTTGTAGATGGGGTTAAAGGAAGTGGGATGCTTGGAGCATCCTGTTGAGCATTATCATTGCCATGTGTATTGAGGCTAAATGCTGTTTCTGTGCTATAGTTTACCAATAATTAACTCTTATTTCTTTGTATTCTTACACTTGATCCATTTGGCTTAAATTGCAGAACATTGCAACTCTATTCACGATATAGTACTTAACTTTGCAACAGAGTGGCAACATATTAAATATCACAAACCATTTTCAATAGCTGTTAAAACCTGGAGTTATTTCCTTGCATCATGAACAATGATCAGTACATGCACTAAATGTTGTACCTTTATCCTTTATCTATGCACTGTGGATGGCCTGATTGTATTCATGTATAGTCTTTTGATGAATGTTATGGGTGGCACGGTGGCACATTGGTAGAGTTGCTGCCTTGCAGTGCTTACAGCGGCAGAGACCTGGGTTCGATCCTGGTAGGGAGTTTGTACATTCTCCCCGTGACCTGCGTGGGTTTTCTCCGAGATCTTCAGTTTCCTCCCACACTCCAAATACATACAGGTTTGTAGGTTAATTGACTCGGTATCAATATAAAAATTGTCCCTAGTGTTGGATAATGTGCAGGATCCCTGGTCGGTGCTCATTCGATGGGTCGAAGGGCCTGTTTCCGCACTGTATATCTAAACTAAACGAAACGAGACTGGACAGCACGCAAACAAAAGCTTTTCACTGAGCCTCAGTACACGTGGCAATTATAAACTAAACTAAATTTTGGCGTGAAACTAGTCTATAACATTTCTCAGGAAGAGTCCAAATCCGAAACATCTTCTGTTCATTCCCTCCATAGATGCTGCCTGACCCGCTGAGTTCACCCAACACTCTGGTGGTTTCTTTCCACTTTATCTATCGATCTCTTTTATTTATTTTGCTCAGCTAACTCTTTGGATACAGACTTCCTTCGTTTAGAAAATTCCAGACAGGCTGATAATTACTTGGCCCTTGACTAACTTAAATAATTGTCTTCTTGGATAATAATTCAGAACTGGCTTGCTGGATTTGGAACTGGCTTATTTATAGACGACAGAGGGTTCTGATGGAAGGGATATATTCTGGCTAGAAGTCTCTTACCAGTAGAGTTCTGCAGGTCTAGACAGAGGTTCTAACAGATCCCTGTGGAACTCTATCAGTCACAGACTTCTAGTCAGTATATATACATACATATATCTTTTTTCTTTTGTTAGCAAGTTTGCAGATTATGCCAAAATTGATGGAATTGTGACAGTGAAGAGGTTTGTCAATGTATTTAGCAGCATTTTGAGACTTTTAAATTGTGTAAAAGTACCTGCTTCAACTACATCCTCTTGCAGTTCACTCCATGTACCCACCACCCTCTGAGTAAGAGAAACACAAAAATCTGGAGTAATTCAGCGGGTCGGGCAGCATCTCTGAAGAAAAAGGTGACGTTTCGGGCAGAACCCTTCCTCAGTCCCACGTCCAACCTGAAACATTGTCTTTTCTTTTGACCCAGTGAGTTACTCCATCAGTCTGAAGAAGGGTTTCAGTCCAAAACGTTGCCTATTTCCTTCGCTCCATAGATGCTGCTGCACCCGCTGAGTTTCTCCAACACTTTTGTCTACCTTCGAGTTACTCCAACTTTTTGTGTCTATCTTCGGTATAAATCAGCATCTGTAGTTCCTTCGCAGATATCCTCTATGTGTTCCTGTCACCCACCATTCTCTGTATTAAAAAAAAACTTGCCTGCACATCTTTTATATTTTGCTCCTCCTAACTTAAAGCTAGGCCCTATTGTCTTTGACACATCCACCCTATCTATACCTGTCATTACTTTTTTTAGGACTCCCCTCAACCTCCGTTATTCCAGAAAAATGATCTAAGTTTGTCCGTCCTCCTTGTATATTCCAGGCAGCATTCTGGTAAACATCTTTTGCACCCCCTCCAAAGCCCCCACATCCACCCTCCAGTGAAATCAGACATTTACCTGTATAAATCATACAGTATGTTTGGAAATGAATTGAACAGACTGAAGGCAAATTAAATTTGTATATAATTTCTGTGGGTGAATCTTTTAACTTCCTGAATGAAAGAACAGTAACACCTCGATGAGTTTGAAATCCTGACAATTATCTGTAATGCTCACTGGACCCCCATTTTCCATGATCCCTTGAAACTCACCAGAAAATCTATTACTGCTCGAAACCAACATTAAAAAAAAATAAAATTGAATTGGACAAGTCTATAGGGTTTATTATCGGAATAACATCCAATGGTCCGGATAATCTACTGGTTCAGCACTACTGAATTTCCAAATGTGCCACATGAATGGAATTTTACTGTAATGATTTTGAAACCTTGGACAAAGGTTCTTCTTTTGTCATAACCTTTGGATGTTGGATTAAAAAAATAAAGTTTTGCCTCACACTGAAAATGCACCTCCAATCTTTAAGCATCACTTTGCCATGGTGTTCATTGTAAATTCTGGGAAATAGAAGCAGAAAGTTTGAGAACAGAATCTAATTTGTATTGTAGTAAATTTAGTAAAATTATTAACGATATAAACTTGTGGCATTTTGGTATGTATTGTTTGCACTTCATAAGTTGCAACATTTGTCCATCAAGATATAACATACTACATTTCTAAAATTAAATGAATTGAATATGCTTCGTTGGCAATATAGTTTATTGAGTGTAATGCACACTATTTCATGTTTCATTTGGAATTTAATACCATCAATATACTGACATGATGTCTATGCAATGCACACAAAACTGTGAATTAACAGAAAACATGAAACACTGGCAGATTTTTGGACATCTTAAAAAGAAAGCACATCCAAAAAATTACAACAAAAGGTGCTCATATGGTAATTTATTATAAAGATATCATTACTTCAGTTCTGGTGGCTGCAGTTGCCAACTGTCAGTTTTATTCTATAACCTCACCTTGTCAGACTGGTGTACTAAAATTGCTAGCCGGAAACCAGGGCATTTATGAGGGAGTTCCTGTTATTGACTAGGACTGAATGCCAAGTCTGGTGTGGGTTTGTTCTGAAGTGCTGTACTGAAAAAACTGTGGCCTTCATACTTATTTCTTTATTAAGGAATTGATGTTTTGAATTGAGCATTGTAAATTTTAAATATATATTTTGAGTATTTAGACTCAAATACTTGAGTATTCCCACTTAGGCGATTTTTCAGCCGACTGCCGCCGACTGTCAAGTTGCCGGCAGTTGCCTGAAAAACAGGCAACTGGAACGGCGACTGTCAGAGTGGAACACACACGCACACGTACATGCACGCACCGGCTAGAACCTCCGAGAACCTTTGACCTCCTGGCGACCCACCCACGGCTCGAGAATTCTCGCTACTCTCCATCGTGGCTTCATTCCAGTTGCTGCCAATTTTTCAACGTGTTGAAAAATTCACGGCGACCATAATGAGGCCGCGACTAGTTCTCAGAATGCGGGAACTCCTCACGACCATGAAGACGACTTCCCGGCAACCAACCGTGAACATGTTGCGATTGCATAGTCTCCTGCAGTCGCCTAAAAAGTCGTCTAAGTGGAACAGGCCCATAATAATCCCTTTATTTATTTGTTTTTTTAAGTTTAAAGATACAGCGCGGAAACAAGCCCTTCGGCCTACCGGGTCAGCGCCGACCAGCGATTCCCGCACATTAACACTATCCTACACCCACAATTTTTACATTAACCAAGCCAATTAGCCTACAAACCTGTACGTCTTTTGAGTGTGGGAGGAAGCCGAAGATCTCGGAGAAAACCCACACAGGTCACGGGGAGAACGTGCAAACTCCGTGCAGAGAGCATCCATAGTCGGGATCGAACCTGGGTCTACGGTGCTGCATTTGCTGTAAAGCAGCAAATCTACCGCTGCGCCACTGTGACAGCCCTTACTATGGATGTGTTTCATTCTCCCTGATTTTTTTTCTCTCTCTCTCTTCCCCTCCTATATCCTTTAATATGATTTTTTTTTTAATATTGCCACAGTTCATTACGTTTTCTTTATCAAAAAGCAAACTCTTTGACTATTTTAATGACTCCCTTGATAAATAAACTGTGTCACACAAAGATATTCTAGCTCCCAGATTTGAGCCTTGAGTTGAAGATAAGGTCATTACAATAGGTTTTTGTGTTCCCTGAAGGGGGAAGGGAAATTGGCCAAAGTACTTCCTCATAATTGATATACTACAGCTCGAACTGCAAGCATATGAGTGGGGTATGTGGGGGAAGGGGATGCTTGGTGGTGAGGTGTGGGGAAGGCATCCCCAGTTGAGGAGGATTTCTGATAGGTGAGGTGTGAGTTAAATAAAAATTGATATCTGCTTAAAAGCCTTCTCAGGTTATGTGATGGCACAATTTATAAACAGGGTAAATATTTGTGTGAAAATTGGACAATGCTCTTATGCCTATCACTCTAGAATGGATTTGTTATGAATTGGGATGTGGATTTTCTTCTCCTTAACTTGGAAGTTTGTATTAGATCAACAGTTTTTGGGATGTTTCAGTAAACTAACCCTCAACTAATCTTAGAATAAAGGGAAAGTCATTTAAGACTGAGGTGAGAAAAAACGTTTTCACCCAAAGAGTTGTGAATGTATGGAATTCCATGCCACAGAGGGCAGTGGAGGCAAGTCACTGGATGGATTTAAGAGAGAGTTAAACCCCTGTCTCACTGTGCGAGTTGGCCCACGAGTGACCCCGAGTTTTCACTCGTGGTGATCACGTAGCGGGAACGTCGGAACTCGCACGAGCAACTTATCGACTCGTGGCGCTAACGGCAGGTACTCGGGAAACTTGTTAACTCGTGAAAAAAATCAAACATGTTTGATTTTTTCCACGAGTCAAATTAACTGTTCAAGTTAAAAATGGAAACATTTAAACTCGTTGTAATAACGTAGTGGCCCCGTGCGTTTATCTTAGTGTCTCGTGAGTCTACCGTGGGAACTTTAATAATCTGTCCTTTTGCTCGAGTAAAGACTGAACCAAAGATAGACACAAAATGCTGGAGTAACTCAGCGGACCAGGCAGCATCTCTGGAGAGAAGGAATAGAGTCGAGACCCTTCTTCAGACTTACCCGAAATGCCACCCATTCCTTCGCTCCAGAGATGCAGCCTGTCCCGCCGAGTTACTCCAGCATTTTGTGTCTATCTTCGGCCTTTCTGCCACTTGTCCTTTATTACTGAGGCGCCTGCCCCGTGGCTTCACTCTGTCTCAATGAACGGCTTAAAGACCTGCCGAAGGGGCAAGTCTGGGGTGGTGGGTGGGATGTGTCCACGTGTGATGCTCCATCCACCCCCCCGGGGCCAAGAGTGTGGGATTGGGAAGGAACTGCAGATGCTGGTTCACACCGGAGATAGACACACACAATGCTGGAGTAACTCCGAGGGACAGGCAGCATCTCTGGAGAGATGGGATGGGTGAGATTTCGGTCACCCGAGTTGCTTCCTTCCTCTGAAGTGGCGGCCAGTCCTGCTGTCTGTGTGTGTGTGTGTGTGTGTGTGTGTGTGTGTGTGTGTGTGTGTCTCTGTCTGTCTGTGTGTGTGTGTGTGTGTCTCTCTCCCTCTCTGTCTATCTGTGTGTGTGTCTGCTGTCGGGTCCCGGGGGCCGCTCAAAGTCACCCGAGCTGCTTCCTTCCTCTGAAGTGGTGGCCAGCTGCTGTCTGTGTGTATCTCTCTCTCTGTGTGTGTGTGTGTGTGTGTGTGTGTGTGTGTGTGTGTGTGTGTGTGTGTGTGTGTGTGTGTGTCTCTCCCTCTCTGTCTATCTGTTTGTATCTGTGTGTGTGTCTGATGTCGTGTCCCGGCGGCCGCTCAAAGTCACCCGAGCTGCTTCCTTCCTCTGAAGTGGCGGCCAGTCCTGCTGTCTGTGTGTATCTCTCTGTGTGTGTGTGTGTGTGTGTGTGTGTGTCTGCTGTCGGGTCCCGGCGGCCGCTCAATGTCAGTCACCCGGGCTGCTTCCTTTTTTAAAATTATTTAAAATAGAGATCCATTGCAAAAAAGTATTTAAAAACATAAAACAACAAGAAATGCTTGGTTACTGGAGGATGCGCATTTTCCCATTGTAGGTCATATCAATAGATGCCGCCGCGCTGAAATAACTCAAAACCACAGGATGGAGATGTATTTTAACATTGTTGCTTTATTAAAACATACCTTCATTCACGGTTGGCTCAAGAGTAACGGGAGAGGAACTTGCTAACTCGGGAGAGGAACTAGGAACATCGCAGCAATGACATACCCGTGGGAACTCGGTTACACACTTGATCATAAGCTTGCAGTTTCGTGCACAGCCACGAGTCTGTCACTCGGGGTACCTCGTGGGTCAACAGTGAGACAGGGCCATTAGATAGAGCTCTTGGGGCTAGTGGAGTCAATGGATATGGGGAGAAGGCAGGCATGGACTATTGATAGGGGATGATCAGCCATGATCACAATGAATGGCGGTGCTGACTCGTAGGGCCGAATGGCCTCCTCCTGCACCTATTTTCGATGTTTCTAACCCGTGTTTGATTTTCTAACTTCAGCCTTTACTGTGTCATAATACAGATTCAATGCAAATATGTGAATTTGATAATGTTTTTAAAGTTTGGGTAATTTTATAACCAGGTTGGTTAATTTGCTGATGTGTTAATGTACCATTAATATAATATTGTGGCATTTGGTTTTTATACTATGGGATTTTGGGACCAAATGTCAAATGTAAATCCAATTATAAAAGTGCTGGGTAGATTCACAAAACCTATTGTTTGTTCTGCAGCTCCCTACATAAGAGCACATTAAGAATTTAGTTACTATCTCCCTTCAGTTTAAAGTTTTTAATATTTAGTGGGTTCTTGGGAGTACTTGCCCAAATGCAAATCTACTGAATTTGGGAGAGTGATTTAAAAAATATATATTACAAAGTGGCCATATAAATGCAAGTTGGCTTTTTTTTTTTTTTGGCTGGAACATGGGGATGCCAGGGCTCTTATGGAACTTATCGCATGTTGTGTTTCCTTAACTATGCTCAAGGAAAATTGAGACAAATAGAATTTGTTATAATTTAAAATATAGTAGCACTCCCCAAGATGTAAGTCAGTAATTCTTGCAAATAAGTTTCATTTATTTTTGTAAGTCCTTTCACTCTTGCATTAAGAGCAGCAATGGGTTGAAAGCAAAAATAGCTGCACTAACTTTTGTAGAATAAACTTTAGTTTATTATTGTCGTGTGCACTAAGGTACAGTGAAAAGCTTTTGTTTGTGTGCTGTCTCGTCAAAGAAAAGACGATACAAGAGTCAAGAGAGTTTAGAAACATAGAAACATAGAAATTAGGTGCAGGAGCAGGCCATTCGGCCCTTCGAGCCTGCACCGCCATTAGACTTAGACTTAGATAGACTTAGATTTTATTACTTGTCATTCGCACCTCAGAGAGGCTCGAACGAAATTCTGTTTCTACAAACCATACAGAGCAATTCATAAAAAAACACACACAAACAATTCAATTCACACAAACATCCATCACAGTGAGTCTCCCCCTCACTGTGATGGAAGGCAAAGTTCTTCTCTCTCCCCCGCACCATTTCTCCCCCGATGTCGAAGCCCCAGGCGGGCGGTGTTAAGTCCTACGGCCATTGAGGCCGCGCCGGGCGATGTACGGCCCCGCTCTAGGCCCAAAAGTCACAACGTTGGAGCCCCCGGCGGGCGCTGGAATGTCCCGCGGCCATTAAAGCCGCGCCGGGCGATGTACGGCCCGGCGCGGATTCAATATGATCATGGCTGATCATCCAACTCAATATCCTGTACCTGCCTTCTCTCCATACCCTCTGATCCCTTCAGCCACAAGGGCCACATCCAACTCCCTCTTAAATATGGCCAACGAACTGGCCTCCACTACCTTCTGTGGCAGAGAATTCCACAGATTCACCACTCTCTGTGTGAAAAACGATTTTCTCATCTCGGTCCTAAAAGACTTCCCCCTTATCCTTAAACTGTGACCCCTTGTCCTGGACTTCCCCAACATCGGGAACAATCTTCCTGCATCTAGCCTGTCCAACCCCTTAAGAATTTTGTAAGTATCTATGAGATCACCCCTCAATCTTCTAAATTCCAACGAGTACAAGCCGAGTCTATCCAGTCTTTCTTCATATGGAAGTCGTGCCATCCCAGGAATCAGTCTGGTGAACCTTCTCTGTACTCCCTCTATGGCAAGAATGTCTTTCCTCAGATTAGGAGACCAAAACTGTACGCAATACTCCAGGTGTGGCCTCACCAAGACCCTGTACAACTGCAGTAGAACCTCCCTGCTCTTGTACTCAAATCCTTTTGCTATGAATGCCAACATACCATTCGCTTTCTTCACAGCCTGCTGCACCTGCATGCCTACTTTCAATGACTGGTGTACCATGACACCCAGGTCTCGCTGCATCTCCCCTTTTCCTAATCGGTCACCATTCAAATAATAGTCTACCTGTTTTTGCCACCAAAGTGGATAACCTCACATTTATCCACATTATACTGCATCTGCCATGCATTTGCCCACTCACCCAGTCTATCCAAGCCATCTTGCAGCCTCCTAGCATCCTCCTCACAGCTAACACTGCCCCCCAGCTTTCGTGTCATCCGCAAACTTCGAGATGTTGCATTTAATTCCCTCGTCCAAATCATTTATTGTCATGTGTCCCAGATAGGATAATGAAATTCTTGCTTTGCTGCAGCACAACAGGATATAGTAGTCCTGAATACAGATCAGATCAGTGTGTCCATATACCATAAAATATATATGTACACACATCAATAAACAGTTAACGTGCAATAGGCTGTTGTAGTTCAGAGTTTGTTTGAAGTTGTGTTTAATAGTCATGTACATGTTTACAATCAAGCCGTGCACAGAAAAAGGATAGAGTACAACATTTAGTGCAAGATAGTCAGATTAAATATAGTTCAAATGTTTCCAATGGGGTAAATGGGAGGGCAGCACCACACTCAAGCTGAAAAGAAGAACGTTGCCTGAGAACTGCTGGGAAGAAACTCATTGAATCTGGAGGGATTTGTTTTTAAACCTCCGTAACTCTGCCTTAATGGGATAGGGGAGGAGAGGGAGTTACCAGGGTGAGACTAGTCCTTGTTAATGCTGGCGATGATGTCTGGGCTACTCTCTGCAATGTCTTGGATAGACCTGTTCCAATGCCAGGCTGTGATGCATCCTGATAAAATACTTTCTATGGCACATCTGTAGAAGTTGGTAGGAGTTGTTTGGGACATGCTGAACTTGCTAAGTCTTCTAAGGATGTAGAGGCGTTGGTTTGCTTTCTTGACCATTGTTTCGATATGGCTGGTTCAGGACAAATTGCTGGTGAACTTTTCGAGGAACTTTGGACCATCTCTACTTTGGCACCATCAATGCATTATTTATGTATTGCTTATCATCTTGCAGTCAATCACAATGTCCTTTGTCGTGCTGGCATTGGGGGATAAAAACATAGAAACATAGAAAATACATGCAGGAGAGGCCATTTGATCCTTCGAGCCAGCACCGCCATGCAATATGATCATGGCCGATCATCCAAAATCAGTACCTCATTCCTGCTTTCTCCCCATATCCCTTGATTCCACTAGCCCAAAGAGCTACATCTTACTCTCTCTTGAAAACATCCAGTGAATTGGCCTCCACTGCCTTCTGTGGCAGAGAATACCACAGATTCACAACTCTCAAGGTGAAAAAGTTACTCCTCATCTCAGTCATGAATGGCCTATCCCTTATTCTTAAACTGTGACCCCTAGTTGGCAGTGGAGGTCAATTCACTGGATATTTTCAAGTGATTGGTTGGGGGCACTGCGCGTTGGCTGCCCTGACAGCAGCGTTTTCGTTATTTCGACTTTTTTTTATAGTGTGTCCAAATGTTTGTTTTGGTGTCTCTCTGTGTGTCTTATGTTGGGGGTGGAAAAGGGGGAAACCGTTTTTCAGTCACTTCCACATGGAGAGGCGACTTTTTCCATGTCGCTTCTCCGCCTCCCCTCTCGCGGCCTAACAGCTTGGAATGAAGCGGCCTTTCCCGGAGTAGGGCCCAGAGCTTCAGCAGCGGGCGCAGCGTGGACTTTTCCATCGCGGAACGGGGCGAACCCTTGCGGGGGTCGCCAGAGAGGAGTGCTCCGATCGCTGGCCTGGTGACTTTGACATCATGGGGCTGTGGTCTGTGGAGCTTCTAGCCGTGGGCGTGGCATCCGGAGTCTGGGAATCTTTGCCGGGGATCGCCGGAGAAGAGCACCGACCGCCGGCCTGTGGCCTATATCATCCTGAAGCCGTGGTCTCTGGTGGGAAAGTGGCACTCCAAGCCGCTGAGTGTGTTCGGCCATCCCAACGTCGGAGTCTGGGAATCTTTGCCGGGGATCGCCGGAGAAGAGCACCGACCGCCGGCCTGTGGCCTATATCATCCTGAAGCCGTGGTCTTTGGTGGGAAAGTGGCACTCCAAGCCACTGAGTGTGTCGGCCATCCCAACGTCGCAGTTTCAATCATCCCGACGAGAGGGCCTGTACACCTGGCCGTCCGTAGCGGCGACTACGGAGGGTTTATGGCCCCGACCACGGATGAACAAGGGAGGAGGACTGGCTGAACTTTGTTGCTTTCCACCACAGTGAAGAATGCTGTGGTGGGTGTTTGTGGTGGATTTTATTGTGTATTGTGTGTTCTTTTTTTAACTGTATCGCTGCATGGCAAATTCATTTCACTGTACCTTGGTTGGTGCATGTGACGAATAAATTTGACTTTGAGAGCGTTAGGTATAGTTCTTGGGGCTAGTGGAATCAAGGGATATGGGGAGAAAGCTGGAATGGGGTACTGATTTTGGATGATCAGCCATGAGCATATTGAATGGCGGCGCTGGCTCGAAGGGCCAAACAGTCTACTCCTGCACATATTTTCTATGTTTCTATGTATATGATGATAAGCCACCTTTTGGATCGGGACCCCTCTTCAGACTCGAGTTCAAAAAACAATCCCGACCCGAAACATCGTCTATCCATGGCCTCTTGAGGTTTTGCCTGTCCTGCAGAGTCACTCCAATGCTTTTTGCTTTGGCAAGGAGTTATTTTGTAGCAATATTACAAGATTTTGAGATTTTATAAATCAAGTCTGCAATTTATCCCATCAGATAAAGCATAAAAAAAAGTTTAATTTGACACCTAATTCACTTTCATATCTTCAGTATTAAACAAGTTATGGCCATTTTCATACTCGGAAATTAGCATCTTGTTCCCCATTGCATTTCCATTGACTTAACACAAAAGCTGTGATCGAGGACGGTAAAAAGCCCATAAACGTTCTTAAAAATTAAGAGAACTGAATGAAACTTTCAGTTTTTATAGATTGAAGCATTCTGAAACGAATAAAAAAAATCTTACTTGGATGACCTGAAATTAAAGCATATAATTGGTTAATTACCTTATTGTAGCTAATTACAAAATTGACCGTTGTGACGGAAATAGTAATAAACACCCAGACTGCCTTGAAAATTAAAAAATGTGATATTCTCAAGATCAGAACTTTAATATTATTGTATTATATGCTGTAAGTCCATAACAGATAGGTAAATAAATTACAATTTCGAGCAATAGACCAAGTCTTTATGGGGAAGATCAGTTGTTAGCTGGTACATTGGCATACCATAATCAGCAGCATCATCATACTCCTCCGATTGTAACCAATAAGCAACTCTGTACGTACACCTTGTATTTCCTGAACTTTTCAATTTTGGCATTGTAAACTAGAAGTTTTTGCTCTTCAGACCACACATGACATGCCTTTCTGCCCACTACTTTCCCATTAAGAATGTTCTGTAGATTCCATTTCTTAAGAAAATTATTATTTTTTAATAGCCTAAGTATACAAATAACAAACTAATCCCATTCACACAAGAATTCACAATATAACATAATTTTAAAATCTCACTGTCATGAATTTATATGCTAAATGGTAGGAATTTAATGTTTAATTCCCATAAATTAATCTAGAAACGTCCACTCAATATAATCAAAATTATTATTTTTTGCACAATACATGTGGCTAAAACTGTTGTGTACATTTAGAAAAAAATATTGACGATGGATAGACAATAACACAAAATATAGACGATTTAGATGCTCTTATGACATTGTCCAAAAAAAAAGAACATTTAAGTCATCTTGCGAATGGGTGTTTCTGGAACGCGATCGATTGGAATGTCGCAGCTGTAGTGAGTTTTAATCCCATATCGGCAGGAAAAACACTACCGGTTCATATGGGGCCTAAATAACATTTCCGCAACGTAAAATTAGATTAAAGCCATCCCAAGAAGCAAGATTATATGTAAAATAAATGACTTGCCCTTTGTTTTGTCCTGTTATTACGATCCGTCACATTGTAGGCGTTGAGGGCGCTCGAATGCACTTTTTATTTTAATCCAATTATTAAATTGTCCAGTGATTTATATATATTTTTTTAACACACAAAAAAAACGGGAACGCAAGACCGATCGATTTTTCTTCATCAGCTAGCAGCCCGAGGAAATCCCTCTCCGACATGCGATATAAACCTGCATTTTAATGAAGTGGTGGAGCAGAAGTGGTGGAGGCAGGATCGATTTCAACATTTAAAAGTAAAGTGGATAGGTATATGGACGGGAAGGGAATGGAGGGGTATGGTCTGAGTGCAGGTAGATGGGACTAGGGAAAAATAAATGTTCGGCATGGACTGGAAGGGCCGAGAGGGCCTGTTTCCGTGCTGTAATTGTTATATGGTTATATCTGCTCAAGTTCAAACAAATGCCTCAAAACTCATTGGCGGTTCATTCTACAGCAAGACAATGATCCCAAACATACTGCCAAAGCAACAAAATACTTGTTTAAAGCTAAAAAAATTGTATATTTTTGACTGGTGATGTCCATGAATCGCAGACTTCAAGCAGTCATTGCATGTAAAGGATATGCAACAAAATACTAAACATGACTACTTTCATTTACATGACATTGCTGTGTCCCAAACATTATGGTGCCCTGAAATGGGAGTACTATGTATAAAAACTGCTGTAATTTCGATATGGTGAAACCAAAATGTATAAAAATGGCCTTTATTAAAATCTGACAATGTGCACTTTAAACACATATGATTTGTTCTATTACAAATCTCAAATTGTGGAGTGCCAAGGCAAATAAATAAATGATGGTTCTTTGTCCCAAACATTATGGAGGGCACTGTGCCAGCAATGGAACAATTAAATTAATGGACTCAATTAGATTTGTCGACCTGGAGAGGTTGTGCCCAAGGGCCCCATTTCCATTCTGCATGACTCTCGTCATTGCCTTGACATTTACTGCCAATATAGTCCCTGATCTAGCTGATACTCCAAGGAAAGAAATCCTTTTTGAAATGCCAGAATGTCTTGCAAACCCCTCATTCCTTCCTGAGGTTCCTTATAATCAGGGCACATCTGGCTCTCCATGGAGAGTCATTCTTCGTCCTCATTCAGAAACCTGCCCTACATTATGTCTCAGATTAGTTTCTCAGACTTGCCGTGCTCCAAATTAAAGATCTGGGAATGCAGATTTGTGCAAGAGGTTCAAAGTCTCAATAATTACCTGCTATAATATTCCACGTAGATTTACGCAATGTGATATGATTGTAAAATGTGCCAAATACCTGCAGAATCATTCGACAGCCACAAAACCAACAACCAATAAGCTGTTAATTGGGAGTGTGCGGACATTGTGCTGCTATTCATTCTTTCAACCTTGCAAGTTAAAGGGGGGGCGGGTGGGGTGGGGGTGTTGGCTGGAGTGCAAGTAGCCAAAGTTATCATCAATAATCTTTCTGCTCTGCCATGTATCCACCACATGTGCCATAATACTTTCATAAACACTTTCACGTTTTATTCTTCTGTTAAGTTGGATTGATTATTGAGACAAACCCTAACATATGCACTTGGCTCATAGATGCATTTTGTTCTGTAGATTTATTACATCCAAAATAAACCCTTGACAATCCCAATTTGTGATGTAATGATGGAATTACAACAAAGTATTTCACCTTCAAAATGTCATCCTACACTACTGCTGACATGCCATTACTCATACTTGCATTTTACCCCTTGTAGTCAATTAATACAAGTAGCATTTCACCTGTTAATGTTTTATACCAGGATTTATCAAATAATAATCCAATTTAATTTAAAAACTAAAACACACAGCTTGTTTACTCGATTCAATCTCTTGTTAACAAACGAACACTGGGAACCAACTATTATTGAACAAACTAGGAGATCACATATACTGGCTTTAATAACTTGAGCTATGAAAGGAGAATGAAGGGTTGTGCTACTTGGCCTAAGATTATAATAAATTAATTATCTTTTATTTCCATCAAAAAACTGTTACAAGTAGACCATAACATGGACCATGAATTCCAATAAATCAAAGTATTGTTTTAAAAATAACAGCAAACTTTATCTGCATAAAGTTATAACATAAACCAATACAGGTCACAGGCATAGATAGAGATTTTGTGCATTTGGCATTCCTCCATAGGCTGGAACTTAACCAAAATATAGCGGTGTTACAAAACCTACCTTCAGCGGCGCTGCAGATCTGCCACTGGCCGTGTGCGCGACTTTGGCGCCTTTTGGGGGGGGGGGGGGGGGGTCATTACATCACAAACTGGGATTGTCAAGGGTTTATTTTGGATGTAATAAATCCACAGAACAAAATGCATCTATGAGCCAAGTGCATATGTTAGGGTTTATCTCAATAATCAATCCAACTTAACAGAGGAATAAAACGTGAAAGTGTTTATGAAAGTATTATGGCACATGTGGTGGATACATGGCAGAGCAGAAAGATTATGATGATAACTTTGACTACTTGCACTCCAGCCAACACCCCCCCCCCCCCCCCTTTAACTTGCAAGGTTGAAAGAATGAATAGCAGCACAATGACCGCACACTCCCAATTAACATCTTATTAGTTGTTGGTTTTGTGGCTGTCGAATGATTCTGCAGGTATTTGGCACATTTCATAATCATATCACAATGCGTAAATCTACGTGGAATATTATAGCAGGTGGTGAGGTAATTATTGAGACTTTGAACCTCTTGCACAAATCTGCATTCCCAGATCTTTAATTTGGAGCACGGCAAGTATGAGAAACTAAACTGAGACATAATGTAGGACAGGTTTCTGAATGAGGACGAAGAATGACTCTCCATGGAGAGCCAGATGTGCCCTGATTATAAGGAAACAATTCATTTTCACCCCTCGTTATCCTTTTGCTATTAAGAAACCCTTTGGATTTACTTTCACCTTTCTTGCCAAAGCAACCTCATATCTTCTTTTAGCTTTTCTAATTTATTTTGTAATATTCTTTTTACACTCTTTATACTCATCTAGCACCTCATTTACTCCATGCCTCCTATAATTATTGTAGATATCTCTCTTTTATTTCGAACCAAGTGTCCAATTTCGCTTGAAAACCATGGCTCTTTCCCATTTTTACTATTTCCTTTCAATCGAACAGGGACATAAAGATTCTGTACTCTTACAATTTCCGCTTTAAATGTCCTCCATTTCTCTTCTACATCCTTCCCATAAAACAAAATGTCCCAATTCACTCTTTTAAATCCTTACGCATTCCCTCAAAGTTAGCCTTTCTCCAATCAAAAATCTCAACACTAGGTCCAGTTCTGACTCTCCATAATTATATTGAAACTAATGGTATTGTGATCACTGGTCCCGAAGTGCTCACCAACGCATACCTCAGTCACCTGACCTGCCTCATTTCCTAACAGGAGGTACAGCACTGCCCCTTCTCTGGTTGATACCTCTATGTATTGCTGCAAAAAACTATCCTGCACACATTTTGCAAACTCCAAACCATCCAGCCCATTTACAGAATGTGTTTCCCAGTCTATTTTTGGAAAATTGAAATCTCCCACAATCACTACCTTGTGCTTACTACTAATATGTGTATCTCCTTACGTATTTGCTCTTCCAAATCTCGCTCCTCATTTGGTGGTCTATAATACACCCCTAAAAGTGTTGCTTCACCGTTCCCACTTCTCAGTTCCACCCAAATAGCCTTCCTAGACGAGCCCTCTAATCTATCCTGCCAAAGCACTGCTGGAATATCTTCTCTGACAAGCAATGCAACACCTCCACCTCTGGTCCCTCCAATTCTATCATACCTGAAGCAAATAAATCCTGGAATATTTAGTTTCCAATCACAGCCCTCCTGCTACCATGTTTCACTTATTGCCACAACATCATATTTTCAGGTGTCAATCCAGGCTCTAAGTTCATCCACCTTTCTTACAATGCTCCTAGCATTAAAGTATACACATTTTAGATACCCACCATCCCTTATTCTCTGTTTATTGTCATGTGTCATGTCA